>CM047394.1:32132148-33332148 GCA_026123125.1 Chironomus striatipennis
AATCGGTATGTATATATACGAGATAAGATTAATTCGCAGTTCCATTTAATTTTATTTCAATGACTCATCATCATTTAGTACTGCCGAGGATGAATTTAGACATTCGGATATGAATGGAAGTACAGAATCCAAAAATATGTGGGAAAGTATTGTCAATTTATGTGACTTTTCGTCCAAAGGACCTAAAAGCACTAAGGATGCAACTCGAATTCGACAAATATTCTTGCAGATGAAGACATCACCGCCGACAAAAGTTAATTAAATTAAAAAAATCTCTTGACTTGTTAAAAACATTGGAATTTATGTTCCATCTGGATGTCTTTACTGGATCTCTAATTTTTGCTCAATTCTGTGACTAATGTAACATTTTTTGTGATTAGAGAATTTTCCAAGATTTTTGTCTCATTGAAAATCCATAGAAAGTCTAAAAAAAAATCAAAAAGCAAAAAAGTATTTAATGCAAAAAAAAGATCCAGTCAAAAAAAAAAAATCCAGATCCAGTCATGAATTTCCGCCTTAAAAAAATATTTTGTATTCAAAATGAAGATTTATTATCTATCTATTATAATATATTATTCATTCCCTTATATTACTTGTATACTACTTTTCAAAGTTTATTATACCCAACCAATCATTACAATTTTTTCAAATAAAGTTTAGTTCTCAATAAAAAAACGTTCAAAAATTATTTGAAAAATTCGATTTGAATGTATTGGTGACCGTACCGTACTTACACACATGTCATACAATATTATTGTGCAAACTTACAGCTAAAATTTCAATTTTTAATTAAAAAGTCATGGCTCTGTCATTTTCTAAGGATGACAATATTCCAAAAGGTGCTGTAAGGTTGACAGAGGAACAGGCCTATCAATATCAAGCTGGAATTATCAGAAATTGGGACAATTTGAGTGAAGTGTAAGGAATTTTTGGAAATTGTAAATTTTCGGTACTTAAACTTACTTGTCATTTGCAGATTTGGATTGAGAGCAGGCGCTGGTATATTAGCAGGCATCAGTGGAATATCATCAATGGTCATTCTCAATCATTTTAGAAGGAAATTAAAATTAGGAATACATGGAAGAATTTCAAGTTATTTGCCGGTCGTTGCTATGCCATCTGCCTTAGCTGCATTGATTCATGTCACTGTAAGTTACTAATTCCACAATTTAGACCTAATTCTATAGATTGGTACTTCTAGGTAATCGAACGAAGTATCGTTTTGAGGAAATACGACTGTCCATTATGCATACAAAGTCGAGCAGCATTTCTACAAACTGGAATTGGTTTTGTCTATCCTTTTCTTCTAGCACCAATGGCATCATTTATGTTTGCAACTAGACATTTTACAGTAAGACTACCGTACGTAACAGAACAGCCAAAAGAATGGCTTAAACTTTGGCTTAAAATGACACGATCTGCAAAGCATTTAGCACCTTATTTAGTCTTAGCCAATATCATTGGTGCTGTTGGAATTACATCATTAGAATTTCATGAATTTGAAAAGTTAAGAATGCATTTTGAGGAGCATGAAAAGAAGGTTGAAAGCGGTTACTTTGAGAAATGAAAATTTTAGATAAATTCAAAATAAATCTTAGGATTAAAATAGTGATTTAAAATAAATCCTGACTTTTGAATTATATTGCAGTCCACATGTTCAGCTCTCTTTAAGAGCTTTCCGATCGATTATAATTTCCAATTTTCTCATTTTCATCCTCTCTCAACATAATTTTTCCAATTGCATGAAAAAGGCGCAGTCAATAAAGAAGCTTTTTATTCCAATCAATCATTCCAGGACCGATACACAATACACAGAGAAGAAGTTGTGGCATAAAGTCATGCAAATACAAAAACTGCACGTAATTAGATTACACACTATCAACTGAAAAAAATATAAAATATAGTCGCATTTCCAATGTATTGTATATAAAACATAAAAAAATATCTCTGCATGTCCTTGAATAATTTTTTTCTCTGTCCTATATTCTGTATTCAGTGCAGTTCAGTTCCTTGAAAGTTTTAATGTAAGCTCATCCTAAATTAAAAGCGCGTGATATTCTCTGAATGAGGCTTCATATTCAACGCATATTGTTTATGTATAATGATGCTCAATGACTGCATTATGCAAATCGAATTCTTTTGTTTCGTTCATTTTTTGATGAATATATGTATTTTTTTGTGTTGCTGTTTGGGGATATGATAATGTTTGTGGCTTATGAATGGAATTGAATGCAAATGAGATTGAATTAAGTAAATTAATATTTAAAGAGAAAATTGGATGATGTTGATTTATGAGTAAGTACTTTAATGTAGGAATTGAGCTTTTTCATGAATGTTTTTTGTTAAAGTCACAGACTGCTTTAATAATTAATAAAAATGTAAATAAGATGTTTATTGAAAGAGAGTTTAAGTCAAACTAAATATTTGTATGAAGGGGCCAATATCATTGGTGCTGTTGGAATTACATCATTAGAATTTCATGAATTTGAGAAGTTAAGAATGCATTTTGAGGAGCATGAAAAGAAGGTTGAAAGCGGTTACTTTGAGAAATGAAAATTAAAGAAATTCAAAATAAATCTTAGGATTAAAATAGTGATTTAAAATAAATCCTTACTTTTGAATTTTATTTCAGTCCACATGTTCAGCTCTCTTTTAGAGCTTTCCGATTGATTATAATTTCCAATTTTCTCATTTTCATCCTCTCTCAACATAATTTTTTCCAGTTGCATGAAAAAGGCGCAGTCAATAAAGAAGCTTTTTATTCCAGTCAATCATTCCAGGAGAAGAAGCTGTGACATAAAGTCATGCAAATACAAAAACTGCACGTAATTAGATTACACACTATCAACTGAAAAAATATGAAATATAGTCGCATTTCCAATGTATTGTATATAAAACATAAAAAAATATCTCTGCATGTCCTTGAATAATTTTTTTCTCTGTCCTATATTCTGTATTCAGTGCAGTTCAGTTCCTTGAAAGTTTTAATGTAAGCTCATCCTAAATTAAAAGCGCGTGATATTCTCTGAATGAGGCTTCATATTCAACGCATATTGTTTATGTATAATGATGCTCAATGACTGCATTATGCAAATCGAATTCTTTTGTTTCGTTCATTTTTTTGATGAATATATGTATTTTTTGTGTTGCTGTTTGGGGATATGATAATGTTTGTGGCTTATGAATGGAATTGAATGCAAATGAGATTGAATTAAGTAAATTAATATTTAAAGAGAAAATTGGATGATGTTGATTTATGAGTAAGGACTTTAATGTAGGAATTGAGCTTTTTTATGATTTTTTCTTTTTATTAAAGTCACAGACTGCTTCAATAATTAATAAACACGATGTTTATTGAAAGAGAATTTAAATCAAACTAAATATTTGGATGAAGGGGCTGACAACTTGAAAGAGGGGAAATCAACTAATTTTAGGTTCCAATAAAATTCAAATATAATACGACCGTTAGAATGATGAGCGTTATATCCGATGTGCTTTACTTGATCAATACCAATTCTCAAATACACTCAATCCAGCCTGAATAGTATCAAAAAACACAATAATTTAATGAAATTTCAAACCATCCTCAAATATCCACAAAAAACTCTCAAAAAAGCTCAAAGCAGCTCAAAGCCATCGCTAAAGAATTCATACCTTTTGAATCCACACGACATTATACTTTCATGATCCCCCCAAACAAAAATGCAACATCTGTGTTAATTAGATACTTTGTCAACATCTAAACTACAATTCAAAATCGACAACAATAGACTTTGACACATTGAAAGCCTCCAGCTTCCGAATTATGTACAAAAGCATTCTATTCATCCATTATTTCAAGCTTGAGCCACATAGAAAAGCAAGCAGTCAGTGTTCATTTGTTTAGAAATTTTGTGGGAGAGAAATTCCCTCTTCAATGCACTCATTAGTTCAGACTGGTGTATTGGTTGTATTATGTATTTTCATAATAATGGATTTTTCGTTTTACAAAACTAATAGTCTAGTCGAGGGTAAGATGAGTTGAGGATTATAAAGCATCCAACCATATTCGAGTGATTTATTCGCTTTCAATTTTCAGAGTGATTTCAATTGTAAAATATAGGATAAAATATTCATCAAATGAACACGAAAATCCGCTTTATGAATGTTTTACATTTATTTTACATCCATAAATCCTTTTCATCCATGCCTCACACGTAGGTTGTTTTATTTATTTATTTTTTTTTTCATGAATTTTATTTTTTGAAGAGTGATTTTTCATCTTTTTTGCACATCTTACTTTTCGCTATGCTACCTGCCAATATTTCCTCATTTTTTATATGAAATAATTTTTTGCTGTTACGAGAAAGCCAGGTGTCGGGGATGAAAGAGGAAAAATAGCACCATGAATGAGGGTTGATGCTCTCGATTGAAATTTTTGGCGGTAAAATTAACTCATTGTTTACATAATAAAATTTACAAATTTTATATGAATTCAGCTAAAATAATACTTTTTACTTGATTGGACATTGAAGTTTGAATGGCAAATAGCACCAAGAAGAACAAATTTATGATCCAGTGCTGAAAATACCAACAAAATCTAGATTTCTTTCCTCATAACCTAAAATAATTTTGTTCTTAAATTATTATCGATAGCACTAAAGTTCACGTACTTTATCAACATGATGCTTAAAATCTGTTTGGTAGAGGAAAAAAAACGTTAATTTACATAAAGTATAAAAGCACCTTTTACCTCCGTTGCTGCTGATGATATTTTTTCCACCATCGTTCGTGATAAATTTATATGCGGTAAAGGAGCAAAAAAAGAAACTTTATAGAAAAAATAGAGAGACAAAAGCGGGAAATGGATATATTTATTGGATGCGATGTGCATCTCTTGAAGCAATATATTGACTAATAAGACTTCATGTAAACGACAACAACACGTAAAAAAAAAGAGCAACAAGGAAAATGAATTTATTGAAAAACTGCATTAAACTAGTACACATAATGCTCACGGCTAATGGGGTTGAAATGCATCATCGCATATGTGCATACAAATGTACTGTCACCTGCAGATATGCATTATACTCTTCGTGTTCCTTCCTTCCTACACTATATCAAGTAAATATGAAATAAGCATAAACATTTGCACAAGGAGAACTTAGACATTTGTCACATTCTTAAGAGTAACACAAAATTCCATAAATCTTCATATTCTCTTTGTATAAAATGTTTCCTCTCATTTTTGTTCCATTCATCTGATATGCTTTATTATTGTGTAATTTTATGCATATTTCTTCTCATAATAAAGTACTCAGCTTTACTTAGTAACAAGGTGATAATGTCGGAATCTCTAGCATTCATTCATTCTTATGAATTGAGTTCAAATGCTTCAGTTTTATATCAAAAACTATTGAAGGAAACATGTGGATTTAACGGTATTTTGACATTCAAAAATTTGGTTGATCCAAAGTCAATTATGATTTAACAGGAAAAAAGTTAAAATTAAAATAAGGGCAATTCTACAGATGAAATTTCACACGAAAACTCATTTTTCTCTTTACTCACTAATTTTTCCATTACTTTACCTATTCTCAATGATGTATTTCTTCATTTAACACCTTTAAGACTTAATTACACATGTCAAAACACTTTAATTTCCGAGATATTTTCACTTTTATGCCCGTTGCTTATACCTTTTTTTCGGAAATTGACAATTTTGAATTTTTTGAATGCTTAATTTGAAGCTCATGAGCACTTATGACGCTTCTGTATTGAACTAACTGATAGTTCTTTGTTTGTTCTATCTCTATTGCAGCTGACTTACACTTAAATATCAATAACTAAGCAAAATATTTTAACTTTTCTTAAAAACTTCCTGAGGTATAAGCAACGAAATGCTTAATCCGTGAAAAAATGATTTTATTAAAATTGAAAATTTAGCTTAATGATGAATATTTACTTCAATAAGATAATTTATGGTGAAACTTTGACTGTCAATAAAGATGTTTAGCTAGGTTGCATAAAGTGTTCATTATGATAAATAGCAATTTTTTATGGATTAATTTTTTAATGAACACGGATCAATTTTTTGAATTTTCAAAAAATCCAGCAATCTGTAGAATTACCCATAACTAAATAATTTGTAAATAATAATGTCTTTATTTCAAAATTGGAATGTTTGTAAATTTTTGTTACAATTCTATGGTTCTTATTTTGACACCAGCCTGTTCTCGGCTTTAATTCAAATACATCATGGATTATTAATAATTTTAAAGCATGAAATTTACGATTCTTGAGATGATGGCATAAAAAGTTTAAAAAAAAAGCCAAATGAAAAATAATAATAAGATAATAAATAAATTATTTACTATTTAAGGGCGTTTCCACAGATCGAAAATTTCAAAAAAATCGACTTTAAATGAAAAATTCTCTTATTAGAGCAATCTAGACGATTAAAATACTTATTTTTGTCATGTAGAACGTTGAATTCTATCTATTTGTCCTTTAATCTTGTTTATAAGTACATTCATTAGTGAATAATTTCGATTTTTGTGAGCGTTACTTGGTAAGAAAAAGTTGAATTTTATTTCTTGCAAAGGAACGCTAATAATTTACTAATTAATGCGTTTAGAAGGAAGATAATAAGACAAATGAGTAAAATTCATTGTTTTACTCATTAATAACTAGTCATTGCATCGTCTAGATATCTTAATTTAGAGAAATTTGAATTTTGACCGAAATTTTTGAAAAAACACATTCGTGGAAGTTCCCTTAATTAATTAAATGAATTTTTTCCCACGTTTATTTCACGCGGGGCCTTGAACTTTGTCGTTAAAATAACTAAGAATCTAAAAGGAAGTACAAAAATTTAAGTTTGGAATCTATAACTACTAGATAGCAGCTTTCTAAAACAAAAACCCCCCAACTCCTAATAAGCTTGCATTTCTGAGTTATTAAAGTTTTAAATTAAAATCGAAGCTCTGTAGGAAAATCACCAAATAAATTGATAACCACTGACTTGACGCTGACTATCCCCAAAATTTCATTAAACTAAAATCTCATCATTTCGTTCTGCATCATTGATCTGAAAAACAATACAGATACTCACACTCCATTTATCCCTAGTCTTTGTAGTTCGTAATTCTATCCCTTTACAGAAAAACGAGAAAGAAAAAGAAAAAAACTTTTCACACAAAACAAATTTCTATAAAATGAAATTAAAGACATATCCACAAAAGTGTTGTACAAAGAGCTTTTAAACTTGAACAAAACAATGGACTGAGAAAAAAAATCGAATAAATTTCTGTTCTCCACCTATTTGCTGCTTTTTAAAACAAAGATTTCACTTTCTTTATCGGAAAGAATGTAGCAAAACTGAAAAAGTATCTGACAATGAAATTTTTTCCACCCTTTTTTGCTCTTCTTTATTTATTTATTCTTACAGATTTTTTCTAATTTTTGATGTGGATTAGAATTTCAGATGATATGCTCGCATTTTATCTGTGTGTCTTTCTGACTCGCGTGTCATGAAATTTGAGCTATTATTTTTGGAATTCGAAACAAATTTGTTTTGCAAAATCGTAGTTTTCTAAGGATTCGACTAGATGTTCTTCAGCATTCGAAAAAGTCAATTTTGTGTTGAGTTGACAATCACAATAATTTATATTTACTAATCAGTTAATAAAAGAATAATTCCATACGGATGAAATATAACAAAGATGTTTATTATTTGATGTTCGGAAAGAGACTAAATATTTATATGAAGGGAAAAACAACTCTACAATAGGGGAAATCAACTAATCAATACAAATAAAATATTTGAAAATTAAAAATACGTTTTTGTTGTATTTAATCATTTTGCATTCAAAATAATCAAAATAATTGATTTTGCGCTTCAAAAAATGCGTTCCATCCAACAAATCATTCAAAACCACTTCCAAACTAGGCTTTTTGTTTCTCTAGCTCCATTCACTTCATGTCCTTTGAAAAAGTTTACTTTAAATAGAATTTCTTGGTTTTATTTTTCTCTCTTTTCTCGCATACAATGGAAAACAATGACAATGACAATAGTATCGAGAGTGGTAATAGAGTGGAATGAAACGACGAAGCATCAACAGAAGAGGATGAATATAAAAAAAAGAAAAGAAAAGAATGAAAATTGTTTCGATGTTTCAGTGAAATTTCTCGGGGGAGACGAATAGATTCACAAAACAAATTTGTTCTTTTGATGTCTTTCAATATCTCCATTGATGTGATTGTGATCCATTGAAGCTTTTATTTCTTAAGAAATTAACCTACTTTTTATCACAATTGACCTAAAAAAAGGAAGGAAGGGTTTCAATCCACTTTAATAAATCATAATTAAAAAAAATTGTTTTGCGTTTCAAGCACTAGAAATAAATAAGAAACCACAGATAAATCCACTAGAAACTTTTCAATTTGCAGCTCAAAAACAAGCAATAGCTTGGCATTGATGAAAAAAGAAACAAAAGAGAAAGGAAAAATGATAGGAAAAATCAATTTACGATCTGAAATTGACTTGGTTGCTGTAAATGCCATTCTTATTATTCTTGATTGAAATTGAAACTTTTAATTGATTTCCATCAGGGGCTTCCTTGTGTGTGTCCCTCAAGTTTTTCCAATGAATTTTCCAACTCTCTTTTCTTTCTTATTTTTTCGAATTAAAAATTAAATTGAGAAGAAAGAAAATGAATTGGAAGTTGAGAAGGTTATGAGGTGCTGTGGGGATAAGCAGCAATTTATTTTTCAATAATCTAAAATGTATCCCATGGTGAATGAGAAATTGTCATGGTTAGTGGAATAAAATGGATGTCGTCTGCAAAAACTATTGTTATAGCTTGTATGTTGTTGGTTCATAGCTTAAAAATCTCATGAATTGGATGTATTTTGGACGTTTAAGGGAATCAAATAAAGGGGATTGTAACTAAATTATAACTAAATGACCTTATGGGAATATGATTGAGTTACAGTCCCCATTCTATAAATTAAAAAAATTTATAATACTTTTAACCCATTCTAACCTCAAAATTTGAATTAAAATTTTTCCACCTACAAGGACATAGTCAAAATTTTTTTTCTAGGGGGATCCAAAAATTTATTTTGGATGGAATATAGAAAATGAAGAAATTTTGCTCGAATGGAGAGGTCCGAACCAACTTGGACCCTCCCTTGGCTACGCCCCTGTCCACATACCAACAAGAAAACATTCAAATTTTTTAGTTTAAAAAAATTCACAAATTTCAAATAAGATTTTTCAGTTACAATTTCATCTTCCACAATAATCAATAATTAATTAAATTTCAAGCTCACAAATTCAACTTTACTCTTCTTATCTCATGCAAAGATTAAATTAAATTGAAACAAATAGACAAAATGAATCAACAATCTCTACAGAATTGAACTCAAAAGCAAGCAAGGATAGAGTTTTGAATTGAAATGAATTGAATATTGACTTACGAGAAGCATCTCAAGTGTCTCTGCTTGTGATATATTGTGAGTCGTAGAATGCAAAAGTGTAGTTTAATTAATTTGTTAACTCATGCAAAAATGAGGGAAATGAAAATTTTCTGTCTGATAATTAAAGTTTGGGATTATTATTTATTTTATCAATTAAAATGAGAACTTTAATCTACGGAATTTAATTTTATTTATTTAATAGAAATAATATTTGAGGACAAACATAAAGATGGTTCTTTTTTAAAAAATCTGGAATAAATTTAATTTTGTAATAAAGCTTGTTTGATGTCTCACAAAATGTTTAAAAATTTAAATTGAATTTATTTTTTGTGGGAGAAACAAAAGGAAACTCATGGCTAAATTCAGAGATGCATTTGGTCTGTTATGAAGCAGCATAATAGCAAATTGCTTATTCTTAGCGATAAAACAAGGATGCAGTATATGATTTTCAACTAAAAATCTAGGTTCGATACCTAATAATATATTTTTGTATTTAAATCACTACTTTCATCTTTAGCTGTACAATTTGGATCAAACAAATGACAATACTCAAAAAACCATCTCTGTATTAAATTCAACATCCAACTGTACATCCCTGAACATCATGACATGCCTGGATACACGCAGAAGCCTTAAATATTCATGAAAACATCTTCAATGAATAGTAGCTGTACTTTTTATACAATACAATTTTAAATCCTTAATAATGCATGAAAATGTGTATGCTGGTGATTCCCTCCTCCAAAAATGACAATGCTCTCCAAAACTCCATTATGCAGCACGTCCCCAAACTGCACATAAATCTAACTGAAAACATACAAAAAGAATAAAAAAGTTTCACTTTAAATTTTAATGACTCAATTATTCAGGATGAAAATGATTGCAGTTCATCGTAATTTTCTACGTTAAATACAATTCCAACAATTGACTGTGCCAGGAAATTGAAAATTGTTGTAAAAAATGCAGCACACGAAAAAAAAGTCATTTTCACTCAGGGAGCTTTTTGTCATCAAATAAATAAAATTCAATTTTTTTTGTACGTATGTATGTATGTACTTCCGCAAATAAACATTCACAGTAAATTGATTTCAAATGGGGTCAGGAGCTTTACTCATGCGTGTACTCCACAACTTAATAGTGCAAAATGCCATGTGAAGCTGGTAGTAAAGCAATTAAGATTGCTGAGTTTACATGAGAGGAAAAAAAGAACGAAAAAAAAAAATTAAAAAATAAATCGAGATTTGTAATTTTATTGTTTAATTGTTTTTGAGGGAGAACGAACATGTTATATTGAATTCTGTCGGGAATAAAGCATTTATTGCAGGTCCTTTAGGCAAAAGTTAATTTAACATGTGATATAATTTACGTTATTGTTTCGCATCATTTTCATCATATTTCCCCGAGCTAATCTGACTTGTTTTACAGCCAATTTCGTGTAATTTTTAATGTGAGGTAGCAATTTAATGAACGTATTATGAATGTTTAATGAGGAAATGAGGAATTTTGCGAGTTCAAGTTTGGTTTTGGCAGACTTTGTTGATTTTGATTGTTTTGTTTTGAAATAATACGTTAAGCTTGCAATTTTTTTCTTTCATAAAATTCAGTTTTCTGGAATATTTTTTGACGAATAGTTATTGATTTTCTGATAGAATATTGCTGAAAGTTTAAGGGTAAACTAGTTCAAAAATGTTAAATCTACCTACCCTGTATTTTCTTTATAAGCTAGTAGCTAAGTAGAGTAAAAAAGTTGATTTTTTTTTTTTGGCTCGCTAGTAGCTTAGTAACGAGTGGTAGCTTATAAGAGAAAAGAGGGGAATGGAAAACACAAAATTTGAAAAATTTCAATTTTTGTGTCAGCCATTTTGTACTAAAAATAAGTTAAAAAAAGCCGCCATTTTGAATTTTTGTTTTAAAATAAGAAGTACTCTGTTTTTTCTTTATAAGCTAGTAGCTTAGTAAAGTAAAAAAGATGATTTTTTGGCTCCCTAGTAGCTAAGTAACGAGTAGTAGCTTAGTAAAAATCCTGTACTAAAACAAAATTTTTCAATTTTCTCAAAAAATTGAAGTATTTAACTTGTAGTCTTGATTTTATCTGAGTTTTAATGACAGTTTGAAGCATAAACTGCAATTGAATTCTCCAAAAATTATTGTCTAAAATTTTTTTGTAGTAGTAGCTTAGTAAAGATTACAAAAAAATTTTAGATTCCAAAAAACTTTACTAAGCTAGTAGCTTAGTAACGAGTGGTAGCTTATAAAGAAAAAACAGGGCACACTATTTATTCCGAGTAATTAGCATTTTGTTCTTACTACCGAGTCATTCTCTCTCGTACAACAAATCCGTAATTAGAAACTAAAACGGAAATAAATAAAAGTTGTGCTAAATTTTAATAAAAATTTCTCTCAGCATTCAAAACCCACCTACCGAGAAATTTATAGACACCGCTTTATTTTAAGCGCTCATTCAATTTTTATATCCACGCATCTGTTTTTATTTCCAAATTCATCATACACATGAATATATGTGCATGCAAGAAACAAAGAAAAAAAATGGAACGTAAAAATCTCTCTCTCATTGAATATAAATAAACATTGGTGTTTATAAAAAAATTTCATATTTTTTCACCCACCAAAAAAAAAGAGGAGTAACAGCCTTCATATAATATTTTATGTCTGTATGTAACGACAATATATGAGGATCAACATCAGCTAAGCTTTTATAAACATAAAACAACAAAAAACAACCCATTTAAGTGAGCATCCTTGCCTACCATTAATATAACATTTTTTTTCATACACAGTCCTGATGTTTGTCTATTTTAGCCTATGTATAAGCTTTTGCCATTTGTAATATTATTTTTAAAGATTTCCCAACATTTTTTTTGGGGGGTATGTATGTCCATATGTGTGAGAAAAAATGGTTTTCAAAATAAACATGTGACAGAGGAGAACTTCTGCCAGTTTGAACACAAAATCACAGTTGATGCTTCCTCTTTTGACAAATTGAATAAGGGTAGAATTGTGAGCTTTTTTCTGTGTTCGGACAGTTTCAAAGCGAAAGTTGTTACTGCAATGGGTGTTTTTAACGTTGTGACGATTCAGTTTTACGTGACTGTTTCTGCTTTAAAATTGAAAGAGCTTTGTTGGTAAATAGTATGTGCTCAGTGATGGTTTTTGATATTTGTGGATTGAAATTTTGTTTAGATTTTTGTAGAACAAAGCTCAAATTTAGTACTTATTACTTTAGTACAAAATGGCGGAAAGCAAAAGTTGAAAATTTAGCATTTGGTTGCTTTTTGCTATTTTAAACAGGTTTTAGCTATGAAAACCTAAACTGAGCGATGCAATAGCTAAGAAAAAATTATTGATTCTTAAAATTAGACCATAAAACTTAAAAAATAGGCTATAGTAATTTTAGTACTTTAGTACAAAATGGCTGATGTAAAAACAATAAAACTCAAAATCAGCACTAATTTACTATAAAATGCTTTTAGTGGCATTCTTCATTGCTTTTCATACTCACACTAGCCGTTACCACATTTTTTGCATATCATAAAAATATTCCCAAGAGAATACACTCCCATTTATTGTTGATACAGGAATCCACAGGAATTATTAACTAAGAGTAAAAAATCCTTCCTGTAATTATTTTTCAATGATAATAAATAATGACAACAGCTACATGCAATGAGGAAAATAATAATGAAAGGAAAAAAAATGTTCAAAGTCCTCGTGTTGTTAATCGAGGGACTTAAGCGCATTTTTGTCGCAGCGATCAGTAATCGATTAAATAGAAACTGCTTTTAATTACAAAATCCCTTAATTCTTCTTTTATGATCAAAAACCCCTGCTAGAAAATACAATTTTTATAAAAAAAAAAAAAACTATATAATAATAACAGAATCCATTAAATTCCGTCTTTCTAGCATGCACTATGCATGAAAAGTCTGTTCTCACAATAATAAATACAAAACCTTACAAAAAGAAAGAAAAAAATTTTGACCAAAAATAACGGTCAAAAAAATTTTAAATTCCAACGGACAAAAAAAATTCAAATTTTTATCGAGGGGTTTTCAACAATTTTTTTCCTTATTTAATGTTAAATCGTTGATTACAGGAATTGTAGATCATTTAACGATTTTTTAATAAGCGAGGCCGGAATAACTCGATAGTAGAAAGATAATTCATCATAACAGAACTCTTAACTATGTCTGGTTTCTGAGATCTCAGAGCTCATCCAGCCAGCCAGCCAGCCAGCCAGCCGAACAAAGTGAAATTATAAGCGTCATTTTTTGCAAAAATGCGCTAAAAACTGACTTGCAAAACGGAAATGCTCAGAGTCACAGTTCATTCAAACTGAAGCAATTCGACTGCGAATGTTGGTTTAATAATTTTTCTACGACAACACAATGATGAATATGTGTATGGATTATCGTCTAGATGCATTTTATTTGTTATAGTTCTACACAATTGAGATGAGTGATGTGTGTGTAACCATAACAATAGATTTTTATAGCTATTCATATTTGAAACTGAAACCAAGGATGCGATGAAAAAATATTGATATATAATGCAAAAAAATTCCACTCAATAAGGATGCTTTAAATTGGAATTTTCGCAGAATATTTGGCGCATTGATGTAGCTTGATGGATGTGATCAATTTGAAGCTACAAAAAAAAGTGAAGAATGAACTCCGTTACTAAGGTACCTGAAAATAACTGAGCTATTAACATTAATACCCAAACACAGGAAATATGTAGAACTCTCGTAATCATCTTCATAAACAGAATTCTACAGCACATCCATCTTCATGCAAAAAAAAATCCCCAAAAATGACTTTAAATCACGCCAAAGCTCTTATTTTACATGAAAACACATTTCGCTGAAAAAATAATGCCACTCATTAATCTAAATTCATTGAACATGCTTGCATTGAATAGCTGGTTGGATGGCTGGCACACAGCGACTCATTCATGTATTCACACACAATGTGTAAATAAAACAAGCACATTATATTTCTAAATTATTAATTCACAACATTTTTCATTTTTATGGTCGTTTGCCATCCTTCCTTCTCCTTTCATTTCCTTGTTATGTAACACTAGAGCCATCTTTTTTATCCTTTTAAATAGAAGTAAAATAATATAATGTGAAAAAATGTATAAAGAGAGATATCAAATTTTTAGGATTCGGGAAGCCGTAAACAAAGATAAATGTAATTATTCATTAATTATTTTTGGTATGGGAAATTGTGTGGTTGTATAATTATCATGGTCTGTATGTGTTGCTTGAAAATAACGCCTTCTGCTAATTTTTGAAATCTAATTCAGTAAAAAATAGCTCAATTATTACGATACTTTACAGATCAATCGTGATCCATATCTCTATTTAAGTCTGAAAAAAACTCGGTCGCTGGCTACTCTATGCCACCAAATTCAATATTTGCGCCAATATCCCCCTCCCATGTGTTCCGTGATTAGTAAATTACCTGTTGGGGTCGTTCATTTATTACGTAACGCTCTGAGGTGGAAGGGGGGATCTGAGATTTTGTTACGGTCTATTGTTGTCAGAGCTGATTCTTTTTTTAAAAAACGTTACGGAAGTGGGCAAAAAAACCGAAGTTTTGCGTTACGTAATAAGTGAACGGCTCCTTTTGAAAATTAAAAAAAAAAAAAACGTAAAAGAATATAAATTAAAATTATTTATTTAAATACATATTTTTGGACTAGAATCTATTGCTTATAAGCACAAAACTAACATTAAAACTCATGATTAATTTCTAAACAATTATGCGTAGACGTGCTTTAAAGCATTTGATAAATTTTAATAGCTTTTAAGCAAACAATGCGGAATCAATTAATTATATATGGCATAATTAATCATAACTGATAAACAATTTGTGGTTTACTGCACCGTACAAAATCAGTATATATTCTAATGAAATATCTACCCCATCCATAATCATGACTAGAGCGTAAAAAAGCTAGTTCCTATTAAATTTTCATTGCAGATTTTTTCCCATCCTCTAATCGTAATAATTAAACATTATTTTTAGTAGGATATTTGACATTCTACCCTTCCAAAATGTTTATGTTATCTCCTCAATATCTGAAAAACGAGGGCCACATAAAGTGTCGCCATAAAAAATTAAAGAATACATAAGAATAATGATACAATGTTTATGCTCCATTTTTTTGGCTCTAAAGCTTGAAAGAAGAAAAAAATTCGATATCCTTTAAAACACAATTTTTTGTGTATGAATGGGGTCATCATGATGAGGAGGAGATGGAAAATGTGAGAAGGATAAAAGGAAAGCCGGAAGAGGATCCTTAAAATCACGAGATTATGTCGATATAACTTAAAAATTTCTTTTCTGCTTTTCACTAGAAAATTACAGGCAAGGTTGAATTTAATGTTGAAAGAATATTTCTCTTCCTTCCTTCCGTCAGTACCTTTTTCCTTCTTTATTTCGTGCAAATGTAGCATTTACCCCATCTTCTCGAAGGTCGATGTAGAAATAAATTATCAGAAAATGTCAATTTCACTATAAAGGGAGTGTGTTGGACACAGGACGTTTAATTATTCTAGTAAATGTACTTTCAAATTCAATTTACGCCTAGTCGCATGGAAAAATTGGTTTAATAATTTTTGAAGCTGTTTTGTTTTAAAAAAATGCTTCTTTTATGCTGTAAATCGAAGAAGAATTCAAAATATATTATTTAAAAATCTTATATGCTTGGTTTAGAACAAAATAGCTACTTTTTAGTAATCTTTATTTTAGTACAAAATGGCGGACATAAAAATTTAGAAAAACATTAAATTTTATCATTTTTATTAGTATTAACATATTTAAACCAGTGTAATTATTTTTTTTTTAGGATCTGAACCATCTGAACAATCTATCAAAAGATCAGTAATTTGACATCAATAGATGAGATAGAAAGCTAAATTTCATTAAAAATCAAAAGTTCATAACCTAAAAATTTTGTAAAAAAAATTCACTCTTTTCAGTTTATCTTTGGGGCCGTTCACTTATTACATAACGCTAAAATTCGGAATTTTTACCCCTCTCCCCTCCGTAACGTT
The DNA here is from genome assembly GCA_026123125.1 of Chironomus striatipennis. Lineage (NCBI taxonomy): Eukaryota > Metazoa > Arthropoda > Insecta > Diptera > Chironomidae > Chironomus > Chironomus striatipennis. The sequence goes on from CM047394.1 coordinate 32,148,695, forward strand.
TTTAACAAAAGAATCACGTGTGAGAACAATAGACCGTAACAAACTCTCGGACCTTCCTCCCCCCTCAGAGCGTTACATAATAAATGCAATAAGTGAACGGCCCCCTTACAAAACATTATTTAAAGTTCATCAAAAAACATGTTGAAAAAGTATCCAGCACAACATCAAAAGCATTTTATAGTAACAAAAACACAAACAGGCTTCAAGTTGTCATAATTGAGATTTCACTTCAAGAGTATTATGTAAAAATCCTGTAAATCCAATAAGAGTTTCAAAGCTTAATATCAGACAGGTTCTCATCCATATCCATAACAATTAAGTGAAAGGAAAATCTCTACGTTCCGAAACCGAACAAGCTACCTCTTCTTTTGTACAACACAATTTTCCGTTCATGTTTAACACAAAGCTTTATTTTTTTTTTTTCTTTTCAGCACAAACATACCATTTTTATGTTGAGAATTGATTCACTGGTGAAAAGAAAAAAAAGAAAAGAAAGGAAGACGAGGAATGACAACTAAACACTCATTGAATTATTTTTCATCTGATGGGCTCTATATGGATCACATTCAATCCTATATGCTCTCTATTTTTTTCAATTGTTAATCGACAATTTGTATTCATCAATGCCTCCGATAATGGCACAGACATGCGATAGATTTCACCATTTATCTCTGTTTGTGCTCCTTTATCCATCGGCAAAAAAGAGCACAATTTTTCTCTTCTTTTTTTACGGATTCCTTTCTGATGACGATTACAGATTGTTTGAAATCAGTGCTAAATGTATACACATCAAACAGCTTTTATGCAGAATACAATGAAAAATTCAAAATTGAACCTTTTTTTCCTCAAAAGATTCTTGTGAAATTAGATAAATAAATATATTCATGAGGGCACTTTTTTGGAATGTTTAATAATTTTTTTAGTAGGAAATAAATGTTTAGATATCTATAAAAATTCGTAGCTTTATAAATATTTTATCAAAAAAAAAAAATGTTATTCTATTTTTGAAATGTCATACAGTATGGGGACAAAAAATTATGGATTTTTTTGAAAATCAATATTTTTGATCTGGTGCTTAATACTTAGCAGATATCGAAAAATGGTTAAAGCATGAAATATTCCTTATGAAATTTGCTATCCAACGATGTATAATAGAAGCCATAACTTCCACACCTAATTAGGGTTTTATTTAATTTTCGTTTCTTTCACTTTTATTTTATATGAAAAATTCGTATTTTTTCCACATTATTGCCTGTAACTTTTGTTTCTTTCAACGAATCTTCTTGAAACTTTTACATTATGTTTATATTACTTAAAGCTTTATCATACAGAAGTTTCAGATTTTTTGAAGCCTCTCTTCATGAACTTCCATACCTTTGATTAATGCTTGTATAGTATTTATTTGTTTTTAATAATTTACTTTAATTTGCATTTAAATAAATAAAACTATTAATGAATTTGATAGTATTTTGAATAAGCTTTCATTTGATATATAATTCATTACATAAACTTTTGTGGATTATGAGAAAACTTAACAAATATTCAAGATGGCGGTCAATTTTCATGCAATTTTTGACAAAAATTATTAATAACTTTTGTAATTTTCATGTATATTTTGATGTTGATGCATATTTTTAAAGCTTTTATGTTCCTTTACAAGTTTCTAATACATTAGAAAGTTCTAAACTTGATGTAAATAGATATTTTCTGCGCTCCAATAGTGGAATGTTTTGAAAATTATCAATTTTGTATAGAGAGAAAATTGAAATCAAGATTTCGCAATAATTACGAGTTGAATTTGACTGAAAATGATGTATTATTGAATAATAATACATAACTAATCAAATGCAGTCAATAAAAATGTTTATTTTAAGAGAATTTTCAAATTTTTCATTTTGCCCATACAAAATTGATAATTTTCAAAACATTCCACTATTGGAGCGCAGAAAATATCTATTTACATCAAGTTTAGAACTTTCTAATGTATTAGAAACTTGTAAAGGAACATAAAAGCTTTAAAAATATGCATCAACATTAAAATATACATGAAAATTACAAAAGTTATTAATAATTTTTGTCAAAAATTGCATGAAAATTGACCGCCATCTTGAATATTTGTTAAGTTTTCTCTTAATCCACAAAAGTTTATGTAATGAATTATATATCAAATGAAAGCTTATTCAAAATACTATCAAATTCATTAATAGTTTTATTTATTAAAATGCAAATTAAAGTAAATTATTAAAAACAAATAAATACTATACAAGCATTAATCAAAGGTATGGAAGTTCATGAAGAGAGGCTTCAAAAAATCTGAAACTTCTGTATGATAAAGTTTTAAGTAATATAAACATAATGTAAAAGTTTCAAGAAGATTCGTTGAAAGAAACAAAAGTTACAGGCAATAATGTGGAAAAAATACGAATTTTTCATATAAAATAAAAGTGAAAGAAACGAAAATTAAATAAAACCCTAATTAGGTGTGGAAGTTATGGCTTCTATTACACAATGGTCTGAAATTGAAAAAAGTGTCCAAAATTTATTTTAAGTCGTGTCTTTTAAACCTCATCATTTAAATGCAGTATTATAAAACATAATCTGACGCATCTTCTGTGAAAATATCAAGCTTCCAATCGTTGTCTAACTCTGTCAATAATTATTCAAAGTCACGAAAAATTTGTTTACAAAAACACCATGAAAAAGTTTTCCAAAAATTTTCCACTTTCTCTTGCTTGTTGCATGTTGTAATCACTGTCAATACCTTAATTAATGCTCAAATTTTATGTTAAAGCTTATAAAACATTAGCCAAATGCTTTATCATTAGGGAAAATGCAATTAAAAAAATGAAATTTTCCAAAACTTTAAACGCTAATTTAATTATTTTGTCGCCTGAATGAGCCTCTGAAACTCACACACATCGCAAGATTGAGTCTTAATTTACCTTTTAATCATACTCTGACAATGCGGAAATATGCGGAAATTTTGATATTTGCATTTTAATTTCACTTGTTTTTCCAAATTTTTCCATACAAATTTGCTTGTGCACAAAATTTTTTGAGAAACAATTTCAAATTTTTAATGAAAAATCATATTTATCCTTAATGTCTAGAGAGAAAATTGAAATCAAGATTTCGCAATAATTACGAGTTGAATTTGACTGAAAATGATGTATTATTGAATAATAATACATAACTAATCAAATGCAGTCAATAAAAATGTTTATTTTAAGAGAATTTTCAAATTTTTCATTTTGCCCATACAAAATTGATAATTTTCAAAACATTCCACTATTGGAGCGCAGAAAATATCTATTTACATCAAGTTTAGAACTTTCTAATGTATTAGAAACTTGTAAAGGAACATAAAAGCTTTAAAAATATGCATCAACATTAAAATATACATGAAAATTACAAAAGTTATTAATAATTTTTGTCAAAAATTGCATGAAAATTGACCGCCATCTTGAATATTTGTTAAGTTTTCTCTTAATCCACAAAAGTTTATGTAATGAATTATATATCAAATGAAAGCTTATTCAAAATACTATCAAATTCATTAATAGTTTTATTTATTAAAATGCAAATTAAAGTAAATTATTAAAAACAAATAAATACTATACAAGCATTAATCAAAGGTATGGAAGTTCATGAAGAGAGGCTTCAAAAAATCTGAAACTTCTGTATGATAAAGTTTTAAGTAATATAAACATAATGTAAAAGTTTCAAGAAGATTCGTTGAAAGAAACAAAAGTTACAGGCAATAATGTGGAAAAAATACGAATTTTTCATATAAAATAAAAGTGAAAGAAACGAAAATTAAATAAAACCCTAATTAGGTGTGGAAGTTATGGCTTCTATTACACAATGGTCTGAAATTGAAAAAAGTGTCCAAAATTTATTTTAAGTCGTGTCTTTTAAACCTCATCATTTAAATGCAGTATTATAAAACATAATCTGACGCATCTTCTGTGAAAATATCAAGCTTCCAATCGTTGTCTAACTCTGTCAATAATTATTCAAAGTCACGAAAAATTTGTTTACAAAAACACCATGAAAAAGTTTTCCAAAAATTTTCCACTTTCTCTTGCTTGTTGCATGTTGTAATCACTGTCAATACCTTAATTAATGCTCAAATTTTATGTTAAAGCTTATAAAACATTAGCCAAATGCTTTATCATTAGGGAAAATGCAATTAAAAAAATGAAATTTTCCAAAACTTTAAACGCTAATTTAATTATTTTGTCGCCTGAATGAGCCTCTGAAACTCACACACATCGCAAGATTGAGTCTTAATTTACCTTTTAATCATACTCTGACAATGCGGAAATATGCGGAAATTTTGATATTTGCATTTTAATTTCACTTGTTTTTCCAAATTTTTCCATACAAATTTGCTTGTGCACAAAATTTTTTGAGAAACAATTTCAAATTTTTAATGAAAAATCATATTTATCCTTAATGTCATAAGCTCATATTTTCAGAGATGTATGATTAAGACATGACAAAGCTATTGACACTTTCAAAATAAAGAAAATCAAACAAAACTTTGCGACCTCTAAAGTTTACAACAAAATATAAATTTTGGACACTTTTTTTGATTTCAGACCATTGTGTATTATACATCGTTGGATAGCAAATTTCATAAGGAATATTTCATGCTTTAACCATTTTTCGATATCTGCTAAGTATTAAGCACCAGATCAAAAATATTGATTTTCAAAAAAATCCATAATTTTTTGTCCCCATACTGTATGATAATTTGATAGATCCAGGTCAATAGTAAAGTATCCCATCTCACACATCATGTCTTTTTTTCTTTTTTATCCATTAACTGTCCATAATCTTATAAAACATAAACACCCTATAATAATGTAACAATTCAATAATGACCATGATGAGTAAGAGAAAATAAAAAGTCGTTAATTTTTGAATATTTGAATTTTAAATGCAAAAAATATTTTTAACGGTCAATAATTTGAATTTTTGTATTAGTACACATAGTTTTGTATAGGGGCGTTTCCACGGATAGAATTTTGTAAAAATTTTGTCTTTGAAGCGAATTTTCTCTTAATCAAGCTATCTAGACAATTAAATTACCAACTAAGATTGTGAACGACGATGAATTCTTCATTTATGTCCTTTTATCTTATTCCTACATGCCTTAATTAACAAAATATTTGACTTTTTCTGAGCGTCGCCCTATTTCAATATGTGGAATTGTAAACTTTTAATCAAAATTTTTTCACTTTTTAATAATCCAGACACTTACTTAATATTGTATTTACGTACATTTCACTATCCTTTTTAAACGTGTTTACTCAAATCTGCTCAAATTGTAGCCATTAAAAAGAAATATGACAAATTCTGATGCTATTAATGAAATAGGGCGACGCAAAAGCGCTTTTTACCTAATCCATGAAAAAATCATTGTTTTTAAAAGCAAATTTTGCTTTAATTAGAATAAACTACTGCTATCATAATATTGTTTATATCAGTTTAACACATAATTAACATGTAAATTTGGTAAACATAATAATTTAACAATTCTAAATGATTTTTTTCAAATGATCAATTTTCTAAAGAACAAGGATTACAAAAGCGCTTTTTACAAAACTCCACCGATCTGTGGAAACGCCCATAGTTAAGTATGCTTAATATATTTGCACATCAATACATAAGTTAACTCTTCCTAACTGCTTTAAATTCGAAATTCAAAAAATAAAATATTTCCTAAATTCATAGGCAATACCCATCTTCATCTCATTGTTGACACTGACCCAATTCAATATCAATACTATATCCGGAATTTTTGAGTCAATTGGATGCGAGAGTGAGGCAACCGGAAACCAAAAACAATCATTGATTTTTTTTTTCTCACGACATACATATTATGAGCATCAACGGCATATAATCATAATTGAAGCAGATGTCCTTTGTGTATTATGCTATTATTAGCTCAGAGATGATGGAAATGATTGGTCAGATTGTCTGGCTTATCGTAGATGCTCTTTACAGATCAATTTTTTTCTAAACAAATGAATCTGCATATTTTGTAAAAATTATGCTACCTTCCGATTGCCATGCGTCCTAATCTAATCAATAGTCACGATTCTTTTATTCGTCCTTCCATCAATCTATGCAAAAAAAAACATTTATTTTATTCAGCATACAGCAATACTGATAGCCGTCACAAATAAATTATATTCGTGACTAGAAATAATTTCTCATTCATTTTCTGTTCATATTTGTTGATATGCAATGCAATTGTGACAATGCATGCCATTTGGGGAAGCGTAAAAATTATAAGAAGGTTAAATAATGCTTATGTATATGCACACATTCAAACACTTTCTGATTCAATTTTAATTTCATTAAATGAGAATAATCAGTGATTTTTGGTCATTAGACGATTGTAGAATTTCAATTTTAACCACAATTGTGCATAATTGCAATGTTTTTCAAAACCTATACATGCTAGTTGCTACGTACCCAGAAAAGAATTGTTCCATTTTAAAATGTTTTAATCTAGTAAATTAAACAATTTATTTGGTAAATTTTCAATATCAGTGCTCACTTCATCTCTCTGGCACAGCCAGCCATTAAATTTCATGAATATTTTACTCGTTAAAATATTTGGAATTATCATTATTAACATTTTTTTCGTCTGCGTACATAGGACATGTGTATCCTTGGAATGAAATTTTATCTGATTTATTTGAGTGAGAAAATTGACTTTAATTAAAATTACGGGACCGTTCACTTATTACGTAACGCTTTTGGGGGGGGGGGAGGTTGGTCCGAGAGTTTGTTACGGTCTATTGTTCTCACACGTGATTTCTTTTTTAAAACATTACGGAGGGGGGGGGGGGTAAAAATTCCGAATTTTAGTAAGTGAACAGCCCCTACAAGGAGTCCTTGATTTAAATAGTCGAAATTTTTCCCATACAAAAATTAAAATTTTTGAATTTAACGGAAATTTTTCATTCGTTTGGATTTGAATAAGATTTTCTGGAACAAAACAACTGTTCAAATCGAGAACCTCCTGTATAGAGAAATTTTATAGCTATGGATTTGTATTATTCTATATATTCGGATATATACGGATGGAAAGTATAAAATTTCGAATTTTATTAAAGTGTAGTGAAATTCCCGCAAGGGACCGTAAAATGGTACTCAAAACAGAATGATAATAAATGTGGTTTTTAGATTAATGGATTAATGTGTGGGATCAGAAAGAATTTTATTGACCATTTTATTTTAATATGTTTACATGAAAATATTTTTGTGCTCTCATAAATAACATTTATGCGTGTGATTGTGGATTTCGAACAAAAATAATGCACAGAAGTGAACATTTTCCATGGAACCGATTAAAAAAGCTTTCAAGTCATGAGAAAAAAGAATTGAAACTAATCCTTGATTAATGCCTGACTTTTATATTCAAATAAATCTTTTTGATGAAATTTATAAGAAATCAAATAAAAAGTTCTTCTTCATTCTTCTTAATACTTTTTATGCTCCGTAATCAACGTGAACTTTGCATTGTCATTTTTATGTCACTTTTATTCATTCATCAGTCTGCAAGATCCTCATTCCTTTCATAAAACGTTCCTTAATAATTCTTTCTTCATACTGACTGCTGCTTGAACTTTAACTTTTTTTTCAACTATTATGACAGACATTTTTACTATTGAAAATTTTCAATAAATTCAACAATAAAAAAATTATTTTTTCACTTCAATGAAAGTCCAATAAAACGTACGTCCAGCAACTGCTTTCATACTTCACAACGACATATCAAACGAGCGATAATTGACTTCAATTTTCCTCGCTCGTTTTCAGGTAAATAATAAAAGAACTTTAATTGCCATTTCATATCATAAGTGTCAAAGACGTGAAGCATCCTTTTGAGAGCTGAAGAGGAGCTTTTTATTAAGAAATTCTCTTGAAAAAAGAGCAAAAGATGAAAGGTATGAAAAATTGAATGACACCAAAGACAATGAAAAAAGTTTTCCTCGTCTCATTTTTCAAAAAAAAAAAAAAAACTAGAGTTTTTTTGCATCGATAACGGGGTCAACTTTCAAGTGGGTTATAGATTTGTTAGGTATAAATACAGACAGTTTGTCGTTCTGATGGAATTAGAGATTTTTGTTTAGGTACGAATTTTTTGAATTAAAATTTTGATACCTTTGGAATTTTTCCCAAATTTTTCATTGAATTTAGCTTAGTTTTAGTCACTAGATTGACCTTTCTATTCAAAAACATCTACAGTTTTAGATTTACAAGATCCAGTTCCGATAAAAATGAGCAATGCTACCTAATTTTGTAAGTTTTGAACTAAAAACTTTTATTGTTTTTGTACTAAACTTAGATTTAGTACTAAAAATCTTGATTCAAATCATTAAAAACCATCCAGAATAAAAATATGTAAATATCCCTGTCAAAATTATGCATCTTTTCCATTTACCACCAGCCTTAAACTCTCCAACTTGTCATCATCTTATTTCAATTGTTCATTTCCTCTTCTTTATTTTCACAATTCTTCATTCTCTCGACATGATGAAAAGTTTGCTTCATATTTCTGTCATCATTTAGTCTGTATCTTTCCCTTAAGTCAGCATAGTTACATAGTCATCAATTTTTCTCTTGACCTAAGCATTATTATTAAATTTTCAAAATTAAACATTGAATGAAATTTTTATTGGAATTATTGTCGGAAAATGGAAATTATTGTTGATGTTCCTATTCAAAATGCACATCATGTTCTATTTATAAAGTTCCATATTTTTTTGCGCTTTTCTTCGTCATCATCATGTACTGAAAATCATGAATTGAATAATTCTCATTTCTCATGACTTTTTGATAGACAAGATAATTACGGGAAAATGAACTCTCATAAATGTATTTGCTAGGAGCTGTTGCTGCACATCTACCTTACTTCATAAATAATTGAATATCAATTTTCAGCGCTTTTTGTTGTTTTTTGTTTTTATTTTTATTTTCTTCACAAAATAATGCTGAATTTTATGAGAACAAAACGTGCAAAGGAATAATTGATGCATCAGGGAGCCATAGCTAGAATTCTTAATAATCTTTTGGGTATTGAGTTTGTGCAGTTTTTGCATTTTTATTTTATTTATAACAACGATAAATATTTATGATTTGATTTTTACGATGAAAAGTTTATTTTTAAAAATTCTAACCTCAAATTTTTTAATTTAAAATTTCATCAAAATTATGCATGTGAAAATAGATATCCATAAATTATCTATTGGAAGTGCTATTGATTGATATTGTTTTACAACTTTAAGTTAAAAGCAAATTTTCAATTCTTTTAAAGTCAAAAGCAATCAACAAAATGAGAATTTTACTGTTTAAAGTTAATTTTATAGCACTGGATCTTTTTCGTATAAAACATAAAGCAAAAAGCTTCAGAAGAAGACTATTTCAAAGCTAATTCGAACAAGCTTTACAAAAAAAAATTCAAATTTTTTCATTTTGGATTGTTTGTAAACAAAGATTTTTTCAATTCCCAAAATTTAAATTTCAATTTTAACGTTAAAAACTTCTGTTAAGATCTACTGTGCTTATGATCATTAATAGCAACCAAACATTTATATTCTGAATATAAATTTATAAAAAATAAACCGAGAATAAACTAATCAAAAATAATTGAAATTGATTCCTTTATCACTCCACGTAGCCATACACCAAGTTGAATTTTGCATGTTTTAAATTGAAAGCTTCTCAATTTCATTATGCAATGTGGAAATTTTCTTCCGTTCGGAAATAATAATAAAACTTGTACATAATATATATACTAAAGATTTTAAGCATAAGAAGGAGATGAAGGAGGAGTAGATGGGTAGAAGAAACAGGAAGAAATATAAAATTGCTGTTTTGGATTATATGCCTCGATATATGTACACTTGAAAGAAAGCTTGGAGAAAAATAAGGAAGAAAACTTTATGTTATGAAGCCAATGGTATATTAAAAATTAAATTGCTGTATTATTACCATATCATGATAACATGAGAATGAACTTTATAATGTGTATAAAACATGCACCAAAGGAAAACGAGATTATGGATAATTCAATCGGTAGTGGACTAGAGTGCATTTTTTCATTCCTATTTTGCTCAAAACTTGAGTTATAATTTGGAATTTTAGATGAAATATTTTTTGAATTATAAACAACCACGAACTAGCCGAAAAACACATGTGCTTAATGTATCAAGTGACGAAAATCTCAAAATTCAATGGTTCAATTCCCATTCAATTTTTAACACGAACTCCATTTCTAACCTAGACAAAGAACATTTATAGACATCAAAGCTCTTCCTAGATGTTCCAGTCGATAGAATAAGCCACATAAAAGGAGAATAAAAATGTTTCACTTCTTATTTCTGCCTTTTCACTTCAATAATATGATTGTTAAGGGCAATTCTTTGGATGAAATTTTGAAAATTTTTGTCAAAGAATCGATTTTTTGCAAAAAATTTCCACCAAACGTGCATATGTTATTACTTTAATTGATGTAATTTTTTATATTCTATCATATTTTCACTTCCAATAATGCTGAAAGTCTGTATTAATTAAGATATTTTGATTCTTTGGTCAATAACTCGTTGACAAAAAAAGGAACTTTTCACTTGAGCATCCGAAGAATCAAAAATTAAAGAAAACTACTGATTCTATGCTTAAATGACTGTTAAGGAGTTATAAAAAGACCAAACATCTATCGATTGGATACTTAACTTAACACTTTAACTCATTGGTTGATGAAATATTTCGATTCTTTGGAAAATTTATTATGTCAACGAGTTATAAAGAAGCTTTTTTTCTTCCTAATCCACAAAAAAATACAGAATATTAAAATGAAAATTTTCAATTTTCTAATAAATAATGATGTTCTGTTATGTATTTGTAGGTCAGTTACAACAAGTAATTAATATTCTATTATTTTAAACAGTTTAAGACATTAAATACTTAATGAAAAAAGCAAAATTTGAGAAAACATTTTTTTAAAGTGAAGCTAATTGACATTGGATTTTAAAAGCTCATTTTAAAAAATTCCACTCATCCAAAGAATTGCCCTTAAGTATGATTGCTGTATATAGCACGAATAAAGAATTCTCAACTGGTAACTTTTATGCAATGAAAACAAAAAACGGTGTGGTTAATTCACCTCCTTATACTTGTTGGAAAGTACAATTTCCTGTCTTTGAAATATGCACCTTCCTCCCCCACTACCTATAAAGAAGTTCTGCAGACGTAGAAAATAAAATTTTCACATAAAAAAATTCATTTTGTAAATTAAAAGGTTTGGAAATGAAAAATTGATTGCAATTTTCAGATAAAAGTGTCTCAGATGTTTAGAAGCTAAGGAACATAGAAGTGTATTAGACATAATGGATGATAAACAGTTGGTTTAGTTAAGAAAATTGACTTGATGACACAAAACTTTTTGTTTAGTTCAAATATCATAGTCAGGGTGAAACCTTTCATATCCTTTTCACAAAATGACATTTCGACCATGAGATACAGCATTGTCTGTAAACAGCACATATATAATCCAATTCAAATAACTTAGCTTCCTCCATCTGGGTTAGATGACTTTGCAAAACTTTGCAGTTTACGAGCTAAACTTTATATCCATTACTCCACATGCTTTAAAAATTAATGCACATATTTTTCCTGATATCCATTCCATAATCAACTTAGAAGTTTTCTATTTCCATGTGTAGTTTTTTTTCACTCCCACGGCATTACTTGTACAATCAGCTCACGGAATAAACAACAAAATGTTCTGTACATAATTATGTATAGTATTTCTGCACTACATTTTTATGAGCTAAACCCATGTAACCAAATGGAATATCAATGTATTCCATTAGAACCTTCCATGTATAATACCTATGTATTATACATGTATCGTCCTAAGGAACATATTGTCGCATGACAATGGAACAAAATAGGGAAGATCGCGTTTTCCATCGATGTAATACATCAATGTAATACTTATGTACTACTGATGTAATACTTTGATGGAATACTTATGGAACATAAAAAATGAAAAAAAAAATCACATGTTCTTTTGTTCTATTTCTATTGTATTTTTTACGTAATTTATTATTAATGTATTAGTGTTCATATATTTAACAAACACTAATACTTAATAAAATATTCAAAAGCAACTTAATTTTACTAAGTTGCACACTGATGAAATCAAAAGACTTCATCACACATATTAAAAACATAATTAAATGTTTAAAGTCTCATACAAATTTAAATTCCAGATGTAAAAGTGATTTCTGCATACTCTTGTGAAGTATATAATCAAGATTTTTTGAGACTTGAACTTATTCGCGTTGAAGTATTTCCTTCAATGGAAAATTTTTGGTACTTTCATGTAAAACAATTTTTTGTATGAAAAATTTGACAGTACATTGAATCTTCCATTGAAGGAAAAGGAAAACGAATGGAACATTTTGGTTACATGGGAAACTTTTTTTTCTCACTCTAGTTTCTAGTCTCATCTCGTCTTGCTGGAAGGAAAGGGATGAAAACTTTTTTAATTAGTGAATATTCTATAGAAATTTAATTATTTATCATCACCATCATTATGTAATGAATTAATGGAGAAGAACTGCTGTTTGCTTGAAATGGATGAATTTGGAACTTGACTGGCTGGTGTTTTGATAGAAATGGCTGAACGTTTTAGGATTTTGAGATTTTATGGAGATTTTAAATTTTGATCAAATCAAAATAATGACTTTAGTATATTTTAGTACAAAATGGCCGACAGAATTAAAATTTTATATTTTAATTCATTTCCTTATTGCTAAAGTAGTTTTAAGAGGTCTCAAGTTTGAATTTTAGTTATTAACTAACAATTGATCAATTTGATCAATATTACCAGTGGTGTAGCCAGGATTTTCGAAGGGGGGGTGGGGGTGTCAATATTGTGATATACTGCATTCTATCACTGCTAACTAATTTCTCCTGTTCATTAATACAATTTTTAAAAAACTTTTTTGAAAAAATTAAAAATCTAAAAAAAAAATTGCATGAGACTTCGAGTCTCAAGGGGGGGGGGGGTGCCCGGGCACCCATAAACCCCCTTCAAATAATTTCAATGATAATTATTTGGCTTTTAGTTTATGTCTAAACCATCAATCAAGCTATTACATAATCACCAAAGACTCAGCATCTCATCCAATTTGCACCAAATTGAAATAAACAACCGTTTGACGATTGCCAATTTAAAATGCAATGCACAGCCAAAAAAAGGATAATTAAATTTAAATATTTATGATGAAAAGATTCTTTTTATTTTCACAAAATTTAAGTTCATGCACGAGCTAATATCAAAGTCATCGTTACATATATTAGTATGCATGAACATTTACAAATATTCATCAACATATTTTTTTGGTACGTAATTAAATCATGAAAAAAAAGTTTGCTTTGAAGATCCTCGTACGACATGCGGCTTCTCGTCACTTTTTTTGAAATCCAATAATTTCCTCTTTGTGGATGTCTTCTTTTTTCGAGGAAATGGAAGCGTATTCTACCATGAAAATTCTGTTTGTTGAAAAAATTTCTGAATTTTCGTTCACACTTCTAAGCTTTATTTGAGAGATTTTTATTCCGTCCGCACGAGTTGACACAAACATATTTTTTGACAAATTTCATTTCCACATTCATATTTTTTGTGGCTTTATACATATTCACATTTTTTAAAGAGTTGTGCTAAGCAGGAATTTTGCTTTGATAAACTTTTTCCTTAATAATTGCAAAACTTTTCGAAATTAATTTTATTTTCCTAAATAAATTAGTTCTTTACTGTATCACACATTACCATAATTATATTCATTAGGGTACATGTTCCGAGATTTTTATGACCTAATAATTTTCAAATATTTCCGAAAATTTGACATTTTAATTTTCTGTCATGAAAATGCAAATGGATATTTTTATAGTTTCTACATCCTAACTAGATTAGAATTAACTTATTATAATGATACTAATTTTAACAACTTTTGAGGATTAAGTTAGCAGACTTTAACTTATAAATTATAAACTTAAATAAATATTATAATTAATCTGAACAAATATCATGCAAAAATTAATTCAACTGATGCGGCTTCCTGATATAAAAGCAATTTTTTGCAGTCAATTTTTAATTGATTGATTTAAATTCAGAATTTTTTTTTAATGAAAAAATATTTTTCATCTGAATTAAGAGTGGCATAAACATACATATATACACACAGCATGTTTGCGTATGGAGGTGGATTGGAGATGAAAGAGATATGCGGAATTAAATAAGCATGATTATATTTAATATTTTTTTTGTTCTCTTTTTTATCAAATGGAAATGTTGAAATTCATTTTGAATGACTTTAAAGATTTTGTGAGTTTTTTTTTTTAAAAAAAAGAACTAAATTTTTCATAAAAAATGCAAAAAGATTTCAACCCATCTTCACATACGGCTGTCCAGCCTTTGAAAGCATCGCAAAAACTCACATTCAACAACTTCAAGTACTACAAAACAAATTTCTTAGAATACTTCTCAACAAATCAAGATATGATAAGATCGTCGATCTACATAACGAAGCAAAAATTCCAACCATCAAAGATTACGTCGGAAAGTTGCAAGCAAACTTCACCGTTCGACTTGCATCGCGAAACACCGACTAAACAATCATCAATGAAAGCAAAATAATTCAATTAAAGCAAAATTAGGATAATTAAGACCATTAAAGTGTCTGACACCCTAAAAATTACAGCTCAACATGTATCTTAACTTTGTACATAATTATATTCTAAATTTAATAAATAAAGTTTAATTTTTTAAAAAAAAAAAAGCAAAAAGATTTCAAAGTTATTTAGGTATTTAAAATTTGACTTAAAAAATTTATTTCAAATTTGATTTTTTTTTTTTTGTTGTTTTTTCTTAAATTTAAATCTAAAAAATCAATTTCTAAAAATTAAAATAAAAAAACGGAAATTGATTTTTTGAGTTTCCGAAAAATTTTAAAAGCAATTTTAAAACCAATTTAGGATTCAGTTTAAAGATCTCAACTCCTTGACAGCACAACAATTTTATTTACTGAATCGAATAATTTCTCATGTTACTACTTCATGTCAAAATGATCTTCATTTTTATGCTGAAATATTAAAATAAAAGCTATTTAACATAAATAGCAAGATTTTAATTCTCACACAAAATAGTCATGAAAAATTTATGGCACAAAAAATTACAACCCATGTGGACACAACAACATGTTATTTAAATAAATAAAGTATTCATGAAAAAATGTTAACGAAAATGAGCGCAAAACAAGGAAAAGAGTCGCATTATATAAGCACAGCATAAAGCATGTGAAATAATTTATTTTAATTAGACATAATTAAAAGTTCTTGCTGTGCTCTAAAAAAACAAGGAGAGAGAAATAATTTTAATGTTTTGTGGGCGACAAAATCCTCTCAAAATAATATTTATTAAGGAAGGGATGGATAGTACATGTCTGGGATTTTAAATGCTCTCTTAACATGATAAAAACAACTCAAAAGATTTCCATGAAAAAATCATCAAAAAACATTCAAAAAAAATTGTGACTGGAATTTCTAACCGAAAAAAATTCTGAGCAGCTACGCATTGCCGACCTTTTTGTGTGCCATTTCTAATTAGCAATTTAAATGAAAGCGATGATGCGATGTAAATTAGAAAAAAAGCAAAAAAAATCCAACCAAAATGAGGAAAGAATTTTCATTTCATCGTGAGGGCTTTTTAGATGCTTTGCTCTAGACCAGTTGGGGTAAGGTCAAATCGGAAGCTAAAGGCGAAAATTTGTAATTAACATCATTTATAGCAAAGACGATCCCTTATCGTAATTCAAATTTTTCACTCATTCTTTTTTTTAAACAGCATTTTTTGTTTGTAAAACGAGTGTAATGGGGTTGATGCTTTGACTGATTGGATGGAAGATTGACTGTGCTGGTCGTATTTTTATTTAGGTGATTAATTTATTTAAAGGGTTATGGCCCGCATTCTTTTGTACTGTTGTTTAGGATGCGAGATGTACTTTAATTCTTTGGATAATGCTTAGTACGGTCAAAAAAAATTACAGGCGTTCCTCGATTCGAACAGTTGTTTTATTCCAAGATTTTTCTATTCAAATCAAATTTATTCAAATCAAAATGTATAAAAATGTCCGTTAAAATTAAAAATATGAATTTTTGTATGGGAAGATTTAAGTTATTCAAATCAAAACAATTAAAATCGATGACCCCTTGTAATTTCTAAGTTTCACACCAGAAACTAGCTTTGATTGTTTAATAATCAAAGAATCTCAAAAATATTCCAATTTGACACATCATTTCACGCTTCAAATCACCCATCAAGCTTGTCTTATTATCAAAAATGCGCCAAATTCCTCACCCCATATCCAACTCTAACAATTTCTCTGCTCAATTATATTTCATCTTCCGATTACATTTCGTAAAAAGCTTCAGCAATAAAACAAATATTATGGTTGTACGGACACGAAAATTCCTTTCGTAGCAATTTAAAAAATTTGTTCGAGGTGGAAAAATGAAATTGTAGGAAAAAAAATGACAAGAATGCCGTCGAGACCTCGTGCTGATTAACATTCTGTTTGTTTATTGCTGACTCAGCTTTACAATAATACGATTTTTTTAGATAAGCTTTATCGCTGTGCTATGAAAATATTTGTCCTTTTTCGCTGAGTTTGTTAATTTTTGGAGCATTTTAAAATAAATTTTTTTGTCAGCTTAAATGTTTATGGTTTGTCTATGATTATTATTATTTTTAAAAGAGGGATGAAAGTAATGCGATTGGGTTTTAAAATGTTATTACAACTATAATTTCTATTACAATATGAGGATTTAATTTAATTTAATTTTATATTGGTCTGTAGAGGTTGGAATAGCTTATGTTTTTATTTGTATATCAGGGGTGGTCAAACTTTATGTTGAGGAGGAACAAAATTCCGATTTATCAAATGATTTTGCATTATATAAATTAATTTGCTACAGTACGATTATTAGGATATTGGAAATCAAAATTATTTCATTGAATATCTTTGAAGACTCGGGTTCGAATCTTATTTGAGTATATAATAATTAATACTGAGTAGGCAGTCATGACAAAATCATATTTTAAGAGAATTCATTCTATCCACAAACGTTTGAAACTACGAACATCCCTCAAATACAGCTTAAGAGCACCTGCATCCATCCGCCCTTCCCAAAACTTTCTCATCTCTAGAATTATTTCTCTAAAATTTTAAATGACTTTAACTGTCTCAATATAAAGTTTCAAAATATTTATCTCCATTCAGTTCCAATACAACCAATTACCTCCCATCACAACCTGTCTGTGTGTCATTTCCCACTCCCCTCTCGTCCTATCGCTCATTCTCTGTTTTCTTTATTGTCAATTTTAATTAAATTTCATACAATAAATTTTTGGCTTTGCTTATTCAACAATGATGATGCTAATTAAAAACAATCAAGCGTAATGTGCTTATCCAAAAAAAAAATTGTATATACAGTGAGCTATGAATAGTAGATGAGAATAAAAAGAATAATAAAAAGAGTGAAATTCGTTATCAAGTGCAAAATTGCACACGGGCACATATTAAATTTAATTCCCACACACATAAAAGTTTCTTCTCTGGGTTTTGCTAAATGAATTTAAAGCATGTGTCACATTAAATTTATATTCGCAAATTAATCTTGTGAAGTGTTTTAAATTAGATTTCAATATTTGATGTGAAAATTGAAAAATTCTCTCGCATGGAGGATGTACATCATGCATGGAATGTGAGGGTTCATATTTTTTTTTTGTAATTTTCTCGGATGGTTAGTTTCTCTGTCTCAATTTAGAGTGGTGCTACGATATTTTATCATAACCGCATTAAAGAACACTTTTTTAAAAATATTTTAATTCAATTTGTGTCCCTAAATTCCATCTTGCAGATCCATTGCAATCGTAAACAACATTCGGTAAGTTACGAAATTTTCATCTTTTTGATAGTAAGCTCTTACTTGTGTACCATTTCGAAGTCAGAATGATGAAATATTTGCTGATGTCTTGTTGCTGTTGATTCGATGAAAATTGCGACACATTTCTTGAGTTTGGGAATTAGTGTGAAGACATTGAAAGCTTTTACTTTTCATCTCTATGTGGAATTTGCCGTTGATTTTTTGACGCATCCACAAGGTAAGTTCTAACTGACTTTAGTTATTTTTGGACAGCTACTTGACAGCATTACCATGCGGTGAAAATCTGTCGTTCAAATCTCAAAGCCTTGAGAATTTACTAACATGAGAATTGATTTTCAAATTGACTATTAAATTTTTTCAGATTCTAATATAAAATACCTAATTTTATTTTTAAAAAAAATAAAATTTATTTATTTTTAATTTTTTATGAATAGAAAAACAGGAGACAAAAACAGACCTGTTTTATGTTTTCGACTGTATGAGAATTATTAAACCTGACTTAAAAAAACTGAACGCACTCTTTTCGTTTTAAAACCTTATTTTAAATTTCTGAACACACTCACATTTTTTGCTTAAAAACCCTAATTTTTTCTAATATTATGATCTTTAATCTTAAAAATTTCTTAGTCTATAAGTAATCACGAACGACAAAATGAATTGGTAAATTTAATATTTTCAACTTCATTAAATAATAATAATATAAATCCTTTATTTAATTAATGAAATAGTCGGCGGAACATTTTAGAATTATTCTTGATGTTGACCTATCGGTCTTAAATCAAATGTGATTATGAATTGTATAAGTATAGTTGCATAATGTAAAGCTTGTAACAAATGAAGTATGGTCGAAAAAATTAAGAAAAAAGACCAGAAAAAATATAATAAAAAATACAAAAACTACAAACTAATTAACAAGAAATATGCAAATACAATTATTGAAATGGTTTCGGTAATTTATGTTTTACACGGAAACTCAGTGAATCGTAAGTGTGTTGGCCAAATGATGAAAACAAATCATTGGAATGATGAACAACTTTAGAATAAAAGTTGGCAGTAAGACGCGAAATAAAATCGGAAACTAATGGAATATTTCCTGAATCATCAATTCACTGATTGGAAATCATGCCAGTAGACATTCAAAATCATACGATCATTCTGTTCTGGAATGTTTGAAGCTTATTGAGATGGCAAGATGCAGCATTTGCAAAGACAGGACAAGCGTAGGTCAGAATAGGCCTTATGACAGATTTGTATATTCTTAATTTCGAAATTAATGAAGCGTGAGATTTTCTACTCAGCAGGCAGTAAAGGCTCGAAAAGCTTGCGGCATTAGCTTTGCTAATCACGTGATCGATGTGATGTTCAACTTCATTAAATAAATTACTCCAAGAACTTAAACTATACACTAACTTGATGACAAAACAAAATAACTTTATTTGAGAAAAGAGTTCCAACACAGAGTAAATAATTATATATATTTTTTTAAAAAATACAAAAATTTTACTGGACTAATAAAAAAAATTTACCAGGGATTACATGTTGTGGTCAGAGTTTTAAGCTTTCCAACAACACCAAAACCATTAAATATGGATAAAACGTTGAAGCAGTAGAAAGTAAAATGCAAAAAGTGGTCTTAAGACAAAATCGTTTGCATGAATATATTTGTTTAAGCAGTTATTTATTTTTCAAGACACAAAAAGCTAATTTATTGTGTAAAATTTATTATAATATATTTTAAAAGTTTTATTTAAAATATAGGTATTAAAAATAATATTCAAACAGAAATTTATTAAATTGAAAGTATTATCAAAAGTTCCCTCAACAAGGAGTAGTATTTGTTGTAGTATACCATAAAGCAACATTACTTGGTGAATAAACGACCATATTTCCTTGATCTTGAAGAACTAGTCTAGCTCCAGGTTTTCCATTCCAGGATTGCATTATAGTTATGTTATTACAGTCATAAATTGCAAAGTTTCCATCAGTTTGCATACATAATTCATTTGGACAAGTTCCTGGTGTTCTAGAATTCCATAAAGCTTGCCTATTCGACATTCGGTAGTTTACAAAATTTCCATCTATTTGATAATAAGCTCTGAAGCATTTATTAGGAGATTCAATATATTCGCCTGTTTTTAAGCATTCACCAGGATACAACACACTACTTATTGGCTTTTTAGTTGTTGTCGTTGTCGTTGTTGATGGCAATGTTGTTGTCGTTGTTGTTGTTGGTGGCAATGTTGTTGTTGTCGTTGTTGTTGGTGGTAATGTGGTTGTTGTCGTTGTTGTTGGTGGTAATGTTGTTATTGTTGTTGTAGTTTTTTCAGTTGTTGTCGTACATGTTGATTTTTCATTAGTAGGGGGCAAAGTTGTTTGAATAATATTTGTTGAATTGTTATAAAAATCTGCTTCCGGAACTGCTACTTCAAAACATGTTATTGTTGGAACGTTAACTTTAACACACTTTCTATGAATTCTTCGATGTCCAAAAAATGTATTCACATTTTCTAACTCTTCAGAACTTTCATAGCTTAATACCACTTCGATATAAATTGCTATACAAAAATTGAAAAGAAAAATTGTTAAATTTTATGATTAAAGTAGATACATATTTGGCCAGGTCGTAGCCAGAAATTTTTTTGAGAGGGCGGCCAAAAACATAATTTGCTTTTAATTGATCTTTCTTTTTCGAAGTTTATAGAGTGTTTAATATTAGTTATTAAAGCGGTCGAACGAAGCGAAAAGGCTGAAAATTTTTCCAAAATGTTCAAAAAGTTTCTTTAGAAAAATTTTTTGTATGGGATTTTATTTTTCAGAGAGGGGTTAGGGGGCCCTTTATCTCCCTCCGACTATACACATGGTATGCGGGATTTTTCAAAATATTTTTTTATAAATTAATTTAGAACTATAAATTTTCCAATCTTAAGAAAGTTTTTGTAAAATTCACATATCCTCTTCGAGGCTATGCACTATAAATGCGAGTCAGGATGCGAGTAGTTGTAGGTTTCAAGACTTAATGTCTGAGATAAGTGATATTGGAAATTTGAAATGAATGTCCAAATAACTCTTACAGAATTAAAGGGTAATACTTATGCTTTTACTTACCGCTGAGAATAGCAGTCAAAAATATTATCTTGGGATTCATCGCTATTTCTTGAAACTTTTTAGCCTTTCTTAACCAAAACTCTTTGGAATTGAATTAAAAACTGATACTGTTTGATAATTTTTTTCTACTTTTATACTTAATTCAAATTTTAGTTTACGCATACTCATACTATCATACTAATATGTATTTTTTTACTGTACATCACATCTTAATGTGATAAATTGATGGTGAAATTCAGATAAAAAACCACATAGTTATTTTCTAATTGATCATAACTGATCAAAAAAATAAAGTTTAATAGTAATATGTACGTAAAAGATTTTCTTGTAACAGGGTCCTGTTTAGTAACAGATATTGCGTAATTTAATTAATATAATTTTAACTGATTTTGATCCAAATGTGAGAGTTTTATTTAATAAAAAATGATGAAAGAACGGTCACATTAATGAATTTTTAAGAATCATAAAATTTAATAAAATCAAATAATACACTACGATCTAATTAGTCACAATTCGTTTTGACAAGATACTACCAAGAAATTATCGAGGTGATTGCATAATATTCCGTATACTTGATATTAATTTGGGAATGAACCTTGTACGTTTGGTTACATAGAGCCTGTGCTCTTATCCTAAATGGGACACTGATGGCATTTCATCGACTATGAAGTTGCTCAACAAAATCTTATTTCAATATTCTTATTTTAGGGATCATTCACATCAATAAAATAATACCTTAGATTTTATAATTTCTTATTAAAAAATTTATTTATTTCAAAATCTTTACATTAAGAAATCTATAATTGAGAAAGTATTGATAAAAAATTATGAATCGCTCTCTTGTTTTTACATAAAAATTTGAAAATAATAAACATTTGCTTATAAACGGTCATAAAAACTATTGAAAATTTCAGCAATATTTTTTTAAAAATCCTTTTCAATATTCCTCTTTCAAAATTTTTGTATTAGTTTTGATTCAAGATCATGCATGCAAGAGAATAAACATAAATTAAAATTTAGTCATCATTTAAAAGGATAATATTACAACGTTTTTAAAAATGATTTAAAATATAGTATAATATTATACTTGATATGGTGAAATAGATTAAAAAAATTTTAACTTTCAATAAAATTGATTAAATACGCTATTGACGCAAATTTGTTCTGTTTATTCTATTTTGTTTACACGATTGTTACGATGATCAGACGATATTTTCTTAATGTTTTACTCGAAAAAATTTGTTTATTTTATTGATGTTTATTGAATGTTTTTTTTAAAAAATCCATAGATTATCCAGTTGGGGGATTTCAGTGTATATTTCTAATTTTTCTTCATTTTTTTTTTTAATTTTTAAACGGAACTGTGATTTTTTTGCAAATGTGAGGAGAAGTTCAGGGAAAGGGGGTCAAACCAGTACCTATTTAAAATTCTTCTTCGACAAACAATTACATGCTAAAGAAATAAAATTACTCAAATTGGGATTATGAATATATGTAAATAATTGTGATGCATTAATTGTCTTAAAATTCAAACATCATACATGCCATGCATGAGAATTAATTTATGATGCTTAAATTAAATTTTTAGTTTTTTAAAGAAGTAAATAATCATTAAGAATTATAATATTACCACGTTTTCAAAAATGATTTTTAAGAATAGTTTAATATTACTTGATATGGCGAAATATGTAGTTTAAAATTTAAAAAATATCAATTGAGTAAATACTTTATAGACGCAATTTTTTTTTGTTTGCAATGACGATGATCAGACAATATATTCTTTATACTTTACTCGAAAAAAATTGTTAATTTTATTGATGTTTAATGAATGTTTTACTTAAAAAACAACGTGATAAAGTTATTAGTAACATCTATAAAACAAAGGATCGATTTTCGGGATAATTTTGAATACGACGGATAATCGACCATTATAAAAGCTATTTTTGAAAAAAAAAAAATTAGAACTGCCCAAATAGATAGTTTGTTTTTCTACCTGATTGTTTTTTTGTAAATGAGATTCTCATTTACTATATTCGAAAAAAATTTTGAAAAAAAGAAATTCACCCAACCACTAAGCTATCGGGCTTAGCCATTGGAAGTTCAGATATATTGGCAAATTGCCAATATTTAAGTCTGATATCTTAGTGGTCTGAGCACATGATCGGCAATCGAGAGGTGTGAGGCTCGATTCCCACTCGGGTTGAACTATTAGGTGAATTTCTTTTTTTTTCAACATTTTTACGAATATTGTATTTAACAGGAAAATTTTCTTGTTGAACTTTAGATTCTTACATTTTCACTAGCTCTATCTGTCTCATTTACTATTTTGATCAATATGGAGTGTTGATTAACTGCCACAAAGAAGAACTTAAAAATCTGTGTTGACCATTATTTTAATATTGAAAATATAAAAGATGAGATCAATCAATCAATTAAATAAGATGAGATATGATAGACAAAAAGGAATAAAGAAAATGAAATATAATGAAAACCCCTTAAATTATTATTCTAAAAATTTTAAGCTTTAAAATTTTAGTATGTTTCAAAAAGTTTTGAAATTTATCACGTTATAACGTTAATTACAGTGGTCCAAAATGAAAATTTTCCGGCAATCGACCCCATTTTGAAAAAATTGCACTATAAATATTGTGGAATGTCTTATTTTAAAGCTGACATAGACACAGAACGATTTCCCAAGTTTCAGCTTTTTTCGTCCATTTGGAGCTGTATGGCAGGTCTTCAAAGTTGGCTATAGCGAAAATTCTTAAAAATTATGATATTATATTCAAACTCGATTTGCGCAGAAGATACTCAACCAATTGAAAAACGGTTTTCAGTTTTTGAAAATACATTACAATATCTAAGTTTTGAACAAGTACTTTGATGCAAAAAAAAGTTCTTGTTGAGACAGTGCTTGATTAAGTGTGAAAAAATAGGCAAAAATCGTACTAATATTTTTCACAGTTACCGGAAAGTATGTAAACATCCCCAGAACCAAACGGTTCTATGTTTTTTGTATAGTATAACACTCCAGCTTTCCATAATGGGGTCATTTGTGATCCAACGAGTGCGCATCTAGGTGCTAGAGCTCCTCAAAGTTGGGTAAAAATTAAAAAATTTGAAAAAAATTCTGAGAATTCACTGAAAAAAATCAAGTTTTGACCAAAACTTGTTCAAATCTTGTTTTTTATGCTTAATGTTCAATATTTAGGCAAAAGATGAACGATTTTTGCAGAAATTTTTGAAAAAAGGTCATTTTGACCACCATGTGCTGGTTATCGACTTGGCTCATAATGCCTTCACTCAAAGAGCTACTGCTCTTACGTAACTTAATATTTTTTAATTTGGTTTTCGGATTATTATAGCTTATTGTCATACCTTTACAATGATATACAATACTTGGCAGTTAGACTTAGTCTTGGTCATCAAAACGCTTGTTGTTTGTGATCTATAGTGATCGACCCCTAAATTAAAAATCTCAAAAATATGATTTCGCAAAATGAAGTCTAAAAATAAAAATAAATTGTGTTTTTGGGTTTTTTGTGTTGATTTATCATATTTGTGACTGTAGAATCTCAAAAAATTATATTTAAAAAGTTTTTGGTACCTCAGAGTAGCCTCATAAAATCTACCCTGGTAGTCTCAATCAAGTGTACAATTTTTACCTGAGAAACTTTTTTTGAGACTTTTGTCGATTGATAATTGATTATTGAGCACTTTTATGCTGGAATAAATAGTTTTACTGTCATTTTCATACAGAAAATTTGAAATTCTATATTAAATTATTTGAACAATGTCAAATGTGCCATGCAATAATCAAAAGGGTAGAGCTGCCCAATGAAAGTGACAAAAATCTACAAAATCAATTTATTCCAGCATTAAAGTGCTTAATAATCAATTATCAGTCGAAAAAGTCTCAAAAAAGTTTTTCAGGTAAAAATTGTACACTTGATTGAGACTATCAGGTAGATTTTATGAGGCTAGTCTGAGGTACCAAAAACTTTTTAAATATAATTTTTTGAGATTCTACAGTCACAAATATGATAAATCAACACAAAAACCCAAAAACACAATTTATTTTTATTTTTAGACTTCATTTTGCGAAATCATATTTTTGAGATTTTTAATTTAGGTCGATCACTATAGATCACAAACAACAAGCGTTTTGATGACCAAGACTAAGTCTAACTGCCAAGTATTGTATATCATTGTAAAGGTATGACAATAAGCTATAATAATCCGAAAACCAAATTAAAAATATTAAGTTACGTAAGAGCAGTAGCTCTTTGAGTGAAAGCATTATGAGCCAAGTCGATAACCAGCACATGGTGGTCAAAATGACCTTTTTCAAAAATTTCTGCAAAAATCGTTCATCTTTTGCCTAAATATTGAACATTAAGCATAAAAAACAAGATTTGAACAAGTTTTGGTCAAAACTTGATTTTTTTCAGTGAATTCTCAGAATTTTTTTTTCAAATTTTTTAATTTTTACCCAACTTTGAGGAGCTCTAGCACCTAGATGCGCACTCGTTGGATCACAAATGACCCCATTATGGAAAGCTGGAGTGTTATACTATACAAAAAACATAGAACCGTTTGGTTCTGGGGATGTTTACATACTTTCCGGTAACTGTGAAAAATATTAGTACGATTTTTGCCTATTTTTTCACACTTAATCAAGCACTGTCTCAACAAGAACTTTTTTTTGCATCAAAGTACTTGTTCAAAACTTAGATATTGTAATGTATTTTCAAAAACTGAAAACCGTTTTTCAATTGGTTGAGTATCTTCTGCGCAAATCGAGTTTGAATATAATATCATAATTTTTAAGAATTTTCGCTATAGCCAACTTTGAAGACCTGCCATACAGCTCCAAATGGACGAAAAAAGCTGAAACTTGGGAAATCGTTCTGTGTCTATGTCAGCTTTAAAATAAGACATTCCACAATATTTATAGTGCAATTTTTTCAAAATGGGGTCGATTGCCGGAAAATTTTCATTTTGGACCACTGTGCGTTATTTTTTTTAAAAAAAAACATTCAATAAACATCAATAAAATAAACAAATTTTTTCGAGTAAAACATTAAGAAAATATCGTCTGATCATCGTAACAATCGTGTAAACAAAATAGAATAAACAGAACAAATTTGCGTCAATAGCGTATTTAATCAATTTTATTGAAAGTTAAAATTTTTTTAATCTATTTCACCATATCAAGTATAATATTATACTATATTTTAAATCATTTTTAAAAACGTTGTAATATTATCCTTTTAAATGATGACTAAATTTTAATTTATGTTTATTCTCTTGCATGCATGATCTTGAATCAAAACTAATACAAAAATTTTGAAAGAGGAATATTGAAAAGGATTTTTAAAAAAATATTGCTGAAATTTTCAATAGTTTTAATGACCGTTTATAAGCAAATGTTTATTATTTTCAAATTTTTATGTAAAAACAAGAGAGCGATTCATAATTTTTTATCAATACTTTCTCAATTATAGATTTCTTAATGTAAAGATTTTGAAATAAATAAATTTTTTAATAAGAAATTATAAAATCTAAGGTATTATTTTATTGATGTGAATGATCCCTAAAATAAGAATATTGAAATAAGATTTTGTTGAGCAACTTCATAGTCGATGAAATGCCATCAGTGTCCCATTTAGGATAAGAGCACAGGCTCTATGTAACCAAACGTACAAGGTTCATTCCCAAATTAATATCAAGTATACGGAATATTATGCAATCACCTCGATAATTTCTTGGTAGTATCTTGTCAAAACGAATTGTGACTAATTAGATCGTAGTGTATTATTTGATTTTATTAAATTTTATGATTCTTAAAAATTCATTAATGTGACCGTTCATCATTTTTTATTAAATAAAACTCTCACATTTGGATCAAAATCAGTTAAAATTATATTAATTAAATTACGCAATATCTGTTACTAAACAGGACCCTGTTACAAGAAAATCTTTTACGTACATATTACTATTAAACTTTATTTTTTTGATCAGTTATGATCAATTAGAAAATAACTATGTGGTTTTTTATCTGAATTTCACCATCAATTTATCACATTAAGATGTGATGTACAGTAAAAAAATACATATTAGTATGATAGTATGAGTATGCGTAAACTAAAATTTGAATTAAGTATAAAAGTAGAAAAAAATTATCAAACAGTATCAGTTTTTAATTCAATTCCAAAGAGTTTTGGTTAAGAAAGGCTAAAAAGTTTCAAGAAATAGCGATGAATCCCAAGATAATATTTTTGACTGCTATTCTCAGCGGTAAGTAAAAGCATAAGTATTACCCTTTAATTCTGTAAGAGTTATTTGGACATTCATTTCAAATTTCCAATATCACTTATCTCAGACATTAAGTCTTGAAACCTACAACTACTCGCATCCTGACTCGCATTTATAGTGCATAGCCTCGAAGAGGATATGTGAATTTTACAAAAACTTTCTTAAGATTGGAAAATTTATAGTTCTAAATTAATTTATAAAAAAATATTTTGAAAAATCCCGCATACCATGTGTATAGTCGGAGGGAGATAAAGGGCCCCCTAACCCCTCTCTGAAAAATAAAATCCCATACAAAAAATTTTTCTAAAGAAACTTTTTGAACATTTTGGAAAAATTTTCAGCCTTTTCGCTTCGTTCGACCGCTTTAATAACTAATATTAAACACTCTATAAACTTCGAAAAAGAAAGATCAATTAAAAGCAAATTATGTTTTTGGCCGCCCTCTCAAAAAAATTTCTGGCTACGACCTGGCCAAATATGTATCTACTTTAATCATAAAATTTAACAATTTTTCTTTTCAATTTTTGTATAGCAATTTATATCGAAGTGGTATTAAGCTATGAAAGTTCTGAAGAGTTAGAAAATGTGAATACATTTTTTGGACATCGAAGAATTCATAGAAAGTGTGTTAAAGTTAACGTTCCAACAATAACATGTTTTGAAGTAGCAGTTCCGGAAGCAGATTTTTATAACAATTCAACAAATATTATTCAAACAACTTTGCCCCTACTAATGAAAAATCAACATGTACGACAACAACTGAAAAACTACAACAACAATAACAACATTACCACCAACAACAACGACAACAACCACATTACCACCAACAACAACGACAACAACAACATTGCCACCAACAACAACAACGACAACAACATTGCCATCAACAACGACAACGACAACAACTAAAAAGCCAATAAGTAGTGTGTTGTATCCTGGTGAATGCTTAAAAACAGGCGAATATATTGAATCTCCTAATAAATGCTTCAGAGCTTATTATCAAATAGATGGAAATTTTGTAAACTACCGAATGTCGAATAGGCAAGCTTTATGGAATTCTAGAACACCAGGAACTTGTCCAAATGAATTATGTATGCAAACTGATGGAAACTTTGCAATTTATGACTGTAATAACATAACTATAATGCAATCCTGGAATGGAAAACCTGGAGCTAGACTAGTTCTTCAAGATCAAGGAAATATGGTCGTTTATTCACCAAGTAATGTTGCTTTATGGTATACTACAACAAATACTACTCCTTGTTGAGGGAACTTTTGATAATACTTTCAATTTAATAAATTTCTGTTTGAATATTATTTTTAATACCTATATTTTAAATAAAACTTTTAAAATATATTATAATAAATTTTACACAATAAATTAGCTTTTTGTGTCTTGAAAAATAAATAACTGCTTAAACAAATATATTCATGCAAACGATTTTGTCTTAAGACCACTTTTTGCATTTTACTTTCTACTGCTTCAACGTTTTATCCATATTTAATGGTTTTGGTGTTGTTGGAAAGCTTAAAACTCTGACCACAACATGTAATCCCTGGTAAATTTTTTTTATTAGTCCAGTAAAATTTTTGTATTTTTTAAAAAAATATATATAATTATTTACTCTGTGTTGGAACTCTTTTCTCAAATAAAGTTATTTTGTTTTGTCATCAAGTTAGTGTATAGTTTAAGTTCTTGGAGTAATTTATTTAATGAAGTTGAACATCACATCGATCACGTGATTAGCAAAGCTAATGCCGCAAGCTTTTCGAGCCTTTACTGCCTGCTGAGTAGAAAATCTCACGCTTCATTAATTTCGAAATTAAGAATATACAAATCTGTCATAAGGCCTATTCTGACCTACGCTTGTCCTGTCTTTGCAAATGCTGCATCTTGCCATCTCAATAAGCTTCAAACATTCCAGAACAGAATGATCGTATGATTTTGAATGTCTACTGGCATGATTTCCAATCAGTGAATTGATGATTCAGGAAATATTCCATTAGTTTCCGATTTTATTTCGCGTCTTACTGCCAACTTTTATTCTAAAGTTGTTCATCATTCCAATGATTTGTTTTCATCATTTGGCCAACACACTTACGATTCACTGAGTTTCCGTGTAAAACATAAATTACCGAAACCATTTCAATAATTGTATTTGCATATTTCTTGTTAATTAGTTTGTAGTTTTTGTATTTTTTTATTATATTTTTTTCTGGTCTTTTTTTTCTTAATTTTTTCGACCATACTTCATTTGTTACAAGCTTTACATTATGCAACTATACTTATATAATTCATAATCACATTTGATTTAAGACCGATAGGTCAACATCAAGAATAATTCTAAAATGTTCCGCCGACTATTTCATTAATTAAATAAAGGATTTATATTATTATTATTTAATGAAGTTGAAAATATTAAATTTACCAATTCATTTTGTCGTTCGTGATTACTTATAGACTAAGAAATTTTTAAGATTAAAGATCATAATATTAGAAAAAATTAGGGTTTTTAAGCAAAAAATGTGAGTGTGTTCAGAAATTTAAAATAAGGTTTTAAAACGAAAAGAGTGCGTTCAGTTTTTTTAAGTCAGGTTTAATAATTCTCATACAGTCGAAAACATAAAACAGGTCTGTTTTTGTCTCCTGTTTTTCTATTAATAAAAAATTAAAAATAAATAAATTTTATTTTTTTAAAAATAAAATTAGGTATTTTATATTAGAATCTAAAAAAATTTAATAGTCAATTTGATAGTCAATTCTCATGTTAGTAAATTCTCAAGGCTTTGAGATTTGAACGACAGATTTTCACCGCATGGTGGTGCTGTCAAGTAGCTGTCCAAAAATAGCTATAGTCAGTTAGAACTTACCTTGTGGATGTGTCAAAAAATCAACGATAAATTCCACATAGAGATGAAAAGCACAAGCTTTCAATGTCTTCACACTAATTCCCAAACTCAACAAATATGTCGCAATTTTCATCGAATCAACAGCAACAAGACATCAGCAAATATTTCATCATTCTGACTTCGAAATGGTACACAAGTAATCCCACAATATTGACTGCTTAGTGACAAGATTTTCTTTTCTGCTTTTGCTTTTACTGCAAACACAATCAATAGATTGATATTTTTATTTCCTTACACGATTGCCTACATCTCTTGTTTCATGTATGTATGACTATTATTTTATATCCCCTACCTCCCCTTCCATCAATTTAACTTAATCCTATTCCATAATGACATACACTTTGTACATAAAGTTTTATGCGATTTTCATAGTTCAGCAAAAATAATGCAGAACACAAAAAAAGGATGAGCTGGAAGAGAATGCGGAAAAATGTTATTTCGATTTGCTAGAAGAAGCGTAAAAAAACATCAATTTAACACATTCTAACATTCAATAAATATATCCAATACTTCCTCCTCATCTCTTCCCACTCGGTTGATGATTGAAACTCAAATAATAATGACATTGGAAATACAAGTATCGATAGAATTGAAATTGGATAAAAAAATATCGGTTACCTCCTTTATGATGTACTGCCTTGACTGCCCTTGAATTTGTTTTCTTCTTGATGTTTCTTATTTTTTTTTTTAATAAATGATGAGATTTTCTTAGAATGGCAAAATTGAAATATCGATTTATTTTTATAGTATGAAGTGGTGGAAAGTTATGATAAGGTCTGATAAGGATTGTTTGCTTATGAAATAAATAGTTTAGTGTTAAAAGAAAGTATTACGTTGTTAGGTATGCTAAATTTGGAAATTTTTTAACTGTTTTTTTTTTTTGTCTTTCAAAAATTAGCAAAGCTTACTCACATTAACTTGAATTTATGATTTCAAATATTAATTGAAATTTTTAATAATTTTCACTAAATTAAATTTTTTCTTTCAATCGTTTCCAATTTTCGTACCCAAATTTCAATTTAATTTGAAATATTATAAAATCAAATTCAATCTTAAAGAAATTAATATCACTTGTCGACATGTCCCTAAGAAAGAAGAAAACATGTCAAAAATTTGAAAATACCATCCAAAAATAAACAAATTAAGCTAAATTAACTTTTTCGACAGCCGTCACTCATGAACAGTAAATACAATTTCTGAGAATTTCCTAACTATTTACAGTATACAAAAACATTCAAAAGATTTTAGATAAGAATTCCATTGAGTATACTTGTCAGCAGAACTATATTATATCATAAAGTCATGCCATTTTATTATCATCTTGTAGGCTTAATATTATTATGTATATTTTTATTTTCAAACTTTTTAACACATCTTCTAGGACAAACAAATCCCATCTGAGCTTTACATTTCATTTTCTGATTTTTATACATGATCGCTTGACATCTTCCAATGAAGTAAAAAATCTTGTAGCAATTCAATAAAATTCTATAATTTATGACAACTTTACTTGCCTCTCCTCAATTGCTATAACAACAACAAAAAAATCGTACGATACATAATTTTCCGTTCTCTGTTTTACAAAAAAAGCTGTTAAAATGAAAGCCTCCCGCATTTCATGACTCATTGTACATGATAAGAGACATGAAAATAAATATAAAAATGCCTTCCTCTTGTTGTTCTTTTCCTGCTCTCTCATTGCTGACTTATCAATAAATATTTCATAAGAAAAGAAAGAAGAAAAAAAAAAATTATTTTTCGTCTCATTTCTCTCGTAACTGATACCAGAAAAGAAATGAGGAATATTGAAGTGGGAAATGAATTTAATCTTTAATATGGAAGAGAACTGAAAAAGAAAACTTTTCTATGGACAGACAGCAAAACATTTATTCCTTGTCTATTTGTTTTTTCATACTTACATACTTTACTTTTTTTTCTATTGAACTTAAAACAATAAAATAAAAAATTGATGATTTTAAATGGATTTATGAGAATGGCAGAAAATATGAGCAGAATAAGGAGTTTCAGACAATTAAGTTTAAAGTTTTATTGCTCAATGTTTGAAATGGAATTTTTTTAAACTTTATGATTGAATAAGTTGATTGCTTGGAGTTCATTATGGTTATTGTATTTCTCGTTGAGAATTACTGATGTATTTTCCAAGATATGAATATATTCCCATAAAAAGTATAATAAAACATCCTGAATTTTGAACACTAACACAATCACCACTAGAAAAATTTATATTTAAATTATCACTCAAGAGATTCGATGTTATTTTACTAAAGTCAATAAAGTTAAGTAAGAATAAAGCAGTATCAATACTTTTGTTCGTATAAAAATCAATTAAAATTGTAAAACTTTGCAACTAAAAAGTTCTTGTTTTTTCTTTCATAGTGTTAGTGCTTAGGTTTTTCAAAAAATTTCAAAAAATTCAAATAATTTTTTACCGTTAAATTTGAGATTACTTTAAATTGAGATGCTCCTCTAGATGTTACTTATCTCCATAAAAATGATGAAAAATATTATTGACACACTTTTAATAAAAATAAAGAATCATTCAAATGTCATTAGAGAATACAAAAAAAATCATCCTTACTCATATTTTCAAGAGAAAATTCCTATCACAAAGGAAAACTTTCATTCATTCTTTTGATATCTGAGCAAATAAAAAAATTAATCAAAAAATCAATTCAAACGAAAAAGAAAGAAAAGAAATAAAAAACTGAAAAAAACTAAGGACGAAAAATAGTCTACAAATAAAGTTCGCATATACATCAGGAAATGAAGAATGAAAAGAGTAAAAGAAAAGAGAAGAAAACAAATGAGAACTTTCATTCCAGACGAACAGCAAAAGCATGAGCGATGAAATAAATCAAAAAGACAGATTTCATCTCCATTTCCTCCTTCTATTCATTTTCACTTTAATGCTGCAACTTTTCGTCTATTTTTTCTCTCCATCTTCCTACAACTTTTTGAATGGGAATTTCTTGTGTTTTTTGTGAATGATGCTGTTGGGGTCGTTTGAGGTTTGACCGGTTGGTTGTTTTGCATTAGTTGAGGATTTTTGAGAATAGTACAGAAATTGTTCTAAAATTATTGATTTTATGTCTAGAAATGGAAATTTTAAATATCCTTGATTTATTTCTGGAAATGCGCCATTTACCCTCGAGAAACAATCACTCACCTAGAATTATTTTTATTGGGGGCGTTTGGCTGTTTCGTTACAAAATTTCTGAAAAATCTTGCAAAATGATCAGGCATGAGTTCAAATCTTCTCAAAAACAATTGATTAATAAATTTTTTAATGCTTTAAACTTTAACTTCATTCTCGAATATTATTAGAACCCATATCAATCAAATATGTCGGAACATCCAATCAACCCCCTTATCTCCATCCACCCACGATTTCATTCTCCAATGATGATGACAAAAAAAAAAGAATTGTCTTTTCGGTGGATCGAATAAAGAGAATAAGAAGCACAGAAAAATAATTTTTCATGAAGACAAAATCAAATTTCAGGTAAATTTAATGACATTAGAGGAGGTAAAAATTTTTGTTGATTGCATTACTCGTTCGAAAAGTGCTTTCAGTTTTTTTTCTCTTCTTCTTCTTGTCCTCAACAATATCTTTTAGTCTCATGTTTACCATCTTCACGATTACTTAATCAAATTATCAACTTGCTTTATGCTTCTTCCTCCATTATGTAGTCTTTTGGTGCTTAAATGAAATAAAAAAGAGGATATTTTTTCGCATTATTTGTTGTTGTAGCTTCCTGTCTATATTGTAAGCCTTTTGGCGATCAATAGAAATTAAGATGGTTGACGAAATAAAAAAAAGGATGGAAATGAGAGAAAAACAACTTTATCACTCCCATGTGATTGTGGTGGATGAGGAGAGAGAGAAAAAAAAGTTGTGATAAAAACAGGAAATTAGGACATTTTTTTCGATGATTCGATGCTTGTGTTTTACGGCACTTGAGTTGAATGCTTTAAGAGATATTTAAGTGCTGAAAAAATGGTCAGTCAGTGGTAAATTTCATCCCTTGTTTTAATTGTTTACATCCTCACTTGAGCAGTTTTGGATGTTTTTGTTATGTTTACAGCTGACATTTCTTGGAAATCAGAACAAATATTGTTGATTTCGAAGGTTAAAGATTTTTGGATTCAAGAAAACATCCAAAAGTACATTAAAGTAAGAAACCAGAAGATTCAAAAACCAAATCGATTAAACCTTGAAAGCATAAAAATTCACCAAATTGTCGCCTCATTTTCAGTATCATCACCTCCAAATAATTCTCAATATCCCACTTTCGTACGTAAAACTTTTGCAATTTTCTCAAAAGCTTATTTTAGAAAATTTTTCAATAAACTGACACTAGCACCACGTGCAGTTGATGAGAACATAAACGATAGCAATATCACCTTACTTGATGACATTATCATCATAACAACTATCAAAGTTATAATTTATTGGAAAGTTTCAGCCATTTGTAAAACGACGGTTCATTATTCAGTAGAACTAACAAGATTTAATGAGTTGCTATGTAAACATTTAATCCTCAAAAGTCTAATGAAAACTCCCCTAGCAAGTCCATCATTTAAAATATACATTTTTAATTAGTTTTTCTTGCAAATGATAATGACTTAAACGAAAATCCTCAATGCAATAAATTTTCCACCTTTCATTCAGCCATTTTTATATCAAAATTTACATAAATCATTAACATTTTTTTCTTCTCTACTTCTTTTATCCTTTCAAGACGACAGTTTCGCTTATAAAATTTCTCTTTCTTTCTACTTCCATTCTTACCGCATACAATGCATACTATGTATTTTTTGATGATGTTATAGGGTATTCAGTTCACTGTCGAAAATTAAAATACTGTAAAATTTAATAATTTGATACTTTACTGCTTTTGGATGAATTTTGAGCTGTTTAATTTGAATCTTATTCCAATAATAATAAAAAAAAGATTTTTCGACGTGAAATTCGAGACATTTTCAGTCATTTTTTGGTTCAATTTTTTTTTTTTTTTTTTTGTTTTGAAGCTTAAAGCCGAAGCCAAAAATTTTTCGAACTGATCTTTTTATGGAGCACAAAAATTTAATTGATAAATTTTAGGTTATGTCGCACTAAATTCGTTCTCCCTCAATATAAACCGATATTACATACCATACACAACATCCAACTCCTCACCATTCAAATACAGTAAATCCAATCAATTTTATAATGGAATTTCTCCTAAAACACTTGACGATTAAACATCCTCACAGCATGAATCCCCCAAAAAACAGAAAAGGATGAAAGCCAAAGCTTTTCCATACAAAATGTTCACTGTCACTACCTTTTTATCAGCACTGCGGTGTTTGTACAAGGTATATAGAACAGCAAAGAAAAATGAGAGATTTTTTTTTTCAAAAGAATTAAAAGTGAGGATGAAGAGTAGGAAAGAAAAATTACATTTGAGGTTTGATGGAATTTTAAGAAAATTTGTTTCAAACAAGGGAAAATTTTAAGCATCAGAAGTTGAATATTATTATATATTTTTTGGAACATGATTACTCTCAAGAGATATAAAAGTAGTTTAAACAGAGCATGGAAGAAAAATGTTCAAGTGCCAAGTAAATGAAAAACATACAATTAAATGTTGAAATAAAGAACGGAAATAATGTATGAAGTTTTCCCACTTCATTACCGGTTATGGATGTAGTTTCATGTCTTGTGTTTTTAATTTCTGCTGTCTTTTGGGTGCAATGATGTAAAATGTTAATATTAAGGTTGATAATTCTGGTTTTTAAATTAAGCATAAACTTAAATTATTCATCGATTCCAACCGTAAGTCGTGAATGTGCGCCAAGAAAAAAAAACAGTTCCTGATGACATAAATCATTTAGGAAAATCGTGAAATTGAGTCGAAAATGTAATCAATAGAAAATGTATCGGAAGCTCATCTGTTCCATTCCCACCAACTTTTCTTTCCTTTACTGCTTCCTTTTACCATGAAATATGCTTCCAGCATACCGATAACTTTCATATTTTCTTTCCATTTTTCATCTTCTTTATACTCGTCATTACTACTCTTCATGTGCATGTGAATTTAATCAAAAAAGGAAAAAAAGGTAGAACGAGGTAGAAAATGTCTTGAACCCATTTATATATCTTCGTTTTCTATTCCACACCGACTGTACTTGGTAGAGTTTAATGATAAGCAAATGACATGTTTAATTTCCTGACATAAGAGTTGCTAATGATGGAAGCGACATTCGTGTTTTTTTTTATGGCGCGATTCAAGTTCTGTGTTGTGAATTGTTACAAATTTATGTATGTTTATGTTGATGTTTTTTGGTGGTATCGATAAAAATAAAAGACAGTCTTGATATCATTGTTGAACGATTGGTTATTTGTAGGTGCAAAACTTGAAAAAGTTTTTAAAAAAGCACAAAAGTCATATTTTGAAGAATTGTTTATAAATTTTTAAACTTTTACTTTTTAATATTTCAGATCTTTTGGTTTTGCAAAATTTTGCATTGCATTATTTTTCATGTTGGCCATTTTGTACTAAAACTAAAAGTACTAAAATATTTTTGTACTAAATTAAGTTTAGATTTTTTTGTAAGGACCTTAGTTTCAAAAATATATATGTTTATAGCAAAGGCTATTTCCTTGAGCCAGCCACTTAAAAGCAACCCCTACAAATCCCAAACTGCATCCCATCAATCAATTGTCAATTTAAAAATTTCCAATCACAAAAAAAACATTCTGAAATGATTTTCATGTTTTAATGTGCCATTAACAAGCAAACAGTTTCGATCAATCAGATTAGAATAGAATATAAATTAGGGTTTGCATATAGCAAAATCAGCACTGCGATCGATGATCTGTTGTACTATCCCCAAGTCTTTATGATAAAATTCCAATATCCTTAATAAAACCAATAATGTCCGAATAGTTCAGCTTACAAATGTCGCCAACCTCCAAAATATCCTTATTAAAATGCTTTAAACGGTGTCCACGTAATACTCTACATTTACAAAGAATATGTACTATTCTTTCTTCATGAATGCTACAAAACCTGCAATAAATGGTGTTACTCAAATTCAACTTAAAAAGAAAACTATTGATACTCATGTGTCCTGTAAAAGCACCAACTAGAATGCTTAAGTCCTTCCTTGTTAACCTGAGAGCATCAGACAGCTTATTTTTGTTCCTAGGACCGATGAGGACTTTTGCTGTATCATCAATCAGATTGATATGTACAGCAAATAATTCCTGAATTGATATTATCTCCCGAGGGAATTGTTACAACATACAATCACCTCCATCACAGGTTCTCTGCCAATTTTTCACGTGCAGTATTTTAATTCATGATTCAATGTTGTGACAATCTCTCACATTTTTTAATGTATTGCTTGTGAAGCTGTCATAACTCATGATTCATTAAGCCTTACGACTTAATCTATGAAAAAAAAAAAAAAAAAACATTTTCGTTCATTCCCTTTTTTATCTGGTGTATTATTACGTTTATATAGTCTACGAAAGACATTTAATAAAGCTGAAAGAGACAAGAAAGGAGGAAGAAGAAGAAAATTTTTGATGAACAACGTTTTGTCGGTAATGTGTTCGTTCACGAATCTTTATGACCATAATTAAGTTGAATTATTTTTCTCATTTTTCATTACATTCTTACGGCTGCCGATGGAATTTTTTCAAAGCTTGATTTTTTTTCTCTCTTTTTTTTTGTGCAATAATTTAGTCCCATTTTATTATTCATGATGATGTGACATTTTTTTGTTGTATGTGAAAAAATTAAAATGTATTTAAAAAATGCTCCAAAATGAGTTATGGACGGGGCATTAATTAAGACACCATTAAAACTGCTTATGATTTTTTGATTAAGTGAGAATTTTTATGGAGTGTCCGTTTTTGTTATGACGTGATAGGGATAATGGTGGATAAAGTGCTCTCGATTGTGATTTTTGATCACGTTAGAAAAGATTTTTTTTAAATTGGGATCTATTAACATGAATAAATACGTTATAAATTTTTGAACAAATTTTAAAATCAATTTTTAGTACTCATTTTTAGTACAAAATGGCTGGTAAGAAAATTAAAAGAGGAAATATAATTTTTATATGAACACCCCTCATCTGCCATCATGACAATGCAAAATGAATCTAACTTTTAAAATTAACAAAATTTATACTGACAAAAGTGTTAAATTAAATCCTTATTCCCAATCAAGAGCACTAAAATTTTATATTTTTAGAGCTGTAAAAATTCACAAGCTTCTCACAAAAAAAAAAAAATATTTCTCTTTCTCATAAAACTGCTGGATCAAAATTGATCCACCTTCAATCGATTGTTATCTTAATTCTGGGTCTATCGACAATCTATGAAGATATTCAATTCAATAACATAAAATGCTGTTCATAATGTTCCAATGAACATAGAAAGTAAGACAATAATCTACAGTAGATTTTTCTTGTCATAATATCATTTTCACTTGAATCTATTATTCGTCTTCATAGGAAAATTTATTATATAAGATTAGAGCATTTTCTAACCTAACAATTTATCACCATTCTCGAAGATGGGTCGAGGCATGATGATGATGAATTTTGAGGGCGGTATAACATCAAGATGAGGACATTAATGTTATAGATTTTATGTTTGGATACCTTAAAAATAGATATACAACAAAAACTTTGTGTCCTCAAATCTTTTTTATTCGGGTATAGAGACATAAAATTCAGATAAATTAAATCAAGTCCAATAGAATCCCTAAAAACTCATCTTACTAACAAGTAATGTGCGTTAAATTAAAAGGCAAATGTCTATTCTCTCATATTTTACAGCCCCTTAATGTCTACAATTTTCATCGTCTCATTCTCCATGTGAGTGCTTCATTGCTTACATAATGCGTTACAGTATCACTTACGTTTGTTATATAATGCTTGAAAATAAGTAAAATAAACAGAATTGAATGTAATCGTAATGCACAAGCTTTCCCATTTCAACGTGTCATACAATGAATATTTAATGATCTGAAATAAGGCGTGTAGAAAGAGGCATGAGGTGAGAAATGAAATTTGAAAGAAAAAGTTCTTTTTTTTTAAACAAGAAGGCACAAAAATTTTTGCAATGGAAATTTCCTTTCGTATAAGAAGTGATTTTTCTCGAAAAAGAGTTTTATGCTTTTGATGTTTTATGTATGCAATGAATTGAAATGGATTTTTCCTCAATTATCGTAAAAGGAAAGTTTCTGCATGATTTTCATCAATTAATGAAAACATTTTTGCTGTGAATATGTTGAAAGTTTTTTGGATCCCTTTTTGATGTGGTTTGTTACTATAGGCAATTTTAAAGGACCAGCCACATAAAATTTCCATTCAATTCTGAGATAAAAAATTCATTCTAAAGTTTTCTGTAAATGGAACCGAAAATGTTTTTATTTTTAGAATCAAAGAGACCAAAAATTTGATTTCTTTTTTTAAAAACTTTTCCATCCAACAGAATATGATTAATATTGTTGCTTAGGGACATTCATATCACCATTGACTGCAAGAGACCATAGCTACAACGAGCAAAGTCATCAATTATGATTTTTCACACACAGAGTTGAGAAACTGCAATCGTAATTTTAAATGTGCAAAAACTCATAAAAGTGCAATCACAGCTTTCATATTTTTCATGATCCACATGGGTGTAATTAGCTTTTTGCTATTTTACAGCAGTTTCTTATTTTTTCTTACTTTTTCCCATTGAAAGGATGAAAAGTTTCTTGCGAAGATGTAAAGATATTTGATACTTGATGCTATGCTGCTTGAGAATTGTCAACTATAAAATTCTTGACCTACGCTACAGTAAATGTCGTTTTAAATGCAGTAAACAGCTGGAAGTGTATTGGGATTGTTTGTGAATGATGGAAGTTGAATCTGTGACTTGAATCTAGTTTTTCAGGTCAAATGCTTTCTTATTTTTCATTGTGGACAAGAATATCTATTTTTCATAATTTTAATGGTGGATTTAGTTCGAGGCCCAAAGTAAACATGAGCCTTTAATGCCTCTTTAAGATTCAATAAATCAAGGATTTGAACCCTATCCTCATACTTAGAAGCTTCTTTTTCATTATTCTCCAAAAATTCTTAATTTTCTGTTGCCAATATGTCGTCCAGCATAGACGTGCTCTGTAAATGATCCCTCAAAATAAGAACACTAAGCCTGCCTTTTCACAGCAACTACACCAATCCAACCTATTCAAGCTAATCCATAACGATATCTTTACTTCTTTTTAATCCAAAAAAATACCCTTTTTTCATATTTCCTTCCTATTTTATATGTATGGCAGTTTGTTATTTTTATTAGAAAACTTTATCTCATTATAAGGATGAGCAGCTGAAGTGGAGCAAAGCAAAAAAAAGTATAACAAATATAATCATCATTATCATTATCAGCATCAGCAACATCAGCAGGTAATTTTATTTGTTACTTTTCAACTTTTTTTCCTCCTCGTCCTCTCCCGCCTGCCTGTACATAAAGCAATTTAAGCTCATCAAGACGAGGGGCCTCGACACACAAAAAAAAATATTCATCTATATCTCAAGCACATCTAAAATAATGAGCCACTTAATGTGAACAATAAGATGCGACGCTAAAAAAAACTTGTCTCATTCATCTCAGGTTCCAACAAATCAAATGCTAAAAAAATGAGCTGGAAGAAGTGGAAAGTGCAAAACATAACAGCATCAAACAATTGTAAATTTTGTTTGTGTTAAACCACTTTGGCGGTAACCATAAATCTTATAATCCAGCTTAAGTCATTCGAAAATAAATAAATGAGTTTGGTCATTTCTTTTTTGCTTGCTTTTTATTCTTTTCTGTGATGCTTAATGCATTCAAAAAAAGTGTTATTCAGAAAACGAAAACAATGTATATGAATATATAAGATGGGATAATGGGATGGATGGATGTGAATGTCGATTGGATATGAAGGCGCTTTTTTTGGGGTATGATGATTTTTTACCAGAATTATCATGTTTGGGAATTAAATTGCCACCAGTCAAACTGCTCATCCTACAAGCCTATTTTTCAACATTCGCCAGAAACTGCAGCACCAAAAAAAGAGAGGATAACATTGAGGATAAAGAAGAGAAAAAGTTGTTTTCATGCAATGTTGATGGTTGATGCGGAGCTATAATCTCCGACGGCAATATTAATAAGGAACAGAGAATATATTTATTTATAAAAAAATATATATAGCACCAAAAGATAAGTACAGTGCCTGAAAAAAGACGAAAAAGCTTTGTATGTGCCAAGCGTAGACAAAATAAAGTATTTTTATTTATTTAAAGATTCTCCAAGAGGATTCATGTTTAGATTATTTTTTTTTGCTTGAAAGAAAGGAGGAATTAAGAGGAACTGGGGAGAAACTTTTTTTTTTTTTTTTCGTTGTGATGTCGCTTATTTAATTTAAAATAAAAAATATATATACACAAACTACTTAGCATAAATTTATGCATTTCTTTTGGCTAATCTTTTTATATTATTTTTGTTTTAAGCTTTTGAATTAAATGCCGTGGAAATATTAAAAAGTTTGAGGCTATGAGGATTTTGCAGTAGACGTCAGGAGAGAAGTTGAATTTTTTCTGGAGGGTTAATGAACGACTTAATTCTAAAATGTAGCCTAAGGAAGCACTCCAATCATTTCATATTTTAAATACTTATGTTTCTAGGCTAAACTTGCACAAGGCACGAAACGAGTTGGTTGACTGTATCTAATTGATTTCTTGGGATTTTGCCAGATTTTACACTATTTTAAAGAAATAACTCAAGTTTTTAGTAGATTCCAAATATTTAAGAACCCAAATATTTAAAAAACCTTCAAAAAATTCAACAAAAAATCATAAAGTAAAGCATACCCAACCTTCCATAAAATTGCTATAAATTTGTATCTCCTGCTGTTACATCAAGTAAACTGCACAATATCCTTGAATTTCCATCCACTCACTTATTGAATAATTTTCTACATTTTTTTAAAGCTTCACAGCAAACTCTATCAATGCAGAGCTTTTCACAAAGCTGTCATACAATATTCAGCATCTCCTTTTTTTGTCACAAGCAGATGCAATCACGAGTTATCAATTTCCGTAAAAATTCAATTGAGAAAGATTCAAGTTTTGCTATAATAAACAAATATATTTTTTCTCTCTCTGCATTTACCTCTCTTGTGCATGCTTTATTCTCTTTTTCTTTCTGATTTTAAAAATCAGACGTTGCATTTCCACTTCGAAGAAAATTTTTTCATCTGGTATCAATTTTCTTCCCTTTTTTTATGCTCTCTTTATACGAGACACACACGTCATTTAACCGAAAAAAAATATATCACCACAGCCAATAGCTATGAAAGCATAAAATAAGAATGAAAACAATTTTTTTATTTTATTTTCTGTGTGGCTATTTTTCTTACTTTCTATTTTGAATGCATTGGAAAGTCTCGAAACAAAAGGAGCAAAGCAAACATTATTGAAATAGTTGGAGATGATGTTTGGGGTGGTGGGTAGGAGCGCATTGAAAGTTTAAGGAACTATAGGATTAGTTGAGAATCAAACTCGGAATTTTCTTGATCTACTGTATTTTTACTGATTTAGAGATCAGCATCTTCAATACTCGAATCAGACAAAGTTTTTATTTTTTAATAAATTTTTGATGCATTTCTGGATATAAAATATCCCAATCAACCGTCCAAATTCAAAAATTTTGCATTCTATGCAAAAATGAAAAAATTTATTTGAATAGCTTTTGACAACCAGAAACTGTCAATGGTCAAAAAATGGACACAATCTCCTCATCTAGCTCACCATCAACCTCCTCAAAAAATATTAAAAAAGCAAAAAAAAATATTGAAATTTATGTTTTTTCTTCGGTTCATATTTTTTATGCTTACACAAAAAAAAGTTGCTTTCTTTGCTCCTCTCCCCTTTCATGCTCCTCGCAGAGCATCGTACACATATTTCTACAGCTCATTTCCATATTCTTCTTTTTCAATTGTGGTTTTTGGTTGCTGAATTTTTATTTTTATGCTTTTTTAGCAAAATTTTATTACAAAACAATTGCAGCATTGTTTGCAGTTTTTGACCTCATCGGGGGATCGGAATTGAGTAAAAAAACTTTACTTCATGAAATTAAGTAGTCACAAACATTCATGAATTTATTTATCTTTTTGTATTTCTGAATAACAATAATCTGTAACAGATATGGCTCACGAGAAAAAAAAAAGTTCGCCGTTGGATATATCCAAAATCATGTTTAAATTCATACAGTAGTCGAAAATTTTTCGAAGGTTTTTCAGTGAATTTGGTTTTACAGTTGAATGATTTTAAGCTTTGACGACAATTTGGCTTGAAGCTTTATTGAAGTTGCTTATGTGGGAAGTTTTTTTGAATTTTGCAGAGCTTTATCATTGAGAATTGTGATGAGTCCAATAACATTTGAGATGACTAGAATTTCAGACAGAGTAGGTGTCATCAAAAATAAATGTATGCAAAATTGTTAAGACTATTACTAAAGTTACTTTATTTAAATTAGCACGTTAACGCATAGCTAGTCTGAAATTCCACTACTAGTGCTTAAGTTCGAATCTCATGATACAGGGGGTCCTCGATTTGAACAGTTGTTTTGTTCCCAAATTTTTCTATTCAAATCGAATTTATTCAAATCGAAACGTATGAAAAATGACCGTTAAAATGAAAATTTGAATTTTTGTATGAAAAATGACCGTTAAAATGAAAATTTGAATTTTTGTATGGAAAATTTTTGGTTGTTCAAATCAACACAATTCAAATCGAATCTGTTCAAATCGAGGACCCCATGTATAAAAATATCTTTGTATTTGTTTACTTTTTCTTTTATTTTGAACTAAATCTTAAGGACAGAACAACGTACACTTCAAAAGTTCAAATCTCTGGTCACTATCAGTGATTCCTTTGACTTGTTTGGAATTAATCAATACAAAATTAACTCAGCATGACTTTCCAACTCGTTGTTTTCATTGCTATGCTCACAAATTAATTTTATGATGGTAAAATGAAGAAATAAAAGCACCCAAAAATTTATATCTTTTTAAAACACACAGACAAAAAAAAGAAAAAAAAAAACTTATTTGATAAGAGCCGGTTGGTAAATTAAAGTGCACAAAAACGGAAAATAAATTTTAATTTTTTGAATCTCGAATTTTTTTCGCATTTAATTTCGTTAAAAAAGAATTATTTTCAAGTACCCGAAAAAGCACTAAAAGTGTTTAAAAAGTTGTTGAAAAATAATTTTTCCTTTTCCTCATCTTGAAAAGGATTTT
The DNA here is from genome assembly GCA_026123125.1 of Chironomus striatipennis. Classification (NCBI taxonomy): domain Eukaryota; kingdom Metazoa; phylum Arthropoda; class Insecta; order Diptera; family Chironomidae; genus Chironomus; species Chironomus striatipennis. The sequence continues at coordinate 32,193,421 of CM047394.1, forward strand.
TTTTTGTTGCTCCTTTTTCACTTAAAAGAAAATAATTTCCTCATTTTCATCACTTTTTGAAGAAGACAAGATGAGCTTGTTGAAGAAGAATTTTGTCAGATTCTGTAACCATCGTGGAATTTTAGGGTTCGTTGATTTTAATTTTTAAGATAACAAACATTTATGAGTGGATTTAAATAATTTCTTGGAAGATGCTCGCAAAAATTAACAATAACTTAACCCACAACAAAACCTTCACAAGGGAAAAAGAAGACAAAATGTGCTTAATTAGGGATAAAGAAGGAGAAATATTGAGTCTGTCTGTACATTGTACACAAGACAAAGATAAGAAAATAGAATAAATTGCCGTCCTTTTTAGTTCCATCATACATTTATTTTGTATACAAATTAAGACACAAGCAACAGCAAAAAGGAGTCAAAATAAATTTTCAAAAAAATATTATAAGAAGTAGGAGTAATAAATGAAACATTTATCGTAACGACATTGCTCTTTTTATGGTCATGTGTGTGTATATATGGTGTAGATGTGTCATATTATGGGAATAGAAATAAAAATAATGATGATGATACTGTCAAATAGGGGAGTGGAAGAAAGCATTAGGAGGGGAATTCTTAGGAACATTAACATGGATTTTCAATTTTCCATTCATATTCTTATGAAGGTTCTGCTTAACAATTCTGGATTGAAGTTTTGACAAATGAGAAAACCTTCAAGAAAGCTATCAAAGTTGCTATAAAATATAAAATTGAGATTTTTTTAATTTTTGTGTTAGCCATTTTGTACTAAAAATTTAGTACTAAAGATCGCCATTTTGAATTTTTTGTTCTAAAATGGAGATATATTTAAATTTACTTATTATGAGAAGCTAATAGTACTTATCTCAGCTCACATCCACAGATATTTTCCATCTCAAGAAAATCTCGCTAAAAATTTAATGTGACTTCTCTAAAAAAGCACGAAGAACAAGAAGATGTTAAAGGTATATAAATTTATTTATCCATTAAGTTATCTTTATCGATTTCTGCGATATCAATGTATTGTGTCTTTTTTCCACATAAAATAACTACTGCTGCTTCTCATTCTCATTCCTAAAAAAATATGACAGTAAGCATCACATGCATGAGCCATAAATTTTTCATGATGCATAAAAATAAAAATGATGAAATAGGTGATTATGAAGCATCAACGTTATCGTTAAATATTCATCCAAAAGCAATTCTCTCTCTTCTTTTTCTGTTTTGTGTGATTGTATGTCAAATGCACGCATATATACGGGAAAAATTATTATTATTTTTATCATTTTAGCAAATAAAAATAATAAGCAAGTAAATGTGTCATTATGGTCGAAGGTAATGAGGTGCGCAAATTCTTGATGCATTTTCAGAATTTTTTCTCACACCTCGTCTGTGGTATTAACTTTTACCCCATCAAACTTGAACTTGTGTGACATAAAGCTCTCCTCCCATAAACGTAAAGTTAAACATGACACATGGTATTATATCAAGCTCAGACAGACCAAAATAACTCATCATCGACCCCATTTATCCTCACTGAATTGAAAGGTCTGTGTTTGTATATTAACATGCCCGATCTGATATGAAATAATACATTTTTGGGTATATATATTTAATATATACCGATACATCAGAGGTAAATATTATTATTATCATCATCATCAGACATTAATGTAATCATACAGTATTAAATGAATGAAGAAGTAGAATTAAATTAATGGCAATTAAATGAGCGACGAAAAAAAATTTAATTGATATAATAAAGCAAGGTAAATTATGACTGAATCGTGTATGCTGTCAATGGCTGTTAATATTCAACAGTAAAATGAATTAATACATTTTTGATGATGATTCTTTCTAAGTCCTCTCGATGGGAAAAATTTTAGTACGAAAATTGAAATTACCTAGTACTAAATTTTTTGGTACAAGTAAATCTCAATGATAATAAAATGAAGATTCTTGCAATTTTAGCTGATTTTGAGTGTCTCATACCTAATTTATTCTAAGGTTTTGGCTTCTAAAATCAATTTTCTGAATATTTAGGACCTAAATTTATAGCAATAATTGAATTTAGATTGTTTGTAAACAAACAAGGATTTAAAAATGACAAAAAATGAAAAAATTCAAATTTATTTTTGCCGTTAATTTTTAGACTTCAACTGGGTTTTAACTGTGTTTTGTTAGGTAAAAGAAAAAGATTGATACATTCACCAGCATTTAACGTACAAAACCTCAATCCAAATGACTTCATATTTCGCCAAAAATTGACATCCTTAAATTCTCATTAATTGTTTTATGGGAGGACATAAAAACATGATATAGACGAGGTGATTCACCGGACAGAATTTGTTTAAAATTATGGATAGTGTGTAGGAAAAGAAGTCAAAACCTTAAAAAAAGATAAATAATAAAACACATTGAAATTCAAAAAAAAAAAAAAATAAGAGTCACTACCCACTTTCACATTACAACACTTCCTTCCACGTAACTTTCACTCAGAATATTCTTGAAATACCAATAATTTGAAATAAAAAACATGCTATAAAGTCTTCTTAAGACAACACTCATCAAAATTCACTCGGCTTTTCATCCTTTTGTGTTTATTCTGTTTAATAATATTTGATCACTTAGAAGTTCATGAATTATTTTTTTGGGACATCAATACTCTCCAAAAACAGCAAAAAAACATCAGCGAATAGCACAAAGAAGAATAAGAAAGACATCTCATTGAGCTTCCAATTTCATTGTATGTTTAGGACATGAAAGGTCAAGATGTATGCAAAAAGGGTAGAAAATAACTAAAGGCTATGATAATGCTTTAATGTTTTCAATGCAAACAATTTTTTTCACTTAAATTTCTATCCTCATTCTCATCCACATAACCCACATGCTCACATGAATTCTTATTGCATTAATTTAATTTTATGCTACAGTACATGTTACATACATCCATATTCAAGAAAAAAAAGCAGTCAGTTTCAATGAAGGGAGGGTTTCAAAACCACTTTTGTCATGAAATTTTAATTAAATGATCTAAACACAAAAATAATTTTTCTCTCAAACTCGTTTTAGTGGAATGATAATTTTTTGCTATTTTATAATAGAAAAGTTTATGTCTGTGCATGTAGCATACGTACATGTTGTAAAGTTTTATTTTTTGAAATTAGAAAACCATTTATTCATTCATTTTTTGTACTTTACTGCATTTCAATGTAACAAGAGCTGTAGTAAATGTCAATTTGAGAATAGTTTGTGAAAAAGAGCTTTTGGATGCTTGGGATCAATTTGAAATAATCAAACGTCCAAAATTCTCTGAAAACCTCATTTCTTGATTTTTCAAATTTTTTCATTCATTAGAAATTTTTTAAAAAAATATTTTTTTACGGATTTTAAAACAGAAACTGAACTTAATAGATTCAATGAAATTATTTTTTGAATCAATTTAGTAAGCTCCGGCTCTAAAACTTTCAAATCAAATTGAAAAAAACTTTTAAATGAACAACAAAATTAATATAACCTCAAAACCAAAAAATGCACTTTATACCTAACCCCAACTAAATTTCTTACTTGTATTAAATTACTTTGTTATTTCATTTAATAGAATGTCATATGACAATCCCTACAAGAGAAGAGAAAAAAAAATGTGAAAAATATTTTACATTAATTAAATGAGATTTTTTTCTTCATCGTTATTTAATGCAAAATTTGACCCCAAAAAGACCAAACCATCATGTTGTAATCCATGTAATGACATGAAAGCTCACATTCTACGAGAAAATTACTTTTTCGAAAAGAAAAAAATTGAATTCAGTCAACGAAAAAAACTAAATAAAAGAGAACGAACTATAAAAAGTGCAATAAAATGTGAGCTATACGACATAAAATGATTGTTGAAATGGAAACGAAAAAAAGAGAGAGATACTGAAATGCTATAAAAATTTCGATTATAGGCACTAAATCTTATTGACGAGCTTGTGAATTTTACTTTCTGATGAAATTGATTTTTCTTGAAATTTATTTTTAGTATCGTTAGGCTTTAAATTTCTTTTTTTTTTTATTTTTTATGAGATGCTGAGTTATTGTTGTAAAAATTGTTTCTGTAACAATCACTAAGAAAAATCATTTTCGTGCCACGACAATGAAAAACCATAATTTTGTCAACCGAAATCCATTATTTTATGAATATTTTATTAGCATTTCCATTATCTGTGTTAATGAGAATTTTTGCTTTTTTTGTGGAAATTTTGGAGTTTTTAAAGTTTATTTGAAAATAAATTATAACAAAGAAGTTAAAATTTTGAGGAATTTTTGCAAACGTGTGTCAGGGGCCGGGGGTGACACCCCCCTATTTTTGAAAAATTCTTCAATTTGAAAGGGTTTTTTACGAAAAAATCCCAACCTCCCCCATCTCCGCCTTAAATTTTTCTTTACATACAAAAAAAATTCAAATCCCCCCCCCCCCCCTTCGAAAAATTTCTGGCTAAGCTCCTGACGTGTGTTGATGGAAATTTTGAAATTTAGGTTACCAAAAACTTTTATGCACATCTTCAGATCTAATTAATTTTCCATAAAATTATTACATACAACATTTCCTACTCCAAATCTACAAAAAGCAACAAAAAAATTGCAACAAACTCTTACCTCATCATTTCCTACGGAACATAAACTTTCAAAAGCAGCATCATTCGTCCAAAAAGAAAGATAAATGTGATCATTTCATTTCATTTACGACAATCAATTCGGACAAGAAGGAAGATATAAATTTGATAAAAGTCCAACAAAAAAAAGGGTATCTTGAGAAAGTTTTATCAATAAAGAATTAATAACAACTCATAAAGCTTTTCCAAAATTGAATCTTGAAACTTTTTTTAAGTTATTAATTTCAAGTAAACAGACCAATTCTTTGCTTCTTCCATTTCAATTTATTTTTCTTTCAATTTTTTGTTGCTGCAGTTTTTTTTTTCTTTGAAGGATGGATGAATTATGCTTGCTTGTCTGTCTTGGTCAGTTCATGTGTTTAAAAACTCTTGCATTCAAAAAAAAAAACTTTTTGTTTGTTCTCAATTTACTGAAATTGCCAGAAAATTTATTCAGTTGAAAAATGAACAGCTACAATTCTAACTTAATTTCCTGCAACCTTGGATGGATGTAACATGAGATGGGTAGCAGATAAATGCGCCTCAATTTATTCATCAAAATTTATTTATCCTTAACTTTTCTTATTAAATTTCTCATCTGTTTTCATTCTTCAATCCATAATACATTATGAAAAGGAAAAAAATGAGAACACTTTATAGCAATTAATGGAAATGGAAGATGATTTTTTTTCTTTCCTAAGGTTTTTCTTTCATTTTCCTTTTCTATTCTGTATTTTATTTTATTTTTTCCTGTTTTGAAAGGAAATGCGAAATGAAACACTCTAAGCCGTTAAACGCAGAAACAAAGATATAATAATAACATCACAAAAGCTTCTTAATTACGTATGAGAATGGCGAAGTCAAAGAAAAGAGAAGCAGAAGGGAATGATTTTAGTGGTGTGGTTAATTAACGCATTTTTAGTTCTAAAAAATTATTGATTCATAATTTATGGATTTTTTGAGTCCTATTCACTTCTTCTATGTTTTTTTTAATCCGCTAAGCTTTAACTGAGTTAAAAAATTCAAATCCAAAAGTTTTTTTTTACAAAATTTTAAACTTTAAAATTTGGTTTTTCATGAAATTCGGAATTTTGCAGAATTTTGAATCATTTTCTGCGATCATATTATTGTTCTTTTATTAGTCTGTAGTCTAAAATCGAGGAATAAACTAATTTAACATAGTTATAACTCTTAAAAATTACAAAATTTCAAGTTTTTGCCAAAAAAAAAGTTGTGTCGGCCATTTTTTACTAAAATAAAGAGTACTAAAAAGGTCAATGTTTTGAATTTAATTCAAAATAAGACGTTGATCAAAAATTCTATTTTGGTACAAACTTTTTAACGGAGAAATTAAACGCTTACCCAAAAAAGACAAAACATTAACAGCCGAAAACTTAACTTAACCTATAAAAAATCACAAGTTGACTTCCTCAACAAACCATGAACCAAATTCATGATCCATGTCAATTCTATACCACATGTTGTGTCTATCTACATCCCCAACCTTTATATTCACATTCCTTTCTCCAAAAAAAGCATTCATCAGAGCAAAAGAAAAGGCAAACAGATGTATCAACTATTGATGACCATTTGGCACAAACCAGAAGTCAGAATAAGCACATTGAAGTCATTCAAGAGGAAATTATCAGAGCTAGCATCTCTGAACAAATACGTTACGTGCGAAATTTGAATTTGTTCTAAAATAAAACCCATTAGTACACCTTATTTTAGTACAAGTGGTCCGTTAAATTTTTAAGAAACAAATTAAGATTTATATACTTTCTACTTGTTATAATTAGTTTAAATTTTTTTATATCAAATTTCATGGCTGAAATTATGGAAAAATCATTATTATAATAAATAAAAACTTAGGAAAAACACTTAATTTTGCAAAAAAGAATTTTTCTTGGTCGGATTATATGTAAAAAAAGATTTGAATTTTTGATTTTTTTCAAAAATTGAGGGCCTTTTAACTAAAAAATTAACGGACAAAACCGCTGTTCAGAGATGCTAGTATCAGAGATCTGCTAAAATGAACATTGAGGATAGAAAGAATGTGTCTTTAATTTTCATTATTCTCGTCCATAGGCTGATAATGAATAGACGAAATGATTGTATAAAAAATTCAAGAGCTTGAAATAAATGGCGAAGGTTAAAACAACAAGCAAATCATTCCATGATTCTTATTAAGTCTGTAATGTGAGAAAAGCTTGTGGTTTTGTTGGTCGATGTGTGTGAGCTAGAATATAAAAAGTTTCATAGTGGTGAGCAATAAGCTGCTGTAAGTTGATTACATAACAGAAATAGAAGCTACCAATACCAAAAAAACATGAAGAATGTGTTGTCTCCGAGCAGACAAAAAAGTGAACATTTGAACCTATCCATGCAACACAAAAAGTATTTACCACAATCTAATGGAATTTCAACCACAATCTCCATGCAGTGTCAAAATGTAACACTTTCCCGACATACCCTTCACCATGTCATCATCATTTGCAAGTTCCTTTGATCAGCCATTTCCATTTTCATGATTTGAAATTCAGCATGCAATATCGCAAACATTTTTATCATAAGTATCTCTAAGCTTTCATAAATATATCAATTTTTAGCATTTGTGAATCGTCTGGTGAACTATTTGTGGAATGGTAAGCAAAATATTCATAAGAAGAAGGTTCAATATCTCGAGTATAGTGCATGCATAAAATCAACAATCATAAATTTCATTGCGATCGTCGTCAGAATATCTATTTTTTTTTGTGCCACAGATGAACTTTTATTTTTTTCTTGTGGATATTTTTTTTTCTTGAGGGAGTTATTCATAAATGATGTCAATTAAAATTTTTGATTTTTTTAATCTCACTTCCTCTGATATTTTTTTAAAAAACTGTTCCTGAACCTCAGATCTCTATACTAGATACTCATCAAAGGTTTAAAACTGATTAAATTGATCGAAAATCGTTTTTATCAGTTCCTCATCTATAATAGCCCCAAATTTGGACGTCATTTACAACCAACCTATCTGAGGATGTGGGTTTTTGATTTGTAATGGTAAACATGAAAATTATGTGGCAGTGACTTGCAACATTTTATGACCTAACTTATCTCGATTAACTTACTAGAACTTCATAGGTTATAACCATTTAAAAACTTTAGATTCAACCTTTATCAATAAGCGCTTCATGATCATACAACTTCTATTCCATCTGCCACTTTTCTACCCCAAAATGACTTATCTAAATTTATCTTACTTATACTAAATTTAAGTTGATTGCGTTTGGAGACTCATAGTGAGCATCTGAAGATGATTATAGAATACAAACATTTTATTGACTTATTTCTCGTAATGAAATTCGGAATCTATTAAGAAGATGTTCATGCATCGTAAATGAGCATTCGGTTGCTGATTTCATCATAATGTAAGTTTGAGAAATGGCGATTGCTTGTGTGGAAAAATAAATGAATTGATTGAGACAAGACGAGCTATAAATATAGAATTGGAATGGATATAAAAATAATATTTTAGTTTATTAGCGGCAATTTAGAATCTATTGAAGATAAGGAACAATTTTATTGGAAACAGATGTGCATTTATTTACACCCATTTGAACTAAATTTATATAGTTTTATTCCTTGAAATTTCATCACTTTGATTAGATTTTTGAACTGCTCGCAAGTCATGTTTGCATCTTGAAGAACCAACTCTAAGAGGTTTGGATAAATAATTTTAATTTGTTCATATCCATAATCAAATCTATCAATTTCAATTCTAATTAGCCTACTTCCTTCAGCTGATGAGAACATGTCTGGACTGAATGATTTAAATTGATTATCTGACGCGTAAATTGTTGTCAAACTTATCAGCTTCGTGAATGAATCAGGTTTGAAAAATGTGAATTTATTGGACTTAATTTGAAGATGCATTAATGAAGTAATTGATGAGATGCACATTAGGTCTGAAAGGCTGTTGTTATTTAATATCAATGTCAGTAAATTCAATTGATCCGCGCAGTTAATAACAGAAATATTGTTATTCGAGGCATCCGTATATATGGTCGCATTATCAACGAAAAGTGATGTTATTTGATTATACTTGATGTCTACATGCTCAATATTACACGAGTTAAATACGCCATTTAATTTGTTTGACACAGCAATAAAAATTGTTAATTTTTCATAAAAATTGTTTAATTGATTGTTCATGATTATAATTTCTGGCCTTCTTTCTCTTTCTTCCTTGACTTGTAGGAGATGCTCAACACTAGAGCAGTTAAGCTTTTCTACTGGATTTGAATCGATTATAATTTGATTAGAAAAGTTGATAGATTCCAAAACGTCCATGTTTGATAATCCACAATTTTTGCACAAAAAGTAAATAAGCTTTTTTAATGATTTAAGTGCGATTATAAACTCATCAGTTACTTTGGTGTTATGAAGTGTAAGACTACTTAATATTGAAACTTTACTAAATATATCTTCATGTATTGATTTTATTGTAACATTTGTTAGCAATAAATACCTTAAATTTGTACAATTATCAAAACCATTTTTTGCCAGTGAAATTTCGCAATTTTCAATATGCAATTTTTCTAAAGTTGAAGCTCTTGGCATGTCATAGAAGTCAAATGGTTTGTCAAATACACAATTGTTAAATTTTAACATTATTACGTATGGATTATCAATAAGCATGTCAATTGGTATAACTATGAAATTCACTTCTATAAAATCCAATCGAAAACAATCTCTTTGAAAGTTAAGCTGCATATGCTCATCGGTAATATTTTCTGCGACTATCTCACAAATTTGTTCATTTAAAGTTGCAGACTTTGTGATTTGAAATGTTGATAATAAAACAAAAAAAATTGAAAGTTTAAAAAAATTCATGTTTCTTTGCTGAAACTCTAATGCCAACTAAAATCAAATTAAACTGTTTGCGATGCTTTAAATGAATTTTGGTAAAAATTAGATTTTAATAATGTCATAAGTTGTTTTTGTGCTCGAAAATTCTTTCTTGATTCAATTGTTTTCTTTGATAAATTTTACACAAAAATAAATCAATTTGAGTGTTAATTTTTTCAAATTTTCGAACAAGGGGTATTTAATTTCGAATTTCGCATGGCAGATAAACAAAAATGTCATTTTTGCACTTTAATCGGGAAACTGTAGCAGTCACAATGTTTGAATTGCGCACATCAGATGATCTGAGAAACAACAGTTGAAATAGTTCCCTGTCGATTCTCGAACTTATGATTGCTGTGTCGGTATTGTAATAATTAGGTACAGAATTACTAAACCATTCCGACACTTAAAATTTTTTTAAAAATTTCAACATCTTTAATCTTTTTTTCATTTGATACATTTTACTGCATTTATTTGTCGACATACTGTCCGGAGTAATTAATATAGTACATTTACATTGCATATTTATTACATTATGTACGATCAAGAATATAATTTTCAAATCTAGGTTCTGAATAAACTAAGGCTCTCGTTTCGATCTACTGTGGGCACAACGTGATACTTTCAGGTCCGTTATGACAATATTCCAATAATTTGGTAACCTTGCAGGTCTCGTTCCGATTTTTTCAATTTTGCTTCAATTTCCTGACCCGTTCCTTAATCAAACGTTGCCCAGAGGCCCAATCATGACTTGATCTCGTACATTAAGCAGTTGGAGTATCTAAACTTCCGAAAAAATACAAATTTTGAAATGGCTAGATTCGAACCGACGACCTTCGAAACCATACCAAATTTGAGCCAAGCGCCTTCCCGATTACTCTACTGAAGCACTTTAACTGCTTATTATATTTAATCTAGTAAATTAATTAGAAGTACAAAAATTTTTAAGAAATTTAAAATTTTAATAAAAGTCAATTAAAAATACACGCGATGCGTGGAAGTTAAATCTAGGTATTTTAAAAATTTTGAAGCAAAATTGTCCTGTTATGGGGTCACAAAATTTACAGTTCTTGACAATGTTAAGACCTTGGCAAAAAAGTTAACAAATTAATGAATAAAATGAAATTTATGAATACGCTCGTAAAACAATACAAAAAAAATCAGAAAAAAATCAGAAAAAAACTCATTTTTTTATGTTTTCGTTCATGAAAAAAATAATAATTTGAAATCAACTGAAAAAATTTTTTTTCTAAAATAAAATAACAAATTTTTACTGGATTTTTAACAATTTTTTACTAATAAAAATTACCACATTTATTTTCTAAATACTTAAATAGAATTCCTTGTTTCCCTAAATTTCGAGATTCATTCTCATAATCTTCACAACTTCCATTCAAACTTCCATGAAATAACTCTTTCAATTTGGGAAATAATTCTTGAATTCTATCATATCCATTGTCAAATCGATCAATTCTGATTTGCACCAACTTACTGCTTTCCAACGATATAAATATAATTGGATCATAAAAATTCAAAGGATTGTCTAAAGCAGATAAAATTGTCAAGTTTTGTAGATTAAAAAAAGAACCAAACTTAAAATATCTGAACTTATTCGAATCGAGATGAAGCTTATTTAATGAAGACATCGTTGAAATGCACATCAGTTCGGATAGGTTATTATTAGTAAGATACAATTCTTCAATAGCCATTTCATCATCACATTTGACAGTTGAAATTAAGTTTTCGGAAGCATCGACAAATAAGGTTTGACTGCGAATGTAAAGCGTTGTAATTTGATTGAACTTAATATCCACATTTTCGATATCGCAAGATTCAAATATTCCAATTAAATTATTCGAAATTAAACTTAAAATTTGTAATTTTGGTTTTTGTCCTTTTAAATTCCTTTGCTTTTTTGAAGTCCTATACAAATGCCATACACTTGAGCATTCAAATTTTTTAATTGAATTCGATTCAATTTTAATATTTTCGACAAATTTTATAGGTTTTAAAATTTTCAAACTTGTCAGTCCACAGAATATACATTCAAAACTTTTTATAGTATTTATTGTCTCCATAGCTTCAATAAATTGATCCGAAATATTTACGCGATCAATTCTAAATAAATTTAAATTATTAATACCTTCAAATGACGTGTTATGAATTGCTTTTAAAGTTACATTATTAAATGTCAACATTTTTAAATTTGTACAATTTACAAAACATTTTGCAGTCAATCCAATTTTACACTTTTTAAAATAAAGTCCTTGTAAAGTCGATGCTTTTGGCATATCATAAAAGTTTAAATCTTTTTGAAAAATACACTGATTAAATTCAATATCAAAAGTATGAGGATTATCAATCAACATGTTAATGGGAAATTCATTAAAATTAACATTTTTGAAATTCAATTCCAAACATATTAACGGAAAATTCAGCTGAATGTGTTGATCGGTGATGTTTATTGAGGTAATTTCACACTTTTGGCTTATTGAAATTGTAATAGATGTGTGAATTTTCGCAATAAAAATTAACAGTATTAATGAATGATTAATTGACATGATAATTCAACGCAATTTAGTTAAAGACTGAATTTAATTTAGTCATTCCACGAAACTTTAAATATGGAATTACAACGAATGAAATTTTAATGATATCCATATTAAAATGTAATTTACAAATTTAAATGACATACGTTTTTGTGATTTTTGTGTTTGCAAATTAGGGTAAAAAATATTGAAATTCGTACAAAACGAAAATTTTTTTTTGAAAGTCCTGTAACTTTTATTGGAAGCATTCCTGATTTCCCAAATTTTTCCTACGACTTTGCTTGTATTCCAAATTTTTTTATTCGAACCTTAAAAGAGCATTTTGTGCAGCATAAAGCAGTAAAAAATCCACTTTATTTCAAATATTGAAATTCGTACACTCAAATATTGAAATTCGTACACCAAGTACTCACGATTTTTGCATCCAAAACTTGAGAAAAAATTAATATTCTTGCAGTATTTTCATTTGAGGAGGTTTTTATTCATCCTGAGCTACTTCTTTGTCCTTAAAATTTAATTTATTTAATTTGTTTACACAAAAACAATTAAAATTCTTCATCGCCTACTATTGAAATTTTGTACGAATTTCAATATTTCTTCTGTACGAATTTCAATATTTGGAATGAGGTGGATTTTTTTCGTAAAAGCAGTGCTAATTTATGCCTTGACTTAATTTAATTGGAAAGTAGAGTGCACGAGCAAAGTCATAAGATCTTAACATATGGCCAATCTTGAGTTTAAAGGCAATTTTTTCAAGTCTAAAAATTGTGAAAAAATTTTTTTGTAAATTTGTTCGTACGAATTTTGGTTTTGTACGAATTTCAATATTTTTTACCCTATTTTTAATTTTTTTTTATCATTTATTTAACTTCAATATAGTGTTAAATAGAAGCGTAGCCAGGAAATGAATTCTCACGCCTACCACTGAAATTTCTTTAATTTGCTCCGTTTAAAAAAAAACGGAAATTCACCTCACTTTTAAATTTTCCATTCAAAAAATTAAATATTCCAGTTATGGCCGTTTCCACAGATCGAAAATTTCAAAAAAATCGACTTTAAATGAAAAATTCTCTAAATAGAATTATCTAGACGATCAAAATACTTATTTATGTGATGTAGAACATTAAATTTTATTAATCTGTCCTTTAATCTTGTTTATAAGTGCATTAATTAGTGAATAATTTCGATTTTTGTGAGCGTTACTTGGTAAGAAAAAGTTGAATTTTATTTCTTGCAAAGGAACGCTAATAATTTACTAATTAATGCGTTTAGAAGGAAGATGATAAGAAAAATAAGTAGATTTCATTGTTTTACTCATGAATAACTAGTAATTGCATCGTCTAGATATCTTAATTTAGAGAAAATTGATTTTTGACCGAAATTTTTAAAGAAACACATCCGTGGAAGTTCCTATATATTAAATATACCTATTAATAATATTCCTAAATATACCTATAAATAGCTCCTGATCAATTTAAGACGCATCGAATTGCCTAAATGTCATCTGACTGTCCTTCTTCGTTTTCACCAATACTCAAGGCTTCCGCAGATTATAATCTTTAAAAAATCCCATGCAAGATTATAATCTTTAAAAATCTTTCATACAAAGATTATACCCTGTTTTTTCTTTATAAGCTACCACTCGTTACTAAGCTACTAGCTTAGTAAAGTTTTTTTGAATCCAAAACTTTTTTGTAATCTTTACTAAGCTACTACCATAAAAAAATTTAGACAATAATTTTTGAGAATCTAATTGCATTTTATGTTTTAATCTGTCATTAAAAGTCAGATAAAATCAAGATTCCGAGATAAATCTTTAAAATTTTTGAGAAAATTGAAAAATTCTGTTTTAGTACAGGATTTTTACTAAGCTACTACTCGTTACTAAGCTACTAGGGAGCCAAAAAATCAACTTTTTCACTCTACTAAGCTACTAGCTTATAAAGGAAAAACAGGGTAATCTTTAAAAATCAAAGATTATAATCTTCATACAAAGATTTTTTCAAGATTATAATCTTCATACAGAGATTATAATCTTTAAAAAATCTTCATACAAGGATTATAATCTTTGATTTTTAAAGATTATAATCTGCGGAAGCCTTGCCAATACTTCAAATAAATTCTAAACAAACGCGAAAAAAAATCAAGAAATTCTGAAATTCCTTTATTTTCTTAAAACTCTTAGATGTGTATTACTTTAAATTATAAATACTACAATTATTAAGTTCCATGAACATAAAGCGAATTCCTTGTGATTCTAGAATTTGAAATATATTTTCATATTCACTACAACTATTAAATAATTTTTCATGAAACAATTCTTTTAAATTAGGATAAAAACTTTGTAACATTTCATATCCATAATCAAACCGATCAATTCTGATTTGCTTAAGATTACTCCATCCAAACGTCAAAAATATATTAGGATCATAATGAATGAAGGGATTATTTAACACAGAAATCATGGTTAAATTATTTAAATCGCTAAATGAATCAAGTCGAAAATATTTGAACTTATTCGAATCGAGGTGAAGCGTATTTAATGAAGACATCGTTGAAATGCACATCAGTTCGGATAGGTTATTATTAGTAAGATACAATTCTTCAATGGCCATTTCATCATCACATTTGACAGTTGAAATTAAGTTTTCGGAAGCATCGACAAATAAGGTTTGACTGCGAATGTAAAGCGTTGTAATTTGATTGTACTTAATATCCACATTTTCGATATCGCAAGTTTCAAATATTCCAGTTAAATTATTTGACATCAAATATAATGTTTCCAGTCTCGGTGGCTGTCCTTTTGAATTCCTTTGCTTTTTTGAAGTCCTATACAAATGCCATACACTTGAACATTCAAATTTTGTGATTACATTCAAATGAATTATAATATTTTCTACAAACTTGATAGCTTTTAAAAATTTTAAATTTTTAAGTCTACAATTTTTGCATTCAAATGTTATAATTTCTTTTATTTCCATTAACGCTTCAATAAATGAATCTGAAATGTTCATATTTCGTATTTCGAGTGTCTTCACATGGTAAATATCTTTGAACGCCATCTTGTCAATCGTCTTAAAAGTGACATTATCAAACACAAAATCTCTCAAATTTGAGCAATTTGCAAAGCATTTCTCAGACAATCCAATTTTAGAATTTTTAAACGAAAGCTCATTCAAAATTAAGCTTTTTGGCATATCGTAAAAATTTATATTTTTATGAAATGAGCACTCAATAAATTTGATTCTGACAGCATTTGGATTATCAATCAACATGTCAATAGGAAAAGCTTTAAAATTGACTTTTACAAACTTCAGTCCAATGCAGTTTAGAGGAAAATTTAATTGCATGTGTTCATCTGTGATATTTATTGAATTAATCTCACAAACTTGATCCTGTAAAATTAGACTTAGAATGTGATTTTTTGCAGTAAAAATTAAAATTATTAATAAATTATTAACTGACATGATGATACAAAACAATTTAGTTAAATACTGAATTTCTCTTTATGATTGTAATGTGCTATAAATATGAAATATTTATATAAAAAAATTTCAAATTAAAATCTAATTTGCAATTTTTTGTTTTATTGTCTTGAAGCGGATCTAGAGGTTACAATTTTGCCGAACACGTATTAAATAAAATATCGAAAATTTAAAAAAATACGTTACGCTTTTTCGTGATTTTCAAAGAGTTTTAAATATTTTATTAATATTATAGGTTGTTTTGGGTTGCTTATGATCTTTAATGATCCATTTATTAATTATCTTTAAATAATATCATGTAAAACTGATTAAATTTGAATTTAAAGTCTTTCAAATGTTGTGTACCCTCAACTTCGAATTTTACATGGCAGAAAGACAAAAAAAATAAATTATGCAATTTTTCTAAGAAACTTTAATGGCTCCCTAACAACAATCTATAAAACTCTTCATAAAAGTACAGCATATGAGATAATTTATGCACATTGAAAATAATGTTAACAACAAGTCATCAGGAAAATGCAAAATTGATTAAGAATAAGAAGATCTAAATTTAGTTGAAAGTGATAACTGGTTATTGGATGTATCATAAAACTCAACATAATACATATGTGACAGAAGCTGCTTGTAGACACTTTCATTATTTTTTTTTTTTGCAGGCAAAGATTATCAATTCAAATGAGAATCTACGTTAATATTCTTGTCGATATGAACATTGTTTATGACATTGGCAGCAGAAGCAGAAGCTGTGTTGTTATTATAGAACAAACAATATTTTAACGCTAAAAGCTTGCCTTCAGCTCGAATCTGATACATTTATAGATCCTCTTGAAAAT
Organism: Chironomus striatipennis; assembly: GCA_026123125.1. Classification (NCBI taxonomy): domain Eukaryota; kingdom Metazoa; phylum Arthropoda; class Insecta; order Diptera; family Chironomidae; genus Chironomus; species Chironomus striatipennis. Next base: position 32,209,836 of record CM047394.1, read on the forward strand.
ATTAATTGACTTTTTTTTTCCTTTTCTCCATTTTCTGTTTTCACTCAAATCATAACAATTTTTTTTTTCTATTCAATATTCAGCGCTTCCTACTTGTTATTCACAATTTGCAATAATATTCTCTCCTTTTCTCTTTTCTTTTCGTCATTCGTGTTTGTTTTTGTCGCCAGTGTCATATTAATGAAAATTAAGGAAAAAAGTTTACTTTTTCATCCTGTCAATAAAATGAAAATGAATCATAAGCTTTATTTATTTATTTTATTTTTTTTTTTTTGGTAAGAAAGATGACGTCAGCAGCACATAGAATTATTCAAGAAATTTATCTTGATTATATTGGAAGATGAGTTTTAGAGCTTTTTTGACAGGAGATAGGATGAGCAACTGGCATAGGATCTCAGATAGGATAGTCAGATAGGACTTAATTTTTAAGGTATGTCGTTTGTCTACTAAACTTCTACTACTTTTGACAAAAATTTGACTAAACTTCATTAATTTTTGTTTTCTTCTGAAATCCAAAAAAAAAATTGTTTAAATCTCAATTATATGTACCCTGTTTTTTCTTTATAAGCTAGTAGCTTAGTAGAGTGAAAAAGTTGATTTTTTGGCTCCCTAGTAGCTTAGTAACGAGTAGTAGCTTAGTAAAAATCCTGTACTAAAACAGAATTTTTCAATTTTCTCAAAAATTTTAAAGATTTATCTCGGAATCTTGATTTTATCTGACTTTTAATGACAGATTAAAACATAAAATGCAATTAGATTCTCAAAAATTATTGTCTAAATTTTTTTATGGTAGTAGCTTAGTAAAGATTACAAAAAAGTTTTGGATTCAAAAAAACTTTACTAAGCTAGTAGCTTAGTAACGAGTGGTAGCTTATAAAGAAAAAACAGGGTAATTTTAATAATTCAAGAATCAACTTAATTCGAATATGTCTATACTTGCTTTGAATCGTACTAGTGTTACGGAGCGTGCATATCACAAGTCTAAATTGAGACTTAATTTACAGTTTAAACCCGTTTGAAAAAAACTTCCCTCTGCACGACTCCAAACCCACAAAAATCAATACAAATCAATAAAATTATTCGTTTGCTTATTAATCCTCCAAAATCCTTCATCAAGTACCAAAAAATATTTGCCTGTCATTTTTCCCATCCTCATTTCCTTCAACAACCCATATTACACTAAGATATCTCAAACTAGAACAACACATTTATTAAGTCATGACTCTTCGACTGAAATATCGAGAGAAAATAAGAAAACAAATGAGAGAGACTTAATTGCTTTTTTTGTGGTCACGCAGTAAAGATTTTCGCTGTAACTATCAGCAAAATTCTTGTTGGCACATTTTTGGGATTCTAATATTCATTTAGCTGTCATTTTTTTGTGTGGATGTATGTATTGCTGTTTTTTTCTGGCTTTTGTGATCGATCAATTTTGGGTCGCATGATACCCGAGCGGCACACAATGACGATGACGATCAAATGACCGTCATATGAACGTCATCGTCATGACGATGATGATTGAATGACGATTTTTTCTCTCGAAAAATGCATGATATTCATATGACGATCATATGAAAATCATGAATGATGATGATTTTTAACAAAATTTTTTAAAAATTTTTTTGAGGTCACAAAATAATCCTAATGTTTTTCTGATACAAAAAACTTGAAGTTTTTAATTCTTTCCTGAATTTTTGTTTATTTTGAACAATTTTTAAAAATATTTAAAGTGAAAAAATAATCAAGGTGAGCATTGAAAAATGTTTGTCTCAACTTTTAGTTAAAATTTTTTCGTCGAAGAGTTCAGACGTGAAAAATCAAGCTGTGTAAAAAGGAATTATTCGTGTACAAAAATGAAACTTGAATGCAGGATTCCGAAGAAACAAATCATATAAAGTTAAGTTTTGAGCATTTTTTTCCTTTTTATTTATTTTTTGGAGTTAAAAAAGTCTTTTTTCTTTTAATGATTTTTTTCAGCAAATTTGTCAAGAAGTCGATGAAGCATAATAGATCATAATAGGGCATAATAGAAGAAGTTAAAAATTCAAAGTAAAAACAATAAGAAAGAAGAAAACTTGACCAACGTTAAAGCAGAGAAGTCAATTATGGAAGTTCAGTCAAGTCTGCAACTTTTTTCGCGATCTAAGCATTCGTTCAAGCAAGTTCAAATTCTTCAGATCAAAAACTTTCGACAGCCGAAGTGTTCAAATTGAGAACAGCCTTCTTAGTTTTGCTTTTGTAGATTTTAATAATAAAAACTTAATAAAATAAATTGGTTTTGGATACAACATAATTTATCAATTTCTTAAATTCATTGATTTTTAGTATTTCAGCCTATATTCAGCATATATACCGCGGTTAAGCTCGTCATCTCGCTGTCACCATTTTGTCATTTGATCGTCATATGACCGTCAATCGACTGATCGTCGAGTGACGAATTTTTTGTCTAATGACCGTCATATGAGGTCATAAATCGAATCGAGACGACGTCGTGATGACGTCTTATCGTCATATGACGATCATATGATCGTCATTCATGACGTCTTTATGACGATGACGACCGTCATATGACAGTCATACGATCGTCATATGACGCTTGTGTGCCGCTCGGGATAACGGAATGTTTTAGGCTTTAACCCAAATTTTTCATTTATAGGGTAAAAAAATGTAACCATGAAAAAAAAAATAAGAAAGAAACGAAATTGACATGGGAGAAATGAGGTATTTATTGAATATCAAGTATATCAATTTATTTTGGTCTAGATACCTTTAAGGGATCTTTTTAGGAATGGAATGATAAATTTGAAGGTTAATCTTGACAGTTAAAGTAATTTTTTGGCTGTTGACATATCAATCTACACCTACAGATTCCAAAAATAAATATTTTACAATTTAATATTCTCAAATAATTGGCATGGCAACTCTAATGAAAGCAATACCTCTTCCTGCTTAAAAATTCCATCACAATTTATTACATCGAAATGAGCACATACACATGTGTGCCTAACAATTTTCATCAAGCATCATTATTCATTCATCGAGAATTTTTCCTTTTGTTGAAGTTTATTTCCTTACAAAAAAAAATCATCTTCATTCTTTTTCAAAATTGATCTCATGAAAATTTTATTCAAAATTATTCAAATTGATTATATTGAGCGTAACTAATCTAATAATATAGGGATGAGAGGAACGTAGATGTAAATTTCTCATGAATTTATAAAGAAAAGTGTAAAGCTAAGCTTTTTTTGGAGCACGTTTTCTGGATGTGCAAGGTGACTTTGTATGTATGTTGTAGATGTGACTTTCTAATTTAATTTTCTATTCGATGATATTCAATTTTCGCTTTAAAAATGCGCTTCCTGTGAAGTTATTTGAGACTTATTTTAACTGAGTTTACATCCTAATTTTCCATTCTCTCCTTACATAACAAATAATGTGTTTCAAATATCAATAGCAATTGATTCCATCAGGAGTGAGCGTTTTGAATGTTTAATCTTAAGGAGCGAATAGAAATTTAATTTGAATAATTTATGAAGAATTTTTTTTGGGACTTCTTTTATGGAAGATTTAATGATCCTTGTAGATTTCAATGTAAATTTTGAATAATATGTATTTGCTGTTTTGTGGTGCTAGGTTTATTGAAATGCTGTGAATTGATTTGAGTTTGTCAAGTTTGTTGTTTTGAGAGGAGTTGCTAAGGAATTTTGTGAATTAATCAAAGAGTTGTACATTGTTGCGTTTTAGACTACTTTTATCAAAATTTGACTCTAACAATTCATGATTCAGTTTCTTACCATCCATTGAAAATTTTCAGGCCTAGTCTAATTTTATGCAAAAAATTCTCAACTACATTGATGCAATTTCTTTAAACTAACCCAGTGATGGCCAACTGGTGTGTCGCGGCACAAAAAATTTCAAATAATTAAAAAAAAATCAAACAAACAAGATGCAACTTCGTTCATAAATTATCTGAAATGACCAAAAAGGTTATCAACCACTGCCCTAACCCAATTGAATTTTTTAATTAAAATCCTTAACATCAATTTATTCTTAACATCAATTTAATTTTATTTTAAATGAAAAATCATAATGTAGTTTAACCTTTTTTTTTCCAAAACTTTGAAGTTTCTCATAATTAAGTTTTCTACAGCAGCATTGAATTCAAACAAAATGACTTATTAAATTTTAATAAAACTCCATTTTATAATTATAAAATTTTATATTTAACAAAACATTTTTTTCATCTGTCATTGCAGCGATGAAGGTTTTTTAATTATGTTTATGACATCCTGAATGGAAACGAAAATATCCTGGAAAAAATGAGACTTTTGTTGCATCAACCACAATAGCAAGCAGAACAAACCCAACCAACTGAATAAAAAAAAAGAAAATTTTCATAAACTTTTTTCTTACTTTTTCATTTTTATTAACGATTTTTCATTTTATTTATGTAATTTTTTATTTTTTTTTATATAAACTGATTTTTCTTTTATTTTTTTTGCTAAAGAATTTTTTTCTTCATTATTTTTTTCATATCATTTAAAAACTTATAATCTTTTTTTAATTTATTTAATTTAATTTTCATTAACTGATTTCTTGAATTTTTTTTATATTTCTTTACAATTTGAGGATTTGTGGATATGAGCAATTTCAGGGGAAGCTTGAAAATTGAGCATCTAAAGATCTTCAAGACTAGTTGAAGAGCTATCAAGTTCCTAAATTACTTACATCCACACCCCTCAATCCACCGAATATTTTCATTAATAATTTTTCATATATCTTTTTTTGGGAAACACAGTATATAAGGCGCTTTTGCACTTGAGATTAAAAATCTTTCCTTCCTTCTGTTTTTTATTTCATATCATTCATCATCTAACACTTAAGATCTCCAGCAAGTAAATGACCACAATCACCAACAACATCAAGCCTTAAGTCAGCAATAACAATCATTCATTTGCTTGAAGATTTTTACTTAATTTTTAAATTTTTTCTATCTGCTTTTTTCCATTAAAATATTTATTATTAAATTAAAAAAATTTCTGTTCTCAAATTTCATTCCATTTTTTAATATTTTTTTTAAGATCTTGGAAGAAATTTTATTTTTCAATAATAAAACCGGTATCGTCTTTACTTAATGTTTTTTTGGTCATCTATGTCGGTTTTTTTAATATTTCTTTTTTTACAATAAATACAAGTTGGCAATAGATTTTTTAGGGGAAATTTTGAAAAGAGAAAAATTTGAGAAATTATAAAATTGAAAGGCTAATTAAATTTAAGTTATTAAAAATTATCTAATTAAATATTTTTAATTTAAATAAATAAATCAAAATTTAGAGAATTTTTCTTTAATATTTTTTTAAATTCTGTTTGAAAAATTTATTTTAAAAATTTTTAAAATTTTAAAAAAATAAAAATTACAAAATTCAAATTTTAAAAAATTAAAGAATTAAAGAAATTAAAAAATAAAATTTTTAAAAAAATTTAAAATTAAAAAAATTTTAAAATTTTAAAAAAAAAATAAAGATCAAAGATCTTTTAAGAATTGAAAATTCAATTTAAATTTGCATCTTAAATTTGCATCTTATCTTAATTAATTTAATTAATAAAATTCAATATAGTTCAAACTCTAACTTAAGAAACTTTTAAAATTAAAAATATTTTGCATTAAAATTTCTGAAAAGTTAAATTTAAATCAAAAAATGAAATTTATTCAGGAAAATAAAATTTTAAAATTCATAAAAAGTTCACAAATTAGATTTTCTTCATTCAAAATTGCAAAAAAAACCTTCATCATAATCTCAAAATATCTTCATCCATTATCCAAACATCAACACAAAAAAAAATTCACAACCAAAACACATCCAAAAACATACAAAAGCGCTGAGAACTTGAGAAGATTAATTCTTTCAGGCATTTAAAAACAAACGTGAAAAATCTGCTAATTTTCTCACCAATGTCACTGTCAATCTTTATATAAAAACATTTTTCATTCAGCATATCATTCAACTTTTTTATCTCATTCACAATTGAGCCTGCAACATGGAAACAATGAAAAAAGAAACTTCCTTTAAACTGTGCTGAAAATTTACCGTAGAAAGGTTTAAATTAAAAAATAATAGTTGAAAATCGACAATTCATGGTGAATTTACAGAAAAACTGTTTTTTTATATCCTTCACAGAATCGTGGCTGTTGACGACGTTTGGCAACCGTTTTTCATATTTTTTTGGTGTCAAAAAATTACTCTAGCAATTAGGTGCTGCGCATAGCATCCAAATGTTATTTGGTTGAAAGATTAAAATGATTTTGGCAGTATTTAAAATTCCTTCAAATATGCATCCTTAGTATGTGTTTGAATTTCATGATTTTCTTAATATTTTAGTTTGTGCGCAATTTATTTCACTCTTCATTATTATTTTTTTTTCATTGTCGTGTCTTTAAAGTCTGCTAAATGACAATGACGTGTAATGAATATGGAAAAGTTTTTCATCTCAAATTTCTTTTTATTTTCATAAAAAAATGATGCAATTTGAGGTGAAATGAAAAAGTTATAAAACTTGAATTAAAGTCAATATTTCTTCTTCTTTTCTACCTTTAAGCATTTATATGATACAGACGGGAACAGAATTGAGCAATGAAAAAGTCCAATAAATGTCCTAATCGCTTATATACTGGCAACCAAAATACCAATAATTTTTCTTTTTAAAGCTCAAATCTAAACATGTTGTGCCTCGTTTAAGTTTTTTTGTGGCTGTAGAATTATTTTGTTGGAAGCTGGATGTGAAAATTCAACCCTCTTGAAGTGTTTGAACGCACCCAATTTTAAAGCTTAAAACTCTTACAGATTCTAACAGAGATTATTAAATTGGAGTGTTTATGATTGGTTGGACGTTTCTTTGGCTACAGTAATGGAATGTTAAAAAAGATGGAATCAGAAGGGTCAACTTTCGATTATTTTCTAGCTTCTGCTAGGTTTCTAATAGCAACCATTAGGAGTCGTTCACTTATGATGTCCGATTCTTAGGGGGTAGGGAGTCTGAGACTGTGTGACAGTTTTAAACAAGATAATCTTATGAAGTATGAAAATTTTGTGACAGAGATGGGAAAGGGTTCTGAAAATCCAATATTTTGATGGACGTCATAAGTGAACAGCCCCATACTCAAATCTGGGGAACAGAACTTAAATCGTATTTAGTATTTCCTTGAAACCTTAAGCTATTAAAGACTCAAAAAAATCCTATTAAGATCTTATAAATTCTAAAAAAATTAATTTAGTACAAAATTCAAAATGGCGATTACTTGTACTAAAATTTTAGTACAAAATGGCTGACACAAAATTCTAAAAAATGAATGAATCTTGTTTTTCTCCGTTTTTCTCAGATTTTCTTCAATTTTGAGATTATTAGACTAGTTTAGTGATTGAATTCAAAAATTTAATTTATCAAATACCTAATCATTAAAACTCCAGGAAAATACAAGAAAAATTTAGGATTTTATCAAATTTTATAAAAATTCAAATTATGAAATCTCCAGAAATCTCTAAATTTTGAGGATTTAAAGATTTTTTGAAAGCTTCCTTTGCTGTTAAAATTATTAATAAAATCTCCCAGAACTAGAAGAAAATGTAAAAATACAGCACACCATCCAATTCTCATTGCTACCTCAGCAAAATCCCATTCATTAGAATTTCAAGTCCAACTTCAAACAAGTAAACATTCCAACCTTTTTATGAATCGTAAATTATATTTAATAACCTTTTACGATCCTCCACCACCAAAAGCAACACACACAAAAAAAGAGAGGATGTAAAAGCATGAAAGAAATGAGAAAATTCTAAATAATATAAAAAGGATTCCTTATCTACTTTGATGAGGAGGAAAAACGGTCAGCAGAAAAATTTATTAACCAACGTGAAAGAAAAGAAGCGAAAAAAATTCATTTCCACCTGTTAAAGCATGACTACATCCATCACAGTAGGTGGAACGGTCGTGTCACTTAATTTAGGGTTCCTCAACCATAATATTTAAATTATTTAATGAGAATTTTATGACAAGAAAAAGTTTTTTTTCACTTCCGCAAAAAAGTTTTTTCATGTTCGAATCCCTTTAAAATGTAAATACACAAAGAATGTTTAGTCAAAGATGTGAAACAAAAAAAAAAAAAGGTTTGTGGAACTTTTATTCAAAAGACGTCCAACGAATATGACCCAAAAAACGAGAACTAATAATAATAATAAAACTGGCTCATTTAAAGGTATCACTTGCTAATTTTTTGAAAGCTTTCTCTTTATGGTCTTTTAAACAGATGTGGAAATTGCCATTTATATCGAGATTGAATTGGATGTGGGAGGAATCTTTTTTGAGATTTTTATAGTTTTCAAATTATTAGTTTTATGAATTTTTAGGAGCTTAACTCGAGTTTTAAGATTCCATTGAATTTTTCAAAAGTCATTCATGCAAAACTTATGAAATTCAATCATTCGTAACTTACCTCACTTTCCTCGTCCTTGTTTATTCAAATTTAAACAGAACAAAAACTCAAATTTATAATAAAAAATGAAATTTATGAAAAATTTGGAAAATTTAAGATTTTTTGGTAAAATATTGAGCAGCCAGCAATTCACTAGAAACCAGTTCCAACAGACATTTTCAAATATTATTTAATGAAATATAGTTTTTTCGTGATTTTAAGAAGATGAAAATTTGAAATTTCTTCCTTTTATAAAAAGTATTTAAGTAAAGATTCTAACTGAAGTTAAATACAAAATTTCTTTATACACGTTTTGATTTTAATATAAAGTAAAATATTGAACACTTTTTTGTCAGATTTTCTTTCTTTTTTTTCATTATTTTTTCATTTTTTTAAAAGTTTTATTTTATAAAATTTTTTTCGTTTTATTTTTTTCTAAAGCAGTTCAGTGAAGTTTCTTGAGATTCGCTTGAAAAATTGATTTTTTCGACTATATTTACTCATTAAAATGTAATTTGTATAGTCAATTGAGTACCGAACATAATTTGCTACTTTTATAAACTCAATTGTCGAAATTGGCAATATTTTTGCGTCAGTTGTTGCAAATTACCTTTTTAACAGCTATTTGAGGCTCATTGCCTACCTTAAACACGTACTATTCCGTATAATAGACTTGGATATCATTTTTCATGAGAATCAGAAGAAGTTTCATTGCTGTGCTAACATTAATATACAAATTATCTAATTAGATTTCATTATTTACCATTTTCATTAATAATTTATTTTTATTTTAATTTTTATTATTATTTGTTTATTATTACAATTATTAGTCAATTTTTTCTTGTTTTAATAAATTTAATATAAATTACACATTAATGTTAACTTTAAAAATTTCTTTCGTTTCATAAAATTTTTTTAAATTTATTTTACTTTTTTTCACTTCATCATTTTTACTAGTTTTATTTAATTTATTTATATTCTATTCGAAATTGAAAAACCTTCATTGGTAATTGCAGCAATTACAAACTTTTTTATATGAATTCTTGATTTATTCATTTTTGTATTAACTTTTTCTCGGTTTTTAGTTTTTTTTGTCTACATCGTCACGTTCGTAGATTAATTTTTGAAAACGATTTCAATTTTTTTTAGTCAGAAAAATTAAAATTTAAAAGTTAACAATTTTAAAATTTTGAATTATTTAAAAAACTATTTAAAAACTGAATCAGGCAAAACTTAGTTGTTAAATCCGTAGTTTAAAATATAATAATTTAAAATTTAAATTAAAAAAAGCATTTTTGAAAATTTTTAAATTTTTCAAAAATTTATTTTTGATTAAGCTTTATTTAACTAATTTCGGACTATAATTCAATTTTTCTTATTTTTACGAAATTTAAAATCTATTTTTTAAAAAAATATTTATGCTTCAAATTTTCAATTAAACAAATAAAAACTAGGGGCGTAGCCAGGAGGGTTCAACCCCCGTGGGAAAATTTGAAACCGCAGCGAGAACACGGTTCAAAATATTCCCACGGGGGCTCGAACCCTCCTGGCTACACCCATGATAAAAACCTTTGAAAATTTATTCTGGAGGGCAAAGTGGAAATTTTTTTGATATATTTCTTTTTGTTCATAAACTTTTTATATTTTTCCCCCAAAAGGTTTTAATTTCAAAAACATATTTCGGTCAATTAACCTCATCCAGTTAAAACAGCAGAATACCTATACAATATTAAAGATCCGAAAAAAAGAAAAAGTTTAAAACTTTTTTAGTTTAAAAAAATATTCAATTTCAAAAATCAACATTTAAATTTCTTATTTTTTCATAACTATTCATATTTTCATAGATTTTTCTTTCATTACAATTTTTTTAATATATTCTATGCAATTTTTGTTTTAAGTATTCATTCATCATAAACATAAGTTATCTTTTCCCCTTTTTGTGTTTTTTTTTCTTCATAAATTTTCATAGTTTCATTTTTTATATGCATCTTGTTTTAGAATTATCTACAGTTACATAACTTTTATATAGTACATTTATGGAAGTTCATACGATCAAAAATAAAAAATTATAAAATATTATAATAATTTCCTACGAGAGTAAAGATAATGAAATCAGATTTGGTTAGATGGAAAAATTCTTACATGTGTGCTGCTGTTTTGGATGGGAAATGAAACAGGTGAAAATCTTGATAGTTAAATAAGAATGCGAAGAGATATAAAAAGTAATTTTCAACGTGCTTCGAAGTAAATTAATAAAATAAAATGAAATAAAAATTGTGTAATTTCAGCATTTATTTCCACCTTCATAAAATCTATCGACACTTAACAACATTATAGACTGCAACTTACTCGTTATGATTCTTATGAACCAGTGATGGCCAACTTGTAACAGATTAAACAAAACAAAAGAATTTTTATACAAAAAGCGTAACAAGGTGGGAGGGGGGGGGGGGGGTCTTAAAAGTCATTTTTTGCGTAACGTAACGTATTTGAAAATTCGAAGTTTTTCTTGAAATCCCACGAACCGTATGCTGTGTGCGATTTTTGTCAAATTTTAATTTTAATAAGCCATAGACCAACCCATGAGCTACGGTACTCTATAAAAATTAAAAATTTTCCTAAATTGTGTGCCATGTGCGGTTTTCGTCATAGTTCTTCATCAAAGTGAACCATATCCCAAAAAAGTTTACCACAACTGTCATAAACCTGTGAAAATCTCTTATAAGTTTGTTATTGCACTTATGGAATTTCATAATATAATATTTATTGATGTTCACACATAGGCAGGCATGCAGACACAAAATTGCATTAAATAAAGCCATAAAAACTCAATAAACAGACTTTATGCCTTCTTGCATGTTGTAAGAGCAAGTTTACACCACTTATTTGAGGTTGTAGGAAAGCATCTTACTACAATAGCCTCAAGCTATGAATAGCTTTGAAAATTTACTTTGTTAAATTCATTCTTTTGTGAGTTATAAAGACCATAATAATGTTATGAGATCCTGAGGAATTCATGAATCACACAAATTATGAAGATGTCTGTCTCATCAAAAATTTACAAATATTTACCAGCATGGAAAAATAACTCATGTTAGACACAAAAATGCTTGCCACGAAAGATGTCCTTTTTTTGTTTTTGGAATTTTTGGGATCATTTAATATACGATGGAATTCACCTCTAGATGTCCTCAAAAGAATCTATTAAAGGATAACTTTTTGGCTATGCTGTATGTTCCATGCGTGTGTAATGATATTCGTGCCTTACAAGTTAATCTGTTTTGCTTTATTGTTGTGCAATAGCGATAGCAGTTATTACCCTATAAAAGTAACACCAGCTTGCAATTTTTTTATACCCACAAAATGTATGTAAATCCTTAAGCTCTCGTAAAAACAACACATTTTTATGGACATTCTGTGAAAGTTTTGTTTCATTAAAGTTTTGTCACTATGTGGCATTAATTTGTATGTTACAAGGAAGTTTGTGAAATCTCTGCTGGATTGAATTTTACATTGTTACAGAATGAAGCAATTTTTTACTACTTTAAGTGCTTATTTTCTTTCTAAAGGATTATGTTGCTGATCTCCTGTAAAAATGTCAATTTTCAAGTTAACGGATTTTCAAAATTTGAATTTTATTTGATAAATTTAACTTATGTACATAGTTTTAGTCCCCTTTTGTTTACGTTTTGCAGACCGAAATAAAATTCTTCAAATTATGCCATTGACTCATCATAAATAACTAATTAACAACTTATATTTCACTAATTTTCAGGTGCGTAATTCCAATTTAAGCAGTTCCCAACAGATTCGCAGATAAACTTCCCATTTTAATGAATCATCAAGCATCAAAATATTTTATAAATAAAACCACAGCACGTAGATCAATTTCAACCAAGCAAACTGAGAATAATCAGCTCACAGCAAGAATTTTCCACTTAACCACATCCAAAGTACAATTAAATGTATTTACGTGAGATTGTGAAAGGAATTTTTAATGATGAAATATTTTTTTGTTGCGCTTAAAATTTCAAAAATTACGAAAGTTTTTTTTTTCTTTACACTGTTCACGTAATGTACGTAAAGTTTGCTCATTTTTTGACGCAATTCTTGTAAATTTTCATATTTGTGCTATAAAATTTATTTTCATGTTTTTAGATTGAAAGTTATTGGTTATTGTATAAGTTGGATGTAATGGATTTGTAGGATTTTATGTGAAAAGTTTTGTTTCCTTTTATTTTTTGTTGAGAAATTTAATGTCAATTTAGATTTTATTTTAGTTAAGAAAATTTTGATAATTGAATATTTTAGTAATCCTACATAAAATCCTAAAAATCCATTTACTCCTGTAAACTTCCTGTTAGTTTCTCAAATTGAATTTTTTCATTAAAAATTTTTTAATTTAACTAAAAAATCAGATGATGAATTCGATTGATTATTTTCCTAATATCTTTAATCATTCATTCTATAGTATAGATTACTTCCAATATATATTTTTTTTCTTTAAATATTCTATTGTACAGTGTACGTTTATAAAAAAGAACTCATACTTCAATAGAGAGAGTATATATGTCAGTAATAATAAGCAAGTAAAAATTGAATTCGATTTCACAGTCCTATAGTAAGTCGAATTCGAGACTCATTTTAATTCTTAAAAAGGATAGAATGACAGATAGAAATAGACAAATACTCACGAACTTATTCATTTAATTTCTTTTTTATTCATTTTTTCCTCATTTATTTTATTTTTATGTGAAGATTCGTTGCGGCGATTACGAAAGATTCTCTTTTATTGTTGATGATGCCCTCGGATGTCGAAAGAAAAAAAAAATATATGTAAAATGTGTCCTCGTCCCACGTCGAAATAGCAGGCATGTTAGACAGGCAGGCAACATCGAAAATGACGATGAGATTAAATCTAATTATAAAACCGGTCTCGCGTGTCTCGTCATTTGTGTTGTGGATGCAATTTCACTCAACTTAATGTCAATTGGCATTCTGGAATCGTATAATGTAGGTGCTTGCAAAATGATGCCCGCAGTACCCACAACAACAGCTATTGTAAAAATCCATAAAAATAAACGATCTAGCACCATTGCCACGTATTTCCAATCTTCTTTCACCTATGTTGATTGTGTACGGTCACCATCATTAGAGGAGCATGAAAGGAATAATAGAAAGAACAAAAAAAAACATAGTCATGAGAGAGATTGAAATTGAATTAGAATTTCTATCTCACTTAGTTTGGCTCTTTTCATTTTCAAACAGGCTTCATGAAGAATTTTTCTTTTTCTTTTAAAATTTTATCTTTATCACAAAAATTTTTGTTTTTTAGAGAAAAAAAAACTTTTTATTAGAATTAATAGAACTAGAAGACAAAGATGTTCGTGACAAAATTTTCAAAATCTCTAAGGAAGCTTGAGTCATTTTTAGGTGAATGATCTGAAGCGTTTCCGATGTGAACTCTCTTTCAATTTATTTTTTAAAAGATACTAAGTAAACTTTCCTAAGCAGTTACTAGATCCTATTCTGGTTAGACCACCCTCTGATTCTGATCTGATTCAGCCAAAGGGTCATTCTAAAGTTATGTTAATTAGAAACTTTCACCCCAATTTCTAGATTCCGAAATTTTCCACTCAATAGGAATTAAGACATCATCTACAAGCAGCCTAACTTCCTAACACATCATCTTACACATCCTATTCAAAAATCATAATACCCAGAAGCAACCCCAAACTGTTGACAATTTTCAGCTTTTTCACATCACAAAGGCTCAAGCACTTCTTCCTTTACATCTTTACACTTTCTTGTGCCGTATTGAATTTAAATTACTTCTAAAACAACTTTCAAGGAGATAAGGTACAGCTTGTGAAGAAGCAAAAACTGAAAGTTTTGTTACTAAAAGCTAACTTCTTATTCTTTATTTAAAGCTGATTTTGTTATTTAGGGAAGTGTAATAGGATATCGAAATTAAATTTTTTTGAAACTCTATCCAAAATTCAAGACACCGTAAGTGAGTAATATAAATGACCAATAATCCAATTAAACTTACCCTCGTACTCTCTTCCTCCTTTTTAGTATGATCAGCTATATATGTGACACCATCCATTGCTTTATGCAGCTCCGGACACGTATGCCAACGATGTCGAATATTTGACTCTTTAGTCTCGGTTTTAATAGTTTTTGTTGATGTCATTGTTTCATCACCGTCTGTCGTTGTCGATGGCTGAACAATTCCACTATCAAGATTGGTTGTTCCAATAGATGTTGTATTTGTTTTAATATTGTTAATTATCACATTAGTCGTATTTGTTGATGTCGAATTATTATTTAAATTGCTAACCGTATTACTATTATTTATATTAGGATTTGTGGTCGTTGTCGATTGACCACTGGCTAGTGTATTTGTTGCTGTTGATGAGAAATTTTGTCCATTACTCTCAATCACTGATGGTGGTGGATTTGGTGATAACATCGGTGACTCTTGCACCAATAAACCTAAATGATGTGGATCCGTTTGAAATGGTAACGGTAGATCATCCATAAGATCCAAATTTTGTACTCTACTATGCGAACGATGCAAATACATATGATGATGATGATGTAATCGGTGATGTGGTGAAACATTTGTCGATGTTCCGTGCTTTGGGCTGCCATGTAATCTACACGTTCCTATACTAATTGTTTCCAAATTCCTGTGTTTGTGTGCATGATGTCGGTGAATGGCACGGCACATGAAAATATAAAAGAATGGATAAAGATTGTAATTTAATGATTAATGAATGTCATGCAGTGGGGATATTGGCTTTACGATGAAAATTAATGGATGATTTTTTCTGATGCTGTAGATTACTGTTGAA
The DNA here is from genome assembly GCA_026123125.1 of Chironomus striatipennis. NCBI lineage: Eukaryota > Metazoa > Arthropoda > Insecta > Diptera > Chironomidae > Chironomus > Chironomus striatipennis. Next base: position 32,225,163 of record CM047394.1, read on the forward strand.
AAGTCACAGATTTAGAGGTGGAAGATTGATTTCAGTTCTAGTCTGTTGGATCCGTAAAAAAGAATACAGTAAAATGGATTTGTCATCAGCCACAAAGTTGGGATAGAAAAGTTTTATCTAAGCAGATTTACCCCCTTTAACTTGGATCTAACAATATGATACTCATGTAATTACATCAACCATGGAAGTAATTGCCATTAATTTACATGAAAAGGGACATAAAACAACAACATACAAACTCTCTATGTATCCTCTATTTTGCATTTATAAAACTTTTATACCATCCATCTACATCAACATCCAAAAAATACATAATGTAGTTAGTGTAATAGTGTCATAGACATATCAAGCTCATGTCATACCATTCTCCTTCATATTCTATGAGAAGGAGAATAAAAAGTAATTCTAGACAGCTGATAAACTTATAATTATGCAATTTATATTCAGTAAAGTAATTTTATTTGTCGAAAAAGCAGTCTTACAAGCACTTATTACATTGACTTGTCATGCTTTAGACGATTTTGTGGATGGAAACGACACTGAATGGATATCAAGTTGTAGGGGTTGTGGAATAACTTGGATTTTTCAGATTATTTTTAAGGAGTTTCCGGATTATTGTGTCGTTATGATTATTACTGTTCAATGGCCTATAATTGGGATTTTATACTTCAGTTCAGTGTGCTAGGGTCAAATAATTTTGTGTAAATTTCAAAATTAAATCAATTTGGAATTAACTTTTGTCATAAAACTTATAATTAAGTTTTAAATTCCTCAAAATTTGGTAACTAAAAGATCCAGTCAATAAAAACTGAATGAAAATAATAAATTTAAAATTTTTGATCATTTTTGAAGCTGTTTTGTGTTAGAACCAGATTAAAATAGAATACAAAGTGTTAAAGTTAAATTTACTGAATTCCTAAACTACATCTATGCTTAATAATAATCAGAAAGTCTCATATGAGCTTTTTAAAAATAATTTAAGATGCTTACTAATAGAGAGTTGAAAACAAACTAAATTTTTGTATGGAGGGGAAAACAACAAAATTAAATGATATTCAAATACAAAGTGACAGTTTAAATATTCATAAAATAAATCTTAAACAAATCTAAATATGACATCAATTAGAATCGCTAGAATTTCCACAACATGACATGGAAGCAAATATGAGAAATTGTAAATGTCGAGAATGTCATCACAGCTTTACTTGAATAGCATGTTAATCGCACAATGCCTTTTCCATCATAATAATAAAAATAATAATAATTCCATTAAATAACAACGGGTTTATGATTCTCTTGTACTTCCGTCCGTACTGTCAATGAGATTCTTTATTTTTCTTATGCGTATAGAATGAATAAGCATGTTCAGTTTAAAGCTTCCTTTTTTGTGTATAGATTGACATGGAAAATTCTTAATACAAAATATTTTCATGGAAAATGTTCTCATTTCATTCAATTTAGATGATTAGGAAAAATTCTAGGAACGTCTTTGTAAGATGCTGTTATTTAACATTGAATTTCAAATGAGAACGCTTGAATTTGTCGTCTTTTGAATTTTTTAAGAGGAAAACAACTTCAAAAGTTTCTGCTTTAAGGCACGCACTGTGCTTACAAGAGCTGATGTCACTTGACATTTATTTTTAGAAATTTTTGACTAAAATTTTAATTGGAAATTCAAAATTCGTAATTTTAACCTAAATTTACAAGACTTAATGAAGCACTTGACATACGTGAGTTTTTAATCTCATCAAGTTTGACTCTCAATGATCATCACTACTAATGAAGGAACTCTAGTATCATGAAATTCCTTCTGAATTAATGAAATATGCTTCATTACATTCTCACTAAAGAACTTAAAATTTTCACAAGTTTTTATAATGAATGAGTGAAAATGCGGAAACAAGTTTTGTTGCTGAAAATTAATTGAGGAGAAGAAAATTTCTCTTGAATGGAAATTCAACTTGAAAGAAACTCTTAAAAATTTTTTTGTAGTAATTTCTTTGAAGGAAGAAGTTTTTCGTCATTTAAATTTTTCATGAAATGGAATATTCATGAAGGAATTGCAAGGAAAATTGTAAGAGCAGATAATTGTTGTAAGTGGCCTTTTTTCGTGCATTTTAAATGGTGTAAGTACTTGAAGCTGAATAAATGGTGATGAATAAACACAAACTTGAATTTCATCCAATTAGGTACTCATTTTCTTGGTTAAAAAGGTTTTCAAAAATAACGGTCATAAAAAAATTGAACGTTTAGCGCATTTTTTAAAATTTAACCCTAAAATTCAATTTTTATAATTAAAAAAACACCTAACACTGAAATTTCAACTTAATCTCCATCTCCAGAAAAGAATTCCTTTCATCCAGAACACACCATACAAAACAGCATAAAATATTATTCTCATTAAAATAATTCGTTATGACATGCTTTAATGGAGAAGAAAAGTGGAGTTTTGCGGAAAGAAACTATTAAAACTTGATGAATTACTAATGCCTTCCCGTCATCTCACTTGACTTACACAGCACACAGCACATTGAGTTATGACATAATTAATTCATCTCGATTTATGTAAATTCATAGTCGAGCTTTTTCATGCTGCTACATTTTAAGGAAATTTTTCTTCCTTTCTTGTTCCATTCTCTCTTGTGAGTCTTGCCATCATTATCGATGTCATTAGCGTAAAATGGTTGATGTCTTATTTTGTTCATTCTCTCGCCCACATTGTAATGAGAAAAATTTGTTGGCCTCAAAAAAAACTTTTCTTGGAAGTAAATCAGTAACTGGATGGGGAGCATCAAAAAATTTGAAAGATAAAAAATGACGGAATTGCCCACTGGCTGTTTGTTATTATCCTAATTTATGTTCAATCGAGGACAAAAAGGCATAAAGAATTGAGGAACAAATTAATGAAGTTAGAATCAAGATAGCTAATCATTTACCCCACCTGCGAATGATAAGAATGAAATTAAAGCACGTATTTTGATGCTCGAGTGAGTTCTTGATGGATTATAGCACCTTTAGGAAAGTAAAAGAACTCTAAAAGAATCACATCCGAAATTGGAAAATTGAGTATTTGATGCGTATTTTGTTGATAGAGTAGATTATTTCCTATAGACAGAAATTTTTGAGGAGCAATATGACAATAGAAGACAGCAGTAAAAAGGTTAGATTTACTTTATTTTCGATATTTTACTCTTTTTTCAAACACGGAAAAATTTTTGTTTACATTTTACATGTAAGCTTTTAGCATTTAAATTGTAGCGTAAGGAGAGCTACACATAAATAAAAGTAAAAACACGCGATATCTAGTCTAGAAAAACTACGTTTATTCTACTTGAAAACTCAATACGATCTAACTTAAAGACTAAAAAAGACTAAAAAAGAGACTCTAAAAAAGACTGACTTAAAAACTAACTAACTCACGGTTGGCTTTTTCGCCCATTTATATTGTCGCATTTTCTTCCCACTACTCGTGCATTCTAGCTATGCTACTGAGTAGCTTACTATGCACATTCTTGCAGCATTGTTTATTCTGCTGAGTAGCTACGCTACAATATCCCACTTTTTCTTCAATGATCATATATCAAAAATCGATTTTTTGATTTTTGATATAAGATCTAAACAAAACTAAAATAAGTGTGTGACTTCTTCTGGGCTTCCACCCCCTCCGTGAATTCTTGTTGTCAATAAAATGCCAATTTAAATATTTCTTAAAATTAGTATGTTGTTAAAAAACAATATTATTCTTGTAAATTTGAATTAAAATATTTTTTAAAATTTTGCTAAACTTGTTTTGTTCTCTAGATAAAACTGTGATTTCCCTAAACATTTAGTTGCATGAAAATTTCAATAAATGTTACGCCATTGTTATTGCAAATTATAATTTCCTGTCATTTCAAATTATTTGTCTTCTCTTAGCTCTCGGCTCGCTTGATTCCTCTTTTTTTTATTTATTTCCTTATTTTAAAATTGCCATTTATGCACTAGCATCCTTTTAATCTATATGACCACTTTTTACTTTAATTCATTCAAGTGGATTTTCATATTTCGCTTCATTGGCGATTCTTGATGCTAGCTAATTCAATTATTTAATTATTTGTTGCAACATTTATTATTTCAATTATTTCATACTTCAATTATTTAAAATCTCGCTTTTTCAATATTCTTTTTGGCTTTCTTTTGAGGACAATTTTCATTAATTCGTTCCTCTTAATAGCCTTTTCTATTTCATTTACGGTGCGAGATCATTCAAATTTGTGTTGCAACTATATTTCCATGGCAAACGTTTCTATTTAATTCAATTTGAGAGGAATATTATTATTTGTACGAGCATTTTCACATTTTTTTTAAACAATTTCTTTTCTTTTCAATCAGGAATCTTTTTAAGCAATTTTCAAATTTTAACTGGCGTATAATGATTTACTTCAAAACTTGCAAATTCAATATATTCAATAAATTTAATTCTTTTTCGAAGTTTTATCGAGAGAACTAAACAATTTTCTTTCTGATTTAACAATGAAATTATTAATTTTTAATATTTGATAATTTGTTTTGTATCCTTATTCTTTGTGAAAGAAGAAAAAATCTTGATTCTCATTAATTATATTCATACTTCACGAAACTTCTTTTTGAATCAACTTTAGTAAATTATTTTCATTTTAGTGAAAATTTCAAAGTTTGATTTTAAATTAATTTCAATATACTATAGCTCAAATCCGTTAATTTTTGAAAAAATTGACGTCTGGCCTTGAGAATTTGCAAAAGATGTTGTCTTCTTTCCTATACTTAATTATATTTTTATATTTATTTTGAATGAAGCTAAAAGTTTTAAAATGTTTTCGATCTATTTTTTAAAGGATGACTTCGTAATTTCCTCATAAAGTTTCCCTCAAATTGAAACTGTTAATGTAAATTCGGGTAGATTCGTTTCTCTCGTAATTTTTGTGCACTACTTATTTTGATTTAAAAAAACTTTTAACCTCCTTCATTTGAAATTTAATTCTAATTACTACATGAATCATTTATTTCCTTTTTTTCAAATAAAAATCTAGTTTGTTCAACATGTCCTTTGCGTTTGCTGATATTTTTTGTATTACTTTACCCATATTCAGGAGGAGCAATTTCGTCATATGATGAATGCTGAGTGAAACCAGTATGGCTCCTTTATCTTGACCTTTCCCCTATATAGGATTTGATAATCGAATCCTAACTTCTCATCGTGCTCCTTCAAAGTCATTGTCCTTTGTTCGTTGAATTTGGTCCATTTATAGATGATTAATTTGAGATGATTCTTGATATTTCGGTTGCTGATCAGTTTGTTCAAGTCGTCCGTTGCTGCAGATGATTTTTTCCATTTATGTGCTAAGTTTTGATGTATTTTTCCAATTGTTGTGTGCTTTGATAATTTTTGCTGACACGTTGTGAAGTCGTTGTACGGCTCATGTAAATATTCCAAGTTATCGAGTGTGCTGTTGCTGCTTATGTTTTTCTGTTCACCATTATTATAACACTTTTCACAATTTTCGGTGGTTTCAACTTTAATTTGCGTAATTTTGAAGATTCTGTCGAGGGATTCTGTAATCATATTTCGATGCTTCTCAAGCTCAATGCATTTTTTTCTATTTCTTATTTCATTAATATTTTCAGTGAGCTCCCTTAAACTATCACATTTAGTAAGGTCAATTTTACAGGCATCTTTAAACATTTTATCTCGAATTCTTTGTCTTCTCTTAATTTTTCCGTCATATTGTTGAAACCATGAGTAATATATTCTTTGTGTATTTTCTGGTTTTTCCTTATTTACATTATTTACAGCTTTCTTTTGCTGACTCGCTAGCTTTTTTTCCGCTTTGAGCACTGTTTTTTCTTTTGTTTTCATAACTTCACATTTTGCTTCAAATTTTTCCATTTCTGTTGTCGTGAACTTGAAATTTTGAAAAATGCTGAGCTTTTCTTCGCATGTGTATGAATCATGTTTGTAGCAATTTTCACTATTTTTACTTGACTTTTCGCTGAATTTTAGTATGTTTTTCTCTTGAGATTTTCTGGAATTTTTTGCTTTGATTTTTCTCTATTTTTCGTACATTTATTTTTCTTTCTCGTTTCAAAATCTACAATCACCATCCTATCCAACAAATCCATCATCATCATATCTATCTGCCTATCTATATCAAGCTCTTCGACGAACTCCATATTGAAGAGTTTTTTAAAAATATTCTGTCTATTCTTGCGCTTTACTATACCTTTAAGCTTTGAATTTGAATTTCCACTTTTGTTTTTTGATGATGTATTCATTTTTGTTGATCTGACCTTGAATTTTTGAAAGATGCTAGACATAGATCGTTCTGTTCGTAGTTGCTTTTCGAACAAATCATCTAGGGAATCTTTTAGAGGATCATTTTCGTCAAGGATTTTCAGAAGAACTCTGTAGTATGGATTATCCTGCATTAATATTTTGTCTGGTTTTTCACCGGTTAATGACGATCTGTATATTTCTTCTATTAATGACTCAAAGATTATTCTTCTGGCATCTGCATATTTTTTTATTTTTAAAATAATTAGTGTGCTATGCAGTTGAAATTTTGGTGGAATTTTTGATATTACCGCTCTAACAAACATACTTTCACCTTGATGTCCATTTCCATACTTCTCTTGAAAGTGTTTATATAATAAATCTGTTAAATGTAGAAATTTGAGCTTGTCTCTCAATTTTTCTCCCATTTGTGGCATGAAAGGAAGAAATCGATTCACTTCGAGTTTGTAAAGTTCCTTAATTGCCATTAAACATTCGGTGATTATTTCAACCAAATCTGCATATTTTTTCACCTTGAATTTAACTAGACATTTATGTAATAGATAATTTGATGGGATTTTCGCTATTAACGCTCTAACAAAGATTTTCTCAACTTTGTGTGAATTTTCAAAACTTTCTTGAAGGTGTATGTAACGTTCACCAGCCATTTGTAGAAATTTTAACATTTCTTCATAATTTTCTCCTTTTCCCATTTGTGGCATTCCAGATAGAAAATGATCCATTTCTTCGACCAGGAATCTGATGTCATCTTCATCATTTTTGCTCTTAAACTTATTTTTTAATCTTTTATACACTCTTTTGCACACAGACATTTTCACTATTTTTTCACAAATTTAACAGGCACACATAAAACTTAAATCATTATTTTAACTATTTTATTTATTTTTTTTTCGCTTGCACTTGGCACTAACTGTACCATAGACACCGTTCTTTCCATCTTCCTTGTCTGAAAGTTTGGTTTTGCGTCTCCAGTGCTGGCGGGGTCACCAATGTAGCGTAAGGAGAGCTACACATAAATAAAAGTAAAAACACGCGATATCTAGTCTAGAAAAACTACGTTTATTCTACTTGAAAACTCAATACGATCTAACTTAAAGACTAAAAAGACTAAAAAGAGACTCTAAAAAAGACTGACTTAAAAACTAACTAACTCACGGTTGGCTTTTTCGCCCATTTATATTGTCGCATTTTCTTCCCACTACTCGTGCATTCTAGCTATGCTACTGAGTAGCTTACTATGCACATTCTTGCAGCATTGTTTATTCTGCTGAGTAGCTACGCTACAATATCCCACTTTTTCTTCAATGATCATATATCAAAAATCGATTTTTTGATTTTTGATATAAGATCTAAACAAAACTAAAATAAGTGTGTGACTTCTTCTGGGCTTCCACCCCCTCCGTGAATTCTTGTTGTCAATAAAATGCCAATTTAAATATTTCTTAAAATTAGTATGTTGTTAAAAAACAATATTATTCTTGTAAATTTGAATTAAAATATTTTTTAAAATTTTGCTAAACTTGTTTTGTTCTCTAGATAAAACTGTGATTTCCCTAAACATTTAGTTGCATGAAAATTTCAATAAATGTTACGCCATTGTTATTGCAAATTATAATTTCCTGTCATTTCAAATTATTTGTCTTCTCTTAGCTCTCGGCTCGCTTGATTCCTCTTTTTTTTATTTATTTCCTTATTTTAAAATTGCCATTTATGCACTAGCATCCTTTTAATCTATATGACCACTTTTTACTTTAATTCATTCAAGTGGATTTTCATATTTCGCTTCATTGGCGATTCTTGATGCTAGCTAATTCAATTATTTAATTATTTGTTGCAACATTTATTATTTCAATTATTTCATACTTCAATTATTTAAAATCTCGCTTTTTCAATATTCTTTTTGGCTTTCTTTTGAGGACAATTTTCATTAATTCGTTCCTCTTAATAGCCTTTTCTATTTCATTTACGGTGCGAGATCATTCAAATTTGTGTTGCAACTATATTTCCATGGCAAACGTTTCTATTTAATTCAATTTGAGAGGAATATTATTATTTGTACGAGCATTTTCACATTTTTTTAAACAATTTCTTTTCTTTTCAATCAGGAATCTTTTTAAGCAATTTTCAAATTTTAACTGGCGTATAATGATTTACTTCAAAACTTGCAAATTCAATATATTCAATAAATTTAATTCTTTTTCGAAGTTTTATCGAGAGAACTAAACAATTTTCTTTCTGATTTAACAATGAAATTATTAATTTTTAATATTTGATAATTTGTTTTGTATCCTTATTCTTTGTGAAAGAAGAAAAAATCTTGATTCTCATTAATTATATTCATACTTCACGAAACTTCTTTTTGAATCAACTTTAGTAAATTATTTTCATTTTAGTGAAAATTTCAAAGTTTGATTTTAAATTAATTTCAATATACTATAGCTCAAATCCGTTAATTTTTGAAAAAATTGACGTCTGGCCTTGAGAATTTGCAAAAGATGTTGTCTTCTTTCCTATACTTAATTATATTTTTTATATTTATTTTGAATGAAGCTAAAAGTTTTAAAATGTTTTCGATCTATTTTTTAAAGGATGACTTCGTAATTTCCTCATAAAGTTTCCCTCAAATTGAAACTGTTAATGTAAATTCGGGTAGATTCGTTTCTCTCGTAATTTTTGTGCACTACTTATTTTGATTTAAAAAAACTTTTAACCTCCTTCATTTGAAATTTAATTCTAATTACTACATGAATCATTTATTTCCTTTTTTCAAATAAAAATCTAGTTTGTTCAACATGTCCTTTGCGTTTGCTGATATTTTTGTATTACTTTACCCATATTCAGGAGGAGCAATTTCGTCATATGATGAATGCTGAGTGAAACCAGTATGGCTCCTTTATCTTGACCTTTCCCCTATATAGGATTTGATAATCGAATCCTAACTTCTCATCGTGCTCCTTCAAAGTCATTGTCCTTTGTTCGTTGAATTTGGTCCATTTATAGATGATTAATTTGAGATGATTCTTGATATTTCGGTTGCTGATCAGTTTGTTCAAGTCGTCCGTTGCTGCAGATGATTTTTTTCCATTTATGTGCTAAGTTTTGATGTATTTTTCCAATTGTTGTGTGCTTTGATAATTTTTGCTGACACGTTGTGAAGTCGTTGTACGGCTCATGTAAATATTCCAAGTTATCGAGTGTGCTGTTGCTGCTTATGTTTTTCTGTTCACCATTATTATAACACTTTTCACAATTTTCGGTGGTTTCAACTTTAATTTGCGTAATTTTGAAGATTCTGTCGAGGGATTCTGTAATCATATTTCGATGCTTCTCAAGCTCAATGCATTTTTTTCTATTTCTTATTTCATTAATATTTTCAGTGAGCTCCCTTAAACTATCACATTTAGTAAGGTCAATTTTACAGGCATCTTTAAACATTTTATCTCGAATTCTTTGTCTTCTCTTAATTTTTCCGTCATATTGTTGAAACCATGAGTAATATATTCTTTGTGTATTTTCTGGTTTTTCCTTATTTACATTATTTACAGCTTTCTTTTGCTGACTCGCTAGCTTTTTTTCCGCTTTGAGCACTGTTTTTTCTTTTGTTTTCATAACTTCACATTTTGCTTCAAATTTTTCCATTTCTGTTGTCGTGAACTTGAAATTTTGAAAAATGCTGAGCTTTTCTTCGCATGTGTATGAATCATGTTTGTAGCAATTTTCACTATTTTTACTTGACTTTTCGCTGAATTTTAGTATGTTTTTCTCTTGAGATTTTCTGGAATTTTTTGCTTTGATTTTTCTCTATTTTTCGTACATTTATTTTTCTTTCTCGTTTCAAAATCTACAATCACCATCCTATCCAACAAATCCATCATCATCATATCTATCTGCCTATCTATATCAAGCTCTTCGACGAACTCCATATTGAAGAGTTTTTTAAAAATATTCTGTCTATTCTTGCGCTTTACTATACCTTTAAGCTTTGAATTTGAATTTCCACTTTTGTTTTTTGATGATGTATTCATTTTTGTTGATCTGACCTTGAATTTTTGAAAGATGCTAGACATAGATCGTTCTGTTCGTAGTTGCTTTTCGAACAAATCATCTAGGAATCTTTTAGAGGATCATTTTCGTCAAGGATTTTCAGAAGAACTCTGTAGTATGGATTATCCTGCATTAATATTTTGTCTGGTTTTTCACCGGTTAATGACGATCTGTATATTTCTTCTATTAATGACTCAAAGATTATTCTTCTGGCATCTGCATATTTTTTTATTTTTAAAATAATTAGTGTGCTATGCAGTTGAAATTTTGGTGGAATTTTTGATATTACCGCTCTAACAAACATACTTTCACCTTGATGTCCATTTCCATACTTCTCTTGAAAGTGTTTATATAATAAATCTGTTAAATGTAGAAATTTGAGCTTGTCTCTCAATTTTTCTCCCATTTGTGGCATGAAAGGAAGAAATCGATTCACTTCGAGTTTGTAAAGTTCCTTAATTGCCATTAAACATTCGGTGATTATTTCAACCAAATCTGCATATTTTTTCACCTTGAATTTAACTAGACATTTATGTAATAGATAATTTGATGGGATTTTCGCTATTAACGCTCTAACAAAGATTTTCTCAACTTTGTGTGAATTTTCAAAACTTTCTTGAAGGTGTATGTAACGTTCACCAGCCATTTGTAGAAATTTTAACATTTCTTCATAATTTTCTCCTTTTCCCATTTGTGGCATTCCAGATAGAAAATGATCCATTTCTTCGACCAGGAATCTGATGTCATCTTCATCATTTTTGCTCTTAAACTTATTTTTTAATCTTTTATACACTCTTTTGCACACAGACATTTTCACTATTTTTTTCACAAATTTAACAGGCACACATAAAACTTAAATCATTATTTTAACTATTTTATTTATTTTTTTTTCGCTTGCACTTGGCACTAACTGTACCATAGACACCGTTCTTTCCATCTTCCTTGTCTGAAAGTTTGGTTTTGCGTCTCCAGTGCTGGCGGGGTCACCAATGTAGCGTAAGGAGAGCTACACATAAATAAAAGTAAAAACACGCGATATCTAGTCTAGAAAAACTACGTTTATTCTACTTGAAAACTCAATACGATCTAACTTAAAGACTAAAAAAGACTAAAAAAGAGACTCTAAAAAAGACTGACTTAAAAACTAACTAACTCACGGTTGGCTTTTTCGCCCATTTATATTGTCGCATTTTCTTCCCACTACTCGTGCATTCTAGCTATGCTACTGAGTAGCTTACTATGCACATTCTTGCAGCATTGTTTATTCTGCTGAGTAGCTACGCTACAATATCCCACTTTTTCTTCAATGATCATATATCAAAAATCGATTTTTTGATTTTTGATATAAGATCTAAACAAAACTAAAATAAGTGTGTGACTTCTTCTGGGCTTCCACCCCCTCCGTGAATTCTTGTTGTCAATAAAATGCCAATTTAAATATTTCTTAAAATTAGTATGTTGTTAAAAAACAATATTATTCTTGTAAATTTGAATTAAAATATTTTTTAAAATTTTGCTAAACTTGTTTTGTTCTCTAGATAAAACTGTGATTTCCCTAAACATTTAGTTGCATGAAAATTTCAATAAATGTTACGCCATTGTTATTGCAAATTATAATTTCCTGTCATTTCAAATTATTTGTCTTCTCTTAGCTCTCGGCTCGCTTGATTCCTCTTTTTTTTATTTATTTCCTTATTTTAAAATTGCCATTTATGCACTAGCATCCTTTTAATCTATATGACCACTTTTTACTTTAATTCATTCAAGTGGATTTTCATATTTCGCTTCATTGGCGATTCTTGATGCTAGCTAATTCAATTATTTAATTATTTGTTGCAACATTTATTATTTCAATTATTTCATACTTCAATTATTTAAAATCTCGCTTTTTCAATATTCTTTTTGGCTTTCTTTTGAGGACAATTTTCATTAATTCGTTCCTCTTAATAGCCTTTTTCTATTTCATTTACGGTGCGAGATCATTCAAATTTGTGTTGCAACTATATTTCCATGGCAAACGTTTCTATTTAATTCAATTTGAGAGGAATATTATTATTTGTACGAGCATTTTCACATTTTTTTAAACAATTTCTTTTCTTTTCAATCAGGAATCTTTTTAAGCAATTTTCAAATTTTAACTGGCGTATAATGATTTACTTCAAAACTTGCAAATTCAATATATTCAATAAATTTAATTCTTTTTCGAAGTTTTATCGAGAGAACTAAACAATTTTCTTTCTGATTTAACAATGAAATTATTAATTTTTAATATTTGATAATTTGTTTTGTATCCTTATTCTTTGTGAAAGAAGAAAAAAATCTTGATTCTCATTAATTATATTCATACTTCACGAAACTTCTTTTTGAATCAACTTTAGTAAATTATTTTCATTTTAGTGAAAATTTCAAAGTTTGATTTTAAATTAATTTCAATATACTATAGCTCAAATCCGTTAATTTTTGAAAAAATTGACGTCTGGCCTTGAGAATTTGCAAAAGATGTTGTCTTCTTTCCTATACTTAATTATATTTTTATATTTATTTTGAATGAAGCTAAAAGTTTTAAAAATGTTTTCGATCTATTTTTTAAAGGATGACTTCGTAATTTCCTCATAAAGTTTCCCTCAAATTGAAACTGTTAATGTAAATTCGGGTAGATTCGTTTCTCTCGTAATTTTTGTGCACTACTTATTTTGATTTAAAAAAAATTTTAACCTCCTTCATTTGAAATTTAATTCTAATTACTACATGAATCATTTATTTCCTTTTTTTCAAATAAAAATCTAGTTTGTTCAACATGTCCTTTGCGTTTGCTGATATTTTTTGTATTACTTTACCCATATTCAGGAGGAGCAATTTCGTCATATGATGAATGCTGAGTGAAACCAGTATGGCTCCTTTATCTTGACCTTTCCCCTATATAGGATTTGATAATCGAATCCTAACTTCTCATCGTGCTCCTTCAAAGTCATTGTCCTTTGTTCGTTGAATTTGGTCCATTTATAGATGATTAATTTGAGATGATTCTTGATATTTCGGTTGCTGATCAGTTTGTTCAAGTCGTCCGTTGCTGCAGATGATTTTTTCCATTTATGTGCTAAGTTTTGATGTATTTTTCCAATTGTTGTGTGCTTTGATAATTTTTTGCTGACACGTTGTGAAGTCGTTGTACGGCTCATGTAAATATTCCAAGTTATCGAGTGTGCTGTTGCTGCTTATGTTTTTCTGTTCACCATTATTATAACACTTTTCACAATTTTCGGTGGTTTCAACTTTAATTTGCGTAATTTTGAAGATTCTGTCGAGGGATTCTGTAATCATATTTCGATGCTTCTCAAGCTCAATGCATTTTTTTCTATTTCTTATTTCATTAATATTTTCAGTGAGCTCCCTTAAACTATCACATTTAGTAAGGTCAATTTTACAGGCATCTTTAAACATTTTATCTCGAATTCTTTGTCTTCTCTTAATTTTTCCGTCATATTGTTGAAACCATGAGTAATATATTCTTTGTGTATTTTCTGGTTTTTCCTTATTTACATTATTTACAGCTTTCTTTTGCTGACTCGCTAGCTTTTTTTCCGCTTTGAGCACTGTTTTTTCTTTTGTTTTCATAACTTCACATTTTGCTTCAAATTTTTCCATTTCTGTTGTCGTGAACTTGAAATTTTGAAAAATGCTGAGCTTTTCTTCGCATGTGTATGAATCATGTTTGTAGCAATTTTCACTATTTTTACTTGACTTTTCGCTGAATTTTAGTATGTTTTTCTCTTGAGATTTTCTGGAATTTTTTGCTTTGATTTTTTCTCTATTTTTCGTACATTTATTTTTCTTTCTCGTTTCAAAATCTACAATCACCATCCTATCCAACAAATCCATCATCATCATATCTATCTGCCTATCTATATCAAGCTCTTCGACGAACTCCATATTGAAGAGTTTTTTAAAAATATTCTGTCTATTCTTGCGCTTTACTATACCTTTAAGCTTTGAATTTGAATTTCCACTTTTGTTTTTTGATGATGTATTCATTTTTGTTGATCTGACCTTGAATTTTTGAAAGATGCTAGACATAGATCGTTCTGTTCGTAGTTGCTTTTCGAACAAATCATCTAGGGAATCTTTTAGAGGATCATTTTCGTCAAGGATTTTCAGAAGAACTCTGTAGTATGGATTATCCTGCATTAATATTTTGTCTGGTTTTTCACCGGTTAATGACGATCTGTATATTTCTTCTATTAATGACTCAAAGATTATTCTTCTGGCATCTGCATATTTTTTTATTTTTAAAATAATTAGTGTGCTATGCAGTTGAAATTTTGGTGGAATTTTTGATATTACCGCTCTAACAAACATACTTTCACCTTGATGTCCATTTCCATACTTCTCTTGAAAGTGTTTATATAATAAATCTGTTAAATGTAGAAATTTGAGCTTGTCTCTCAATTTTTCTCCCATTTGTGGCATGAAAGGAAGAAATCGATTCACTTCGAGTTTGTAAGTTCCTTAATTGCCATTAAACATTCGGTGATTATTTCAACCAAATCTGCATATTTTTTCACCTTGAATTTAACTAGACATTTATGTAATAGATAATTTGATGGGATTTTCGCTATTAACGCTCTAACAAAGATTTTCTCAACTTTGTGTGAATTTTCAAAACTTTCTTGAAGGTGTATGTAACGTTCACCAGCCATTTGTAGAAATTTTAACATTTCTTCATAATTTTCTCCTTTTCCCATTTGTGGCATTCCAGATAGAAAATGATCCATTTCTTCGACCAGGAATCTGATGTCATCTTCATCATTTTTGCTCTTAAACTTATTTTTTAATCTTTTATACACTCTTTTGCACACAGACATTTTCACTATTTTTTCACAAATTTAACAGGCACACATAAAACTTAAATCATTATTTTAACTATTTTATTTATTTTTTTTTCGCTTGCACTTGGCACTAACTGTACCATAGACACCGTTCTTTCCATCTTCCTTGTCTGAAAGTTTGGTTTTGCGTCTCCAGTGCTGGCGGGGTCACCAATGTAGCGTAAGGAGAGCTACACATAAATAAAAGTAAAAACACGCGATATCTAGTCTAGAAAAACTACGTTTATTCTACTTGAAAACTCAATACGATCTAACTTAAAGACTAAAAAAGACTAAAAAAGAGACTCTAAAAAAGACTGACTTAAAAACTAACTAACTCACGGTTGGCTTTTTCGCCCATTTATATTGTCGCATTTTCTTCCCACTACTCGTGCATTCTAGCTATGCTACTGAGTAGCTTACTATGCACATTCTTGCAGCATTGTTTATTCTGCTGAGTAGCTACGCTACAAAATTTTGACTTAATCTCATAATCAGAGTTGATACAAAGGTGCCTTTGCTCAGGCATTGCCTTTGATCTAGCAAAGCCTTTGCCTTTGCAAAGGCACGGTAAAGGCAAAGGCACGAAAACATTGCCTTTGCAAAGGCAATGCCTTTGCCTTTGAGTTTGCCTAGCTTTACCTTTGATATTTTTGAACTTGAAAATTTTTAACTTTTATCAATTTTTGGAACTTTTTGTTAAAATTTTTTTTTACAAAGGCAAAGATTCAAAGGCACCACGACAAAGTTCTGCCTTTGCAAAGGCAAAACAAAGGCAAAGGCAATTTTTTCTGCCTTTGACAAAGGCAAAGGTAGATGCCTTTGATTTCAATTTGCCTACGCCTAGGCAAACCTTTTTGAAGGCACATGCTAGGTATCAACTCTGCTCATAATATATAACAGTTTAATGGATTTGAAACAATTTATGTAATAAGCTTGTTGTAAATGATTTGTTACAATCATTTAAGATTATAAAAATTCTTTAACAAATCAAAATTAATCAATTCAATTTTTTGAACAAAAAAAAAATTTACTGAACGCACTCGCATGAAAATCCAAAAAATTCAAAAATTCTGAAAAAAATAACGGAAAATTCTTTCGTTGTCAAGTATTGCTTCAGTCTTTACGAAAATCATCTTAAATATCAATTTATCGAACATTCAACTTTATAATTTGATAAAAGTCGACAAAGAAAAGTTCTCAGAATTGTTCAGTTACTCGGAAATCTAGATTAATCTAATCTTTAAATCAGACAGTCTAAGAGAAACTTGAGAACATTGAAACTTCCAAGAAATTACCAGAAAACACAATGTTTTTAATTAACTTTTGGAATCATAAGATCAAAAAACATCACACAAAGGGAAGCAAAAGAGAAAAGATTTTTCCTTTTTCGCTCGTATTCACAATTCCTTTCCACATGATTGAAGCGAAATTGCTTTTGAAATTTTATCGATATTAATTCGATTAAACTGAGCATTCGCTCAGTTGATATTGAATGAGATGAGAAAGAGAGCATATTGAAAAAAAGGGAGGAGGGAGGAGATATAAATATTGTAAAATGAGTGAACGAGCAGCATGTACATACATTTAATATATAATTTCTTTTTGTAAAAGCTTATGACGTGCTGAATAAAAAAAGGAATGTGAAAAGATTTATAGATGACGAGACATCTTTTGAATTAAACATTATATTGCTATGCTTATGTGTTCACTTTAAGTTCAGCAACATAAATTTAATCTTGAAAAATAAATTTTCATTTAATTTGACAAGAATCTGCTATTTTTATGGACTAATTTTCTGCTTTTGATCCATGACTAAAAAGAATTCTTTACTGCATCCATAAAATTATGATTCACAATATAATTTGTTTGAGTTTAGAATTTCAATGATGTGAAAGCTGTTGAATCAGTGGACTTGGGAGATTTATGGTGAGAAAATCTAAAGCAAATGGCCATAAGTCAAGATAAAGTTGATAAATGACACATACACATACAGAGTGAGGTTTTCAACTAAAATTATAAATTTCTATGTAGAATCAGACGTGATTCTGGCAAATATAAAAGTTTTCAGGTAATGTGCAGTTGGTTTCGATTGTTTTAAGCTGTTTGAAGATTGAGTTTTAGTGTTTTGCTCTTGAAAATGTAAAGCGTTGAATTTTGAGAAAATCACTGATTTTAGTAGAACTGGATCTTCTCAAAAGCAATTCAGAAGTTTTTAATAGCACAAAGGTCAAAATTATGACAAGAATCAACCATATTTTGACAAATTTTATTGAATTTTTACTTCTCAACTGTTTGTAAACAAATAATTCCCAAATTGGTTAAAAACTCTTGTTTTAACGTCTAAACCCTGAATCTAAATGTACAGCACCAGTGATGATATTAATAAATTTCCTCACATATTGTCTGTGCTTTTGTGAATAATATCGATCGTTTTACACAAAAATACACTAAAAACTACCATTCATACATCCAAAAATAACCTCATATCTCAC
Organism: Chironomus striatipennis; assembly: GCA_026123125.1. Classification (NCBI taxonomy): domain Eukaryota; kingdom Metazoa; phylum Arthropoda; class Insecta; order Diptera; family Chironomidae; genus Chironomus; species Chironomus striatipennis. The sequence goes on from CM047394.1 coordinate 32,242,877, forward strand.
ATTCATAATGACGGATCCAGTACCTTTCACACAGTAATCATAATAATGTAGAATTTTGCACATTTCACGTTCATCAAATTTCTCATGAAATAAAGCTCTTTTAAGTGCCTTTTTCAATCGCTCCTTGTCTCGATTGAATCTAACACCATTCAATATCCACGAGAAGTACATATGTAGTTACACATGCACACAAAAGGCAGATACAATATTCATCATTCAAGTGCTTCATTTCAATCAATCGTACACACACAAAAAATGAGCATAAGCACAAACCATTCAAAATTTATTGCTGAGTAGTGAATCGCTGTGTCACGTTTTCAACAGTATTACGCACATATAAACTTTATGCTTATAAGTACAGCATACGCATTCATAAATTGAAGATAAAAAAAATCATATAATAGAAAAAAATCCATACCTGTCACTTGGATCTAAAATATGATGATCCATTAATAAGCTCGGATCGAAGCTCGTTGGTAGCGTAACTGGAGGTGGACATGGTGGAATATCATGACGCAATTCCAATCCTGTTCCTGATCTCAACATAAAACGACGTGATGCAGCACTAAATTACAGATGTTGATAACACAAAAAATAAAAAAAAATTATTTTCATTGCCAGACTCGGTTATTAAATGCAATTCAGTCATAACTCACTCACCTATATTGATCCAATCCTCCGTACATCGGACGTTTTATAACGAGCAATTTAGGCAAATGGTTAATAAAAATTGTGCGCACCCATGGTGCCATCGTATGTGTTTGTGGTGATCGAAAATGGATGTTTAAAACTATTACAGTGACGCATATACTGGAAATAAAAGGAACAAAAGAGATTTAGTAGCTACAATTGAGTAATTTGAATGCAGCAGTCACAATATTGATGTTGAGATTTATGGCAAATCAGATCTGATTTTAGAGCCTTAAACATTAAATGAACAGATAAAGTATGCTTTACAGCATATTATTAAAATATAGCTTCATAAAAAACAGAGTTGGAAAGAGACTAATGTAGAGCTGAGCTCTGGTAGAGCTGAGCTCTGGTAGAGCTGAGCTCTGGTAGAGCTGAGCTCTAGAGCTCTGAGAGCTCTGTAGAGCTCTTTTTTTAATTTCTTTTTTTATTATTTCTTTTTGTGGAAAGTATGTAAAAATGGTGGAAATGATGAAAAATAACTGAAAAATTGGAAAATTTTCACGAAAATTGTGAAAAATTGTGGAAAATCGGAAAATTTGATGGAAAATTGAAAATTTTTTTTGTTTTCTTTTTTTGTTGGAAATTATGTGAAAATGGTGGAAATGATGAAAAATAACTGAAAAATTGGAAAATTTTCACGAAAAATGTGAAAAATTGTGGAAAATCGGAAAATTTGATGGAAAATTGAAAATTTTTTTTGTTTTCTTTTTTTGTTGGAAATTATGTGAAAATGGTGGAAATGATGAAAAATAACTGAAAAATTGGAAAATTTTCACGAAAAATGTGAAAAATTGTGGAAAATCGGAAAATTTGATGGAAAATTGAAAAATTTTTTTGTTTTCTTTTTTTGTTGAAAATTATGTGAAAATGGTGGAAATGATGAAAAATAACTGAAAAATTGGAAAATTTTCACGAAAAATGTGAAAAATTGTGGAAAATCGGAAAATTTGATGGAAAATTGAAAATTTTTTTTGTTTTCTTTTTTGTTGGAAATTATGTGAAAATGGTGGAAATGATGAAAAATAACTGAAAAATTGGAAAATTTTCACGAAAAATGTGAAAAATTGTGGATAATCGGAAAATTTGATGGAAAATTGAAAATTTTTTTGTTTTCTTTTTTTGTTGGAAATTATGTGAAAATGGTGGAAATGATGAAAAATAACTGAAAAATTGGAAAATTTTCACGAAAAATGTGAAAAATTGTGGAAAATCGGAAAATTTGATGGAAAATTGAAAATTTTTTTTGTTTTCTTTTTTTGTTGGAAATTATGTGAAAATGGTGGAAATGATGAAAAATAACTGAAAAATTGGAAAATTTTCACGAAAAATGTGAAAAGTTGTGGAAAATCGGAAAATTTGATGGAAAATTGAAAATTTTTTTTGTTTTCTTTTTTTGTTGGAAATTATGTGAAAATGGTGGAAATGATGAAAAATAACAAGGGCCAAGGACCATACTACACTTGCTACACTCTACTACACTTTTGCTACACTTAACTACACTTTACTACACTCACTAAACTTTTCTCCACCTTATTAAACTTTGCTACACTTTACTACACTTTGCTACACTTTACTACACTTTACTACACTTTACTACACTTTGCTACACTTTGCTACACTTTGCTACACTTTACTACACTTTGCTACACTTTACTACACTTTGCTACACTTTACTACACTTTGCTACACTTTGCTACACTTTGCTACACTTTAATAAAATGAGTTTAAATTATATTATACTTGTTTTTTTAAAACAAATTTCAAGCTAAAAACAATTATAAACGTAAGTATGATGTATAAATACAAAAAAAAAAACTAGTAATGAAGCGGATCACGCTTCGTGGGTATATTCACACCACCAGTAGAATTTTTTTTGAAATCAATTAGAGAACAAAAACTTAATTAAATGGTCTTCCTCTCCGCACCAAACAAATACATGTTTTTTTTGCAATTTCTCCTGACTGGAAGCACCAAATGAGATGCGGTTTTCACTGTTAGATTGGTATTTCCAGGCACAGACTTTCCACCATAGACAGTATGGGATAAAATTGTAATCCTGAAGCAGCAAGTTAGAAAATGTGGTTTTCAGTTTTACTCAAAAGCTATATACAAATTGAAAATAACTTACACGCGATGCGTGGAAGTTAATTTGGTGTGCATATGATTACTTATAAAAATCACCTGAAATATAGGGTAAATGATGTTGAAATTTGCGTATTTTCACACATCAAAATTTCATTTGCTTATAACTTTTTATTGGTAATGAATTAAAATTTCAAATTAGTATCAAGACTTTGCAAATTATAGACAATTTCATTCCAAAATCTTTAATTGAAGCATCGATGCATAATAGCTGTAAATTTTTTATTTTAATTTCAAATGTTGAAATTTGCGCAGAAAATTTTTTGGGCATGTTTTCAACCAACAACAAATTTACTAATGGACATGTAACAGCTAGAATAAAGTATATAAAGTCTCAATTAACTTTTTTGTGATTGGTGTATTGAGAAATAAAACACTTTGATGATAATATGTGTTATTGGTAAATTCCCTTAGAAATTCAATTTTTCAGAGTTGAATTGTTAAAAAAAAAGTTTTTAGAAGTTTTTAAGCAAATTTTTCAGGGGTGGACACGATTTCATCTTGATGAAAAATTTCTTCATCCTATTGTTAAGATTAAATGGGATGAAAATGATGCAATTTTCTTAGTTGGGATGAAAAACGCCTCAGAAAAGCCATTTTTCGCATTGATTTTCTTAGTTGAGATGAAAAACCCATCCGAAAAACCATTTTTCGCATTGATTTTCTTAGAAGAGATGAAAAACCCCTCGGAAAAGCGATTTTTCGCCTCGATTTTCTTAGTTGGGATGAAAAACCCATCGGAAAAGCCATTTTTCGCATTGATTTTCTTAGTTGGGATGAAATACACTTCGGAAAAGCCATTTTTTTACATTGATTTTCTTAGTTGGAATGAAAAACCCATCGGAAAAGTCGTTTTTCGCCTCGAGTTTTTTAGTTGGTATGAAAAACCCCTCGGAAAAGCAATTTTTCGCGTTGATTTTCTCAGTTGGGATGAAAAACCCATCGGAAAAGCCATTTTCCGCATTGATTTTATTAGTTAGGATGAAATACACTTCGGAAAAGCGATTTTTCGCCTCGATACTATTAGTTAAGATGTGAAAAAGTGATTTCCAACCATTTCGCACAGTTTTTTACAAGTTTTTTATGCTTTCGTTAAAAAACTTTTTGTTGGGATAAGTTGGGATAAATTGGGATATTTCATGCAAATTTGGGATAATATGGGATATTTGGGATAAATTGGGATATTTGGGGATAATTCGGGATAATATCGATATTTTCATAGTTTCCACGCCTTGATTCTTAATTTGTGAACAAACATTTGAATTTATAAGTTCTTAAGAATTTTTGAATAAAATTTTTACCTGATTATCAAAATATTTCTTTAATAAGAAACCTTTAATACCGTAATATAAATAATTTACTTAAAAAAATAAAATTTTGCTACACTTGCTACACTCTTCTACACTTTGCTACACTTTGCTACACTTGCTACACTCTACTACACTTTTGCTACACTTTGCTACACTTTACTACACTTTGCTACACTTTACTACACTTTGCTACACTTTACTACACTTTGCTACACTTTGCTACACTTTGCTACACTTTACTACACTTTACTACACTTTACTACACTTTGCTACACTTTAGTACACTTTTCTTTGGGTCCCTAGCCCTTGAAAAATAACTGAAAAATTGGAAAATTTTCACGAAAAATGTAAAAAATTGTGGAAAATCGGAAAATTTGATGGAAAATTGAAAATTTTTTTTGTTTTCTTTTTTTGTTGAAAATTATGTGAAAATGGTGGAAATGATGAAAAATAACTGAAAAATTGGAAAATTTTCACGAAAAATGTGAAAAATTGTGGAAAATCGGAAAATTTGATGGAAAATTGAAAAAAATTTTTGTTTTCTTTTTTTGTTGAAAATTATGTGAAATTGGTGGGAATGATGAAAAATAAATGAAAAATTGGAAAATTTCCACGAAAATTGTGAAAAATCATTTTTTGAGTTTTTAGACATATTTTATCTATTTTTCGACTATATATCATGTTTTATACCTCGTTGGATGCGTATTATGTTGTGTTATAAGATTAATGAAAAATAAATAAAATATTAAATCATCCTGGAGTAGTAAAAGTAGAAATATGAAAACTCGATTTTTGACCAAGCTCGAAAAACAGCAAAACTGCCATAAAGTTCCAAAATCAAATTTTTCTTAGGTTCAAATGATTTAAAATGATCAATAATCATGTTTTCTATTATTTCTGAGAATTTTAGACAGTTTAGTGAAGTTATGGTCGAGATGTGAATTTTTATGTCTTAAGGCCTCCCCTACCAGACCCTCTTTGAAGACCTCTGGTGAACTGAGTTGCTCAAAACTTTTTTATTTTTTTTGCTAGTTTTGAAGCACAATACAAGAGCTATAAGAAAAGTTTCACCTAAAAGTTATTTGAGGCCATTTAGTGGGTCATAAAGATCAACAAACCCAAGAATAGCAAAAAAAATCAAAATTTTTTACTTTTGACCTCGTTTTTGAAGCACTAAATGACATTTTTATAAAAAATGAATAAAACGTTTTTTAAAGGTCTTTTAATGAGCTACAATAATCTTAAATTTTCAAAATTTTAAGGATCGAACTAGAGGCACAGGAGGTCAATATGTTCAAAAAATTGTAATTTTTTGGACTTTTTCGAAATTTTGACTATCAAAATAAAACTTTTTTATATTTTTAGTATTTTTCCATAAAAACTAAAGTAATTATTGAGCGAATAAAAAAAAGTTTGAGAAATTTTATCCAAACAGTGAGACACACGATTTTTTTGAAAATCACTGATATTTCATACACATTTTGGGTCCGTATGGGTGCCTATATGGACGAAAAAAAATTTTGTGTACATTTTTGTACATGTTCTATCAACCCCATTAAGAATTCACCAAAAGAAAAAAATTTTGAAAATTTTTCAAAATTTAGAGCTCTGAGAGCTCTGCCAACTCTGATAAAAAATATACCAAAAACCTTGGTCTCACGAAAAATGGTGGTAAGCATGCTGAATCTTATCTCAGATGAACTAAAAAGAAAGAATTTCCCACTTTTTCTTTTCATTATTATTTCTGTTCTGTTGTTGTTGTTCCTGTTGCCAAAGTTCAAAGAGAAAATTTTTCTCATATTCGAAAAGCTCAAAAAGTTAAATTCACAACCCACATTTGAACTTGTTGTATATCCTATACGTACATAAAAAAATATTTTTTACGAGTTTCCTTTTAATAATCCTCTTCTCATCTAAATATTTTCTATATTTTGTGTATACCTATATATGATATGATACCGCACACACAAAATCCACGGATGAAAATGAGAATGGTGTGTGAAGGATGTTTGGAGTTTAGGGAGTGACTAAGGCGCATTTTATGATTTAAGCAACATTTTGGGATTGAGGAGAAGAATTTTTGATAATTTAGAGTAATTTGGTTCTCAAGTAACCATACCTCCTTCCTTGTGCCAAAATATAAAGGTATCATAATCAATTAAAGAAACTATTATTATTATTGAAGATATATGCATTATTCTAACTCAATTTCGTTAGGAATCGAACCTAGAACCTTTTCAATATCCTATTCCCATAACTTTAACACCTAAACTACTTCTTCCAACCAACTTTTTCCCTAACCTACTAACCTTATTCTTTGCAATATTCCGATTTAACCAAACTCCGCCCAAAATGCACTCAACCAATTCAAATCATGCAACATAAATCCATTACTTTTCCAAAGAAATGAGAAAAGTAAGAAAATTCAAAAAAATTTCCTTTAAGCTCATAAAAGATATCCTTTTGATCCTTTTGACTCTGTGCGAGAGAATGAAAAATGTAAGATAAATAGGAAAGTGAGAAAAATGGAGATTGTGATGGAGGCTGGAGAATAAGAAAAAAACCTATTTGTTTCTGGATTTTGAAGGGCTTTATTTGTGTTTTTTTCTCGAACAAGACAAAATTATGCGAAATCTCTTTCAATAGTATCATCTGCTGTCGAGGATGGAAATGTATTTCTATAATACTCTATAATATTTCTTGGATATTTTTGTGGAATGAATGATTTTAAAGCGTGTTGCTATAAATTATATACATATCAATGGATTTCAATTTGTTGATGATATGAAAGTTTTTTTTTTTGATGTACAAGGTTAGGTTAGGATTTGCCACAAAATTTTCTAAATCTAAAAAGTTTTAACCTCAAAATTTCACCCTTTTACCTTTCGAAAAAACAACTAACTTTGAACAAATTAAAGTTAATGATGTAATCCATCAGCATATAAGCCTTGAAAAAATCTGGACATTCCAATAACTGAATAATTTATCAATTTCTTCTTCTTACCACAAAAAGGTTACGGAATCTCGTAAATCTCATCAAAAAAATCCTTTCAACATCAGTCCAAAAATATATATATTTCATCCTAAAGTCTCATGCGATTAAAGAGAAGAAAATTTCTTATCCGTTGAATTCTTGTTCTTATTTCTTCTTCATAAATCATATCAAATTAAGAGAAAATGATAAATTTTTATATTTCCTTCATATCAATCGTTGAAAATGCCTCCATTAAATCGATTTTTCTTCTTCTTATTATTCCAATATCCGAGTTAAATTTTTCTTATTTCGATTGCGATCACGAAAAAAATTGGACGTCTTTTAAAAATGGGTTTGTTTTTTAAGCCTCGTGTTTTCTTTTGTTTATCGAATTTTGGATTCTGAATAATAATGAAGTGGATATGCAGCTTTGGGAAGTTGATACGTGATTTATGGTTTCGAATTCGATGTTCGAAAATTGTTTGTTTACATTTGCACTTCAGTATTTTGATCTTAAATTTCGCTTTAAATTCTAACTTATGAGCTATTTAACTAGTCAGAAAGCATAAAATATTGAGGAGGAAGTCTTTTGACATTGTTTTTAATAAATAAAATCATTTAAATGAGTCAAAATTCAAAAAAATTGAAATCAGAAGAATTTTGTAAGTAAACTTTTGAAAAAGGCGGGAAAATTTAAAATCAAACTTTTCGTTACTCAAAAAAAGGCAACAAAAATCCAATTTCTCGTTATCAGTTTTAACACTTCCATCATCTATCCTATCGGAAGTTTGGATTTAATTTTGAATTATTTTCACTCAACTCATTGTTGTTTTTGCTTTGGTAGTAGCAGCACGTAGACGTTATGTTATTGTTTATCTTATTGCTTTAATGCGTATGCTCTACAAACAATGCCTTTACAAAAAAAAAGTCAAGAGGAGGAAAAAAAATCATTTTGAGCATAAATTAAGATTAATTTTTTTTCTTTTGCTTTCTCGTCTCTTTGACATGAAGAACAGCAACAAAAAAATTATTGCAAACAGAAAATCTTCAGAGAAGCAAATTAAGGCGATAATGGTAATGATTTTATGAATGATCGAAGTTGTGCGTTTGGAAAATTAATTATAATTAGAACAAGAAATTCATTTGATGGAATCGAATTAATATTAACTCAATTGTGTCAATCGAATGACGCTAATTTAGATTAAAGAGTTTTTTTGAGTGGAAAACGATTGTCGAAAAAAGGCAGATACAATTTCATCGGAAGTTCAGAAAAGTTTATTTTTCTTGTACTGATTTGTATCGAGAAACATGAAAAAGTTTGACAACTTTTCTCGCACGGCTTTTTTTTTTGTTTGAATAACTTTTTTGTTGCATTTGTTTAGTGCTGTTGAAAGAAATGATTCTCTTTTGGGAACTTATTTTGCGGCAATTTTGAAAATTGTGTTGTGAAACCCTTCTTTTGATTTTTGATAAGAACAAGGGATATTAAAAATCAAAAAAAGAACTAGCCCATGACCTTTTCTTCTTCAAATTTAGTTAAAATAAGGAAAAATCATAAAAAATCATTCTTAATAAATGACAGAAAATGAAGCTTTTAACTGATCAAAGACAGTTTCAAAGTACATGTGGTACCCAAACTTTGCAAAGACTCAAACTCTAAACCCAAGGAAATACTCCACTAAGATCGAATGATTAAAATTGATTAAAACAAATAAATTCATTAACAGTTTTCAGTTTCAATTATAATTCAATAACAAAACCCCATTAATCTGAGCAATAGATAAAGCTTAAGACCTTCCATAAATATGTTCAATATTTATTGTGACAATAAAAATAATTTTAATTAAAAAAGTAATTTTCTTACCTAAACGTATCTAATATCATCGTAAACAGCACAAATTTTCCCAGTAATGGAACAACTAGTGACGTTGGTGGAATAATTTCGGCCAACAGGAGGAAGAACACAGTCAATGACAGTAAAATGGATATGCTTAACGATACCTGAAAGTAGAAATAAGAATTTTCGTTATTATAGCGATTATCGATGTCGATTTATGAACTTATCGTTCCCAAAATTACAGTTATCTATGTAGGGGAAGTGCCTTTTTGTGTGAGCTTGTTCATCGTTTTTCTGCGCTGTATGTGTTTGAGATCAATGCTCGATAAAAATTTTTTCATTCTTTTTCTTATCTGATTCTTCTTTTTTGCTTCTTTTTGTTCTCGTTTGTGCGAATAAAAAAAATTTTGCTCATAAAAATTTCGTTCTTTTATTATTTGATAAGAAAATTTTCATCCTTTCGACAGTCAATATATTTTATGCTTTAGTTTAGTGGATGAATGTGTGTATGTATGGTATATATTAAGGAGGAAATTTAGGGTAAAAATATTTAGAAAAAATACTGTACTTATAAGAATGTTCTCTTCTTAAATACACCCCTGATGTAAACTCATATAAGAAATAAAAACTAATGAATCGATTGCTTTCCATGAAATCGTGATTGTTCTATCAAAAATAGAATGAGACATGTCATAACATTAACCCCATTTTCGTGAAAAATTATTTTAAAATCATTGATTTAATCAAGTTATGAATTAGGGTAAAAAATATTGAAATTCGTACAAAACCAAAATTCGTACGAACAAATTTACAAAAAAATTTTTTTACAATTTTTAGACTTGAAATAATTGTCTTTAAACTCAACATCGGCCACATGTTAAGGTCTTTTGACTTTGCTTGGGGTCCATATTTTTTTATTCAATCTTGAAAAGAACAATTTGTGCAGCATGAAACAGTAAAAAATGCACTTCATTCCAAATATTGAAATTCGTACACAACAAATATTGAAATTCGTACAAAATTTAAATAGTAGGCGGTGAAGAATTTTAATTGTTTTTATGTAAACAAATTAAATAAATTAAGTTTAAAGCATAAATAAGCTGCTCAGGATGAACAAAAACCTCCTCAAATGAAAAAACAGCAAGAATATTAATTTTTTATCAAGTTTTGGATGCAAAAATCGTGAGTAGTTGGTGTACGAATTTCAATATTTGAGTGTACGAATTTCAATATTTGTGTGTACGAATTTCAATATTTGGAATAAAGTGGATTTTTCACTGCTTTATGCTGCACAAATTGCTCCTTTCAAGTTCGAATAAAAAAATTTGGAGAACAAGCAAAGTCGTAGGAAAAATTTGGGAAATCAGCAATGCTTCCAATAAAAGTTACAGGACTTTCAAAAAATTTTTTTCGTTTTGTACGAATTTCAATATTTTTTACCCTACAATATTGAATGAGGTCCATTTATTAATTACGACAAACTAAAAAATTCTATATAGACGTTTTAGTTCAAAATAAAAGAGGTAAGAAGTTAAAAACCAACGACCCTAGTCCTATTAGCTTTTTTAATCAAAATCAAAAAATTTTTCTTTTACATCAAAATACTAGGCGCAAAAATATTAAAATAAATTTAAATGCTAATTTACGCCTCCAAATCCATTAAGCTTTAACAAAATTGTTCCTTAGTCAACAACCCACAAACATTTAGTCTACTTATCCTACTGGAAAAAAATAAAATAATAAAATTTGTGTGAGAAAATAGCAAAAAATATGTTTCGTGAAGAATTAAGGAGCTTTAAATGAAATTTATGCTGTGAACAAAATATGCAAATATATATTTTTCCATAAAGCCTAGCAATACACAAAGAGCTGAATGTGCTAAGGAAAGAACAGCATCAAGTATTTTTTAGAGGTGTTCTTTGTTAGGAAAATTAAATTTAAGAAAAAATGCTTTAATTTTGTGGAAGATAAAAGATAAAAGTTTGACGTTACTTATGAATTTGCCTAAGAATTTTATTTTTTAGAAGTTAATTTAATTTTTAAGAATTAAATCGTCACTTGAGTATTTTGTCATCTTCAGAACCAAGTGTTTTTATATGGAGTTGATTATGGTAACATTTTCAACAATTCAAAAGTTCAATTCCTTAAGTAATTAAATAGATTTATTGTGTTTCACTAATTATTTCATTTTTTTCCAATTTTTGACAAAGTTCAAATTCCAATAATTAAGTTTTACACTCAAATCTTCATCATTTTTGTTTCTTAAATCTTCATAAAAATTCATTTTTACTGCTTGCCTTCTATTAAAGAAGTCAAATAAAATATTTAGCTTGTAAAGCAATAAAGATAACAAGTGAGAGTTGGCACAATTAAACAGATTCTCGTTTTCAACAGTCTAATGACATAATTAAACAAACAATGACATTATAGAGATGCTGCTGCTGATTCTGTTTCTCTTCTTCTGCCTCAACATTTTCATTCGTATTCCTCTCGTACATGACAGTTTTTTAAGCAATTATTACATGAAGAATTTTTATGTACAAAACTTTTTTTCAGTTATTTTTTTCTCTCATCTCTTTCTCATCTGCCAGCGGGTGCTTGAATGTAATTTTTTTTCAAGGGGAGAAGTTAATTAAATAAACGATTTTTTTTTCATCGTCTTGTGTAAAGAAAGAGACTAAGAAGCTTACTTACTGTTCAGAAGATAAAATATAAAAGAAATTATTTATGGCTTTTTTTAACATTCACTTTCCCTATTCGTGAAAATGAAAAAGTGAGAAAGTTTTTAAGGAACAAAAGCAGTCGACCCCAACCTGAGTAAATTGTGGAAATTTTTGTACTAGACGAAAGTATAGAGAGTTGTGTAAAGTTAACATGAACTTAAAACTATGTTTTAGCAAGTTTTTAGTAAAATTAATAATGTGGCCGGAAAAACCATTGTAATGGATCTTTTAATTCTTAGATTTTGTGATACTTGAAATATAAATGCAAATATTATTATTGTTAATTTCTTGAGATTTTAAGATTAATTTTATGTAAAAAAATGAATTGAATTCATTTTTGGAAAAAAAAATAAAATTTCAAAAAGTTTCAAAAAATTTAAATTTTATCGGAAAATATTCACATTAACGTATTTCACAATATTCTGCCATAAACTGCTTTATTTTCCATGCAAATGAACCAAAAACAGCCACATTTTGTGGCGAAAAGATTCAAGCCTATAAAAATTTCACTTTTTCACATCATTAAGTCAAAATTCTTGACCAAATCAACTCAAATTCAGTGAATATCATCAATGCCTCATTTCATTGGACCCAATGAAAAAATAATTCATAAGACACACACAAAACCGAATCCAAAAAGAAATTATACATTCCATCAAGCAGAAGAAAATTGCACTCATTTTCATCAGAAAAGCTTAAAAAAGAATCTTTGGAGAGCTTTCAAAGTTCCATCATAAAAAATTGTTTAAAACATTTTCATCCTTTTTTTCTTTCTCGCCATTTTCTTCACTTTCTTTTGTTCATTTATTTTATGCCACATTCGAATGAGTTCATTCACTACTTGGAAAATAAAGTGAATTGAACGATGATTTTTTTTCTCAAGCATAAAGTAAAGACTCTCTTGATATTCAAGTCATTGATGAAAGAAAAATAAGCGGGGGTGAAGAGTAATGCTTGAGAATATTTTCATTCAAGTCATTTTCATAAGCACTTCATTTTTAAAGTTATTTTCATTTTTCTTTCGAGCATTCTTGAGCCTATGATTAAGTTACATCGATGAAGAAAGGCTCATTGGAAGTGCTCAAAAAGAATAAAACTCGCGCTGAGAATAATGATAATAATCTAGATTATTCAAATTCTTCGCGTTTTTTCAATAGTTAGGGGCCTTAATCGTAGCTATAACTGTGCTTTTGAGATGCCTATACAATTTCCTCCTACCCGCATACTTTAAATACATCCAATAACTCTAAAAATAAACCTTTAAAAGTCCCACATTTCCATTCAAAAAATCCAATAATGTCAGAAACATTTTTTCATATCCTTAACAAAAAATCTACATTCAGCAGCCAACCTTATTTCTATTATAATAAAAAGAGAGAATGAAAATTCACAAAGGAATGAATAAAATTTTTCAAATTTACCATTCCATTCTCAATGAACCCTTAAGCGAGCGACAAATTTACTCAATCAAATGATTCTTTCGTCGGATTCAAACATCTACTAGAGATGGATAGAGATACGAATTGATAAACTTAAGAGAGAGAAGATTCTTTGAACAAATATCAATAAAGTATGAAATGGAAATGAAATATTTCTTTTGCATTCACTACAAGTCAATGATTGAATGCTGAAGGTATATGTATGGTGCTGTGCTGGGATGAAAATATTGGAACGCATTTATTGGAAACGAAATTTGAAGACAATTTAAAAAATTTTAAAGAAGGGGCAGACAACTAAGGAGACTACGTTGTTTACGAAAAATTAAATTTTGATTGAAATTTTATTCATATTAATTAAAAGTGAAAGAGCTGTAGTTTAATGGTAATGATTTAAGATTTAAAGTATGAATTATTCAAAATTTTAAAATATTTATCAAAATTTAAATTTTTATGAGTACGTTCAGAAATTAATTAATGAAAATAAGGCACAACAAGCAACATTAACGATTAAATGGTTACTATACTGACGCATGTGCACAGGAAAGAGCCGTAATTAAAAAATTGTAAGGTTTTGTTAAAGTTAATATGATTTTATTGGATCTAGACAGTCCGACAGAAATCTCTCAAAACACAAATTCTTCGCAAAACTTTCATAACTTAATAGCTTCTCTCTTCTAAGTGGCTTGCACTAAAAGCTTCACACAAGAAAAATTATATTTTATTGCATGACGAAGAACAAGAAGAACTTAAAAAATTTTCATCACAAGACATCAGCAGTGCAAACATAAAAGTAGAAAAAAAAATTGTGAAGAAGTGCAAATATTCAGACACACAAAGTGCCTTTGATCTTGAGAATATTTCAACTTTCCTTGTGTCTACATCAAAAATTCTTTAGCGCTGCCTCTTTTTGGGAGAGAGAGAAGAAAAACCTTGAGGAGGATGTCGTCGAGTTTTAAGAGATGATAGCATTTTTGGAATTTCGATTAAGAATTTGGTAGTTATAGTATCAGCCAGTGAGGAATTCCTGGATATGCCACTGTATAGTATGTTATAAAGAAAGGGTGATTAATCTTATTTGTTCGTCAGCCTTATCTTGAACCCTTAAAAGTAAACTATAACTGAAGCTGAATACGACATACCTTTCCAAGATTTTCCAAAGGGGTCGTTTACTTAGTTTGTTCTAAAGAGGAGGGTTAATTGGATTTAAACAATGGAAATTCAGGAATTCTATTGTTCCCTTTTTGATTTATTTGTAAGGAATCGAACTAATCAGGTCATATTTTTGATAAATGAATTCAACTTTCTAATAAATTTTTCATAACTTTCTCGAAATTAGACATTAAAAGTCATAAATCTGACATAATTTCTATAACGGAGGGAGGAAGAAAAAAGTCAAGAAAAACAACAAGACATGTTCATTATTTTTATATGTACATGATAAGAATGAATGCCACTGAAGAGAAAGACTTGTGATGACTATAATAAACACACTAGATATAAATCTTTCAGAAAATTCCTTTTCATTTTCCTCTCCATTTTTTCAGTGTTTGTCGAGAAACATTTGTCTTTATTTTCACTTCCTATTTATTTTTCTTATTTGTAAGCTCCGCTTCTATGTGATATGAATTAATTTACTTAAAGAATCTCTCATCTTCTTTATTATTTCGTTGTTCCTTTCTTCTACTTCCATATTCTTTGTTGTTATTTAATTTGACGAGAAGAAAATGATGAGTAAACAAAATTTGGACAGATTAAATATGCCCTAGAGTTGAATACAGCTAGTTTCTCTCTCATGAGTCATGACTAGCTGGTAGTTTATGATGATAATAAAGATGATTGATTTTGTTGGCTTCTATGGAACTAGTTGTTGAGAATTTATACATAAAACTTGCTAATTTTTTTAGTAATTTTTACAAAAAAATACGTATTTTGTCGTAGCGATTAGAAGTCGAGTACGTAGAAAGTAGGTATGATATAAACTTTCAAAACAAAAAAAAATCAAGCTCGTTAAAATCAAACTTCTGGTCAAAAACAACAGTTAAAAAAATGTTCAAATTCCAACGGTCAAAAATTATTTGAAATGTCTACTACCACTTGAAGTTGTAGTCGTGTGTTGTTTACATTTCTTTGTGAAATAAAAGTTGATTAATTAAGGTGTTTAAACTCAATTTTAAGACTGCAAAATACCCGCAATAACTCGAGTAAACGAAGCTATTAAAACAAATCCGAGCTTTCTACGATGTCTAGATCAAAAGATAACTTTTCGATTTTTAGCAGCCGACCAAAAAAGTGTTTGGAAACAAGTTTTCAAAAATGCTTTAAAAATGACGCATTAATAAATTCTTTGGCATATTCCCCTCCAAAATACAGCATAATATCTTGCCATGCAGATTTGAAATAAATAACAATCAAAAGTTCAAAAAAGACTTACTTTTTCTCCGCTATCCGATGGCAGGTAGAACACAAGAATCGTTAAAAAACTGATACCCATACAAGGTATTATAAGATTAACTGTATAAAATAACGTTTTCCTTCGCATTGTTATATTGAATGCTGAGATAAAAAAAGACACAACAACAAAAAAATAATGTTAAATGAATTAATGAAATTAAATTTGTCCTCGCGCTCTCTTTCGAGAAACAGAGAACAGAAAATTTAATTTAAATTATTTTGATATGCAAATCACATTTTAATTTTATTCCAAAAAACAATTGATACTTACTTATATCCTATAGAAAGTTGAAAATTGTGAAAATGCAGGAAATGAAGAAAGAAAAAAAAAATTATTTGTAATTAAATTTATGGAAAAGCTTTAACTCAGTTTAAATGAATTAAATTAAGGAAATGTTGAAATTGTTGATGGAAATTCATTCATAAAAAAATATATTTTAAAATGAAAAAGTTTCTAAGCTGTTAAATGATTTGAGGTTGGGAATATTGTTAGAAAACTTTTAACAAGCTTCTATTGTTATTAGAGATTTATCGTTATGCAGCTATAGCAGATAGTTTGCCATTCTTCTAATTTATTAAGTTGGGAATGCATGGAAAGAAAGCTTTCTTTCGAAATTTGAAATTAGGAATTCAAAACTTTTGATATTTGAAATTGAAAGTTTAAAAATTTCAAAATTCAAAATAAATTTAAAATAATTTAAATTCAGCTCTAGAAGTTAAAAATTTTTAACTTAAAATTCTAAAAATTCGAAATTAAAATTTGGTAGTTTAAAATTTGAAAAATTCAAAGTAGCAAACTAAAAGTTCAAAAAATTCAAAACTAAAAAGTTGAAATTTTTCAATTTTAAAATTGATTTTTTTAATAATCTGAATTTTGAAACAAAAAGTTTGAATTGTTTATTCAAAATTTAAAACTCAAAAAAATTAAAATTGAAAGTTAAAAAAAAAAATTCATCATCCAGATGCGAAAATATTCCAAACTTCTAAATCCGACATTCCAAATCACTCTTTATTATCCAATTTGAAAAAGTACATTAATTCATTTAACTCTTCATGACAATCAAGTTAGATTTGTGACAATGTCACTAACTTGTAAATCTCGTCTATCTATTAATCTTTATCAAGTTTCATTACAAAACTGCTTCGAAAAATAACACAAATAGTTAATCTTAATATCATAATGGATTCTTTAATGAAATTCATTATTCTCATCTTATGTCGTTGGAATAAATGTAATTAAGATGTCAAAGAGAATGTTTTATTACAAAGTTAAGAGTGATGGAAGTAAAGAAACTGAATATATACATTTTATGGAGGAATTTTCAAAAGTAATTTAAAAAGTTTTTTTTTTTTTTTGTTGATGAATTCTTGGAAGTTTTTTGAACCTTTTCTGAATATTTATACATAAAATGAGTAAGTTTTATGACGGATGTAGTCATAAAATGAAGGAGTAAATTTGCTAGACAAAAAATCGTAAACTTTATCCTACGAAATATTTCATTTTATATGACTTTTATTTTTAGAGCTCGAAACCTTTTTCGGCGGAGAGATCTTCCTATATATTTTATTATGATTTGAATTTCTGAATTTCTACATCAATAACTCAAGGCATTAAAGCCTCTGAGTTCAACAAAATATAGCAATTAATTTATACTTACAAGATATGGTTCCTGTACATGGCATGAAAATGAAGGAATGAAAGGAAATTTTGTGTTATTTATTCGAAATATTAATATTGTTTGTTCTTTGATCCCAAACAAGGGCCAAGGACCATACTACACTTGCTACACTCTACTACACTTTTGCTACACTTAACTACACTTTACTACACTCACTAAACTTTTCTCCACCTTATTAAACTTTGCTACACTTTACTACACTTTGCTACACTTTACTACACTTTACTACACTTTACTACACTTTGCTACACTTTGCTACACTTTGCTACACTTTACTACACTTTGCTACACTTTACTACACTTTGCTACACTTTACTACACTTTGCTACACTTTGCTACACTTTGCTACACTTTAATAAAATGAGTTTAAATTATATTATACTTGTTTTTTTAAAACAAATTTCAAGCTAAAAACAATTATAAACGTAAGTATGATGTATAAATACAAAAAAAAAAAACTAGTAATGAAGCGGATCACGCTTCGTGGGTATATTCACACCACCAGTAGAATTTTTTTTGAAATCAATTAGAGAACAAAAACTTAATTAAATGGTCTTCCTCTCCGCACCAAACAAATACATGTTTTTTTTGCAATTTCTCCTGACTGGAAGCACCAAATGAGATGCGGTTTTCACTGTTAGATTGGTATTTCCAGGCACAGACTTTCCACCATAGACAGTATGGGATAAAATTGTAATCCTGAAGCAGCAAGTTAGAAAATGTGGTTTTCAGTTTTACTCAAAAGCTATATACAAATTGAAAATAACTTACACGCGATGCGTGGAAGTTAATTTGGTGTGCATATGATTACTTATAAAAATCACCTGAAATATAGGGTAAATGATGTTGAAATTTGCGTATTTTCACACATCAAAATTTCATTTGCTTATAACTTTTTATTGGTAATGAATTAAAATTTCAAATTAGTATCAAGACTTTGCAAATTATAGACAATTTCATTCCAAAATCTTTAATTGAAGCATCGATGCATAATAGCTGTAAATTTTTTATTTTAATTTCAAATGTTGAAATTTGCGCAGAAAATTTTTTGGGCATGTTTTCAACCAACAACAAATTTACTAATGGACATGTAACAGCTAGAATAAAGTATATAAAGTCTCAATTAACTTTTTTGTGATTGGTGTATTGAGAAATAAAACACTTTGATGATAATATGTGTTATTGGTAAATTCCCTTAGAAATTCAATTTTTCAGAGTTGAATTGTTAAAAAAAAAGTTTTTAGAAGTTTTTAAGCAAATTTTTCAGGGGTGGACACGATTTCATCTTGATGAAAAATTTCTTCATCCTATTGTTAAGATTAAATGGGATGAAAATGATGCAATTTTCTTAGTTGGGATGAAAAACGCCTCAGAAAAGCCATTTTTCGCATTGATTTTCTTAGTTGAGATGAAAAACCCATCCGAAAAACCATTTTTCGCATTGATTTTCTTAGAAGAGATGAAAAACCCCTCGGAAAAGCGATTTTTCGCATCGATTTTCTTAGTTGGGATGAAAAACCCATCGGAAAAACCATTTTTCGCATTGATTTTCTTAGTTGGGATGAAAAACCCCTCGGAAAAGCAATTTTTCGCGTTGATTTTCTAAGTTGGGATGAAAAACCCATCGGAAAAGCCATTTTTCGCATTGATTTTCTTAGTTGGTATGAAAAACCCCTCGGAAAAGCAATTTTTCGCGTTGATTTTCTCAGTTGGGATGAAAAACCCATCGGAAAAGCCATTTTCCGCATTGATTTTATTAGTTAGGATGAAATACACTTCGGAAAAGCGATTTTTCGCCTCGATACTATTAGTTAAGATGTGAAAAAGTGATTTCCAACCATTTCGCACAGTTTTTTACAAGTTTTTTATGCTTTCGTTAAAAAACTTTTTGTTGGGATAAGTTGGGATAAATTGGGATATTTCATGCAAATTTGGGATAATATGGGATATTTGGGATAAATTGGGATATTTGGGGATAATTCGGGATAATATCGATATTTTCATAGTTTCCACGCCTTGATTCTTAATTTGTGAACAAACATTTGAATTTATAAGTTCTTAAGAATTTTTGAATAAAATTTTTACCTGATTATCAAAATATTTCTTTAATAAGAAACCTTTAATACCGTAATATAAATAATTTACTTAAAAAAATAAAATTTTGCTACACTTGCTACACTCTTCTACACTTTGCTACACTTTGCTACACTTGCTACACTCTACTACACTTTTGCTACACTTTGCTACACTTTACTACACTTTGCTACACTTTACTACACTTTGCTACACTTTACTACACTTTGCTACACTTTGCTACACTTTGCTACACTTTACTACACTTTACTACACTTTACTACACTTTGCTACACTTTAGTACACTTTTCTTTGGGTCCCTAGCCCTTGATCCCAAAAGACCATTTATAGCCAATGTTTATTCATACATTTATCATAAATTTATGGCACCTTAGCATAAACCCTGGGAATAATTTTGCTAGAGTTAAATTTTGATTAGAGCATCAATAAGTGAAATTAGAATTTTTTTGAGGTTAGGTTTTCAATATTTCTGGTTAAATACGATAATTTAAGTTCACATTTTTGTCTCTAAAAAATAAATTCTTAAATTTAAAATCACTATTAAATTGCCCCGATGACAATTCTTAAGAATGTGCCCCTAAAAACATTGAAAAATTGAAAGGAAACATAAACTTTGCACATTCTATTCAATTCTAGCAAAATTTTCCACAAGGGAAATATGAAAAAAGATATATAAAAAAAAGTTTTTCATAAATTCAATATTTACATCACAACATGTGTAGAACTTTTCATTTCTGAAATGAGAAAAAGAAAAAGAAGATAAAAAAAAATTAGAAGGGAAAAAAAGTTCAAACTGTACAATTTATGAGTTGCTGAACTTTCTCATACGTTTAATAATGTATGGTTTAATGGCACAAGTGCATCAGTTCATGCACTTTGTTTAATTGAAATGCTCGATTTATTTTGTAACATGAGATAGTGACTGTGTTTATGTCGAAAATTATCATATAAATGGGCTATTAATAAAAGATGACGAGTCAAAATTCATTCTGATAAATTGACTTATAATGAGTGTGTGACATTTTATGAACAATAGAAATTAATGGCTTTTTGTAGAGGATGAATGAAGGAATTTAGATGAAATTGAGGTCATTAGACGTTTGTCTTTTTTGAGGAATTTGATGCTTTATACTCTTAGAGTTGTTGATTTTTGGTAAAATTCCAAGCAGATACAAATAATCATTAAATTGATCTGGTTATCTGTCAATTGTAGTGTCCGCTTAATTTTTCTTATAAAATTTGTTGATAAATCTTTAAAAATTAAGGAATTGAACCCAACCCTTCCTTTAAAATTTAGGAACAAATTCCATTGTGAATTTAAAACATATTAAGTTTCGAACCACAGATTCTTGACTCAAAGCTCTTCTGCTCTAACAATTTCAACCACCAAACTCAATCAACAATAATTATTCATACTTGCAAAAAACTCATAACCTAATCCAGATTCCACCACAAACTTCAAAACTTTTCAAACATTAAATGAAAAATTTTTCTTCTCATCACCTGGCAGATACAAAAAAAAATCCACAAAAATAAACTTTATCGCTAATAATTTCTTAAGACAATAGAAATTCATCACGATTCTTACCCCGCCAAAAAAAAAAGTAAAATAAAACAAAGAAAAATTTTAAGCATCAATTCATCATAAAGGGAATAAAATTAAGCGAACAAAAATTTATGCATTAAATGACAAATGTTCCGTCACATCCAATTACATTCGCTCATACAAAATTTACCTCTTCTTATTTTTTGACACGTCACATGTTGTGAAGGAGAAATAATAATAGCAATAACAATAACAACACTTGATGTCACAAAAAATAAAGGAAAAAAGAGAGAAAGAAAAATGAGGACGTGTTTGAAGTGGAAAGGAAGGCAAGTAGACTTGCAAATTGGATTTTAACGCAGTTTTTCTTTTATTTTCTTGGTAAATTTATGTAAAAATATGATAATATTGAGTAGATACTGATCAAAATAAGAACAAGTTGTTTCATGGGGATGTCAACAATTGCTGAATATTTTTATGAATAAAATTTATCGTCACGAAACCTTTCCTAGAAAGAAAATTTTCCATTTACAAATTCGATAATAAAGTCACAGTCAAGTGCTATGCATAGTAAAGGATTTCCTAGAACATTTTGAGAAAATTGCGTTCAAGCAGCATGAAGCCATCAGCATGAAGGAATCATAAAATGTGAAAACTTTCGGGTAAATGAGTTGGAAGGTGTTGGAGTTTTCCGCACTAGAATAGCAATTTTATGTCTATATTTAACTGACATGATGATGAAGATTCATGTTCCTTGAAAATATCTTTTTGTCTAATTTGCAAGTCGAATTTATTTTTGACTTGTCAGAACTGCTGTTTTTTGGATGTTTTTTCTAAACTAAAATTTTAAATTTGATGCAAAAATTGTAAGGAGACATAGGGTTGTTTGGAAGTGATGTTAAAATTTGTGGAAGCTTCTTTTAAACAACTGAACACTTCTGGGATCAGATCGATTGCAAACAATAAATTTTTCCATTTTTGACTAGATTTCTACAGCCTACAACTGTCGAAAATATTTTCATAATTTTTTTTTTTTTTTTGGCTATTCTAAAAGTTTTTAACGATAAATTCCTATTCATCTCTATCTAATGAAAACTTTAGCATTTAAATTGTGTCGTAGAATTTAGTTTGCATCCGTTTATATAAAACCACAATAAAAACTCAATGTAACATGTGAAGGAATCCTCCCCAAAGACTAGTAGCCAAAATGAAGTGTAGATAAAAAATTATTCCACGTTCTCTCATAAAGTTTCGTACTTTGTTACGTTTCTGACGGTGCAAAAAAGGCAAACATGGAATAGATGTTGAGGGAAGACAGACATGGAAGCAAGATAAAAATACATTTTACAGGTTAGAATTTTATGGCGCGTGTTTAATTAATTGAATAAGAAAAATTCATAAATTTTTATAAATTGATTGAAAAATATTTGAAACTGAAATTTAAATATTATAAAATATTAGGAGTTGTGACTGTACTTAATGAAATTGCTCAAAAGCACCCAAACTGACGTTTATGAAAAAATTCATTCACGTAAAAAAAGTTGCAACCAATTTTCACCTTTGAAACCCCCACAAAAAAAAAATATCAAGCACGAAAGTTAGAAAGTAGGAAGCACAGCAAAAAAGTTTGTCGTGCACGTAAAAATTCCCTCTTCCTTGTATCTCTTCCTTGCCTTTGATGTGATAATTTTCGTACACATCGAATATTCGCACTATCACATAAATAGATGGTAGATAGAATCAACCATGACTGGAGATACACACAAACACATTCAAATGCAAAACGGCGGCACTTTTTCTGCTGTAACTTGCCATAAACTTTTTTTTTTGCTTCTTCCATCAAAAAAAGAAAGAAATGGAAAGAAATGAGGGAAGATAAATGAACGAACAATATTTCTTAAATAATAAACGATGCTCTTGCTCTATGTGTGTGCGGATATAAGGATGATTATTAAGTAGGAGATGGAGGAATTCACAACAACAAAAGAGAAGCAGAAAAAAATCGTAAAAGCTTCTTGTGGTGCAATTTATTATGTAAATAGCTTTAATGTGTAAATTGTTAAATGAAGAAAGAAACGAGATTGGGTTTTGTGGGGATGGGATTTAAAATGGCGGGGATTAGCGCATTTTTAAAGATTTTTTTAACTTCTTTATTTAGAACTTTTAGTTCTTTATCAACTTAAAAACTTTTCCAGGGGTTGACACCTTCATCCAGAACGAAAGACGTTGTCAACCCATAGAAAATTTTAAAATCCAAAAACTTGAATTTTTTTAAACTTTTGTACTAAATTTAAGTTTTTGCAGTATGTATAAATGTTTTTCACAAAATTCAACCTTTTGATTGAGTTATTGTTGTCATATTATTGTTGTATTGATACATAAAAGCAATATATCTATATGAGGTCATATGGACAGAGTCCGCCCCAAAATCGCCCCAAACAAAACTAACACCATCAAAATTTTCCATTGTTTCCGGTATAAAAAGTTTTGATGGTGTTAGTGAATTTTCAAAATTTAACGGTCGTTTTCTTATATGACCTCATATATATATATATATTGCATAAAAGTCTAAAGTTAAAGCTGAAAGTACAAAATCATAGATTTTAGTCGGCCATTTTGTACTAAGAAGAAGTACTAAAATCTCGCTATTTCGTTCTAACATAAGACGTATTCTATTTTTTATACATAGTTTTAAATTCTTTCCCAATTCTTGTTGTATTAAAGGTTCAAATCCCAGCAGAATACCGATTCTAAAAATTTTGAAAGCATTTTATCCCATTTAGCTTTAAAATCATGAAATTTCCTTGAAACCTGATCAACAAACGACAGTCGTCCAAACTGACCCAAATCCTTTCATATTCAAATTTCACATCCTCTCCCAAAAAAAAAACTTTCCCTCAACATTACATGAACAGCATTTGGAAAAGAAAAATATTATCAAGTCGTTAAGTAAATACACACTCACATACACAACTATACATACAAAGCAATGAAGAGAAGTAAAAAAATTCAGACAATAAGTAAAAGAGATTCCTTTCACGTGCGTAAGCAGTTAATGTTTCATTCAGTTTTTCTCATCGATTTTCCTTCTTTTAAATAACTTTACTGTAATTTTTTTTTTACTTCCCAACAATACAAATACAGATGAATATAGAGACATGGAAGTGATGGAGGGATACTGTCATACTGAATCATTTTCATTTACGAATTTAAAGTTACATCTTAATTTGCCTCAGGATGTGCGTTGCTTTAATATTTTGTGGGAAGTTCTTTCAAGAATATTTAATGAGTTTGAGGAAGCAAAAAAAATGGGCGGGAATTGAAAAGAAAATTTATCGATTGGAAAATTTTACAGCTTACTTTATAGTTCCCAAAATAGGTCAGTTCTATTTCTGACAAAATTACATCAAGGAATTCAGCAAACAGTCATAATTGCTTTATTACCACAGAAATTGTACACAGTTCCCAAAATATTATTCACCGCAAACACTTCCTCATTCATAGCACCCCCCACGAGGCTTCTCAAAAATTATTCAAATGACAGAAACATAACCGCTGCACACATAAAAAAACTGCCAAAAAATAAGACATAATAAATGTAGTTATGGAGCGCTCTCATGTTTTTATTACAGAAACGTGACTTAACACAAATAAGTCAGCACTCGTATGAGAAAGTGAGCATTGCTATTTTTTGGTTGGTACGTAGATGAAAATTTATGAACATGAATACATACCTAACGGCTGGCACCTCCAATATATCCCATTCAACCGATGTGTAAAACTCTGATAAATCAACTCCAACTTCAACAATATTTGTACCGTTTAATTCATCGATATGCCTCAAATCAACCTGCAAAGAGATGAAAATTTTTATTAATTATGGGAAAATTCAAGCAATTATGTAAGATGCAGATTTCAATTGATTTAAATTCGAAAGTCAATGGAGCTTGCTCTGACTAAAGATATTCATGCAAATTTTACATTATTGTAAGTCATGAATATCATACGACATTCATTCAAGTCTCATCTTCTCAAGAATTCAATTATTGGGTTGTTTAAAAAAAAATGAGCCGGTTTGAAAGGTTTTTTTGAAACTGAAATAACTTTTTACAGGAATGGTCTTTTTTAATGAAATAAAAAGCATGATTTAGTATTTTGAATGTAGTAATGGTTATGTAAGTATGAATTCCTAAAATCTTCTGGAAGTTAGTTTTATAAGCCGCGGACAAAAGTAAAAAATTTCAATTTTTTACATCAAATTTTGATTTCAATTTTAAAAAACATTTTTCCATTGAACTAATTAAACTAAAGTACTTTTGCAATATGGAATTCAGTGAAATTTATTAATCAACAGTCAGTTTTTAAATACACTTCGTAATGTAAACAAAAACAAACTTTTTGTCAAAACATGAAAAATTTGAGAAATTTTGAAATGTTTAAATATTTATTAAACAAAACAACTAATTGAAAAACTAAATATGCCATCTTAACCAGTAGTTAATTAGCTATTAATCATGCACTATTGAGATTTAATTTGTAAATACAAAAATCTCACTAAAATTTTTGATGAAAATTTTACTATCTCAAATTATATTTAAGTAATGCGTGATTAATAGATTATTAACTACTGATTAAGATGGCATATTTAGTTTTTCAATTAGTTGTTTTGTTTAATAAATATTTAAACATTCAAAATTTCTCAAATTTTTCATGTTTTGACAAAAAGATTGTTTTTGTTTACATTACGAAGTGTGTTTAAAAACTGACTGTTGATTAATAAATTTCACTGAATTCCATATTGCAAAAGTACTTTAGTTTAATTAGTTCAATGGAAAAATGTTTTTTAAAATTGAAATCAAAATTTGATGTAAAAAATTGAAATTTCTTACTTTTGTCCGCGGCTTATAAAACTAACTTCCAGAAGATTTTAGGAATTCATACTTACATAATCATTACTACATTCAAAATACTAAATCATGCTTTTTATTTCATTAAAAAAGACCATTCCTGTAAAAAGTTATTTCAGTTTCAAAAAAACCTTTCAAACCGGCTCATTTTTTTTTTTGAACAACCCAATAAAATCAATTTAAGAAACCTTTCAAGAATAAGTTCAAAGATTGATAAGACTTTGCACATTCTGAATAGATAAAACAGTCTTATTAACTCTAACAACCCTTAAAATGTCCTCTTGGGAACCACAAAGGAAAATTGTTATTCAAAAAATAAATTTTTTTCAACTTGATTGCTCTCCAGAACAAGATTTCTTATTCTCATTAAGAGTCCTCTATGGACAAAAATTAATTCATTTTCCAATCATCATTTACATAATCGAATCGACTACATGAAAATTTGAGCCGTTTATGGAGGAATCTGAAGACATTCTTGATCCATAATTTAAATTTAATTATCCTAATTTAAATGCAAATTGAATTTTCATCCTCATTAGATTTCTTATTCTTTGTGTAATTCAATCCTGGTTTCTGTGTTACCTCTTGAGGAAGAGAATTGGGAACAAATTTTTGTTGGAAGATTGCTGGGGGAATATTTTTTTGCTAAAAGAGGTCAAGGATTTTGCTGTGTCAACAATTTTAATTTATGATGAAAAAAAGTCACTGAATAATGAAATGGAAGTAGAAGAAAAGGTGTTTGGTGATGAATAAGATGAAAAAGTTTCAAAAGTTTTCGTTACTTATTGAATTTTGTGAAAATAATCTTAAGTATTTTTAATTGAATATTTGAAGGAGCTGAATTGATTAAATTTAAGAGTTTGCAAAAATTGATTATTATTGTTATTTTCTGATGAGAAAGTTATTATTTTTATAGGTTTTTAAGCTTTTCAAGGCTTTTGAGATTAGAAAGTTTTTGTATTGAAATATTTTTACGCTTCAGAAGTTTGAAATTCGCTAAATTTAAATATTTTTGGCTATTTTAAAAACTGCAAAGTATTAAACAAAAAGAAGCTATTCATTTGAAATGAACACAGTTGAAGAAATCGGTCTAGTCATGCGAATATTTACTAATTTTACATTTTTAATCTACAAAATTTGTTTGTAAACAAATCACAAAAAAAATTCAAAATTTTGAAAAAATAACGGAAACTGATAAGAACAAAATCAACTGAAAGCTTCTAAATCATAAAATCTACGCCCAAAAGTTCCTATTATTCAAATCTCATTCCTTTTCATCAAAATTTCTTCATGTTTTATTTCAATTTTATATTTTGACAAAAAAAAAATATGAAGATTTATAAAAACAACCCTTTTTTCTCATCTACTAACACATACCTGAAATCCATCATAAGTCCATGAACCTACATCGAAAAAGATAAAAAGAGAGAATATAAAAAATTTATGTCAATACATAATGCGCCATCGAAATGTAGATTGAATAAATTTGAATTGAATCAATCAAAAGATTGCTTTGTCATTCATATTATGTGTCGTATATACGTACCAAACTTCATAACACAAGTCTGCTCATCAAACGGAAAATATTCTGCAAATGAAGGCACACAAAAAAGAAAAGAAAAAAAAACACATTACAGAAAAAAGCTGCGATGTCAAAGTAATGAAAGGAAATGTGAAAAATCATCATTTTCTTCGTACCAACATCAATTTCACAACTACTTTTGTAGATTGCCGGAGGTCGCCATTCCACTCGTCCTGTATAATTCAGCGTTGCTTTTGTTGCTAATGTGACTTCGAAATTACCATCGGCACTGAAATGGATATGATGAGGACACAGGATTATAAACTTTATGGATACCCATGACAATCAAGGACAACATGTCATATATACTTACTTATTATATAAAACTATATCGGGACGCCAAATATGATCACTTGGCACGTGCAACATCTCCACACCACCGTACTCGCGTGGATCCCATTTCAATTTATAGTCATACCAAGATTGCTCCACCCAGAGATTTGATGTCATTATCTGATTCTTCAAGTTCTGTTTATTTCATTACGTACGTCACAACCACATATGCATACATAAATGTAGAATATGGGAATAGACAAAAAGATTAGTTTTATGTCAGTACATGACCGTTCAGCAGCATATACAAAAAAAGAGCAGAGTAAGGCAAATGAACTTACCACGTCTATGAGCTGAGAGAGTTTGAGCTTTATTCGTACGGTTAATGCATCAGTCACATTAACAACAGGACGCACCAATTTGTTATAATTACTAAGAAGGTCGTCATATAATCGTTTTGCATCAGGATTTGCTGCACATACTTCAATTGTTGTGAACGTAGATTGATGACGGAAATGAGAAAACAAAGGAAGAGGGAAAAACAAGAAAATAAATCAGTCAGTAATGCATTGTAGCAAGAAATTCTTTAAGGATATGTAAATGTTCTCATTTAAAAAAATAAGGGGTCATTCGTAAAATTCGTAACGCTTAGGGAGGGGAGGAGGGGTCAAAGATTTTGTTACGCAGAAGGGGAAATGGTCATTTTTGGCGTTACGAATTTTACGAACGACCCCTAACGGCTATTTTAACGGTTAAAATTTTGAATTTTTTGTGTTTTTTTACTAACACAAACAAAGAAATTGAATAGAAATTAATTAAATTTAGTTATTTAATTTTTTAACCAGAGGTAGAAGCGAGCGAGTGAAACGAACTTCAACTCGCTTTCTTTTCGCTAAAACCCCACTCGGCTTAAGCCGACTTGAAGCGAAAATTATTTTTTCAAGTTTTGACCCACCTCTTTACCTCTTTTAAGAAAAATTCTTCAATTTGGTACGATTTAAAAAAAAATCAAAAAACCCATCGCCCCCTCCCTCCCTCCAATCATTGAAAAATTTCTGGCAACGCCCCTGTTGTCAAGCATAACAAAAGCGTACAATCGACTTGGAAACAGCACATCTATACATCTTGAAAGAGTCTTTAAAGACGCAATTTCTCATATCTCAGTACAGTCACCGACTGCAGAGGAAGATGAGAAGAAAAAATTCATTAAAGTAAATAAAATGAAACTGTCCATTATTTTCTCTTGAAGCACATCGCTAAGAAGCATTGTTTCCCTTTTCATGCAATAAACAATCATCTCGTACAATATCTACATTGGGAATACAATGTATGTATGGATGTACACAAAGGAACACGAGTAGATACATAATTATAATGAAGAGAAAAATGCTACATGCACGGAATTGCAATAAATTTCATTCTTTATTGTTTTGCTTTGCTACAAATGAATAGCTTGAAACTGATGGTTTGTGTGTTTGCACGTTAACATTAGAGATGCTTAAAGCCTCTCTATCTCTCTCTCTCCGATAGATTGCTAGACGAGACGATATTGTGGTGGAATGCTTGAAAATGTTTAATTGCCATATCGATAGAATCTCATTTAAAGTATTAATTAGATAAATTGAGAATGATTTTGATGATGAATTTCAAATTTTATGGTTTCAATTGATTTAATTTGTGCATATTTGAATAGAAAATGAATTTGGAATTGAAAGCTCGTGACATAATTTGCATTTTCGAGAGCTTTCGATTTGAGTCGTCAAAGCGGATTGAAATGTTTTAAGCTGAATTTCGTATCGAAATTGATTTTCAACAAGCCATTGAGAATTTTACAGTTCCAAAACATATTTTTCTATTCATAAAGGTTATTATTTGAATCCATTTTCTACAGTTTTATAACAATATAAAGACTATTTCTTTTATTTTAATCACCGATAAAAAACTGTTTAATTTTATTTAATAACTCAATTAATTTCGTTGTTACTAACAACATCTTCAGGAGTATTCAAGAATATCAAAGAAAAGTTCACTGTGATTTGGTTAACAGTAACAAAATTTTGTTTTCTGTTAACCAAATCACAGTGAACTTTTCTTTGATATTCTTGAATACTCCTGAAGATGTTGTTAGTAACAACGAAATTAATTGAGTTATTAAATAAAATTAAACAGTTTTTTATCGGTGATTAAAATAAAAGAAATAGTCTTTATATTTTTCTATTCATTGGCACTAAATAAATGGCCTCCAAGCTTAAAATTTGAATGGTTTTAAATCCACAACAACTTCATGAAATAAAATTTTTATTTTCTCGAAAAAAAAAAACATTCTATGACCGAAAATGTGAACTATGAATCTATTAGCATTTCTCGCAAATGGCCCCAAAGGTGTTTTGAAATGGCAAACTTTAAATTGAAAATTTAATTTCATGTTGCACCCCCTAACTGACCAATTAAATATTTAAATTCCAAATGTTAGTACAATCAAGCGTACATAACTAAAGACTTGCATATGTTCGTATGCATGTAGCATTTTGTGTAAATACATTTCGGGTTTGAACGAATAAAATGCACAAACCAGAAGGAAAAACCGAATTTTAAGTATTCAAAAAGTAAACATAATCTCACCTGAAACTAGAGCAAATATGACGATCATTTCACTCTGAAGCAACTTCATTTCATCTCTATTATTGTTGTGTAATGTGCAGTATTCCGCAAATTTTATATCAAATTGCAATTTAATTAACAAATACATATATAAAACACTTTATTTTCTTCTTGTGATTCAACTTGAGACACATGAAAAATTAAAACTTATTTTCTTTTTTTTTCCTATTTTGATTTCGTTTGAGGATGTTTCACTGGGATCTAGATGATATTGAAAGAGATTTATGTAAAAATTTTATAATTTATTAAGTTTTTAAATTTTTGAGCAAATGTTCAAAACTTGAGTCAAAAATTCAAAATTTAATTCAAAAGTTCAAAACTTGAATCAAAAACTCAAAATTTGAATCAAAAGTTCAGAAATTTATCAAAAAGTTCAAAATTTGATCCAAAACGGTCAAAATTTGTATCAAAATTTGAATCAAAAATTTCAAAATTTGATTCAAAAAGTTCAAAATTTGATTCAAAAAGTTCAAAATTTGATCCAAAAAGTTAAAAATGGGATCCAAAAAAGCAAAAATTGATCATAAAGTTCAAAAATTTGAATTAATTTTTTTGAAACAATCAATTTTCTCAAAAGCAACCTTCTGAATATTCCAAGACCTTATCGGTCACTTCCAACTGTCCAAGAAAATTTCTTTGAAATAATTTTTTAACCTTCTGTGTTTCTGTTACTTAAATAAATTATTCAAATTTTTTTTATCACAATTATATTGAACGTTATACTTCACTAATTTCATTAGTTGTATTCGTATAGGAAACTTTTCTACAATTTTCACTAGATTTACTAATTTTTTCTAATAATTTATGATGAGACACACACATTTTCATATTTTTTTAATTAGAATATTTTTGCAGACATTTCAACAAAAATCTAATTTTTTATAAAATTTCCTAATCATGAAAGTCAAATTCTTTTTTTTTTTGTTCACATTATTTTTCACTTCATTTTTATGATGCTTAATATTTTTCCACGTTCCAAATTTATTGGCACAGCAATCTGAAACGAGAATAGAATGTATGTTAAGGATTTTTCTTAAAATATTCATTATGATTGATGAATATTGATCCTCATGATGCTCAACAATACACAATCATAAACTTCAAAGCATGATTAATTGATTTTATTGTGAAATTAACACAGATTTTGTGAGAAACAAGCTGCTCGGGTCATTAGAGACGATGCAGAATGTGTTCATAAAAGACTTAGTCATAAGAATCGATCTTGACATATTTTTGAAAGCTTTTAAAAGCTTTTAATGAGCTTTGGTGTTTTGACAAATTTTAAGAACCTTTTTTGTGAATTCAAAAATTAAATTTATTTTCACAATTTTCCAAATGAGTTGCAGCAAATTAAAAATACATTCATGCTCCCCCAACTGACAGCAAAATTGACATCAATTAGAATTAATGAATGAATTTCATGACTTTGAAAAATAAATCCAATCAATTTCACAAGATGAATCAATTGGAGCATGTAGTAATTTGTGTATTCAATAAACCACATGTATCAAAAGCATTCTGTACATCATGAGGGAAAGGATCTGACATTAAACATTTCCTACAAATTTTGCTCTATCAAACCACATAGCCGAAATGTGATGTTGCCTTAAAAAGGCATCGAATTTTCAAAATTTAATTGTGTTTCTATGTAAATTTGAGGAGAAATTAAGGATAACACGAAGAAGAAAGGAAACTACAAAAATGTTCTCATGTTAATTCCACTTCCGAACATACAGACTACAAACTAAACCCAAAAAAAAGAAAAAAATTTATTTACAGAAATTAAAATAACAAAGCGCAGATTTCAAAGTGCCTTAAAAAGTTCAAAATGATTTATTCTCGCAACTGCCACTAGAAAATTCAGCTATCAAAGGAAGGAAACCTTAAAGAAAATGAGAAAAAGGGCATGAGAAACCGATTCATTGTGTATATAATAATGTTTGCTTTCATCCGACCAACAGAAACAGAAACAAGAAATTCTGATCTTTATTTGCTTTAGATTTCCGTTTGCAAGCACGAGTTATCCAAACAACATCAAATGATGAAGTAGGAAGCACAGAGAAGCTTATTTTGAAATTGTAGCTAGAGACTTTCGCTGTATTTGATTTATGTTGATACTTAAATTATGAATCTACTGTTTGTTGTTGAATATCTAAAAGGAATCTGATGAGATTTTAAATATTTATGCGTGCAGAATTGAAATTTAAGAGTCAAAGTTGAAATGGACTTTATAGAATGTCTGGTATGACTTTTAGATAAGTTTAAATAATTAAATATTCAACAAACTTACGGATTTGATGTTTTCCTTCGACTAAATTTAAATTTTCAATGCAAACTTGATTTTTGTAAAATTAAAAGGGAGT
This sequence comes from Chironomus striatipennis, assembly GCA_026123125.1. NCBI lineage: Eukaryota > Metazoa > Arthropoda > Insecta > Diptera > Chironomidae > Chironomus > Chironomus striatipennis. The sequence goes on from CM047394.1 coordinate 32,275,551, forward strand.
GCAACTACGAAAGTAAACAAATTGCAATTTAAAGGGCCTACAATTTTGTCAAACTGAATAAAATTTAAATCAAAAATGACAGTTTAAGACAAAAAAAAAACCCTTAGCATCAAAGCTCATTGAAATCGATTCCATTTTTCTTGAAAAATTTTCTTCCACAACAGATGAAGAATGAGCATAAGAGAAAAGAATAAGAACTTAAATCCGCACATTAAGATGAAAAATAAATACAGCTTAAGGTCCAGAATTTACATCATGCGGAAAGTTTTTAAGAAGAATAAATGTCTTCTTAATTTTAACGGTCAATATGTTTTGAAGAAAGATACTTTGTTGTTTTCTGTAAGATTAGCTTGGTTGGTATGGTTTATGAAAAATTATTTAAATGAGAATTTCCTTCTGAGAATTATTGTTTACTCCAAAAATAACATCATTTAATCTTGAGCCTTGCGGCTGCAATCATTTTTTATTAAAGCTTAACAATAAACCTTCCGCCAACGGTAATGACTACAGATTATCCGACTTTTTACTTCTCACAAATTTTCTTCCTCATCTTTCTTATTTCCTTCAAGCATCAACTAATCTTCATATTAAAGTACTTATTACCACCACACTCAGATGTATATGCTCAACTTATTTTTTTTTATCTCTTTCCTCAAAACTCCATTCACTCTTTAATCATCTTAAGTCATTGACAAACACTAAAAAAATACTCGAGCAACGAGGAATAAAAAAAATATATTTTATTGCTTCATGTGTATTTCGACATGACAGAGATTATTTCCCTTCCATCGTCTTTATGAAGCTTTTGTGCCTTCACTTGTCATGAAGTTTATTCGCACTCGTTTCTATCAAGCTAATACTTAGAAATGAAGTATTTTGCGTGGGTAGATTAATGAAGCGCATTTATCGTATTGATGGAAGAAAATAAAGTCAAGAAGCTGAGTTGATAAATGAAGGTCAATATTACGGATAGATTCGAATACAAAGTAATGACGTGATCAATTTTTATTGTGTTGTAAAATAAAACACACAGTCGAACCTTCATGAATTTTTATTGACTCTCAAATTTGTTTTTAATACGAAAATCCTCGAACAATAGTCAAAATGACTTGAAAATTTACATTTATGACTCAAAATTCAGTCTTCATTTCCTCTACAGATCTCGTAGCACTTGATTTCAAACAAACAAAAAATAAAAAAAAATTGGCACACTTTCGTATATCAACTGCACATTTCCCATTCTCATTTTTACATCGTCTACAACAAGAATAGAAAAAAATGTTGCCTAACACATGGGATAAAGAGGATACATTTATGGAAAATGTAGATATACATGTGGTGGCAGAGTCATAAAGATTCTATTTACCATGTTTTTTTTCACTCTATCTTTCCTTGTGGAATATGATATGAATAGATTGAAACTTTATCACAAAATAGTTTTTATGAGGTGAAGCATTATTTTATTTTGTGTATGTCATTTCTACTTAAGCCTCCCCTCAGGATACAAGCATACATACATACATCATGGGTTGAGTTGTTGTGAGGGACAAAGAAGGATATAAAGCATACAAAAAAAGAGAGAGAAAATCATTTTATGTTGATTTTTAGTGGCAGCTATTTGTATGGAAGCAATTTGATTATCTTATCGGTTTGGATGACTGACTGAGCAAGCTGGAAAGCATTTTTTTAGAATTTTCGGATCAGCATGTTTTTTTACGGAGATTTATATGATTCGTAGCATCAACATCGTTGAATACTCAGAAATCTACGTCAAAGGATCATAGAAGAGGCCAAATAACAAGTATACCCTAGGTATCTACCACTCTTTAGCCTATCATCTTGTCTTCATCTTCTAAAGCGTGACTGGGACATAATCAAGTCTTTCGTATTTTTTAAATTTTTAATTTGATCAATAATTCAACCACTGGACCCACCGAACCATATTTCTAAAGAAACAGCATTTCCAAATGACTCAAGACCCACAAAGACCAAAAAGACTAAAAATGATGGATTTGCAAGATATTCACAAAGAGAAAACACAAATTTCGCAAACCAAAAGACGAACAAGCATAAAAAGATTGAAGGAAATGGCATAGATGAAAAAAAGGTTGGATTGTAAATACCAACAAAATACATGCAAAGCTTTTATGGAAATGGATGTTCATAAAATAAAATCTTTCTTATCATTGTTATCGTCCATCAAGATACCACTTTTGCCTTTTATGCATGACAAATTTTTTTATTGATTCATTGCTAATTGATATTTCTTGCTTAGTGCTAAATATTTGATATTCTTATGTAAAGATCACTAAGTGCTGTAGGGATGAAGATTATGTATCACAATATTGAGTAATTAGAAGCTCCCATAGCTATAAAAAGAATTCTTCCACATCCAATCAAGTAACCCGACACACAACCCATACATATGGATTTACTTAGTAATCCAAATAAAATTTGTGCAACTATTAAGCAATTTTAACCAGGAACATTTGTGGTTTTAAAATATCGTATTTGATTATCGTCGGTTGAATCCCCATTAAAATGTTCTATCCTTATCATCCACTACCCTCATGCAAACATACATACAGACATACTTAATATAATATGCTCACATTTGGCAATTAGTTAATTGCTCGTGCCGCAGGGAATACTTTAACAAAAGTGTAATTAACGAAAAAACTTCCTTATGTGCCTTCTCGACTGTTATGTTGTCTCGATTGCTTTCCTATTCAGGAACAGCATAAATTTTTCTGAGAAAACTTTAATGAACTTTTTTTTCAACAATGCCAAGATTGCTTTGGAGGATGAGATAAAATATAGTGAATAGTGAGTAGTAAGCAGAGTTGTTGGTGGTAATGGATAGATTAGGTAATTCAATAGAAGGGATTGTTAATTGAATTTTGGATATTTGATCAATAGTTGATAGTTGGGTTATATGGAGATGACGTCAAGCATCAAAAGCTGCTGAAACATCAAATGAATTTAAAACTTCCAAAATTACTAAATTTTTGGCAGCCATTTTGTTTTTAAGGGGATTACATATTTAAAAAAACGGCTTACTTTGAACAAAAGTTGAAATTTTTTCATATATTAATTTTTTAAGTTTTTAGAAATCATTTGTAGTTGAAGTTAGCATTCTTAAGTAACAAACAATTTATTTATATAAGGTGCAAATAATGAAAATAGTACATCATTGAACAATCTCCCTCGAAATCCATATCAGCCTACATCTTTCAACAGCACTCAGTCAACATTCAATCCAATTAACGATTTAATACTACAACCTACAACAGCTTGTGTATGCACGATAACTCCACCCGAAAATATACTGAACAATAAGACAAACTCTACAAATTGAGGAAGCTCTTCAAAGAGTCGCATAACAAGCTCATATTCAGTCAGAATCACATACAGAGAAGATGCTTTCAGATAATCTTTTTCCTTTGCATGTTAATTCGACATTCTCTCATACATAAATCATGAAAAAAGTTTTTTCTTTTTATTATTTTTTTTTTCTGTCAGCTCTATGAGAAAGCACATAGAAATGTGTAGAAAGGAAGCACCTTGATTATTATGAAATATTGAAAATAAAAAAAAAGCAGAGCAACAGCAACAGCAAGAGCGGCGAGATGTGATGAAGGAAAAATAGATTGAGGTTATAAATGTTTGCATAAATAATTCAGCACAAGCCACATATTTATATGTACAGTCACTTAAGCTTTTGAGACTTTTAATCATAGCTTCAAGAGATAATTATATGGCTTGCTACCTTTACATATTCATAGTTGCACATACATACACAAACATTGCTATAGTAGGCAACTGAACTTTGTAAATAGATGTAGAAATAAACATGAGAAATGAGTTGAGAGATGCTTTGATGAACATTCTTATGCCTGCTTGTTACTTTTCACTCCTCATTAAAATTCATGTAATGATTTACAAATATTGATTTTTCTTTGTCTTTTGTTCTTCTTGTTTCGGAATTTTGTTGTGCGAATCTCATGAATATATTTGAAAACTTTTCCAATTAAAAATTCAAATCAATAATTTTAATATGAATTCATGCGTCGTTTTAATTTCTGGAGCTTTAACATGCTTCCATGAAATTACAATATTTATTTTAGTAAAAAAAATTAATTAAATAACATTCAGAAAGGATACATCTGATATAAAATACGTTGTCTATTAAAATATTTTTGGCCTAGTAATAACTTGCAAATGCTCTGGATGAAAATATTTATAAATTAATGTTTAAAGTTAAGTTCTTCAATTATGTTAAAATTAATCATATGTACTTCGAACATTAAATCAATGAATAAAAAGAACAATTATTATTATCTTCAATTATCGTTCACGAACTGTCATTTTATATTCGAATTATTTGGCAACTGTAACTAGTAGTTTTCCCTTTGTTATAGTTGTTTTACCCTCCATAAAAATATTTAGTTTGATTTAAATTCTCTATCAATAAATATCTCATTTGAGTCTTTTTGGTTATTATTTTGCAAACAAATTCATTAGTTTACCATTTTCTCATCATTAAAAAATGACAAGTTTAATAATATAAAGATCCAGTAAAGAAAAATCAAACCAAAATGTCAAAATACAAGTCACAAAACTAAATTCTATACAAATCAAAACTCATCCATCGAGAGCACTTTAGTTTCATCCAACTACATTCTTTTCATATCTTCTATCTATTCTGCAAACACAACATAGTATAAATTAATCTGAAAAGGATTACATATGCTGTAGCATACAAAACATATTCAAATTTTCTAAATTGTTATTCTCATAGAAACAAAAATCCATGCATACGGAATAAAATTTTAATGAAATGATTGAAACAACAATTCTCAACCTGAATCTCATGGGAATTTGAGCAAATGACACCACACACAGAAAAAAAACTCTTCTAGTCTCTTCTGTTTCAATATCTCATACCACATGACTCAGTAATGTAGACGGATTCGAGTAACTTCGAAAAAAAATCATTTCACATGAAATTACAGTCACATTAAATCACTCTTCTGTAACTTCATGGATGATGATTTTTTCTGTTCCTTTTTTTCTCTCATCACCACCTTGATTCGTATAGTGTTCGCATCATATACTTTGAGCATCGAATGAGAAATTCCTTTACCCTTAGAAGTGATTTTAGTTGAAAGCACTTGAATGGCTTCTTGGAAGGGGATTTTTGATATAACCTTAAACGATTTTTGATCACTTTCGAATGTTTGAAAAAGGGTTAACTTCCCTCACACATAACATTTTTATTACACTCGTCTATGAGTACCTTTTGAACACTTTTGTGATAAGTTAAGTACACATATAAAAAGTGAGTCAGAGTAAACGTTGAAATTTATTGAAAATATTAAAAAGTCATTTTAAATTTTTAAAAGAAAATATTTTTGCAGCATATTTGCCTACCCCTCCCATTCAAATATATCGCCTCTGAAACTTTGCTGATCATATAAAAGCTTGTCATCAAAAAATCAAAATTGTCGCAAGGAATTCTACATGATAAATGACAGCATTTATTTCAAAATTTTCACTGACAGGTAATTTCTTAAATCTCATGGAAATAATGATAGACTTAGTATCAAGCTGTTAAAACAAAAAGGAAGTAAAAATAAACATTGAGTACGTATGTTCATATTAGTAATCTCTAATTAGAATAATGTAAGATGTAATCATATTCTCAACATCTTTAATACTCTCATCCCGTGATAATAACATCATAAGTGTCTGTGATTAAGCTTGTTTTTGAACTAGCTTGTAATTCCTATTTCAAAAGTCAATATGTCTTGATATTCAAGCATAAATATAGTCTTGAGATATAAAATCATTCTTTATGATAATGATTTTAATGAATCTTCTTTGTTGGGATCGAAATATGTCTGATGTGAATTTTCTTACATTGATCTTTAATTAGATTGCTGTTCATTAATTAAATTTCCTAAGTCAGGCTTCTTCAATCTTTAGATCTTTTTTTGATGATAAGAGGCTTATGTTTTGCTGTGTATGAGTTTTTGTATGAGAAATGTATGTATGAGGAACTTTAAAAATTATGATTACGAAACAAAAATAGATTTTGTGTTATTGGATCATCTAATTTACAAATTTACCGTCAATAAGTATTGAGAGATCAACATTCTATTGGAAATTAGGCTTAGATTCATGAAAATTTTCACTAAAAAATTGAATTGCCAATTTTAATTTCAGTATGTAAACAAAGAATTTAAAATTTAAAATTTTCGTTATTTTTTCACAAAAAAAATCTTCTAATTAAAAACTCCAGCACAGATTCAGTAATTAAGTCTTAGCCATAAAACATTAAATCAGACTCAAATCTGTTCTTGGAACCTTTAATTTGCAAGCAAATCCAATATGTGAATAACATTTCACAGCAAATGACTTACGATAATAAGAAAAATGTGTTTTTCTTCCCATTTCTCTCTGTTCTACCGACATTGTTTCTACAGAAATTAATCTTTCATATCAAAACCTTTCCATTCAATTTTTTTTTCTTTCATGCCACATTCCTGTGTATGCATGTATATTTTCATGAATACGAATTATTTCACCCTCACACGACGTTTATTTTTATTTTATATATATTCAGATTAGGGATTTCAATCCCGGACGGTTTTTTCAATCCCGGGATTACGGTATTGAAAAATCGTGAACCCGGGATCCCGGGTTTAAACCCGGGATTAAAATTAAACAAGAATCAGATATAAAACCACTTTTTTGATGTCCAAAAATGCAAAAAATAAGTTATTCTCATTAAATTTGTGTATGTAAATTGTTCTAACTAATTACTCAATCAAATATTTGCTTAAAATTTAATAATTTAATTTCTTGAAATTGTCTGAATTTAAAATCTCCTAATTTCTTTTGAGCTTCATAGCACTGTTTTATTAAAGAATTGAAAATTAAAGAAAAGTATAGATTAAATTTTCATAAAAAGTATGGTTTTTAATACTTTATCACTTCAGTGATATCAGTGCACTGATATTGTGGTTTGAAAAAGTTGAATAATACCTAATTAGAAAATGGAAACAACAAATTTATAAAATTTTAACTAATATTCGACAAGCATTGAGAATTGAGTTGAAAATTGTTCTACAAAAAAGATTCATAATTAAATAGAAATGTTTTAAGCAAATTACCTCGCCCCTAAATTAAAATCAACGATTTACTCGACTACCGACACTTCGAAATTTGTCAGTTAAATACAGTTAAATAGTAAATGTGTTTGTAATTTTTTTCACCATTTTTAATTTTCAAAATGATTTGTCAATTAAAGTTTGTTTATATACGCTTTCTTAATTAAATGATAGAAAAATCGCTAAAGAATGCAATTAATTTGATGAACCAAGATCCAGAATGAAAAATGGGGATAAATATTTTGATTTCAACATATTTTTCATCATATTTTGATATTTGTGGTCATTTAATTTCGAAAAACTTCGAAAAGAAGTGACGGTAGTCGGCGATTTACATTTTAAAAGAAAATTTTAGTAATTTCAGATGTTTTTTGATAAACTTTTACGAAAATATGCCGAAAATATAGAAAAATAAACATTTTTTGACTTCAAAATTTTAGATTTTTTTTAAATCAAGGAAAAATTTTCAAAATGAATGAATACCGTAAACCCGGGATTGACAATTTTTCAATCCCGGGATTACGGTATTGGAAAATTCGGTCCGGACCCCGGGATCCCGGTTTTCGGGATCCCGGGTTTGAAATCCCTAATTCAGATATACTGTATGTTAAGCACAAAGTATATATACATACTTTTTTTCGGATGGTATGGAAGGGAAAATTTATATTTAATGATAATAAGTAATTTTCCATAACGGAAAAAATATTTTTTTTCTCTTCTATTTTTCTTTCATGGTGAGTAAAGTAATTGCGAAATAATTCCGCACAATAAGAGCCAACAGCAACAAGAAATCTTCATTCTACTCGAATAGGACGTCGATAAATTTTGTAAATTATTGCTTTGTGATGTTCGCAATGGTTAAGAGGAAAAAAAAAGTTATATGGTGGGTGGTTCTATAGCTGGATGGTAATTGCTTTAAGAATGGAAATTTGGATGTTCTATGTTGAGATATTGATGTTATCGAGTTAGTCAAGATAAATGCATCCATGAACTAATTTATCATGGTCTACCTCAACTTTTCATCTCAAAGCTACACATCTGCTCTCTGCCATCTCACCTTACATCCAATCCAATATCCATCATTAATCTTTCTATGGAATCTCCCGTAAGCAGGAAAAAAATTTACGTTGGCAGGTGGGAGAATGAGGGCGAGAATAAAATTTATAATATAACAGAGCAGCACTTCTAATGAGAAATTTCCCGTCTTAATGGCTTATCTCACGTTCACTTTAAGAAGTGTTATGTATATTAACGTTGATACGTTGATGGCGAGGGGGGGATATGAAAAAAAAATTTATAAGAGGAAAATGAATGTGGAATTGCTGATGACACATTCAAGTACTTCACTATATTATCACTTTAGGATGAGTAAAACACTTTAATTTCTACTTTACTAAGCTCTTTGATTTGCTTTGAATTAAAAATAAAGCTTATGGATTTATTTTCAAAGAAAGGTACTTTAAATAATTTATTTTAAAAATTATCTTTTTTGAAAAAAGATGAGAAGGAAAAGCACTTAATTTGTCTGTAGCATGCGATATCTCATTTTAGAATTCCATTGGATCTTACTATTTAACAAATTTATCGGATTCTTTCGTTTCTTTAAGTAGTCAGTAATTGAGGCAAAATAAGAACACGAAAGCTCAGAAGCAGAAGCTATAAAATAAAGTTTGCATCTTTGACGCCAAATTCTGCATCTTTAATGCTGACGTTTGCATCTTTGATGCTGACGTTTGCATCTTTGATGCCAAAAATTTGCATCTTAGATACTAAAATTTGCTTCATTGATGCAGAAATTTGTTCCTTTAACCTTCCAGTTAATTTTTTGAAATTAAAAGTCAGTTTGAATAAAATTTAGGATCGCATCTCTAATAGAAGTTTTCGCATCTTTAACGCAATTTTTTGCGTAGGTATTTTATTCAAAATCTTATTGAAAGAATTTAAATTTTGACTTTAAAACCCCACAAATAAATGCGTTTAATTCAAATTAATTGCTAATAATGCTTATACTCTATACCTTTTCATTTCCCCCTCCAAAAAGGACTTAAAACGTCCAAAAGACTAATTTACATCGATGTAATAACTCAAAGCAAATTTGTAGAATTTATCGTATTTATTAACGAGCTTGAAATCAATAGACGAAAATTCCAATCCCCCCAATCTTAATAATCCCATGCAATTCTTGAGTCTCGACAGGATGGCAAAAAATGTACGCGTCCCCAACCAAAAACGAAATGTCTTATTATTTCATTTCTTATAGAAAATATCCCATAATTTATGTTTTTGCGAGCTGAAAAAAAATTGGGACGAAGAATAAGAAGGAACAAAACAGAACAGAAAGAAAAATTAGAAAATGAGAAAATTTCCTTTGTCACATCCAATTCATGTGTCCTTCTCCTTGATTCCATTCAGAAAAAGCATAACTTTTCTTTTACTATCCACATTTTTATTTTATTTTTTGTGGATATAGTATGAGGGTCTATCGTACTCACAATATATTAAGCATCTTCTACGTATTGATTTCTTCAATTTTTCTCTTTTCCTGCAGTAGCGATATGGCATACAAATGTTCTCTTATTTTTCATTTTCTCATTCTTAATTTCGTTATATGTACTTTTATTTGTATTATCATTCGATTGTTACTCTATTGATGATCTGTCTGAGGGTAAAAAATTGTAGTATGAATTCCTATGCCATAGTCAATACATGATGATAAAAGTCAAATAAGTAGGAAATAGTCTAATGGATGTGCTTTTCGTTTAAGTTAATTAGTGAATATGTGAATTGAATGACGTTTGCTTCGATGACGAGGATAGTTTATTGAATTTTTATGTGAAGCTAGAGTAATAATTGAATTTGGATTTAACGAAATTAAGCTTGAATTCTGGATTTTACTATTTTATTCCTTCGAGGGTAGTGCTGTCAATAATTATGTTAGGTTTAGATTAAGGATTGAAAAAGGAATGAAATTCTATTCTTAACCTTTAAAATATTACAATCTAATTTCGAAACCATTGATTAATCTGAACTACATCCGGCAGTAACCAAAAAAAAAAACATTCAATTTGACTTTCAAATTGAAAAACTTTCAAGGTTCAAACTAGTGTTTCTCAAACTTGAGTATGCGGTTCTGCTGATCAAACATAAGAAATTTTCAAGAGTTTACAAAAAAGCTCAGCCATTTTTATTTTAGACAATCTTAAATTTTAGGTATCACATCCAAAAAAACAGGTGATAAATCAAGTAAAATGCTATCACGAGTCAAAAAGTTTAAGAACCACTGCTTTAAACACATTCAAAACTCAATCAAGTACACACAGACTTGAAAAAGTAGAACATTAAACAAAGACAAAAGTATTCCCAACGGACAATCCATCCCTCAATCACTTATCAAGACAAACCGAGTCCCAAAACAATCAATCTAATTCTTTTTCTCTCAAAAAACAGCTAAAAAAGAGCACACGAGGAAAGGAACACACAAAAAAAATATATTTTTTGCAACAAAATCACAAGTCACTATGCGACATAATTGATGACTTTCAAAACAGATATTTATCAGAGATACGAGAGAAATGGATGAGAGACATATAAAATTATAGAAACAGAGACAGATAGACGGAGGAACAGCGATGCTAAAATGTAATCTTTTAGTCACGTTCAAGTCATTTCAACTGCTTATTTTTTTTTTTTTATTTTTTACTTTGCATCATCCCGAACACAGTACTTTATGGATATATACATAAAGTACGAAAAACTACATTGTCATAGCCTTCAATGCATTGCAGAGGAATAGAGAAGTTAATGCATTAAATGATAAAGCATATTCAGCATATACAATATTTCTTTATGCTGTTTACTTGCTTCTCATTCATTTATGAGGTTTATGTATGTGGAAACAATCACAGAAGGAAGTGAATGGAGGGAAGAGAAAAATCACAGTAAACATGAGGATAATGAAAATAAAGTAATCCACAAATTTTTGTGTCCTTATCGCTGCGTGCTCATCATCCATGCAAAAAAGATTTGGGACTGGCTCGTAAATATGAATTGGAATATTCAGTTCCGCAATTTCTTTTATTTCTCATGTTTCTTTTCAATTTCTGGATGATGAAAATTTATATGGGAATTAAGGCAGTAGAGTTGATGAATTTATGGGACGATATTATATGATGGATTATTTGTGATGTATAGCTATAACATGTAAGAGATTTTAGGATGAAAAACAAAGTCTAGCTCCAAGGATAGACATAAGTTCTGCAATAATTCATTCAGAACTAAAAGTTTAGAAACTTTTAACATCCAGAAACAAAGCTAAATCACAAAACTTCTATATTAAGTTTCACAACTACTTAATATGTCAACTCAAACTGCTTTATACAAAAAAATGACCTAAAATGCACGCATTCTGCAGCAATTCTCAAAATTTATTTATTTTCAAGTACTTAATAGTCCATAAAAGAAAATTATCCCCTCCTTCTTCTTTAGTGCACAAATTACTTATTGTGGTTGAGATTCTCAGCCCTAATTTCTCAAAAAATAAAATATTGGAAGCATGATAAAGTTTCAGTTATAAAGTACCGAATGAAATGAAAACAATTTTCTGATATGAAAATTATTGAGGTTTCTTTTTTTTGTGTAGATTATGCAAGGAATTCTCAGCTTGCTCCTAATGTGGGTGAGTGAAAAATGAAAATTATTCAATGGAACATTTTTTTTTTTTTCATTTTGCATTTCATCATGTTTTTATGTGGAAGAAAAAAGATGAAAGCAGAGAAGGAATGAGCAAAGAATTATTTGAAATTATTTAAATTTGCAAAACAATCCCTTTGAGTTTTGAAGCGATTAGGGAGTAATTTTCAAACAGTTTCATTTTCGGATAATTTTTCTGCAATTATTTACGAATTTTTGAGTAGATTTGGCTGTGGTGAATTATTTTCTGCCATTTTATGGGGAGATGCATTTGGGTCAATTGCTCGTAATTTCATAAAATGAATTTTTTTGAAAGGATTTTTCCGTTTATTTAGGTATGCATACGAGTGGTACCATGTATGGAGAGGATATTAACAAATTTTTAAATCGATAGTTTTATTATAGTTGGTATTTATTTAAATTTTAAATTGGCAGTTTTCATTTTTGTTGGAAATTTTTGGCAGATCAGTTGATTAAATATTATAAAATATCTTTAAAGTTTATGGTTCAAATCCTAATAGAAATTCTAAAATTTCAAATTTATCAGAGCTTTTTCTATTATTCTCTCTGAGCCTGATCCTGAGATACAAAACAGACGTTAACTTCAAGAAATAATACTAAATTTTTATGAACCCTAAAAAGTTTAAAAAATTAAAATCAAAATTGAGGGTCGTTCATAAATGACGTCCAAAGGGGAGGGTTGAGGTCGAAAACAATAGAATTTCTTAGAATTCTATTGTTCTTTTTTGCAAAATGACTGTTAATTTCGGAACGACCCCTTGCTTTAAAAAAATCAAAGCGAATTTTTGAATATAAAATTCATTCCATAACTGCCACTAACTTAAATAAAAACTTGAACAAATAAGTATACTCGAATAAAAACTTTTGCCCCATACTTTATTCATCAAACCATAAACTTTATCAATTCTGATTTCAAAATGCGAAAACTTTTGATTTTAATATTTTATTTCAAAGTCCCTTTGGCTGTTCCTTACCAATCTCATAAATATAATATCCTCTCTCTAACTAATAGAAATCCTCAAAAGCTCACACAAGCATTTACATTTCATAAATAATGAAAGATCCTTCAATAAACCCTTTTCGTCAAATACTTCAATTTTCATTCTCAACATAAACTTACTGAATTGAATTTCTCGAAAGTTTTTTTTATGGAAAAAACAAAAAAAGTAAAGAAAATATTTAAATAAATCTTTCATATCATTACATTATGTAAAACATTTTTCATTATGCAATAACTTTATCATGAATTTTATTTTATTATTTTCTTATTCTCGTCCTCGTCAGTTGGTTATTTTAAAAAATTTATTTTCTGCATAAATAAAATGAAATGACAAACAATTCCAACTGTGTGAGAGAGAGAATGTTTATATGTTATATGTACATACCTCGTTTTGTTGGAATAAGATTTGAAAATTTTCATATTTTTTTATGTCTACCACATTTATGTTTAATCATAAATCATCAAAGACAGAGGAAAATGGAAAGAGAAAAAAATTCAATGGATTCAAGAAGAAATGAGAAATTTTTTTTTATTTTTTAAGAAGGATTTAAAATTTGCTTTGAGAATGAATGGAAGTTTAGAGTCATTTTAGGAAAGTTAAGATGGATTATCAGTTTTAATGTGGCTTCAATGGATTCTTTTTAGGATTATTTTGTGAAATGCAGTTGCAGATTAAAGCAGATTTGCTTTAGTTTTAAATAAATACATCTAAAATTTGAAACTGAATTCTTAAAATTTGAATTTAAATTCTGAAAAATTAATTGTTAAGAATCCTTAAGAATTAATTTAAATAGATTTAATTTTTTTTGGATTTTGAATAAGTTTCGGCCTATTTCACTAAGGTGGATAATCCTATCCAAAGATTATCCTCTTTTTCGATCCGTGGAACATCCACAAAATTTTTTCACTTTTAAAATTTCATGAAAAATTAAAAAAAAGTTATTTGTAAAAAAAATTTTTAAGGAATGATGGATCTTAAAAATATAAAAATTTTAGTTTCAAACTCTCATAAAATCAATATTTCTGAAGGGGGTTTTTGCTACTTTCGACGTTTTTTTTGTGTTTTTGGTTCTGATCTGAAAAATTCAATAATTACTAGTTTAAACTTCGCGAAAATAGGGAGGAGGGGTTTGACCTCCAAACCCCCTTCCCCCTGGCTACGCCCCTGTAACCACCCCTTTCCAAAAAAAAAACTCACAAAATTTTTCCAAAATTATCAAAGAAAAGAAGTATTTGCTGTATCATGAGGAATCAATTATTTTGGCATCAAAAGAGCTTTTGTCTATTAAAAGTCTATACTTACGCAGTTCTTTTATTTTTTTTATCTAAAAAATTTCCTTTTTTGAGACTTTCAGTTCCACAATTTTTTGAGTTATTTCACTAGTTATAAGAACTTTTTTTTTCACTAATAATATATTTGAAAAATTTTATTTAATATTTATAGGTAATTGATTATTATACTTATGCTAGATTATATTTTAATTTTTTATATAAGTTTATAACATCCTTGACATATTAATTTTTAGAACAATTTTAAGTTTCACTTGAATTGTATTAAAATTTTTATATTATCTAAATTGGATTATTTTTTTTGCATAATATTAAAAAACTATTGATGAGTTATATAGCCAATAATACAGCTAAGCTACAACTACATTCAATTCTGATAATTTTATAAATTATTATTCTCATGATTTTTCATCAAGAAATGCAAAATTTTTAGTGGCAATTTTCTTTCTTTTCATTTTCGCTTCACTTCACTTTCCATTAAAAATATATTTTTTAAGAGCACAATTCAATTATTTGTAGCACAATTTGATTGCTTGAAATGCAAATCGTTGTTCTGTGTGCAGCACGAAATAAAATTTTCAAGCAGCCATCAAATTCGATGTCAATATTTTCATTAAAATCGTCTGACTATTGAACTTTTTTTTGAAGCTGCTTACACGTGAGTGTACAAAAGGTTGTTTGGGGTGCAAAATGTCGTACTTCGTTTGTGGTATTAAGGAAGTATAAGCTTGAGTTTCGTACTTTTTAATGTCTTTTCATTTATGAATGATTTTTTTAGCAATATTCGGTAAATTAATTTTTTTTTGGTTGAAAATTTTTGTCAATTTATTTTTGCAAAATTTTCAACATCAAAGCTAGTTCCTTAGATGTCAAAAATGTCCTTAATCCTCGTAGACATAACAATTTCTAATCAGAAAATTTGCCAAATATTTTCACATTTTTTTCAATCGAAAGCACAAAAAATTTGCATCGAAGAAAAATCGCAAAATGAGGTTCTATCCCATCCCTCAGCATACATATTTATCGTCTAGAATAAGATGATGTAATCACTTCATACACGAGCACTACGAAAAAAAGCATTTTTTTTCTTCACACAATTTTTCACAACTTCTTCATTCTTCTTTTATTGAAAAATATTTTCTTTTGCCTTTTTTTCCTTCACACTTCATTCCTCAATGTTCCACATCACAATCAGTCAGTCTGTCTTCAATCATCTTTCAAGTCACCTATCACATCTCATTCCTTATCAACCTCAATTCTTTTCCTTTTCTCTTTTTTTTAATTCGTGCCAGAAAAAGAAAATTTTCTTCTGTCACACACCAAAAAGAAAAAAAAAAATATATATTCTTATGTCCTCTATCTCATTTGTCTCTCCTGTATGTGTATGTCTGTGAGAAAAATCCTAGTGACTTTTCTCCGAACCGTACTGTCTTGATACTCGCGAGCAACTGAAAAAAAGCATCCTTAGATGTTTTATTCGGTTACAGTATGTTGAGAAAGTCACTTTTCCAATTATCTTGTGTTGTGTGTTGAAAAAAAAAAATGTGCAATTGGAAAGTGCGAGAGAATTGTTCGTGAAAGAGAGAAAATTGAGAGTTAAGGCACGAGAGCATGAGAACAGCATGACTTTGTTCTGAATAAATTTTTCATATAGAAAAATAAGAAAATTGAAAAAAATAAAGCTTGAAAAATTGAGAAAAACTTTTATGCCGACAGTGCTGAGAATAAAATTGAGACTCGAGAGAATTTCTTCAGCATGAGAGTCATAAAAGTTTAACAGAGACTAAAAACATTGGGAACGTTTATATTGTACAAGACGACAGAAAAAAAATGTGCGATGAATAAATGGAATGGAATCAAAATAGTGCAGATGATTGAAGGACGAATCATTGGAAATATTTCAACCTCTGAGTTGGCAATTTTGTATGGAGAACAAAAGGATGCTCTACTTAATGTTTATTCTTCCTTTGATGGGAATTTTCTTATTTAAATGATTTTTATGCTGTTTTTGAGATGGAAATGTGAATTTAGATTGAAATGGGATTTTAAATGTTTTTAAGTTTGTTTTAAAATTTAGCATGTGACTCAGGATGTGACTTAATTGTAAAAATTAATTTTTAACATGGAAAATCTGTTTTGAAATTTGAGAATATTTTTTCATCTTTTGCTTTGAAAATTTAAAAAAAAAAAATTTTTCAATAAACTTAATTCTTTCAGATCATTCAGAAAAATCTGTTTTGAAATTTGAGATTTTTTTTTTTTATCTTTTGCTTTGAAAATTTAAATTTTTTTTTTTTTCAATAAACTTAATTCTTTTGGATTATTATTCACAACTAGATTTAAAATTTTAAAAATTTCTCAAAGGTACAGAATTTTTAAGTTTTTACAAATTTTTAATGTCGGCCATTTTGTACTAAAATGAAAGTACTAAAAAGTCGGCATTTCAAATTTCGTTCTAAAATAATATTCAACGCGTTTCCCAGTATTTCTTCATATTTACAAAACGTTGACAAGAGTAAGGGGCCGTTCACTTAGTACAATCGCTTTTTAGGGGGGAGGGAGTCTAAGATTTTATAGCAGATCAAACAAAAGAAAAGAATTCTCATACAAAAAGCGTAACGAATGGGGAGGGGGTCTAAAAGTTCATTCTTTTGCGTAACGTACTAAGTGAACGGCCCCTTACCTAAATTGAATATTTATTTAGTTCTTAAAATTGACTTCATGCTGTATGAAACAATAACAGAAATTAAAATTTTCTCAAAACTTTAAGAATTGTCAATACTTAAATAATTGGTCTATAAATAAAATTCTAATATCTCTCAATACGTAACGGTTTTCCTTATTTTAGTACAAAATTTGAATAAGGAATTTTTAGTATTCCTTATTTTAGTACAAAGTGTCCGTTAAATTTTTATTAAAGAAATTCGATAAATTCTTAATTTCTAATTTGTTAACTAATTTTCCAAATCAATTTTTTCATACTAAACTTATTTTCTCATTTAACAAGCCTTTTTGGAATGTATCATCAATTAGAAATGTTAATTAAATTAAAGAAATTGAAATTTAATTTATTATAGTTGTGTGTGTGTTTAGTTGTATTTGTAATGTTTCAAAAATCAACCAATCAGAATTAAGTTGCGTTTTTTAACTAATTTTGGACATTTTAATAAATGTTAAAACTATTAAACTGGTACAGCATCAATCAAGCTCTAACAATAAAACATTTGGCAAATAAAAATTAAAAGATATATTCCAAAGTTAACAAAAATAAAACTTTCTCTGCATTTGTATTAGTGTGAATTTTTCGTACACATAAAGCATTCAAATTCAAATTTTTGTACGAAATAACGGAAAATATTGCTATTGAGAGTTATTAGATAAAATTAAACTACGCAAGATTTTTGCTCATTTGACCTTTATTGACACGTTTAATAAGAAATACAGAAATGATGATCATAGACATTCTTCTCTCATTAATTTACCACATCTAAAAACCATACCTCAACGAAAACTCAGAACATAGCAAGGAAAATTCATTCTTTATTGAAATTAAATGAAATTCCAAATTTAATTTTCCAAAAAAATTTTTTGTTCCTTTTCACTTCTCAGAATTTCATCACATTTTAATAATTCCATATTATCCACATTTTTGTTGAGCAGCACAAGGGTTAGGAATATTTGAATTTAGATGAAAGAGAATTTTTATATTTTTTTGCCAAACGAGATAAAAGCAAACCTCAACAGAAATGCTTGTTTTTGCATTCATCATCAAAAAAATGATTAATAAAATGCTTTTTTTCATTCGTTGTTCAAAAGAGGAAGCATAAAATTTTTTTTCGGTTCCTTCCTTTTCCAATCATAAAAGCAATTAAAATTAAATAATTTATGTTCATTTTATTCAGTTTTTCTCTGTTTCAAAATCGCATTTCTCATCACAAAAATGTTTGGTTCCTTCTTTTGGATCTTAAGCAGCTACAACATACAGAGAAAAATAAGAAAAGTTTTGTTCCATTTTATTATTCACAACATGAATCTTGAGACTTTGACCTTTTTTGCTGCTTGCTTTATTGATATGCGCGCTCCACACGATGTTGTCTTGTTGCCGAGAAAGGAAAGAATGTAAACATGTAAGTTGGGGGGTATATAGTGAGAAAAGAATGTTTAGATGAAATAATGACGTGGAAACACAATGATCCATGTGTAGGGTAAACAAATTTTTCGTGGATAGAAAGTTTTTTGCTTTTTTTATTTTGATGTGGGAGGAACTACAAGAAAAACTATTTTTCATCTCTTGGGATGAAATATGAGGGATTGGAAAAAGTTTTCCGCTGTTTTGTTGAACTAGCTTTGTTCTCTGATTGCAGTAGAGTCGTTGCTTGAATTTTGCGAAGAGATTTTTGCAAATTTTGGGTTAGGGATCAAAAAAAGCCTTAAAAGATTCAAGTAATTTCCTAAAATGGTGAAAAGTTTACTCTCAAAAATAACCAAGGAACAAACTTACCAAATCTTAATTCAATTATGTTATAAATGACCCTTCTGCTTTATTCGAGAAAATAACTAAAAATTTACTATGTAATATCATAAAACTACTCCAAACTTCCAAAATTCTCAAATTCCACTCCATTCACAAGACAAAATAGGGGCCGTTCACTTATTACGTAACGCTAAAATTCGGGTTTTTATCCCCCTCCCTCCCCGTAACGTTTTAACAAAAGAATCACATGTAAGATCAATAGACCTCATACCGAATCATTAAAAACTAGAATCACTACTACTCGAATCGATAACATTCTGAACTCGTTCATATAAAAACATGATGCAGCAAATGTTATTTTTCGCGTTCAGTCATGGAAAAAGAAAATTTCTTATGCTATTATGGTATTTGATTCTAGCATAACAATAAAAAAAAGTCTTTGTACGCTATCAAAATATTATTTGAAAATTTCCAAAAAATCAGATTTTTGAGTGAACTTTTTTTTCAGATCTTTAAATTCAATTCACAAAAACAAAAATCATTTTAAAGCAATTTATTATCAACTTGGGAATTTCTTCTTTTCAAGCTCATTCAAGATTCCACAAACTTTTTTTGACTCAAATAAAAAGTTAAATTTGAAAGTTCAATGAATAAGATAAATATTTGATTGGATTTATTTGTCTTGTTGATGAAATTTGAGAATATTCTGAAAGTCTTTGACTTAGTTAAGAAGAATTTTGATGGAATATGGACACTTTCTGTTTTACATATGCTTGTATGGTCCTTTTGGGATTTTATGACTTTTAAAATTGAAGTTTTTTATATCGGCCTCGCCGAAAAAAAATTCTTCGTCAGGAACGCTTAGTTTTTATCAATTTACTCTGAGTTTTTATTAGAAAACATATTGTATTATTATTTTATCTTATGTATTTCATCGATACGAACATTTTGATACCAAATTTATGGAGATACGATGCTTAATTTCATTAAAAAATCAATTTTAATGAGCGTTCCTGACGAAGAATTTTGAGGAAAAATTCATTTTTAATTTTAAAACTGCCAATATCTCTGCTGTTACTACAGGAATATTCAAAGTTTTTATGCCAAAATGTGTGTAACCACTTGCTTAACAAATTCTAAAATCAAAATTAATATTTGAAACTGTTAAACCATGAAAAATTACAAATTTATGTTCAAAAATCTGTAACGGTCGCCATAAATTCAAATTTTTCAGTTGACAAAAAATTGAAAAAATTCAAATTACTCTTGATTTAAGCAATAATTCATGCATATAAATACATGAAATCAAAATTTAAGTATTATTCTTTATGATTTGATAGAAATATCATCAATATCATGTTGATTCGAGGTGTAAAACATGAAACAAAAATATTATTAAAATTTGAATTTCAAAAAACCGTTACTTTATTATTCCTCAATTTTTCGGCGAGGCCGATATTGTATTACTTTTAGGGTGCCATGAAATAATAGCTATGAGCAAATGGGCAAGTTTGCACTTTTTTCAGAACATTTCGTACTAAACTGAGTACTAAGGGGTCGTTACGCACTTATTACGTCCAAATTTTAGGAGTGGAGGGGAGAGGGCACAGCTTCAGTGCATCAGTTTTAAACAATAGAAAATTTTGTTTGAAGATTTTGTGACAGAGGGGGGGGGGTCTAAAAATCCAAGTTTTTGATGAAAGTCATAAGTGGACGGCCCCTTATTATTAGTACTCCTTATTTTAGTACAAAATGGCCGACATGAAAAATATTGAAAATCATTAAAATGACTGGTTTTAGGCTATCAAAAAATCCATAATACAACAACTAAATGCAAGCACTATGACTAATTTTTATGAATAAATAAAAAAAAAATACAAAACTTCAAATTTTGTAAACAAAGTTCTGAAAATCTTGTCAACTGTAAAATTTCCTGTTCGTAATAATTCATGTTGATTAGATCAAGAGCATTAAATTCTCTGCAAATTACATAAAGTTATTCAAGAATCATAGATACATCGATACAGCAGAATTCAATTTAAATTTCCATTAATCTAAAGTGAATACTTTACCTAGCAAATTATTGTAATATCCATATCATTTTCAACTATTTCCCAGTTCCTTATTCTATTTGCAATAGTAAATAGCTATTTAAGAATTTATTTCAATCCCCAAACCATGATGCACAAAACTTATTTAATGTTCTAAACTACAGCACCTGAAATTCCCATCTGAATTCTGCAAATTTAAATAAGAAGGAATGATTGAAAAAAGAGAGAGAAAAGCACCCAAAAGGATTTATTTTATTGTGGCTTTTATTCACATTACAGATTTATCTGTTTATAAATATGTAGGAATGGAAAAAGCACAGCTGCTATAACTGTCAAACCGAATACATTTTGAGGATGAAATTTTATTCGCATCGACACGAGATTTGCATGCATGCATCCTTTATTGCTGTGTGTATGTTTATTTTTGTGCATTTTTGTGCGGTTTAATTTGCATTTATTTCAATTTGGAGAATTTTATGTCATGCGATTATTTTACATTCCTAATTTTTAATATGATTGCTGTCTACAATTAATTCATAAATTTTTTTAAAATTTTGTTGCTGCATTTTGGACAAAATTTTGTTGAAACTTGGTTATCTTATTGCTGTATGATAAGCATAAAAAAATCCACAATTCCTTTGACCTAAATTGTCGTCATGAAAATCCAATTTTGCTGCATCATCCAAGTTGAAACAAAGACATCCTCACATGACAATGAAACTTCTTTGCCTGCAGGCAACATATGGTGCTTTTCGATTAACTTTCTGTTTCAATTTTCCTTTGATTCTTTCTTCTTCTTTGATAAGTCTTATCAGAAATATAATTCACAAAGGAACTTAAGGATTCAATTGTGTTGTCGACATTTGGTAAATATTGTTCTTCAGATTTGAAATGAATGTTTTGATTAGTGTTTTTTAATAAAGGATGATTGTGCTTTAAATTGAAATTTATTTATTTTAAAGATTGAAGTTTTTGTTTACAAAATAATCCAGATCCCAATTGTTAAGTCCGCTAGAAAAATACAAAATTCTATTAAAATTCAAATTTCTAAAAAAAACGTTAAAACCTAAAATTTTAATAAATTGGAAAATTTGATTCAGTTCAAATTCTAAAGTGCCAAAAAATAAATTTACACTCAAATTCACAAATCAGAATCGCATCCAAGCGAGAAAAATCACATTAGAGCAAAATGCTAAGGTGATAAAAGCAAGTATGAGAAATAAAATATTCAAACTTCACTGCCGCATTTCAATAAAAAAGCAATTTCTCCATTCACTTGGAAGACATATCAATGAACTAAAAATTATCACCATATTGAAACAATAAAAGAGCGAATAATCAAATATCTTATTCATGCACAAATGTTATCTTTTGATATATTTTATATGAAATCATTTTCGGAAGTTCTCGTATTCTTGTGAAATATGAAAAATCATTTACAGGGGCTGGTTTCTCCGGTGGTGGTACGGTATGGTAAGGCATGGTAATACCAGTGGTATACCTATACCGTACCACTATACCATTGTACCATACCTGGTATACCTATACCATGCCTTACCATACCTTACCATACCGTACCACCACCGGAGAAACCGGCCCCAGATTGTCATGGTTTAAAAAGCTTAAAAAAGTGCGCTCCTTTTCTACATCTTTCTCAGTATCAAGCATAAAGCTTTAAATTTTATCTCGCAATTCCAATTCTTCTCAATATGTGCATAACATACGTGTATGTGCAAATGTATCAAATATTCCAATCAATTTCATTTTGTAAATAAAAAATGATTTTTTTTTGCTCAATTCTGTAGGCTTTTAATCAATTGAATGGGATTGTTGAAGCAGCACAAGTGAGAGAAAAATAAAAATGAAAAATACGAATGTTAATGATGAAATAAAATTAAATGCAGCAATCAAAATGATAGTAGACGTAAGCAATGCGCTATGGAAATGAAATGCGAATATGGCTAAAAAAAATTGGAGGCAGAAAAAAACAATCGTAAAAATTGAGAATATGTGAAGTGTGGCACTTAATGGCAAATAAAAAATTTGAATTGCACTTCGAAATGTGTTTAATATACACAAAAAAATGGCGATTTTTGAGTCTTGTGCTGAATATTGTAGTTTAAAATTTATAAAATTGGTTTTGGATAGATTTATTATCTTGGTTGTGGATTGTGGTCTATTGGAATGGTTTTGATGAGCTTTTAGGTAAATTAATACTTTATTATAGAGCATGAATCAAATAGAGTACTGTAAAATCTTGATAAAGAAGTTCTGTTTCTGCTTCTGAATGCAAATTATTTATTTTTTTTTTTATACATAATTTCGAAACTTAAAAAAATTCAATAAGTTTTTTTTTTTTGAACCTTTTAGTCAAATATCTTATATTCTGATGTAAATGACAAGAATGTCACCAAAAATGGTCTTAACCACAGTTTTAATTGGAAATTTTGTAAGATATAAACATTTTCTTAAACATAACCTCAAAACATTTTAAAGCTACTCAGAATTCAAATTACTTCGGTTTTAGACTTCAGAACAAAAACCTTTAAAAAATAATCAATAAAGTATGAAGCAAAAAAAAACACTAAAATCTTTCTAGTGTCAACAACTCACTTTTATCCTGCACATACAATGAAAAATCCATACTTTTTTCAATTTGATACAAAGCACATAGACACGTGAAATTGAAAAAAAAAACAATTTATACATTTTTTCAGCAAATAAAATTCCATCAACATTTTATTATTATTTGTGAAATCATGAGTGTATGAAAGGAAAGGGAGAAACAGCATAAGTAGGATTGAGAATTTGAAGTGCTTTTTATGACGCATTTAGTTCTAATATACGATTTTAATTGAAATACTTGTAAACAACATCCTTGATTTCTCTCAACAGTATTAAAACCACGAGAAAAGCATCAACTGCACTACTTCGTGTATGCATACACAAATAAATGCTTGAAATATGAAAGCTCTTGACAAATATTGAATGAAATTTTCATTTCCTAACTTTTTTTTCCGTCGCAACTTTTCATACCTTTCCGTATTCATTCCAATCAATGATGAAAGAAGCAGAGATGCAAAAAAATGCTAAAGCACTCAAAAACAGTGTTTTATTGCACTTTGTAGGAGCATAAAAAAATTGATAAAAATTCATATGTGTGTCCTCAAAAAAAAAAATAACAAACAAATATAAAGCATGCATCCACACACACACATACACAAATATGAAAAAGTTGATCTTTTAACAAGCTATGAAATATATTTTTATAATGAAAATCATTCCTCGAATCAAGAGAGCATTATTGCTGTCGAAAACTTTTTTTCCGATGAATATTGAATTTTTTTTTGTTGACAGAAATGAGAGTTTGACCAGCAGTATAGGTGGTTCTCAATATTGAGGAATGTTCGAGAAATTTTGCAATATTCTGTTGACCTTTCATGAATATTTTATTGAATTTCATAAATCTAATATTTAATATCCGATTTTGTGCTTATGAATTTGACTTAAACAGGGTAATTGATGGCAATATCTAGTATACAGTCATTGAAGATGTATGAATAAATTTTGTCTCAGGATTTTGTGTTCTTAACAGCATGTTTTGACCTTTAGACATGCAGCAAAGTATTTAATGACATTCGTACTTAAGAAGAGATTGCTGATGATATGAAGCATTTCTACAGGAAATTTCAGTTCTCATTCATTTATCATTTAGTCTTAAAAGACAGTGACACTGAGGATCTAATCCATCAACACAACTTTTGGAACATCTCAGGTCTGTTTTAGCTTTACATACTCAAATGTTGAACTCAAATAATAATCCAGCAACATCAGCAACCTCAATGAATCAAATCACATGTGACCTACAATGAATTTAATACTTTTAAGTCATAATTTTAATCACATCCATCTCGCAATAAATAATGTCCAGATTGACGGTACAGAATGCCTGAATCAAATGTGTTTCACTCATAAATAGGCGATTTATCTGCGTCATAGGCAAATGACATCTTTATAGGCATATCATATGACATTTTACTGTAGACTATAAAGCTACAATGTGATTTTAGCTATCATAAGAGGAATGTTGTGCTGACTTGGAACATCAATAATAACGCTGGGGGCATTTTATGATTATTAAATTGTTTTATTTGTGCAGCTTTAAAGTTTCCAATTCAAAAAAATTGAAATCCAGAATCAAGAAAATCAATTTCAGTGCTCAACTACACCATAAAATTGGTTCAATGAAATTCCAATTAAAATGCTACGCAGTGTAATTTCCAATGAATCTCCACAGTCCATTTGAGTTGGCAAATGTAAACTTTGATTCTCAATTGACACATTAATTGATGATTGAGGAATTCAAAATCAATAAGCCTTAATAAATTGTGTACTGCCCAACATAAGTTAATATTCTACTCGAATGTGGATATTCTCAGAACTGACAATTTCTGATGTTTATTTCCAATTTATATAAAATGTTAAAAATATTAATTGGATATGGACAGGGGAATTTTTACTTATTACGTAATGTAAAATTTAAGACTTTTTGGATTTCTCTTTTCACACAAAATTTTAACGGAAGTAAAAAATTAATCCATTTTATGAATTTTCCAGAATTTTCAATTTTTGTATATTCCCCGAAATATTTATGCAAATGATTTATTCATGAATTAATCTAATTTACAAGTGTAAACTCAACAAATTAATATATTTCCAAAAACTCATCAGTAATCCTTAAAAACTGTAAGAACATTCACACCAACATGATGTATTCCAGAAAGTTTGTTATTAAAGGTTTTATGTAAAATATTAAAATGTTCATGCACAGAACCACAAAAATTTCTAGAAATTCATTAATGAACAAACATATTGCAAACTTCTGTTACGACCATCAAGCACATGCTTGAAAGTTGTATAGCCACTAATGAAATGCTAAAATGAGATATAGACAAACTTATATCCATGCTTAATAATTGTTGAAACTTGTAATTAATTAAAGTTTTTAAATTTATTGCTTAAAATCAGCAGTTGCAGAAGCAATTGTTTGTTGTCTTACTTCCCATCCAAATCCTCATATCAATTAAAGCTATCAAAGATTCGTCCAACACAGATCAATAAAACCCAGAATTTAAGATGAATTTTCATGGCTTTTTTTATTACACATTAAATTGTACACGACACAAGAAAAAGGCACAAAAAAGCGCACATTTAGCACACAAAAAAAAGAGAAATGACAACATTCATGATATTTCAATTGAGATACGGATATGGCGCTTGACTCTCATCTCTATAAATTTCACTAAATGTGACCCAAGCATTCGATGCTTTTTGTCTCGCACTTCTTAATCCAGATATAAATTTCGTTTGTAAATCCTCACAAATGCTTACAGTTGTAGCTGTTGCCGAGGATTTACGTTGAAACATTTCATTATTTTGTTGCCCATAATGATGATCATTGATGCCATGACTCGATAAGAAATTTTTTTTATTTGTCAAACGGACATTAACATGATTTCGATTATTATTGCGTTGTTGCTGTTGCACATTTTCATCGACATTGGCACGTCTCGTGGCGCAATATGGACGTAATGATAGAAAATAAATGATTTCCATTAGCGATATTACACTAAATCCCATAAATAGACCCAAAAGTCCACCGGTGTTGCTAAGGAATTCCGTAAATCCAATCAATTCATTCTTTGTATTTCCACTGTAAGCATTCTCATTTAATGAGATATGAACAATAGCTAAATTATCTCGTATATAGTTTGCATCATAAATCCTCGATAGTTGAGGTTCAACTGTTTGAAATCGTCCATTGCCCAGGATCGAAGAGGATATCTCACGTCCATAATTTATCTCAAAACATGCTGGTAAACAATGATTGCATGATAAATTACTATCCATGCTATTTTGTATTTTATATATAACATTCTCGTAACATTGTGCTTCCAATCTACTACATATTTTACTCTCATTGTCATACTTTCTCGGCATAAAATATAATGTACATCCACACTCACTTTCCGTTAGTTTTGAACTACATTCCATCTCGCAATTCTTTTTCGAATAAATTCTATAATATGATAAATTATTTTCACTCGCAAATACACATTGTCGTTGCTGCATTGGTACGCGACGTATTAAATCTGTTGCCTCACTTATTTTCGGTGTTATTACGACTTTCGTCTCTAATCCTGGTGAGATAAAAAATCCAAAATTTGCCATTTTTGGTGTTTCAACTGGTGAATGAAGCAGGGCTTTAAATCCATACGAGCTTGTGGAACTGCAATAATAATTTGCAACATCGACATCGAGTAGCAATGATAAACCAAAATGAGCACCAGCTCCGGGTACCGGACGTGGAAATGGTGGCTTTATGCCATTATATCCATTCTCGGGATTCCATGTTGCGTATGAAAAGTCACTCAATGTATTATCAATATGATCTTCCTCCACAAACATCTTGAACATCAATTTCGGATGTAATCCATTAAATGTACAGCACAGACCCTCATCTGTTAGGACAGTCGTAAAAATTTTCTCACAACTCACATTACGCATACCAAACTTACACAATTTTATCATTTGATGACATGGCTGGGATGCATTGAGAAAAAAATGCCGTACGTATGACCATTTGCCTTCAAAGTCTGTCGAATTGTCTTTTAATCCATCACCACTTGTACATATGCTATCCAAAATAAGTCGATCACGTTTCGTTCGAATATTTTCAGCAAAACTTTTTCTTACTTGATTCATATTGCAAATTGTTACAGCTGGAAATGGAATATCTTTAATTTTTGTTGTTATTGGATTACCGGATATGATAACAGGACTATCATTCCACTTTTGCCAAATATTTGATATGAAATATGCAGCAAGTACGACGACAAAGGCAAATGAAACACCGAAAAAAATCCTCTCGAAAGCTGATAAGCTTGTTGTGCCAATATAACGCAATCCATGTAGAGACGAATTGAGGCAGTATTGTTGGAGATTTTCACAACGATTCAATGTTGATTTCTCGATTTTTTCGCTGCTACGTGTTGGCATTTTTTTTTATTATTATTATTTCGTTTTGCTGTTGTCTGCTATATGCAACCACTTTTAAGCACAAAAAGATTGGAAATGAATGTGCTACTTGGTAGCATCGTCATGCATGTTCAAGAGGGGAGCTTTAGAAAAAAAAACGAGTAAACTTGAAGAGTCCACGAAATAATGAAAATTGCATTAGGAAAATTATATTTACACAAACTGAGCGAGCAATCAAATAAGTTTGCTTTTCCTCACAATATTTGATGCAGTGTGTACGGATATGAGAATTTTTCATGATAACAACTGAATATATGTAGATGAGGAACAAATTTCATTAAAAATTGCTTTTTTTGCATGCTTAAGGGAAGATTTGAAGCATGATGTCAATAACTGTTCTCTTTTGGATATAAAAATTATTAGCTGGAATTTAATTTTCTTTATCCATTAAGTTGCTTGATTTTAGCTCCTGAATAAAGAAATTTCCAAAAATTTAAATTGATTCAATTGAAAAATTGTTAAATTTCTATGAATTTCATACTTTTTCTTGTTTTATCTCACTTTTTCTAAAATTTAATTGATTTAAACTGGATCAGTAAATAATCATCATTTATACTACAAAATAAGCATATTACCTTAAATATCACAATGAAACTAATAAACTAATAAATGAACAATTCTATACAGATAAAATAATAACAAAGATATTTACTTTTCAAAAATCAAAAGTAGACTAAACATTTCTATGGAGGGAAAAGTAACTATTCAAAAGGGGGAATCAACTAATTGTAATTACATATATAATTTGAATATGAAACTACTGTTGACGTATTCTTAACAAAAAATCCAAACTGCACACAATTTTTTACGACAATCCATACTTATTGCCATTTGAATAGTAAACAACACTTCTGCACGATTGAAATGGCAGAGTGTCTCTCATATGCACCTCATCGAGGACTCTTGTGATTTCATGGTTTTGTGACATTTTCAAATATGTCAGTCAGTTAAATAAACAGTTGAGCATGCAACCAAGTGAGCAATATGATGTTAAGTGCATGCATTTAATTATGCTGTTAATGTAAATTTTTGTTTACAATTTTGCTGTATTTACTCATTGAAAACTTTTTAAAACATGTGCATCACAATAGAAAATAATTAAATTACTTACTCGTAAGCATAATTCAGATTTCCATTAGAAAAAGTCTGTTAAAACTTCTTCCAAGGTTACCATTCAAATATGTACTAAACATCCTCGATTATAAACACAAAAACTCTCTCAATTAGAAAACTTCATCTTACTCATCATGAACAACTGTCAATAACACACAAAATTCCTGTAACTTCCAATATCTGACATATTTTAACATTCATTACAAACTTTTTTTACCCCAAAATACATTAAAACTTGGTTTGTTTTTTCCATGTCAATCTCACTTTTTTTTCACGACGTTGTTTATTCATAAAAAAGACATTCTGAGGGTTTTTTTCCTTCTTGTTCCTTCTTTTTGTTGTGCATATTTTTAGACTTTTTTCATCACATTTTCTGTCAAGCCACACACTTTGAGATTAAAGTTTTTTGTCTCACTGTGCTGTGTTAAGCACAACTTCTAATGCTTTAATAGGATAGATAATCTCGAGAATAATTTTATTTTTTTGTTGCTGCTTTAATGATGAGAATAATTTCATGGACATTCGGAATATTTAATTGGCTTGTTTGTAAATGGATTGGCGACAATTTGGTTGTGTGGTTTAGTTCTTATAATTGCTTTATTAGAAATTGTATTAATTTTTATATTTGTAGCTTTTTGTGAAGCTTTTTAAACTACAAATACACAATGGTCTGAAATCGAAAAAAGTGTTCGAAAATTATATTTTGGTGTAAACTTTAGAGGTCGCAAAGTTTTAGTTGATTATCTTTATTCTGAAAGTGTTAATAGCTTTGTCAAGTCTACATTATACATCTCTGAAAATATGAGCTTATAATATTAAGGATAAACATGATTTTTCATTAAAAATTTTAAATTGTTTCTCAAAAAATTTTATGCACGGACAAATTTGTATGGAAAAAATTTGGAAAAACAAGTGAAATTAAAATGCAAATTTTTGGAAAAGGAGGCAGAAGGAGGTTACAAGAGCATGATTAGAAGGTAAATAAAGACTCAATCTTTCAATTTGTGCAAGTCTCGGAGAGGCCTTTAGAGGCCTTTTTAACTTATGAGCATTTAAAGTTTTTGAAATTTTCAAAATTTCAATTGCAATTTCCCTAATGATTAAGCATTTGGCTAATGTTTTATAAGCTTTAACATAAAATTTGAGCATTATTTAATGTATTGACAGTAATTAGAACATGTATTAAACGATAGAAAGTGGAAAATTATTGTAAAACTTTTTCATGGTGTTTTTGTACACAAAATTTTCGTGACTTTCATTAATGATTGACAGAGTTAGACAACGATTAGAAGGCTGATATTTTCACAGAAGATGTGTCAGTTTACGTTTTGTAATCGTGCATTTAAAAGATCAGGTTTAAAAGACATGACTTTTTTGTATTTTTGAACATTTTTTTCGATTTCAGACCATTGTGAAATATCTAACTAACTTTTAAAAAAGCCGTTATTTCAATTAATTAATAAATCAGCAATTTGAAGTTAAATTTATGCTTCAATGAATGAACAAATTTGCCAATTTTCAATATTTTAAAAGCTCCAAAAATTTCTTTTAATTAAGTTTTAATAAATACGCTAAAAACAAACTCAAAACAAGCCGACAACACCCACACTAGAGTAAGAAATTTTTAATTGCTTTTTGATTTAAGGGCAAATCTACGAAAGAACTTTTTGCCAAAAATATTCATTTTTTGCTAATTTCTCAAAAGCAGCTTGTTTTACCTGATTCCTTTGCATCTAGGATTGTTAAAAATAATGAATGCCACAATAATTATACATTAAAAGTACTATAAACTGTCTAATTGATGAGTTATTTAAGTTTAAAGAGCGTTAGACTGTCAACTTTACCAAAATCAAAATTCACAAATTATCATTTTTCTCATTAATTAATTACCTTACATTAAAATATTGATGCACATTAGATTACGTTTTTTATAATCTTTCAATATGTATTCTTTTTATATTGTTAAAATGCTTCATTAAAGAGATATTTGTAAAAAATAGCGTTAGACTGTCAACTTTTCAACTCATTATTGCAAAACACAATGCTGGTTTGAAATGGAATTTTCCGTTAAAATCGATATGCAAATCAACTATTTTAAGCTTTTTAACTAATATTTCTCAACTTAAGTAATCATTACAGCAATGATTAATGATTTTAAGATAAAAATATTAACCTACATGTTTTAGATAATAAATTAAACATAGAAAAATTTTGGTTTAACGGTTTTTTTTTGAATTTTGCAAGTTGAGAAAAATTGTTAGTCGATTTTGAAAGTTCCGTTTATTCGTAGATTTGCCCTTAAAGCTCTTATTTTTCGCCACTCAACAAGCAAATTGCGGCTTCTTGAAGCTTTACAAACTAGACACGTTACTTATTAAATTTAATATCTTCACATTACATAGACTCTCTCTCTCTCGTTCATGACCATTTCTCATTGGCACTTC
Organism: Chironomus striatipennis; assembly: GCA_026123125.1. Classification (NCBI taxonomy): domain Eukaryota; kingdom Metazoa; phylum Arthropoda; class Insecta; order Diptera; family Chironomidae; genus Chironomus; species Chironomus striatipennis. Next base: position 32,306,906 of record CM047394.1, read on the forward strand.
CTCCGAACATATTGTGTGTATGTTATTTAATATTGTATATACAGAAAGCAAAAACAAAACAAAGAAATTATGATCTCAGATGTTCGTATATATTTCTTTAAAAGCTTCATGCTCGTATAGCTTTTACAGAGTAGTTATTTATTACCCTCAATATTTCTCAAAAAAATTCATGAATAAACGAATATATCCTTATTTATGATTATTTCTTCGCTCTGATCTGTTTGAATGGTTTAGTAATAAATAATATTTGCTTACTACATCTAGTTCCAGTGCTTATGTATTTTTTTTTTCTCGCAGATTTTCTCCGATTTCATGCATTGCAGATTACAGGAGATTTGACAAACTTGAAGTTGATGGAAAGTAGATTACAATGGATGCATGATGCGCATTTTCCCATAAGATTACAAAAGATTAAAGCTGAATGCTCGAATTCTGAATGAAAAAGCTTATTGTACTTTTGATGGAGATGTGTGCAATCAAATGTTCCCGACCAGGAAAGGTTACGTTCTGTACACTGGATAGTATCAAACATATACTAACTAAAGTATCTACTGGATCAGTGAAAACCTTGGCAAACTAGTAAGTCTGGAAATAATTCGAGAAATTACTAACCGTGTGTCATGTACGATATTGGTTTGACTTATATCCAAAATAAAAATTTGCATAGGGAAGTTTAACCACCTTTGTACCACAGGATAAAAAGCATGTGCATGATTTTAAATCCTTCAAAACATTGTTAATCGGAATATCCTTCAAATCTCCTCCATTGTATGTAAAAATTCATAAAAATGTAACTTAATGCATTGCTGTCAATAAAAGCAGACCCTCAACATAAGGATGTACAAACATCATTCAAAAATATCACAAAAGGCTCTAAAAAATCAGTTACAGCTCCAAGCCAGAATCAAAAATATCCATTACATCCAAGTAGCAAATAAATAAGCAAGTCAATCAGCCAGATCATCCATAAAAAAATACACATCCCAAAAAATATAGATATACAAACAATTGGATTTCCTTAGCGTACGTGTTTTCAGAAGACCAGACCGGTACAATTTGTTTTGTTATTGGCGATAATAAAAATGCTATAAAAGTGAAAGAAGCACGGAAGATTGAATGATTTCTTTTCCTTTTCATCATTATCGCTTTCCTTCTTGCTTTTACTCCTTTTATGTAGCATACCACAAATTTATGAGTGCTGATGCAAAGCGTCAATCTTCCATACTTTTATTTTATGCGTTATTAATCAAATAAATATATCTCAATTATTTATTTATTTCCATCTCGATTTGGGGTACACACAAATCTGATTTAACATTGAACTTTTCTCTTTTTTTTCAAAGAAGTAAACAAACAAGTAAGTAAACGATGCCCAGTATTAGCATCGAAATGGAATAACTTCACTTGGAGAGTAAATCGCAAGATCGGAACAAGATCGAAATTATTTTTATCATTAGACCGTAATAACTTCACTTATATAAGCCAAGTGAAGTTATTCCGACACAGTGATGGAATAAATTCACTTATAAAATATAAGTGAAGTTATTCCTGAGATTTGTAAGAATTTCAAAAATTGTTCATACACAGTCCAGGAATAACTTCACTTACATTTTGTAAGTGAAGTTATTCCATCGCAGTGTCGGAATAAATTATCAACATTTTATCTTTCGACATTATTCCAATATTGTGCATAGATAAATTTACAAGTGAAATTAATCCGATTTCGTGTAAAACCTAGGATATAAGAAAGTTCATATTTTTTGACAAAAATATTTTTGAAATTATATTTCTTTAAAACTTTAGTTTGAAAGTCTCTATACGTTAAATTTCATTACTTTATTATTTATATAATTTGTATATATTTATATATTTTATTTGACGACTCAAAAAAATCATAACTTAATTTTTTATATCGAATTTCAATTAAGTTTAAAATTACCAAATAAATGGTAGAATTTACTATGATTATAGTAAATTTGAATGTAATGACAAAAAAAACATAATTTTTTAAATTAAATATTTGGGCTTATATGGAGATTTATTTATCCAATATAATATATATCCAATATTCAGGAATAAGAACAACTAGTTCCAAAATATTAAGATCCAGTTAGGAAAAATAATGAGGATCAGACACATAAAAATAATTTCAGGTAAAAAAAAAACTGTTTGAAATTCTCAATTTTCAAAACTCTCTCAAAAATCTCTATTTATTAAACATAAATGATAATAGTAATTCTTTATTTATTAACAAATTTATAATGATGGTGGAACTACACGAAATAAATTGATATTAACATAGTCGGTTTTAAATTAACATTAAATGACAGAATAGATAGGTTTGAAGCATAAAGTGATTTTGAAGATTGATATTACGGTTGAAAAATTTATACAAAAAAACCAAGAATTTTTAAATTAAGTAAATTATAAAAACAAATAATTAAGAAAATAAAAATTGTAGTTTAATTTTTAAACATAATCGATTAGACTAACTAACATCTAATAATACTTGTAAAAAAGCTTAATCGTCACATTGTAACTGAGCAATTCTACTAGAAGGTTTCATAGAATTTTTTTCAAATCGATTAAAACACTTTGGAGACTTGAGTAAAATTTTTATTGTGAAACCGAGTAATTTATTCATAGAATTCAAATTTTTCTTTAATTAGATACTTTAGATGCTTCTAATGAAGTTTGACGTATAGATTTTACTAAAATCGTATAGATTTTACTACTAACATGTTTTGTTGTCAAACAAATACAACAATGCAGTAAATAATGAGAAAAAATAATTTGGAGAAAATTTTGGAGAGAAAATCTTTCCTGGAATTGCCCAACCATTTATTTGGTAATTTTAAACTTAATTGAAATTCGATATAAAAAATTAAGTAATGATTTTTTTGAGTCGTCAAATAAAATATATAAATATATACAAATTATATAAATAATAAAGTAATGAAATTTAACGTATATGTATAGAGACTTTCAAACTAAAGTTTTAAAGAAATATAATTTCAAAAATATTTTTGTCAAAAAATATGAACTTTCTTATATCCTGGGTTTTACACGAAATCGGATTAATTTCACTTGTAAATTTATCTATGCACAATATTGGAATAATGTCGAAAGATAAAATGTTGATAATTTATTCCGACACTGCGATGGAATAACTTCACTTACAAAATGTAAGTGAAGTTATTCCTGGACCGTGTATGAACAATTTTTGAAATTCTTACAAATCTCAGGAATAACTTCACTTATATTTTATAAGTGAATTTATTCCATCACTGTGTCGGAATAACTTCACTTGGCTTATATAAGTGAAGTTATTACGGTCTAATGATAAAAATAATTTCGATCTTGTTCCGGATTTGCGATTCGATGTTATTCCGTTTCGATGCTATTACTGGGCATCAAGTAAACAGACACGCACGAGTGTGTTATGGAAAATGATGAGATAAAATTTGGCATTCAATATGCTTATTGAAGGATATATCGGTAAATAGAAATAAGTTCCAATTATCGTTTTATAGCATATGTATGTACATCCCTTAAGAAAATTTTGAACTGTTTTTTTTCGTATTGATTTTCTTTCGTATCTTAAATTGAAGTGGGGGAAATGAGAAGACTGTGAACTTCAACATTTAATTTTTATTGCCAATCAAGAACTCTGAATTGCAAATAAAAATCTATAAAAATTGCTTCTAAAAAATTACTTTTTATGCAGGGTTGTGATTAAGGTTTATTAATTCTTATTGCTTAATATAAAAGTTAACTAGTTAGAGTGTTCATGAGAATATAAAATAAATCTTTCATCGTCGTATCAAATATGGGGTCGTTCACTTGTGATGTCCGATTTTTAGGAGGAGAGGTGTCTTAGGCTCAGGTGGCAGTTTTAAACAATAGATTTTTTTGAATGATGATGTTGTGACAGAGGGAAGGAAGTGGTCTAAAATCCAAATTTTTGATGAACGTTATATGTCAACGGTCCCTATCAATTTCCGGAATTTTATGTAGTTACCACCTTTACTCCTTACATCTGCACTTCAATTTCATAAAATCTTCAAATCAAATATTTACTCTTTTATGAATGATTTTTTCTCTAATACGAAAAAAGTCAGCAGTAGGCCTTGACAACATAAATCACATTTTACGATTCTGAAATTTAAATTAAAAGCTTCGTTTTTAGAAGAAAGTTGGAGATTTATATTGAAAATTGATTGAATTCATTCTCAAAGGAAAGTGTGAAAAGAGAGCTTAATGATCAATTGGATTCTGTGAGTAATTAATACCTCTCTACCTCTATTAAAATATTGTAGATATTCTATTAATTCACGAGAACTAATGACATCGTTTTCATCAAATTACTGATTATCTGTTGTGGATTAATCGATTCTACAAATCAAGAAAATTGAAGATCATTAGTAAGCAATTTTCTATGGATTAATGAGAATTTTATTTTGATGAATATTCTCGAGCTATCAGGCATTGTTTTTTGTGCAAATTACGCAAAGAGTTTTATTTATGCTGTAAATTTAGTAATAATTGTAATAAATAGACTTCCGCTGCATCTAGTTCGAGTAAATATCAAAGACCAAAAAGGCAATTTTCCACCATGAAAAATGACTTTAATCCATCAAATTATCGTCAATTACCCCCCACAATAGGAAGATTCTTCTTATTCTATTTCTTTTTATTAAAGCTTCTGCTTTAAATTCGTTGATGTTAACGGCAGTAATGATTCTTCCGTTAAATAACAATACCATTCTATGAAAATTATATTTTCTCTCACATTCTTTTCCTATCCATCTCTATACATCCATTAATTGCCAAATGCGAGAATCGATGATGAAAAAAAGGAAAAAAAAGAAGAAGAATAAAAAATATATAAATCATTCTCATTTTTCTTCAACTCTCTTCCGCTTGATAGATTGATGGCGCCTGTCATTCATTTATTTCATATTACTTTTCTTATTCTCAGATGGTTGAGATGTAAAAAAAAGGAGATGTTGATGGCGAATAAAAAAAAATATTGTTTGAGTGGGATGACTGCAAGATGTGTAATGATTTGTCACAAACAACATCACCATTAAAGCCATTCGACCTTGAAACTTTTGCGTTGTTTAATCATCTTTAGATGCTTTTTGTGTCTTTGCCATTAGACAAAGAAGCTTTGTTTGCATATCTTTTAGTTTTATGTCTTGCTAATTTCCTTTTTACAACTCTTGTTATTTCTCTTTGATTTTCTGCTAAATGTGTGTTTGGATGTTGATTAGCTGACAATATTGCTGTCTATGCTCGTTATTTAGTCTCTTTGGAACATCTTACATTTGTATTGAGTTTAATTTCAAGTTTTTGTTTACAAATTTTAGGAAAATTATGAAAACTTGTGAATATAATACTCATTGTGCTATTAAGTGATGATTAAATGACTTAGTATTAAAGATTAATGTATTAGACGCCTTTAAAGTGAAATTAAATAGTAAATAGTGATGTTTATTGTTTAAAAATTGAAAACAGACTAAATGTTTCTAAAAAGGGAAACAACAACTCACAATGGTCTGAAATCGAAAAAAATGTTCAAAAATACAAAAAAGTCATGTCTTTTAAACCTGATCTTTTAAATGCACGATTATAAAACATAAACTGACGCATCTTCTGTGAAAATATCAGCCTTCTAATCGTTGTCTAACTCTGTCAATCATTAATGAAAGTCACGAAAATTTTGTGTACAAAAACACCATGAAAAAGTTTTATAATAATTTTCCACTTTCTATCGTTTGATACATGTTCTAATTACTGTCAATACATTAAATAATGCTCAAATTTTATGTTAAAGCTTATAAAACATTAGCCAAATGCTTAATCATTAGGGAAATTGCAATTGAAATTTTGAAAATTTCAAAAACTTTAAATGCTCATAAGTTAAAAAGGCCTCTAAAGGCCTCTCCGGGACTTGCACAAATTGAAAGATTGAGTCTTTATTTACCTTCTAATCATGCTCTTGTAACCTCCTTTTACCTCCTTTTCCAGAAATTTGCATTTTAATTTCACTTGTTTTCCCATACAAATTTGTTTGTTTACAAAAATTTTTGATACATTTTTAACAAAAAATCATACTTACACTTAATATTATAGGCTGATTTTTTCAGGAGTGTATAATCAAATCATAATAAAGCTATTAAAACTATCAAAATAAAGAAAATCGACAAAAACTTTTGAACCTTTAAATTTTCCCCTAAAATGTATTTTTGAACAATTTTTTCGATTTCAGACCATTGTGCAACTTTTTTTTAAAACAAATAAAATTTAAATATGTTTTGACCGTTAATATTTTGTAAATAGGTCCATAGTAAAATAAAGTTTTGAATTTCATCTAGAGCTTTCATTCTCACAACTTCTGATTCTTTTTACATCTGAGTTGTTCTGATTATGATAGTTTCAAAAGAAAATCTGACATAAGCATAATTTATTTGCTCTGCATCTATGCAAATGCATTTCAATTCTCATTTCCTTTCAAACAGAACAAAAACCTTTCTTCACTATACTTTTCACGTACCACGTTCTGTAAATTAAAGTTCAAAAAACTTGCATAATAATGCAAATTCCCAAAAACTAATTTGATTAAAATTAAGTTTCCAAACATTTTTCGTGGCATTCAACTCAAATTTGATCCTAAGAACTAAATTTGTTGAAAATTTCCTCAGTTTAAATTTGAAAACTAAATAAGAATAAACCTCCAAAAAAAAGTTTCAAAATTTACATGAAAACAAAAAAAAAGTTTTTAAAATTTAATTTTTGCTGCATTACAATACACAAAAGCAAGCGAATGATGTAGCAGTTGGATAATATACACAGTGGGAATGAAGGAAAAGCAGCATGGAATTGCATTCTGTAGAACTTAAAATTCTCATGATATGAATTGTTGTGTAAAAGAAAAGAATGGAAGATAGCGGAACTTTTCTCTTCATTTTTCACACTGAAATAATGGGAATTGTGTTCAATTTCCTGTAATTTTATATCTCATCTCTGTCATTGGAGATTGCATTCGCTTATACTACATTATACTTAGCATTATTATCTTTTATTTTTTGCTTTCTTCTGAATTTGATAGCAATGCCGAGTGTTGAGCTTGTATACAGGAAAAAGTTCATTTTTTAACTTCTCTACTTATTCCTGTTTGCTCTCCTCGCTTTTGGATGAAATTTATAAAGCTTTAGCTTCCTTTAAGTTTGTTCGACTTATCTCTTATGTTCCACTTCTCGTATATTTTTTGATACTTTATAAAGGTCTATAAAACTTTTTTTCTTGTTCCTACAATATTTCTTGATAAAAGTCTTTTAATAAAAAAAACTAAATAAGATAATGGAACTAGCTTGGATGTAATACATTTTGGTTAAATTATCCAAGTCGGGAAGTTTTAATGGATAATCACTTAGTATATACAGAATACTTCATCCAAGAGACCAAACCCTCAAAACACCCAAACTTCTCACCCCTAATTCCTATCAAAAAGAAAAAAAAATTTTTTTTTTCCTCCTTTATTCAAACTGAATTGACTGATATCGCACAAGCTTTATTCACAGCTCAAGGGGAAATCCTTTAAAATTAATCACTTTCAATTTGGAATTATAAATTTTCTCTCAATACGAGCATAAGAAGACATGAAAAGAATACATCAAGTTTATCAGCAGTTTTCTATTCGAACATGTTTTTCCTCTTTAACTCATTTTGCTTGTATTATATCTTGTATTTAGTTTCCTTTACATATTTCTAGCTTTTGTTTTTACATTTAAAAAAATATATTTATTGTAGTTTATTTAAGTTATTGCATAGAGTTGGAGATGGTGATGTAAAGTTTTTTGATAAGTTTATTTTAAGTTATGGAAAGTCAGATTTAAGTCAGTTAAAGTCAGATTGGCAAGCTTCAAGATTAGTTAAGTTTTTTGAAGGGGGTTATATGTGTAAAATATTTTTTAAAACTGTTTTGTTTTCATTTTTCATTCAAAAATTTTATTCCTCAAATTTGATTTAATTTTACAATTTTTAAGAATTCGTTTGATAGCTGCTGATTTTATTGATAAAATTAAAATAATAGCATTCTTTCAAAGCAAAAAAAAAATTAATCTGTTTAATTAACATTAATCAAATTAATGGCCCAAAAAAATAATTTAAGATCACAATTTTTTTCTGAACGCACTCTTAAAAAGTGAAAAATTTAATTTTTTTTTAAATTTCAGTAAAGGGTCATTCGTAAACTTCGTAACACTTAGGGAGAGGGATATAAAATAAAAATATAAAAATTTTTAAAATCTCATAAAAAATTTATTACGACCGAAGAGGAGGGGGTAAAAAATGACAATTTTTAGCGTTGCGAACTATACGAACGAACCCTAAACAATTTTTTATTTATTTTAGGTTATCAAAAATCTTTTTCATCCAGAGTTTTGCCATAAAATTTTATTCAATTTCTCATCTTTCAACCCTGATTTCCACTTATTAAATTATAAACTTTTGAACAAAACAAGTATCAAAGTTCTTTGACTACTAAGGCATTTTCTTCTTCTTCTTCTTTTTTCTCATCTAACAAAAAGAAAATTATTTTACATTTACGAAGAGATTACAAAAATTTTCCAAAAAAAAAGGAAAAAAAAAACTTTTAAATATACAACAACTCACTTACCCTCTTTACTTCAAAGAATAGTTCGAAGAAAATGAAACTTACTCTTCCGTGCGTTCTTTATTATCAAAATAACTTTTTTTGTGTAGCTTATATCTTCTTGAATATGAAAAAAAAAATAAAATTTTTTGGTTACTCACGCCCTTTTCTTTCCTTCTGTATACATATACATATTTTTTTTAAAAAAAAAGGAGGCAAAAGGAAAAGAATGAATAACGCCATAAAAAACTAGATATTTTGCAAACTGATAAACATGAAATTTATTGGTTTCGTGTGGAAGAAGACAAATCGATATGAAAAGAAGTAAGAGGAGAAATAACGTTAAAAAAATTTTTGGCTGCAACTTTTTTTAGTGAAAAGAAAAAATTACGGAAGCAAATTTCAATATTCACCTGCTTCGTTTCACATGGGCGACATAAAGTCTACAGACAGTTTCCAAAATGTGGCTGAATGAAGAACAAAAAAAAATGAAAGAAGAGGAAGACAAAAAAGAATTGAAAAGTCAAGAAAGAAGACTTCTCTTTCCCAAACAATAAACATGGCAATGAGGACGATAATAGAAGCTGTAGCAGTAAAGGATGAGTAATATGAAAATTGTCATGGGTATAGAGTAGGTAAAAAGTAGCACATTGTAGTGATGAAGAAAAATTAACATTTCATTATTTATGGATGCAACATTTTTACATTTCAATGTCGTTATACATTCATCCTCTCTTTTGCTTTTAGCTGATATTTTAAAGGGATGTTGGATGGTTGGGATATTGTGCAGTTTGTCTTTGAGAAATGTAAAATTAAAGTAGTAATTGCACCCTTATGAGGTATAAATTAAGGTATATTAAAATCTAACCGAAAAATTTTGAGAAGCTCTGAAAATAAGAGCCTAAACTTTGTTTTGGGGGTTTTAAACCTCCCCCTATTCAGTTTAATAGGGTTTTTTGAGAAAAAAATATTCCAAACCCCCTCTAAAATTTTGTTTCATACAAAAAAATTTCAACCCCCCTCAAAAAACTTCTGGCTACGCCTCTGATATATACAATCACATCACTGATGTAAACTTAATTTTGCATAGTTCAAATATTGAGCTTTGAGATGTGGATTAAATATTTTTCTTTTGGGCTGATAATATCAAAATATAATCGCTTCAAAATAAGTCAATTTGAGCTTAATATCAACTTCAATTAAGTTTGAATGGGAAAAATTTCTAAACCTTGACACCTCCCCTCCACTATTCAACCATCTCTAACTTTTAAATCTCCAGCAATTTCTAACCTTGAAACATACCATCCCTACACATCGGAATGCGTTTTGCGACATACAAAAATTCACATTAAACGTTCAACTCCACTATGTATTTTTTTTTCATATATGTAAATGTAGTAAAAAAAAGGAGAAATGGTGAATTCAAAACGACACTTCATTTTTCTTCTCTCCTTCTCACGTCTGCCTTTTTTCTGTCGTTTTTTTCCCATGCTTTCCTTTTTTTCCTGCTGTTGTTCTCTATTCCACCAATTGAAATGCCATTCACTGTGATGTGAAATTATATGGAAATGAGTTAAATGGATGAAGGTTGATTCTCATATGAATATTATTAGTACGTGAGATATCAATTATGTAATGGATGAAATAGACAAGAAGGATGGCATTTATTCATAATTTAGAGGAGATTGTGGTTGCATATTTAAGAATTATTGAGACATTAAAAAATTTTATGGAAATTTTAGCTTTAGAGGGCTTTCTGGGAATTCGTCATTGAGCATTTTTAAATGCATTTAGAGAAATGCCACAACTAAATGACAAAAGCTTTAAGCTCCAATTTTCTTAAATTTCCCATCAAAATCAAGTTCAGTAAACTTATAAATAATTCAAATATGGGTTCAGTAAACTTAAACTCTCGCAGACAAAATTCATCAAGATCTGCCATTCTATGCATTTAAATCTACATAGATGATTATTATTCCTAAAAATAGCAATAGTTTAGCATGACATGGCAAGCAAGGATAGACGATAATAAATCAAAATCAAAAGATATTAAAATTTCCATCGAGCATAAAAGGAGAAAATTCAATTGAATTATTTCGACTAATTCACACTTTTGTGAGCATAAAAAATTGGAAATTAAATCAATCATAAACAACATAAATAACTTATTCTCCAGCACATACATCCACACACACACACACAGAATAAAATAAAATAAAGCACATAAATGTACGCAAACAATAGAAACGATTCTGATGATAAGCAATAAATAAAAAAAAAGAATGAAAGAATATGGGAAGAGACACACAATTGCTTTGTGTCGCACAAAAGCGATCCATCAAGCTCATCTTTGCGATTATATCTGATTCATCATCAGTCCCCGCATCAATCCTTTTTAGATTTTTCTTCATATTCTTTGCCATTGCTTATTTCCCACATATTCCTCGATTCTTTCTTATCTATCTCTTACTTCTTCTTGCTTCGCTTGCTTGATGCGTTGATGAAGGGAAAAAAATGTGGTGATGGAGAACACAATGAGATATTTAGATATGAAACTGAACGAAAGGAGTAAGAGTTCATTGATGTTCATCAAAATTGTTCATTTTTTTCGTCATGAATTCAGTGATATGTCCAGGGTTGTACCATAATGTAAAATGGTCTACTTTGATAATTTCAAAACTTTAATCTTCTAAGTCCAAGAAAAAAAAGTGAAAAATAGTGTATGGATCGTGAGAAAGTGCGCCTTGACATAAAAAATATAAATTGTTCAATTTTTGTGGGTATTTTCAGGGTTGCAATACAGGCACCTATGCACCTGTGAGAATAGTACAATTGCTTGATAAGTAAGGTTTTGTTAGAATTTGTTTGGTTTCATTAGAAAAACCTTACAAATTATCAAGTAACGGTATTGCAACCATGGGTGTTTTCATGTTGGAACTAACATGCCATTAGAAATGCCTAAGTCAGCTTACTCTTTGATCTTTAGTTTTGAAATCATCAAATTAGGCCATTTTACGTAATAAGACCTCCTTTCATGTGCCAAAAAAAGTAAATATTTTTATAGACCAAAACTTTTGTTGGTTCCTCCTTTTGTAATCCTTAATAATAACCTCAAAAAACTTTTCTGCTGATCCTATAAATTCCTTATTCATCCTTCCACAAAATAATAACAATTTTTTCCTCATTCCCAACCAACACACATCCTTATTTCTAGTAATTTCTAGAAGAAGAAAAAAAATCAATTGGATTACTGATGCTGCAGTAACACCAATAACATTCCGAAAGAAGGTCAAGTAAACATCAATAAACGTACACACATTTCATTAGTAGTAGATACATAACGATCATTACCAAGCTGCTTTTTGGCTTGTGTCATAAATTTAGGACACATGACCCGACCTCATAATGTGTACAACAAAATTTATTCTTTTAAGATGTTCGCATTTTATTTCTCTCGGTAGCGCGATGCTTCCAGCCTTGCTCTTATTTGTTGAACTTCCAGTTAATGTGCATTTTCCAGTCGACTGGAATATACAGATTCAGGACATTCTCGTGAGAGGATTCTTGTGCTGAATAATTAAAGAGACTGAAAGCTCAAATAAAGAGATTTAACCACAATTTAAGGAACAAAATAAATTAAGTAATAACTTTATTAGGAACATAAATTAGTCTAAAAAAATCACATTGTACAATACGCAAAAGGTGCTGGAAAATTAATCCTGGGTGGATAAAATAAAATAAATAAAATCACACGTGAATGTCTTTTAAAGCTGAGATTACTGCTGCTTCTCTTGCTGATCATTTTTATTTTCACGAATTCGTTTCAATTTTCTCTTCAATGTCATGACAGCCTTGATGGTCTGAAAAGCTTTAGCTGATGCTGCATGCTCGCTGAGATTCAACTTATTTAATTGATATCGTTCATGATGTAATTTAATCTCAAAATATGCTCGTTTAAGGCTTTTATAGTGTCTTAGTTCCGGTGTGTCTTTAAGCATTAAGCATCTAGAGAGCGAATTTTCACCTTGACAATCGAAGGAATTGAGATGATAAAGTTGATGCTGTAAGGCATGAAGAAATGGTGAGCACCAAATTCTCGATATATACCAAGCCATAAATGATATTGTTAGTCCAATTTCCACTTCTCGTGCATGAATTGTTGGAATCATATATTGGAATGGAAGGAAGTTCAAGAACACATAAATCCATGATATAAATTTAAAGACGACAAATACTCGATACATAAGAATCTGATCCTTTTCTGTGTGCAGTGACAGCAATGATAGCAGTTCTGTGAACATGTGAAATAATCCCAAATTTATGTTCAGCACTACTGAATAATTTTCATATCCATAAATATAGCAAATTACAGCTAAGAAACTGAATAAAATTTTTGATATTGATTCACTGATGTCTCGTGCATGAAGATCAAGAATTGCAGCACAGACATTAAATCCAGAAATTATGCATGTAATTATTTTAAATTTGACCATATCGCATGGCTTGTAGAACAGCAGATTCTTCCTTTTTGGATACCATTTTCCCTTCTCAAGATCCAATTCATCTTTTATAAAGTATGAATGATAGAGAATTAGGAATGTTGTGCAGCAGAAGTAGAATATAAAATTCCAAATAAAATTTATTGATTGACGATACTTGACTTGTGAGACTTTTGACTTAATAAGCAGTTTCTGGAAGTGAGAAAATATTGATTTAGTTCTGCAAGTTTTTTTTGAAATTCACAATTTTTTACCTTAAGCAGCTGATAGAACAGAAAATACACAAAAAAGATGAACAAAATGTAAATAAACAAGGCATTCACATTCTCATTGACGTCCTTTGAGCCTAAACGAAATTTTAAATGCTGTACATACTCGAGACACTCAAGCAGAGATATTTTAGACCACATTTATACAGTAAATTATATTTTCTACTAAATCAACAACAATCAAAACATTGAGGGTACACAGCTGAAAATGCATTTGAATAGTCGAAATACGTTATGGTTATTTATATAGCATGTGAGAACAATGTGAACATGTGATGGAGATAAGAAAATTTTATTTTCTTTCATTTTTAAATAAAATATATTATGATGGTCACATACGTTATCAGTAATCTGAAAAAAAATTAATTGATAAGGAGCTCGGAGATGATTTGGTTGCTTCAATTTTCAATGCTCATTACTTATCAACAGCTATTAACTTGTTTTTTTTTTTTCAGGTTCATGATGCTGTATGTGACCATCAAAAATTTATTTAAAATGAAGAAAACAAAACTCTCTTATCAACATTCTTGTGTTTTTAAAGATTCTAGTTATTTATTAAAATTAAAACATGTGTCTAAAAGATGGGATGTTGATAAGAAAAATTTTGCAGGGCTCAGACACTCATCATAAAATTGTAAAAATTATACAATTTTTAGTGCATTTTTGCAAAAAATGACGCTTATAGTTTCACTTTGTTCGGCTGGCTGGCTGGCTGGGTGGTTCAAGGCTGTATGAGCTCTGAGATCTCAGAAACTAGACATAGTTAAGAGTTCTGTTATGATGAATTATCTTTTTACTATCGAGTTATTCCGGTATCGCTTATTAAAAAATCGTTAAACGATCTACTATTCCTGTAATTAACGATTTAACATTAAATAAGGAAAAAAATTTGTACAGTTGAAATTTGAAATTTTTTTGACCGTTATTTTTGATCAAAATTTTTTTCTTTCATTTTGAAAGGTTTTGTATTTATCATATTGAAAACAGACTTTTTATGCATAATGCATGCTAGAGAGACGAAAGTTAATGATTTTTGTTACTGTTGTACAGTTTTTTTTAAATAAAAATTGTATTTTTTGCAGGATTTTTTGCTGATATAAAGAGAAATTAAGGGGTTTTGTAATTTAAAACAATTTCCATTAATCGATTACTGATCGCTGCGACAAAAATGCGCTTAAGTCCCTCGATTAACAACACGAGGACTTTGAACATTTTCTCTAATTTTTTCGGTCAGAAAATTGTCAAAATGGTACAACTTTTTACAATTTTCACAATTTTTCAAAATTGGAAAATTGGAAAAAATTGTACAATTTTACAATTTTTTGATGAGTGGCTGAGCTTTATAATTTTGTTTATTTATTTTTTTTTTATTTAAATAAATTTTTGAAGGCCATAGAGAGAATCATTAATTTAAAAAATAAATTGATAAGGAATACGATGATTTTTTTCTTATTTTTTGTCGTTAGGGACTTTTAACACTTTCGGTCTTTAATATTTTTGTTTGAGGCATTTTAAGTAGTGCTGAACGTATCAGAAAAATCTATTGAAAAATTTCTTCATCATTTTATTAATTCCTGATTAGAGCATGATGGGAGATAAAATCCCCCAAATGAAAAAATTAATAAAATTTGAAAGAATTTTTAATTGATCATGCACATAGTGCGCTACATTTAAAATTTTAAAATTTTTCGAAAATTTTTACAGATTTTAGTTAAAAATCATTTTTAATTAAAGTACAAAGGATAAAATGACAATTTTAATCAAAAATTTGAAAAAATTGACAAGATTACAAATTTTTACTATTTCACTTACATAGTGCGCTGCATATAAAATTTTTAAAAGTTTCAAAGTGGGAATTTCATCCAGCTAAAAATCCATTGGGATAATAACTCCACATAATACAGGTGCAATTATTATCCACAATGACAAAAATATTTTAGGATTTAAGGGCAAATCCATGAAAAGTTGAAACTGACGAAAAACGACTTGCAATATTTCTCTACTTGTACAAAATTCAAAATTCTAAGAAACCGTTGAACTTTGTAGAAAATATTTGCATTTAGCTATTTTTCGGAATGTTTATCCATCCAGTTGTATACTAAACAATGTTAACATTAATAATGAACATTCACAGAACGACTGAATGCTTATTCAATGTCAAATTTAGCTAAATTAAATTCAAAAAATTTCAAAGTTTTTTGTAAACAAATCAAAAAATTTCAAATGTGTTTTGCAATAATCGGTTGTCTGCAGGAGAGATTGACGCTAAATTGCTTAATTTCTTTCAATTAAGTGAGTTTAAATATCTTCTGATAAAAGACAAAGATTAAGAAGATTATTTATAATATAATTGAATAAGTCTAATAATGTCTAGATATCTAGTTAAAGATATTTTTGTATTTTTTCGAAAACAATTTGTCGTTGCAGGAGAGATTGACGCTATAAAAATCAAAAATTCTCCTTAATTATCGACTTTAGGCATGATTTGAGGATTGAAATTGATAGATATTTTGAAAATACACATCATTTGGTACCAAGACTTTACTCAAAACCTTTATTTAAAGAAAATTTTGATAAATAGTAAAATTTTTAGCTTTTTTCAGTCTATGGATTTGCCCTTAAAAGGGTCCGTTTACTTATGACTTAAATCAAAATTTGGATTTTCACCTGGGCGATTCCATGAGTTCGTTATAAAGAGTCTCCACTGTTTTTACTTAATATTTCTTTAATTGATTACTTTAACTGGTATATTAAAGATAAATATCATGTCTTTTCATGACATTTATCTTTATCAATACCTAAAACATTGTTTAAACATGTCTAAAATCAAATTTATTAAAAAAAACTTGCGTTAATCGGTTGCCTCGAAAAGGACAAATTTAAACAGAGTTTTAGGAATTAATATGGATGAATAACATTAAAATACATGAAATTAATCTTTAATATACCAGTTAAAGTAATCAATTAAAGAAATATTAAGCAAAAACTGTGGAGACTCTCTATAACGAACTCATGGAATCGCCCACCTGTTAAAAAAAAATTAAAACAAAATGTCTAAAAAACAAATGTATATATTTCTCATCTTATTTAAAATCATCTCTTTATTTATTTATTTAAAATTTCTTGTACATAATTCAAAATTAATGAGATATTGCTTCAGTCATTTTTTAAGAGTTTTTCTTAATTCTAGCATAAATTTTTCTTATACTTAACAAATGTCATTTTAAAATTTCAAAAGGCACATAATTTTTTGAACAGAGTTTCAATTTTGTTCATATTTAAGTAGAATTTTGTTTAATTTCGTTGAGATTCACAAAATAAAAATATTATTGAGATTTCAATAGATTGGAACTTAAGTATACGGAAGCACTAATTGCTTAAAGCGTTTCTTTTGCTTAATGAAAATATAAAAAAATATTAAATTTGTTTCCTTAAATTTTAACAGCATCTCCAACAATGTCTTTTACTTCAGCAAATTAAAATTCAAATTATAAGCAAAAATAATATTTTTACGAATTTTTATAAATTTTTACAAATGTCATCCCGATTAAAATCGTTCACATAAAAGGTAATAAAACGGTCATATTTCCAAAAAAAATTTCATAAATTTAATTATTTTAATCCAGTAGTGTCCAAACTTTTTTTTCGCATCATGACACACTTTTCAATCAAAAATTTTTTTCGGAACATAAAATTTTTATAAGTGTATAAAAAATGGCTAAAGTAGCTTAAAATGGCTTAAAACGTAGGTTTCATGATCTTTTTATTAAGCTTAAATTTCCATTTTTCCGAAAAACAAGCCTTTTTGGTCGTTTTGGAATCTCTTTGCAGAACTTATAGCAATTTTTTGCGGAGCACAAAAGTGTCGCGTATGAAAGTTTGAACACCATTGTTCTAATCTCTAACATAATATTATCTCTAATCTCTTCTTAAAAGATAAAACAGTAGATTAAGGCACTTCGATTCAATTATAATCTCCTCTTATTAAATAACAATTTATAAAAGTTATGAAAATAATCGATTGATTTGTTACTAGGGGTGTCAAGTACAAATCGTACTAATTCCAAATACTTGGATAAAGTTTCAAAAATTCAAATCACTTGAAAATTTCAGTTTTAATCAAAATTTTAAAGAGATCAATGTTTTCGATATTAAATTTCTTTGATCAGAATAATTCAATTCTTTAATAATTTCTATTAAATTAATAAAATATTGAACTTTTTCATCTTTCAAGTCTTATTTTAGTTCATTATTGAGGACTGAAGATTTTTACAAGTACTTAAGGTATTAAGAACTTGGGTGTTTGGGAATTATACAAGTCCTAACACCCCGAAGTAATTGACACCACTATTTATTAGATTGCAATTTCCATATAATTTTTTTTTTTAATTTTAAATTGTGTATTTTCTAAAAATTTTTTTGAACTCAATTCAAAATATTTCAAATTCTCGAATTTATATATGCTTTGGTAATGGCAGGTAGATTGTAATCCTTTTGTATTCATCTGATGGGTGTATGTATGATACATGCTTCCAACATTGCAACTTCGATATCATCCCCTGTGAAGAAAAAAAAATTAAATCTAGCACTTTCAAAAAAATCTTCTAGGTAAAATATTCTTTTCAAAAAATAATCATAAAAAATTTATGCATTTTTTTCTCATTCAGGTAAAAAACTTAAATTTAATTTCTTTTTTTAACAATGCGTATTGAACCCGACTACCGACATTTCGAAATTTGTCAGTTAAATACAACTAAAAATTTGAAAATAAAAATTGTGAATGTGTTAATAAATTTTTTCACCAATTTTTATTTTCAAGATAATTTAAATTTTGTTAATATACGTTTTATTGATTAAATGATAGAAAATTCGTCAAAGAATGCAATTCATTTGATAAATCAAGATCGAGAATGGAAAAATGCAAAAATATTTTGATTTTAAAATCTTTGTTTGTTTACAAAATTTTTTGTTTACATTTAATTTCGAAGTTTTTCGAAATCAATTTCGAAATCAATTTCGAAAAACTTCGAACTGAAGTGACGGTAGTCGGTATTGAACATGCTATGATGTTTTGTAGATGAATCTACCTAACATTTAATAATTATAAAAAGATACATAAGCCGTCGGTATACAAATTTATGACGTGCATATTTAAAATATTATCTTGTACTAAATATTAATTTGAACAGCCATTTCAAATATTTTGTAGGTAGTGTGGAAAATTAAGAGGAAAAGAGATAGAGAAAAGAGAAATAGAAACATAAAAGAGTTGAATTATAAAAAGATTAATATTTTCTATAGAAATGTTAGTATTAGGAAGAATAAAGTATAAAAAATGCAATCAATATTAATCATGATAAATATGGAATAAAAGAAATTTATTAAAATTTAGCAAACAAATCAGAAATAATTGTAATTTTTTCCAATCACTTAAAGTATCAATTTTATTTACCGATTAAGTTATCATGAAATTTATTTTTTTAAGACTTCCTGCCGAGGAACTTTATCCTTCGTATAGGAGATTCGTTTCTCATCGCCACAACAATATATGTATATGAGGTCATACATGAAAATAACCGTTAGGGGCCGTTCACTTATGACGTTCATCAAAAACTTGGATTTTTAGACCACCCCTTCCCCCCTAAAAATCGGACATCATAAGTGAACGAACCGGCTCCTTAAATTTTAAAAATTTACCAATACCATCAAAAAAATTTACACCGAGAACAATCTAAAGTTTTGATAGTATTGTTTAAAACAATTTATTTTGTCTGCATGAACTCTTATATAAATATTGCTCTTTAATTTCGATAACCGACATCGGATATTGAAATTCAATTCTACAATGGAATTTATCTTAGACACATATGAATCACATTAAAAGCTTTTATGGTACCAGATTATATGAAATAATCTACAATTAGTATAGTAAATGTACAGTCGAAGAAAATAGAGCTTTTTTTAAAAAAAAAAATTAAATGGTACCTTTATTTCTCTTAGACATAAGCATCAGAAATTTTTTGCATGAAATTCACAATTAATAGCAAAGGGGTTGCATCATTATAAAATGGCCAACTTCGATGAAAATTTCACTGTATCCAAAAAATTTTTGTTTTTAAAAAATTTTGTATGCCATGACGTGAGAAAATTCATGGCACACTTTCTCATTTTCCATTTTCTCCTTGGATTAAAAGAACATTTTGAAGAAATAAATTTTTCGTGACTTATTTTTTTAAAGTTGATATAATTTTCATATTAAATTTACTTGATGAGAATTTTTTGATTAAAGCTGCCTTTTTCTGCAATGGTGTTGAAAGATGTGAGGTATCGCAACGTTCAATATAGAAGGGAATCTTTTCCAAATGTGAGTGAGTTAAATGTTCCGACATGTTATCTAAACTTTGACTTCCAAATTGACAATAGCAGCAGTTAAATGTGTAAACTCCATTACAAAATACTTGATGTTTTTCTATATTGTTAGCACTTGTTGTTTGTTGACACTTGTTGCATTTGATAGTTGAACTTGTCAAGCATTGTCTTACATGTATTCTGTAGTGATCATATGTATGCAATACTTGTGGACACCCTAATATAAAAAAATGGACTAAATATTAGAATCATAAAATCAAAATTAAACAAAAGTTTGGTACTTACCGACGCAAACTAACATTGGAAGTTCCCTCAGCCTGATTTTCTTAAATTCTTGATCCTCCAGTACCGCTTGAATCAAAGTATTTGCAAAAATACTCGTAAAACCGAAACTTTTATGGGCCAATAGAGCATGCTTTACAGCATTAAATTGACTGCATGTTCTGTAGAAGCATCGACTACAATAGTATTTGCATTGATTATATTTTTCAGTTATATGATCTACTAGAACATTTATATATGTAGTATTAAAAGTACAATAACTACAATTGAAAATCACTGGGTTATTAGTTATTTGCTGATGGCTTATTAAATGTTGAGAGAAACTTGTCGGATCATTAGTAGCGAATGAACATGGAACAAACATGCATTTGTAGAGTTGCATCAAATATTTTTTTTCGAAACACTTTTCAAGAGCATCTTTAGTTTTTAAATCTTCTTTGTTTAGCCATGGTCTCAACTCTCTAGTTTTCTGCAAATTTGGTACCAATACGACAGGATTTCTTGCAATTATTCCTTGAGAAGTACTTGGAACTTGATTGTGATTTGTTGAAACTAAACTTTGAAGAGAATTTAATGGATTCGCAGTAATTTGAGCTGGAGCTTGAACTTGTGGTGCTTGATTTGTGTTCATGTAATTTGTACTTTTAAATGCTTCATTTACGTAAGGGTTAGGATTTTGAGCATTGCTAGTGTTTGGCATTATTGCGTTACTAGGAATCACTCTTTCGATATCATTAGAAATATTTTGCTGTTGACAAGTTGCTGTTGGACGATTAGAAATATTTTGCTGTTGCTGTTGACAAGTTGCTGTTGGACGATTAGAAACATTTTGCTGTTGCTGTTGACAAGTTGCTGTTGGACGATTAGAAAAATTTTGCTGTTGGCAAGTTGCTGTTGGAAAAATTGTTTTCGTAATAGGTTCGCGTTGTTGTTTTGTTAAGAATGATTGCAGATTGTTTTGAGAATACGGTGGTGGTTGGAAATTTTGATTTGTTAGGGTTTGAGCCGTTGATACAACATTATTAGTATTACTATTGTAAGATGATTGAAGTGTAAACGTAATCAATTCATCATTTGTAAGGCTTAATACGATGCTATTTGGCTGAATGCTTGCTTGTAAATTTGATACAGTTCTTAAAGTTGCAGATTGTCGTGGCTGCGCATTTGGTTGGTCATATCTTGAAATATTTTCTTCTATCACTGCCTGCAATGTAGCTTCTTGCTCTGGTGTTGTTTCTGGCACACAACCTTCTGGAAGTGGCGTCATTGGTGGAGTGATCTGACTTGGAAGACTTTCTTGTATTGACGGCTGATGTGGAGAATTTTGTACTTCTGCAACATTTTGTCTTTCTCTCTCTAAATCTGTCATTTCACCAAATGTCATTTCTGGATTTAACATCAACATTGAAGCAATTTTGTCAGATACAGCTTTTTCTTCATTTTTTCCTGATAACTTATCACCAGGTAAAGATTTTACGCGCAAAATTTGTTTAGGTTGAGGATTTTCAGGTATGGAATCAACATTTTGTTGAACTTGTTCATTGTTTCGTTCTGCGTTTTGATTGGAAGGAGCTTCAGGTTCAGTTACTTTATTTTGATCATTTGTTGGCATTTCCTGTTGTAAAGATGATTTTGTAGAATCAGAAGGGTTACTTTGATCATGTTCTTGATTGTGATCATTGTTATCCTTTTGTATGCTTTGTTCTTCTTTTCTCTCACTCTTTGGTTCAATAATTGGTACTGGAACATTTCCATTTGAAATATTCGTATTAGATTCTGTTGGTTGAGACAAAATGATACAGTCAGAATCATTATCATCTTTGTCACTATCGTCCACATCAACTGTTGCTATATTTTCCTTCGAGCTAACTCTTTGCTCATGTTCTGGTATAATATGATATTTAATCATGTGTTCATACTCATCGAATAAGGGGCGAATATCTTTAAAGAAACTTTTTCCACACAGATTGCAAAATCCAGCCCACTTGTCCGAAGCATGTCTTGAAAGAATGTGATACTTGAAAGCGTCTTCTCTTAAATTATAATATTTGCAGCTATTTAGGCAACGGAATTGATAACCACCACGACATGATATGTATGATAAGTTTAACACCTTTCGTTCATTTTCAGTCAATAATTTAGACATTGGAGAACTATTTCTGCTCAAGTTAATTAACTGCTGTGCTTTGTTCTTCTGAGGACTTCTTTTTGTCTTAATACTTTTTGGACTTGTTTGCTTTACAGTCTTAGCTGATGTATTTATATTTTTGTTCAATTTTTGCTTCAGTGTTGAATTGGGCTTTTTTGCAACTATTGATATTTTTGGTTTAAGTTGAGGAGCTGCTTTCTGGATGCTATTTTCTGCTACAATTTCTTCACTGTCATTAATAGTAACAATCTCTTTTGAATTTGATTCAATAGACTTATTTTTTGAAGAGCTGTCTTTAAAACTTTTACTATTTGCTGCTGGATGTTGATTTGTTCCATTTTCCAAACTGTTCTTATCATTTTTGTTGTTGTCATTTTCTCTTGTTTCAGCATCCATATCAATATGAAGTGCATCATCTTCGCTTTCACTTGAGATTGGATCATAAAAAGAATCTTCTTGGATCTTATATTTTTCTTCTGTTACACTGCTTATCATTGAAATAACAGGATCTGTAGGTATTTTTAAAGGATCTGTAGATGTTTGTAAAGGATCTTTAGCTGCTTGTAAAGAATCTTTATCTGATAGAGTTTCATCTTTTTTTTCATCTTTATCGATAGAATCTAATGTCAGTTTACATTCTCCGATATTTTCATTTGGTTCCATGTTGATAAACTCATCTTCACTTTCACTAATTGGATCGTAGAACAAATTGTTTTCTAAAACATTGTTACAACTTTCTTGTGGTAAATTAGAATTTGTTTCTGTTTTTTGTGCATCTTCTTCATCTACATCGTTCTCTTTTACTGTTGTGTTTACATGATCTTCACTATTTGATATTTCATTGATTGTTGATTCTTTCGGTTTGTTTGAAGCAAGTTGATCATTGGAAGTAGATGGTTCCGAAACATGTTTGACATCTTCAGGAATATTGCTAGTATTACTCAATTCTAAATTGTTATCATTAGGAACTTTAGATGATTTTTCGCTCGATGCTTTACTGATCTTCCAGACACCATTTTCACAACGAACTTTATAAGGCTCAGGTTTGTAAATTATGTCTAATTTGTTTACTTTAACTTTACATCCTGTAATTTTCTCAACAGTAATGAAATGCCACTTTGGATTCTTTTCATCTTCATCCTCATCTGATGGTGAAAAAATATTTCTAGGAGTTACTGATCCACCTGAACTGCACTCAGTATCAATTTCCATATCACTTAGTATATTTTTGCTGTTTTCGATTGACATAACTCGTGGATCATTTTTAAGATCAATATCAGGAGTAGATCTGTTAGACTCGTTCTCTTCGTTTTTTACTGTTCCAATGATATTGCCGACAAGATTATCAGGAGTTGTTCGATCACTATCAAAGTCTACTAATCTTCTTGTTTTTAATGCTTTTTTTACGCCAATTACACTTTCGTCAGAATCATTGCTATTCTTACTTTGACCAGATTTAGAGGATCTAGCATCACTTGCACGTCTTCTACCTCTTTTCTTTTTCATTGATGATTGTGGATTGTCTTTAGAAATTGAATTAACGAATGCATCACTATCATCAGATGATGAAGCTTTAGTATCGACAGCATAATCAACATTTTTGTGTTCTCGGGGTTTTAAAGTTAGCAAAGCAGGTTTTATGAAACTCTTGTCAATATCTTCTTTTAGTTTATCTAATTCTCCCTTTCTATTTTTATGTCGCATCCTTTTAGATTCTCTAGACTTATCTTTTCTGTTAAGGGAACATTGATAATCTTGGTCATCAGAGAAATCGAGAACTGAATTTTCTGAGCTTTCCTCATCAGATGACGTTTGATCATTTTCAACAATGGGGACAACACGATTCCTTAGCTGTCTAGTTGGGTTTAATGTTAAATCTACAAATTCGATAAGAATGTTTTCATAATTTCTGCTTTTCAATGAGGATTCAATGTTTAAAGTAAGAATACCTTTCTCACAACAAGATTGTAGGAATTTAGTCATTTTTGGCAATTCTTCTTTTGAAATTGCTTCTTTCATCAAATTTGAAATCTTTGTAGCATTTGTTGTATCAAACTTTTTGGAAACAGTGTGGATAGCTTCTCGAAAGTTTTCAAGAGTTTTCATGGTGTCTGCGATTGCTGATTGACTTTGTGCTGGGTTCTCTGACTTCTTTGGTTTTCTGACACTTTTTGTACTTTCAGCTTTTTCTACACTTTTTGTACTTTCAGCAGAATAAAATTCACTTCCTGTTGATGAATGAGAATTGACTCTCTTCTTTCTACGAGAACTTGTGCTAGATGGTGCTTTCGATACTCTCTCATCATCAGATGAATCTGAATATTGCAAAATTCTTCGACGTTTTTGTCTTTCTTTGTTTCTTTCAACATCACTAACTTCTGAACTGGAACTGATTTTTCGTCTTTTTCTTTTGGCACTTGATGGTGGCATAATCACGTCCTCATCGTCGTCGTTTGTTTGAAATGCAACATTTTCAGGCGCAATGTTTAAGGGAGATCTTCCTGAGCTGCCGCTATATACAGTCATATATTCATCATCAATTTCTGAATCAGGTTCTTCTTCTTTCACATTTGTTAGGTCTATATCAACTATATTGCTGTTATTTAATTGACTGTTACCATTATAATCGGCCGTAAGCTTTACTTCCTTAATTATAGTTTCAACTTCACATCGTTCAGGCTTGATGGAAATTTTCTGACTATCAGTGTCCGGTGTAATGTTATTAGTTTGGATAGTGGTCGTTATTATTTCTACATCAGGACTTTCTGGCTTTATTACTACTTGTTGACCGTTTGGCATTCTTGTTTGATTTGGTTCATTTGTTTTGATCTCCACAACTTCATTTTCTTTATGGTAAGGTAAACGGCTGCTTGTTGTTTCATCATCACTGCTTAAGCAAATTACTTCCATTTTATTGTTCTTATTATTTTCTATAGATCTTCCTGACATAGATCCCTGTGAAATTTGTTATGAATATAGATTAATTTCTTTTTTGCAACAATTTTAAATCTTTTTTTTAATTATCTTACTTTGACCGTGATGATGACGTTCCTCGCTAATTTGATAATTGTCTTTTCGATATTTTCAATTACTTTGGAAGGTAATCTTTAAAAAAAATGAAGACAAAAATTTTTTAAAAAAAAAAATTAAATTTTAAAGATATTAAATGTTTTGTGAGATTAATACATTCGGTTGTGTAAGCAGGTATTAAACAAGAAATTATAATTTTCATTTGATATATATTAATAATCATGATAGTTGAGATTAATTTGTTTTTTCAGAGATTTATTCTACCTGATATACTTTTACCGACAAATAAAAATGTTTTGCCGACATGAGAATTTTTACCTACTGTTCTTTTTTAAAAAAAATAGCATTTCTGTAATTTTTGAAATTGAATGAAAATTTAAAATAGATTCTTATTAGATTAAATGTAAACCTTGCTTTGAAAAGTTTTCGAAAATAAGTTTTAACCATTCAATAATGTTCATTGTTTTAAAAAATTTAAACCATTTACAAGCATAGTGAAGTAAACAAGAATTTCTTATTGTTTTTAAAAGACTCTATGAAAGGTAGCAAAATATTGGAAGTTTATAATTAAAGACGTCATTTTACAACACAAAATTTTCGTTATGTTTTATTGGATATATTCGATTATAATTCAAGCCAATAAAATTTCACAAAAAAACGTAAACAAAATTTCAGAGTTGGAGGAAGTGGCATCTTTTATAGACCAGAAGCGGAAATTTGAAGGATTTTTAAAACATGAAAACTTTTATGAGAATGACGAAAAGTTGGATAAATTTTATCGAAGAATGGAGTTGAAAATTTCAACTTTCGAAAATTTGTTAGAGAATGTCAAAAAAATTGGAAAATTTAAATAAAAATGCATAAAAATGACAGAAAATTGTGATGAATGAAAAATTTAGTGTAAATTTAAATTTTCATAAAAATTTATTTTTTTTAAGAAAAATGTCGGCTTTTGCCATTTTTTCGAAATTTACAATTTTCTTTCTTTTGAAAAATAAGATACTGATGTACTACAGTATATTGGACTATATAACTGACTTTACATCATTTAGGTGTTCATATTAATTATGAAATTTATATTGAATTTATTTGTTATAAATTTAAAAAGATTCTAAATTTAAAAAATTAGGTAGTTAAATTCTGCTTAAATTGTGTCAACAATATAAAATATTTGTTCATTTTTTTCGTGCCAATTTATTGGTGCGTTCTAAAAAAAATGAGCCGGTTTGAATAAGTTTTTTCAAATCCTTTTAACTTTTGATAGAAATAAGCTTTAGATTTGAAATAAAAAGTATATTAAAGGTCTTATATTCTAATATTTATTGTGAAAATATCAATGTCCTAACTTGACTGGAAGTTAGTTTTATAAGCCGCGGAAAAAACTGAAAATTTTTAAAATTTTACGTCAAATTTTCAAATCGATTTCTTAAAACATTTTTCCACTACACTAATTAATCTAAACTACTTTTACAATATGGATTTTGCTTAAATTCATGAATCACTAAAGAGTTTTTGGTTATACTGCGTATTGTAAATAAAATTAAAGCTTTTGTAAACACGACGAAAAATTAAAAAATCAAACGAAATTTTGAAAAATTGTAATTTTTTTAACACAAGCAGCTTTAAAGAAAAACTAAATATGCTTTCATAATAAGCAGATAATAAGCTACATAACAAGTACTATTAACTTTTAATTCTCGATAAAAAAATTCTTATCGAAAAATTTTTTCTTCACTTTTAAATTTTTTTGTGTTTTGACAAAAACTTTAATTTTATTTACAATACGCAGTATAACCAAAAACTCTTTAGTGATTCATGAATTTAAGCAAAATCCATATTGCAAATGTAGTTTAGATTAATTAGTGTAGTGGAAAAATATTTTAAGAAATCGATTTGAAAATTTGACGTAAAATTTTAAAAATTTTCAGTTTTTTCCGCGGCTTATAAAACTAACTTCCAGTGAAGTTAAGACATTGATATTTTCACAATAAATATTAGAATATAAGACCTTTAATACACTTTTTATTTCAAATCTAAAGCTTATTTCTATCAAAAGTTATAATGATTTGAAAAAACTTATTCAAACCCGCTCATTTTTTTTTAGAATGCACCAATACATTTAAAAATCTCAATACAGCTCAACACAAACTTTTTATTCAAGACACAAACAATTTTTTCTCTCTTTTTCTTAATACATTGATACACACATGTGTGCCTCTACACATTCATTTATGTCCTATATTTCTATTTAAGAGACTATAAAAAATGCATCAACAAAGAGAAGAGAAACAGAGATGGATAGCATTCGTGCATGATCAACAAGCAGGTAACTAAAAGTTTCAAAAATTTCTTTTGTATGCTTTTAAATAATAGTGTTATGAATTGAAAAAAAAAATAGAAATTTGATTGATCATGTAGAGAAGAGAATAAAAATTGATTGACGTCCATTCGTTTCTCATATTTTGTGAACAGTCACACCCGAGCGACAAAAATCTTATGTTGATGTAATGGCGATTTGATGTCGCCTTTATAGTGTTATAAATACACTTGCAAGTGATCAGATCGCCATCACGTCAACATAATTTACAAAAGTTTCATAATAATTTATTTTCTATCTTATGATTTGGTTATTTCAGTGATTGCCAACTAATGATTGTGTCTTTGAAAAGTCGTTAATCATTTTGAATAATTGAGAAACAGATGCAATTTTGTTTGTCGAGGCAGAAGAGAAAATTATTTAATATTTTTAAAAATTTGAAAGACATTTTTTTCACACTGAGAAACAGATTTTGATAATTTTTCAATAAAAATTAAAAAAGAAAGTTTTTTTTTCTATCAGTGCCAGTGTTGCAGACTAAATATTTACAAGGGATGCAAAAAATTTGTTTGTTCTATAAAATCAATAAAAACTGTTACTTTCAGTTTTCATAATCGCAAATTGCGGGTAAGGCCAAAGCCTTTTGTCCTGAAGGCACTGCGATTTGATTAGGACTGAATCTATTGTATCATACCCAGTGGACCTACAGTTTTTGGTTTCGAACCATTTGGAAACTCTACACATTGCAAAGACACGAGTATGTCTTAAGACCTTTTGTATCTAGCCATATTTCGTGTGTGCATGGTGCCGTAATGAAATCATACATATGCTAGTATTTTCCTAGCAGAAGAGACACAAAATGTACCAAAGATCTCAATACTGCACCCAACACACGATCTGAACTTCCCAACTAGACTTCTCAACCGTTGAAATGAAAAAAGAGCTTCTAAATTTTGACTTGGATCGGGATTGAACTCAGGACCTTTTGGCAAAGAAAGCCAACGATCTGCTAATTAGGCCATGTATTTTAGTATTAGTTTTAAATAACGTAAGCATAAAGCACACAATAATAATGCATACAAAAAGAAAATATCATTTTTAAGCCTACATTTTTGCTAATGCATATAACTTGATACAAGAATCGATAAGAACTGAATTCAATCAAAATTTTCTGACGAAATATGGTAAGCATTTGTATTAATTGTAGGCATAAGCAGTAATTGACAAATTCTTACAGGTTTAAAAATCATAATGTAAGCAAAATTTTACTTTTAAAGTAGAGAAAATTGCATGAATCAAATAAATCAAGTATATGTATTGAATTTTTGTTGATAATGAGAAATATTATTTTAAAGGTACCACTTCAAATTTATATTTAAGAAACTTTTGTTCATCATTATCAATTTTTAAAAAAAATTGTGAAAAAAAATTAAAAATTTTGGGAAAAAATTTGTGTGAAATTTCAATCTCAGAGACCTCACACCTAAGCCTCTTTGCAGAGGCGTAGCCAGGTGGGGGGCGGTGCTTTTGGGGGCTCGAGCCCCCTCTAATTTTTAAACTCCATAGAAAATATTCCAAATAAGAAAATTTTTTGGAAAAAATTTTTTTGCGTACATAAATGTATTTAATAATTCTTATCTTTTTTAACCATTACTGAATAGGGGTGTCAATTACTTGGGGGTGTCAAGACTTGT
Source organism: Chironomus striatipennis (assembly GCA_026123125.1). Lineage (NCBI taxonomy): Eukaryota > Metazoa > Arthropoda > Insecta > Diptera > Chironomidae > Chironomus > Chironomus striatipennis. The sequence continues at coordinate 32,336,174 of CM047394.1, forward strand.
ACAAGTCATAAATACCCAAGTCCTAAATACCCCAAGTACTTGTACAAATCCCAAGTCCTCAAAAATGAACTAAAACATGACCCTAAAGGTAAAAAAAATGCTTTATTTTGTTCTTTTAATTGATATTTATAAAGAATAGGGTTATTTAAGACTTATTTTGATCGTTAAAATTTTATTTTCAAGTCATTGGACTTTTTTAAATGTAAATTAAAATTGAAATTGTCTATGTTCATCAAAAATTCGAAATATTAATCAAAAAGTTTATTATTTAAAACTTTTAACTGAATTAGCTCCATTTTAAGTTTTTTGCACGTAAAAAAGACAAAATTCAGTTAAAAATTCAATTTTTTTAAAAAAATCTTTAAAAATTTTATCTTGAATAGCTGAAAAATTGCTGAAAATTACTAAATTATTGGATTTGTACAAGTACTTGGGGTAAAAACCCAAGTACTTGGGGTCCCCCAATTCCTTGCCAAATACCCCAAATACCCAAGTACTTGGGATTTGTACTACTGAATAAAAGATTTAAAAATTTCGAGCTCCCATTTCAAAAATTTCTGGCTACGCCCCTGCCCCTATATCTATTAAAAAACATCTACACATTATTTGTAAAAAATTCCTATAAAAATTTAGCGATGAGCACCCTTTTCATAACTTCAACTAATGATCCATTTTTTCACTCACTGTATAGATTTTGCTTTCATTAATTACGCATAATAAAATAAAAGAGACAAGAGAATAAAAATTCATTCAAAACATGCAACAAATAATTATCATGTTCATCTTTTTATCCACATGTGGTTCCATCGGTGACCAACCTTTTTTGTACCGTGGTACACTTAAGAGATAAGCCATGGCCAAAACCACACACAACATACGGTTTGTGGGATTCTTTAATTTATTTTCTCATACTAGTGTGCCGCGACACATCGGTTGAACATCACTCATCTACACGAATACATAGATACAAAGAAGACGAAGAAAATGTTGATCATTTTTAATTTTTTTTTCGCGCTCACTCTTTTTAGCGCATTTTTGCAAAAAATGACGCTTATAGTTTCACTTTGTTCGGCTGGCTGGCTGGCTGGCTGGCTGGATGAGCTCTGAGATCTCAGAAACCAGACATAGTTAAGAGTTCTGTTATGATGAATTATCTTTCTACTATCGAGTTATTCCAGCATCGCTTATTAAAAAATCGTTAAACGATCTACAATTCCTGTAATCAACGATTTAACATTATATAAGGAAAAAAATTGTTGAAAACCCCTCGATAAAAATTTGAATTTTTTTGACCGTTGGAATTTAAAAATTTTTTGACCGTTATTTTTGGTCAAAATTTTTTTCTTTCTTTTTGGAAGGTTTTGTATTTATTATTGGGAAAACAGACTTTTCATGTATAGAGCATGCTAGAAAGACAGAATTTAATGGATTCTGTTATTATTGTACAGTTTTTTTTTTATAAAAATTGTATTTTCTTGCAGGATTTTTTGATGATAAAAGAAGAATTAAGAGATTTTTCAATTTAAAGCAATTTCTATTTAATCGATTTCTGATCGCTGCGACAAAAATGCGCTTAAGTCCCTCGATTAACAACACGAGGACTTTGAACATTTTTTTTTTTTTTTCTTTTCTACATACTAAATATTTACGCTACAACAATGTTGCCTGAATAATGTGATCGTTCACACTTTTTTTTAAGTTTGATTTATTGTATTAGTCTTTATTTCAATACATGTGTTGTCTTATTCTAGTGCGATTTAAATTTTTTGCTTATTTAAAATTAAATTGCTGATAGTAAATACATGAACTAAAAATATTTTTAGTGTCATTTAACAATATTGCTACATCGACTATAGGAGTTATTTATAAGTGATGTTTGTTTAAAAATGCTTGATTTGAATCAAAATTTGAAAAGTTTTCATGTCTAAATTCTTTTATTTTTACTATTTTAAAAATTCAAAGAAAATTGGAGAAAATTTGAAGAAAACTCGAAAGAAAATTGAGAAAATTTGAAAAAATTTGAGAAAATTTTAAAAAACGTTGAGAAAATTTGAAAAATTTGAGAAAATTTAAAAAAAAAATTAAATAAGAAAATTCGAAAGTTTTTCAGTTACGTCATTTATGAACAATCCTCTAAATTTGTTCAAAAAAAAATTAAACACTCACATAACAGATGACAGACAGAAAATTCAAATGCTTGAAAAAATATTTTAAAGATGAGAAAAAAGGACTTACGAGAAAAGGGAAATTAGTGTGACAAAAAAAGTTATGTTGAACGAAAAATTCCCATCAGACTGAAAAGCGTAGGCCATGATTACTTGTCACATTATTCTTTTTCAGCAGTTTCAAGATGTACATATAGGTACATATTGCTCAAACAAAACCGTCAACAGATATCAATTTTCAGTGTGCATAAAAATAAGCAATTTTGTGGAAGTCCGGTAGTTGAGGGTTCGTGCATAAATGAGGTTCATTAAAACTTTTTGAATTTTCTTATCTTTTTCCTATTATTGAATGTCAAATGTCAAAAAATTATATTTTCGTTGATCTCTTAAAATTGAACATCATTTATGAATAATTTCCATAGCTGTCGATTATATTGACTAGGTTTGAAATATTGTTGAATGTAAGTGTATTTTTTTTTAAATAAAAAATAAATATAATATAAATAAATATAAATGAAAAGGCTAAACACGGCTGAACAAAATTTAAATAATTCCTAAGAAATTTAAAAATTCTTTCTAATCCATAATTTAATCTGAATAAATGCTTGCCAGCTCTTAAAAAAGTCATTTATAAGCTCGACTCAAAGACAAAGCAACACAATAATTTTGTCAACGATCCTCAAAAATATTTAAATCGCAAGAAAAAATAAACCTTTTCTCATAAAATTAAAATTATTCAAATGTTCCAAAAAATCAAATACAGAGTTGATCATTGCTCTTAATTGATTCCATTAAAATGCCTAAAAACTGGTTCCAAAAAAATATAAATGCCTTTCTTAAATTTTAATAATTTCTATTCACAAAAAACCAGCGCCCTATAAAAATCAAAAATCATCAAGGAATTTGTTACAGAGATTGATGCTTGAGGTATAGATGAAGTCTACATGATTTGTGTAGTTCAGGGATGGCCAGCTGGTGTACCGCGGTATACTTTTGTGCCAATATTTTTTTTTTTAAAGTAACACGAGCCGCGCTCCGCGAGCGATTCTTTTTATGACTTACTCACAAGGTGTGCCGCGACACAAAAAAGGTTGGACACTACACTGTAGTCTGTCTAACAACAGGAAAAAAAATATTTTTTACAATTAATCATTGTATTCACTATACATTCATGGTCTTAGCAAAAAAGACATAGCATAAGTGAACTTTCAAAAAAAAAATACAGACATGCCACATGTTTATGCTGCTTTATTAAAAAAAATTGCGGACCAAATGTTTTAATTAAAAAAAAAATGTTTTTTTGCGCTTGAAAGATGATATATTAAGGCACAGAAAAAAAATATGAACATGACAACCCGTGTGACAAATAATCTTAAAGTCACAATTATTGAACAGTTCATTTGCTTATCATTTCTTATCAGTTCCACAATTCAGCATTTTCTTTATTTTCATGGAGCAATTCACACAATCACAACATTTTCTTCTTAATCTCAGCATCCGTTGCACAAAACAAAAAATTTTACTCACTTTTTTCCTCTAACGATGTTGTTCTTCATTCCTTCAAATACTCTCCCGTGCGGCTTATCTTTATTTATTTCAATCAATTGATCCAGCACTGGCAAGTATTTTCTTAAGTATTCAATCGTTAATTCACTCATTTTGAATAAAATTTATTATTTTTTAATTCTCTTTTTTTTTGTTTACAAATTTTAATTTCACAAATTTTATTACTTAATTCTTATTTTTTGGTATCACTCCATTGGCAATTGACACTTTATAGACTTAAAATTACACTTAAAGTAGATTGAACATTCTAACGCGTCTTTATTTGCCGAAATCCGAAATAAAACTAATTCCAACTTTAAGACATGATCCTTCTTTTGTGAACGACAGACAACAAATGAGAAACTTGTGTAATGTCACATGTAGGAGGCGCTGCGAGTAGTTGGAATATTCTGCTACATTTGCCTAGTTTTGTTTATTTTTTTCTTCATTTAATGCTGATCTATGCAACAGTTTAGATTTATTTATTGAATTTAAAGAGTTTTAATTTGATTAAAAATTTAAAATTATTAAAATGACGTTGTTTAAGTTAGGATCAATCCAGTGGCTCTGTTAGAATTGTGAAAATTAAGTGATTAATCTGTGAATTTGTTATTCTAAAATATTTGTAGCGCAATTTACAAAATATTAATTTATTCCGAATCAATGCAAAATTAAGTGACATAAAGTAAACAGTTCAGAAACTTTCAAGCCCTTAATAAACCTGTTGATCAAATTTTCAACAATAACTATCAGAATTTCGAGAATTTCGTCGTCATTTAAAGTAGAAATATTGTAGATTGCTCATGTACTAGATTTTTGGTATCAAATTGAGGAAAATATCGAACAACAACAAATATGAGCACTGAAAATATTTCGATAGAGCAACATCTAATGTTCGTCAATAAAATGCGTGAGAGAGTGAGAGGAACAGATTTGGAACCTATTTGGGATAGACTGCATTCGTACATGATCAAAATAAACGAGTAAGTAGTAACACGCACATACATATTACGTAAAGTTATTTCTTGGGCTCGCTACAGGAGGCAAGAAAAAATCTTTTTTTGCCTTGGCAATCATAAAATTTAAAACAAATAAATAAGTTTTAAAAGATTTTGGCTGCATGTTACAAGACCAATAGAAAATTTAATATTCGGGTATTTTTGACTTGGTAATCTTTGAATTTTGAATACTGATAAATAAATTTGAATGCAACATTTTTTGAAAATTTATTTTATTTAAATATTTGAGGAATTTTTTACATTGTAATGCAACGATAAATCCACACGTGTGAACATCTGTTTATTGTCATCAGGGGTGTAGCCAGGAATTTTTTTGAACGGGGATTTGACCCCTCACTTCCCTGGTTACGCCCCTAATTATCATCTATTATCATATTTGGGGATTTAATCTCGCTATCTTGTTTCCAAAAAAAATGAATTTTATGGTTTGGAAAAATGTTAATTTTAGGATAAATTTTGTTGGTTATAATAATGGAAGATTATTGATTTACAAAAAGGATTATGAAAGGATTAACAATTAAAGTAATTAAGGTAGCATTCATTTTTTCTACCACAACATCTGCAAAAACGCATTTGAGATTTTTTTTCTATCCTCAAAATTTACAATTCAATTTTCTCCCATTTCTTTTTGTTCCCACACATCATTGTTGCAGGTATTAAATATTGGCACTTTATCCATCCTTTGTAAATTTTTATTATTTTCTTTTGTATCAATCACAAAATATCTTTCTATAAATTTTTGGAATAATTTATGATCGACCCCAATTGCTTCAAAAAAATCAGCCTTTTTCATCTGCACATTTCACCTTTTTTTACAAAAAAAATATTTATTGTTTTTTTTTATTGCCCATAAATGTTCTGATACAAATATTACCCTTACATACCATTACATAACATTTTTTTCTTATCTCATTCTTTTCTATTCTAAACAATCAGCTTAAATGACGAACAGAAGAGAGCATTGGATGAAATTATCAACAAAGTTATCGCAAAAATCGAACATTTTAAAAAATTATCAGAACAACGATTAGAAGCCATTAATGCTGAGAATAAAAGTGATCATGAAATTGATGCACAATTTGAAACTTCACCAGCTTCAGAACTTACACCAATGCATTCACAGTCTGAGCAGACTCCAAAGCCTGACCATGAATTCGTCAAGCCATCACAGAAGGTAAAAAAATTTAAAAGGTATAGAATGCCACGACAAATCCATCCACATATTGTTATGTCACCGAGAGGTGATAATATTCCTGTTATGAGAATAAGACTCTCAGAAATTCTCCACAAAAGAAGACAAAAGGAAGAAAAGAAGAAGAAGAAAAAGACAAAAGATGTTGATGTCCTTAAAGCAGCCATTGAACAATACGAGAGAAGTAAACAATTGCCAGTTGAAGAGCAACAAATTGCAGAAAGTATTGAAAAAATTACAGAAAATCAACCGGAACCAGAAAATTCAACTGCTGTTGAACATGCCATCCAAAATCCACAAAACATCGATATTCCAATGGAAGTTGAAAAAATTAATGAAATTTCGACTGTCCATGACACAATGAATATGGAAAGATTTTCAAATCTTGGATTGAAAGATTGTTCAGTAAGAATTGACAAATGTTCACCAGAAAAAGTAAGAAAAGTTCCAGCAACTGAGACTTCAACTAGCACTCAGGCTGAATCTGCTTCTGTTAATAACCCTCAACTACCAACAGAGCTTGAAAAAATTCCAATTGAAAAATCAAAGACTTTGCAACAAAATGGAAGCACAAAAATTGATGAGCAGCAATTTATTTATATTGTGGATTCAGATGATGATGATAATATGCCAGGACAAGCAGTTCAAAATACCAACAGTACCCAAAAATTTACCCCAGCAACCACAAATTTAAGGTTAAGAAAAAAGTCTCAGCTCATTGATAGATCAGTAAATATCAACACAGACGCAAAAAATTCGAAAACTCCACAAAAATCTCCAAAAACTACTGACAAATCTCCTCAAAATGTCGCTAAAAATCAAAGATCACCTGCACCAAAAAAGCCAAAATTAGAGCCTCAAAATTCCCAGGAAACTCAAGACTCACAAGTTCTTGTGACTGTAAAAACAGTTGACTTACTTGCTAAACCCCAAAAATCAATCGATTCGAATTCTAAATCTTCGCCATTAAAAGCTCCTACCACCCCGAATATTTTATTAAAACCAGCTAAATTATTACAAAATGTCACAAAAAGTGCACCTGCTGCAAAATCTCAAGCCAAAAGAAACAACAGATTTACAATTGACACGATGCCAGACATAAAAGTGGCCACCGCAAATTCAATAAGACAGTCAGCCAGGCAAGCGATAAGAAGAAACAGTATTGCTAAGGCAATTAATTTTGAGCAACCATCACCAGTAAAGCCAAAAGACTCGCCAGATAAGTCAAATTTCATAAAAATTTTATCAGTGGAAACACTCCATGTGCCTGGAAAAAATCTGGAACCTCAACTTGTGATGCCAACAAAAAAATTACAAAATGCTAGGAAATCTACAAAATCTAATAGTGTCAAGCCAACTCATAAGCTACCATTATGTAATCAGACTCCAAACAATAATAATTTGAATCAAGTAACAGCAAAAAATGCTGATCATTCAGAACTACCAACCAATCACGTAAACAGTTTATCAGACCATAATTTGATTCCATCTACAATAATTAAAAATGAGCCACAATCACCAAAAGGCTATATGACACCACCAATGACTGAAATTCCAACGAGTGTTATGATTTCAAAAGTTCAAAACGATAAGAAACTTGTATTACTTACTGCTGAAGCAACACTAAAAAAACTACGTCCGTGGCTGAAAACAAGTGAACACAGAAAATTATTAAAAAATTGCGAAAATATGCTTGGCAATGGATTTTGTCTGTCAGCATTATTTAAATGTATGGGATCAACATGCAGTTATTACACCAACAATTCATCAAATTTCCTGCGTCATTTGAAGCTACATCAGCAAAAGCAATCAAGTGACATGAAATATTTTTCACAATGTGCTTATTGCAGCATTATTGATGACAATCCAGAAAAATTAATCAAGCATATTTTAGATACTCATGGATATAGCGGGTAAAATATGAACTAAATTTGTTTCTGTTTTTTTTTTTTACTGGCTGATCATAATAACTGAATATATTTTTGACGATCAGGTTTTAATCTAAAGCAGGTAGAAAAATTGATGATGAAAAAGGGCCACTTATTATATAGCACAGAAAAAGAACAATAACACAAAGAAATATCGATACACAATTTGTATTAGTCACTCATAAATTTTGAATCTCTAGAGCAATGATGATCAATCGGTGTGCCACGGTCCTGGCCCTATAATAATATATACAGCAAACTAGTGTGCGTGCCGAAATAAATCCAAAAATGTCTATGTTTAATGTGTATGAAGGTAAGGTAAATTTGTGGTAAATATAAAATTGAGGTACCGTGAAAAATAATTTGGTCAAAAGTGTGCCAACATACCAACACTCAAGAGGTAAATCATTACCAAAACCGCATACGGTATACGGTTCATGGGATTTGTTTTTTTAAAAATTTCAGCGCACTAGTGTGCCGCGGAACACCAGTTGGACATCACTGCTCTAGAGTTATATTATTATTTCTTGAATAAAAATTTATTCTTCAAAAAATTATTAGAGATCGTTCGTAAAGTTTTCAAATTTTTGGGAGGGGTCTGAATTTTTTTTAAGCTCCTTATAGAATTTTTCAAAATTTTATGCAAAAGTTGTTAAGATCAGCTGAATCGAGATCAAAAACGTTCATTTTTTGGTTTTACAAATTTTACAGAAAAACTTCTAAGTCTAAAATTTTTACTGACGTCATTCGGAAACAGCCTTAAAATAAAAAGTATTTTTCTTATCATCAACTTCCTTCCTTTACAGATATCAATGTGCCTACTGCTTTTATAGAAGTTGTGATTTTCAAATTCACACACACCATAAACTATTTCATCCATTAAAATCTGAAGTCGTGATTGAATGTCAGACACATAGAAGTTTGGATATGGAAAAGGAATTATCAAATGCATTGAGTCATGTCATGAATGTGTGCAAGCCTGTATGCTGTTGTGGTAAGTTTTCAACTTTTTGTGATTCTTTCATTGAACAGCTAATTATTCTTAACATCCTTAAAATAAATTAAATCTTATTTTATTTCACAGTCTGTAAGTTTAAATTTTACAACATCAAGAATTTTGAAGATCACTTCAAAGCATATCCAAGTGTCCCATCAACGAGATGCTTAATTTGTAAAATTGAGATCACTCAAGAAACAATAATGGACCACTTGAAGGAATGTCATAAATTTGGAGATTTTAATTGTGCATTTTGTTCTCATGCATCAGATTCATCGAATGATATTAGAATTCATCTTTCTAATGTCCATTATGATAAGCCAATGCTGTATTATGATCGTACAAAACAGACAGACAACATCGATCTGATAGCAAATCAATCTATGGTAATTATTGATTTTTGAAGCTTTTTTTAGACTTTATTAACAGAAATTTAATTTCTAAAAACAGAAGAAGGAAGATGTTCTGAGAAGCATAGTGTTAAAGCAGCTCATCCATCAAGAACAGTCAAAAGCAAAGAATATTAAAATTTTCCACAACCAGCAAGAGCTTGAAAATTCTCATGGTATCAACACAGGGCTGCTAGAATAACATGAATGATTAATAATTTAAGTTTATGGAATAAAGCATAAAGATGTTGTTTAAATACTAATTAAGTTCATCCACCGAATAAGCATAATTTGTTTTTCTTAAAAGTATCGTAAAAAGATAAAAAATAAAATTAAATACCAACTAGTCTGAGTCAACGTATTTTTCCTTATTTTTGAATTTTAGAACATTTAGTACTCCTTATTTGTGAACATAAAAACCGTTACGAAAAATAAGGAAAATTCTAATTTTAGCTAATTCAATAAGTTTTGTTGATATATAACGCAATTAAAAGCATTATTATAAAAATTTTTAACAACATTCAATCGTTATTTGGAAATAAGAGTATCAAATAAGAGTTTCAAATAAAAAATTTTGTATGGAAAAATTTTAGTACTGAAACTCAAAACAATGTAAATTAGTATGAAAAATTCTTAACTGTATTGCTTCATTGAATATTTATACAAGTAGCAATAGTGAAGATTTCATAGATTTTATGCTTCTTAATACTTTAAAAATCAAAAAAGCAATGAATTTCAAAATTTTGTTTACTAATTTAACGTCTATAAAATATTTGAAATTTTTTCCAAAAAAAAATTTGTTTTCAAATTCAAATTTTAGAAGTCTTAACTGAAATTACGTTTACTCAGACTAGTTGGATTAAATATATATCAAATTGAGTTATTCTGTGGCAAATTTTATTCAAAAAAATTCATAACAATAGATTCTTTAATCGTGAAGTGATATAACATTCCCAATTTGTAAGAAGCTTGAACTGTTAGAAGACGAAGGCTCTGGTAATGTTGCTGGATCAATAATAAAATTTTCTGCCAATCTTCCAACGCTTCCAGCATTTTTATACACTTCATCGTTGAATTTATATTTTAAATGTATTTTTCTGACAGTTCCAGTAATTCTTTTGCTAAGTTCTTTCGTTGTTAGTGACTCAACTGTCGTTGATTCTTTTCCAGTCTGTAAATTATGAAGAGGTTATCAAACAATATTTAAATTAATGACTAGATCTGCTTACACTTAGACTTCGTTCAGCAAAATATGACAATTTGTCAGGATGCTCTGTTGCAAGATGATTGTCAATAGCTGAAAAAATGCTCGTTCCGAAAACACAAAATACACACTGAAAGTTTCCAAACTTGTTGAAGCATTTCAATAAATGATGACTAATGTTCAATTTAGTTGTAGTCTGATTACATTTTATGCAAACTGTTGTGAATTGTTCCCTGTGACTTGAAACATGAGCTTCAAATTCTGCTATAGTGTAGATTCCAATATTACAGTCTACGCCAGCAAAAATAATATTCAAAACTTTATTTCACGAATTGTATGTGATATGAAAAAAAAATCAACTTACATGGACATGGCAATGCATGACAAACTTTTGGAATCGATTCTGATATTACACTTTTCTCAAGATTCTCATTTTTAATTTTTCTAGGTTCAAATTCAACGACAGCCTTTTCTTTTAAACGATGAAAATTTGAATGGTGATTTGCTGTGACTTGATATTCATTGATTGATCGGTAAAAGCAATACTTGCATCTATAGGAGATTCAAATCATTAAAAGCTGAACAAATTATTTAAAGTTCAAAAATTTTACCCAAACTTTCCATAAGAATGTGCGTTTTCAATGTGAACCAGCAATACATTGATAGTCTTTGGTCGGAAACTACAATAACAACAAAGTAAATAATTCTGAGAATCATGTTTTTGGTGTACTTGATGAAGATCAAGATGCTTTTGAAACAGTGTTTTGTCATTAGTAAAATAACTGCAAGTCGATCCCATACATTTATATAGAGATGCGAGACAATGAACGTTGTTTATCATCTTAATGGCTTCAAAATATTCCTTTCGGGATTTAAAATCAGCCTTTTCTATCCAAGGCCTCATTATGTCAACTATTTCATCGTCATCATCATCATCTATCAAATTTACAACTTCAACGGGTTTATTCGTAGTATTTATTTCTATTGACTCTCGCAACACTGCAGTTGACTCTTTTTTATTAGTTTGTAGAGTAGGCAAAATTGTTGGATTATTACTTGAGCTTGCAGTAACATTTTCGGTTGTTTTTGGAGGTCTTTCATTTGGAGTGTCAGAACTTTTAACGGGCAATGGTGCAGTTGACTTAATTGAAGCAATCTTAGACGTGATATTAAGAACTTTACTTGAACTTTTTTGCTGTGTGGTGGGTTGTTTTGGACTTATAGATTCAACGTTTGATATCATTGGTAAACTTTTTCTTGTTGGTTCATCTTTGGAAGAAGATACATTTGTAGCCTTTTGAGTACTTATTTTGGTTATATTTATTGAAGATTTCAAATTTGTAAGCATATTCATAATAATTTCATTACTTTGCTGAGCAATTGATGTAGTAGGTTGCTGATTTTTCTTACTTGCTAATGCGTCTTTGATTGCTTGTTGCTCTTGAGCACTAAGAGTAATAACTTTAGCATCGTTACTAATTTCTTTCGAAAGTGGCTTTACAATAACAACTTTTTGTGGATTACTTTGCGATGAATATATTTTTGTGTTATTTTCGCTTGATGGACCAGCAGTAAGAGTATCCGATTGCTGTGTTTGTTGAATTGTTGGTGAAGATGATTGAACAGATTTTTCTAAAGTTGGAAGTTTAATTGTAATTTTAAGATTTGGAGATTTCACATTGTTTATAGATGAGTTAATTTCCGAATTTGTAGTTTTTGAAATCTTGGTTAAAAGATTCTTCTCTATTGGCAGGTTTATTTTCTTGGGAATGACGAAGAGTGAATCATTTTCATTTACAGCAGAATTTTCATCATTTTTAGTCAAGTTTGTTTCATCGAATGTGAAATGAGTATCTTCAAAAATTTCATTCTTCTGGTGGACAATTTTTGGAATCTTTTTCGACATTTTTTTACATCCACACTTTTTAGCAAAAGTACCTAATATATTTCTAAATGTCTTTAGCTTCATAGATCTATCATAGTTGACATTTTCGTCAGAAGAATCAACATCTTCCCATTCATAAAAGCTACTAACCTTGAATCTTTTTGGTTTCTTTTTCAAAATTCCTTTAGACCAAGACAGCAATTTATGTTTTTTCTTCTTTAACTTTATGTCCTTTTTAACTTTAATTTCTACTTTAACATTGTTCTCAGCTTTACCTTCATTTAATTTTTGAAGAGGTTTTTCACTTTCTTCAACTGAAACCTCGGTGATAACAGCTGATGACGTAGGTTCTGATTTGAATTCTGATTCTAACTTAGGAACCTTTATAATAGGTTTTTCTTGTGATATTGTGCTTCTTTTTCGTGATTTTGGCTTTGTTCTAGATTTTGTTTCCTGAATGGTCAAATACTTTTGGTAGAACTCATCATCCAATGTTATAGGCATATTATCAATAGTGAGATTTAGTCGTAATAATTTCACAATACATGGTTTTGTTTCTTGATTTTTGATTGTTGAATTCTGCACTTCAAATACTTTTGGTTTTATGCTCACTCTTGGCTGGCCACACGCTCTCATTATACCTTCACAATCTATACTACTTAAAATATTCTCATGGAGCTTATCTAATTCAGTCAATTTCTTCTTTCTTGGCTTCTTTGTTTTATTTTCTTGGCACAAACTAGGAATAGTTTTGATCTTAACTGGACTTTTAACTATTGCTTTTTGAATTTCAGTTTTTGATGAATCAACTTGAACTGACTGTATTTTCTCAATTTCTTCTTGATCGTTTACAACTTTACTAGCAGTTATAGTTTCGTTGCCGGGTAATGCAGCTTGAATTTGACGTTCAGTTTTATTTTCAGTCAAAATATTTCTTTGTTCTTCATTTCCTTTAAATTCAGTTTTTACATTTGCATCACTAAAATTATCTTCAGTATTAGAATTTGAGATATTTTGAGTTTTAATTGAATTTTTCAGCAATAACTCTTGCATTTTCTTCACTTTCTCAGCTCCCAGAACGCTTATTAAACCTTCCAAAACCTTTTCAGCATCTTCTTCTTCATTTTCTAATAAATTTGTTAGGGCAGCTGCTTTTTGATTTGAAGTATTTGACACTACAGAAGTCGTCGGCTCTTCATGATCTTTAGAATGATTTGGTTCCTCAATTTTAGGAGCTTCACCTTCATCGTCCTTAGAAGATTCTGGTTCGTCAATTTTATTAGCTTCTATTTTGTCTGCATCAACTAATGGGGAATTCGTAAATTCAACTGCTTGATCCTTACTCTTATCTTCTTCGTTTATGTAATCAAGTTTCATTGTATCATTTTCAATTGAATCTGTTGCCATCACTTCTTCGTTCATTATAACATTCAATTTGTCACTACATTTATCTAAGACTTCAGGTTCAACGGATTCTGAAGGTTTGGAATTAGATGGTATTGATTCACATGTTTCAAGTGCTTCATCCAAATATTCAGCTTCACCAACAATTTCCCAAATGTCTTCGTCACTTGAAGGTTTTATTTCATCTGTTTCATCTTGAATAATTTCTATACACTCTTCATTTTCATCTTCAATTTCAACAATATTTGTTGTAATAGGATTACTTTCTTCGTCAATTATCTCATCATCATTTTTCTGATTTGTTTCGTCTGAAAATTCTTTTGAGCCACATTTTTGCATTTCATGTGTATTCGTCTCAGAATTTTTAGCTGACTCAGATTCATTTTGAGGAATAATACTTTGAATTTCCTTGGCTTTTGTTTCTTTTTCATGAAATTCAACATGAGACAGATTGTCCTCATTAGTTTTGGGTTTCATTTTTTCATCTTTAGAAATGTTTTCTTGTAGATTATTATCATGAATTTTATTGGAACTATTTATTGTGGACTTCTTATTATCATCATCATTTGACTTTGTGGTCAAATCGATTTTACTCGCATTTTTGTTCAACCCAAGTTTTGGAATTCTAATACTCTGAATTTTCTTGATTGCTTCAGCAAGATCAACTGGAACTGAAGTTTCAGTCTCCTTCTTATCTATCTTAACTTTATCTAACTTCGATGTTGGCGTAACAGTTTTGCTTGATGAAGGTTTAGTTTCAGTATTAATTGACTTAGAATTACTTCCTTTATCTGTTGAATACTTTGTATTATCTATCAAACTTTGTCTTTTAAGTTTTTCGGAATCATTGATTTCTGTACTTCCACTAGTTTGATATAAGCTATATCTCCTTTTTGGTTTTTCATTGATATTTCGACTATCTGGAGATTGGGAACGTTTCCTTTTGAAATTTAAATCATCTTTATTTAAGCTACGATTTCTATCATCTCGAAACTGAGGTCGTTCGCTTAAAGTAAGAGAAGAACGTCGTTGATTTAAACGGTATCGAAGATCATCTGGATGTCTTGTGAAAGCTCTTCCACGTGAGTATCCTCTACCTCTTCCCCTTCCTCGAAAAGATTCTTGAAAATTTCGACCAAATTTATCATTATTTTTTGGAGCATTACTAGGTCGATCACTCCATCGTGAGAATGGTCTTTCATTTTCTGACTTTTGCTCAAACCTTGGAGATTGATTATCATTTCGGAAAGGCGATAAGTTATAAATTGCTGTAGAACTTTGATCAATAGCAATTCGCTTTCTTGGATCACGTTCCATAATATTAGTGGCAGTCTTCAAATCTTTAGGAATTATTTTGGTTCTGCTGGTTGAAGGTTCCGAGTTACTTTGTGGTACATTCTGTGAATAAATAAATATTTGCATTAATAGGAATTCTCAGAAATAAAAAATCATAAGTACGTTTAAAATTAAAAGACCTTCAAATTTCAAGGTTCTACACATTTACAAATATTTCTGACCTCTAACCTAAGACTACATAAATAAATTTATTCATACAAGATAAGAAACCAAAATCATCTCATTTTTTGAAACTTGTAGAAAAACATATGAAAGAAGTCTTTAACTCAACATATGTTTATCAGACGTTCCAGAAAAAAGGTCAAAGTACAATGAGTCACTCATCCGTTCAGCACAATCTCAATTGTATATAATTTATGACTTCATAATAATCACAAACTCAATAAAAAAAATAAATATTCACTTACACTCTTTTGCTTCGATTGATTCTTCAAAGCAATCAAAGTCTTTTCCATTTGCTTAATTTTTTCATAAGACGGACGTTTTTTGTCTGACGTTATGCATTCGTACATAATCTTCCATTTTTCTTCAATGCTATTACCCTTCACTTTGAGCAACATTTGCTTCACGAACTCCAAGTGAGGAAATAAAATTTTCTTTTTTAGTTCTAGTGAATCAATACACTTCTCATCCATTTTGTGGTTATGTCAATTTGACTTTTGAAAAATTTTTATTCAGACTTTTTAGGTTGACTCTGATAATTTTATAATGAACTTTAGAATATGTTAAGTTTATTAAACAGTTAATTAAGCTTATAAATTCATTGTTTGTAGACAAAATTTGAATAATTAACAAAACTTTAATAATTCTATTAAAAAAGCGTATAGTCTCTATCCTTCACTTTTGATCACAAAATGAGTTGGTCACAAACGTTCACAACAGATTTACGACACATTTCCTTCACTTTTCAGGTAGTGTTTTAAAGTTTCTAGTTTGCAAACTGCGGAAGAATAATCGCATCGAGAATTTTTGTTTAAAAATAAATAAGCAGTAGAACAGAATTGTTTAGGTTCTTCCAAGGCTCAGACACTCAAAAAAAATTGCAATTAATTGCAATTAATTGCAATTTTTTACAATTTTTTCATACAAATTTGAAAAAATTGTAAAAATTGTACAATTTTTGCAATTTTTTGCAATTTTCCAATTTTTTTCATACAATTTTTTGAAAATTTTACAATTTTCTGCAATTTTTACAATTTTTTGATTTAAAATCACAAGAATCACATAAGAAGTTTTTCATTCCATTTATGAAAATCATCGCGATAAATGACTTTTCCGAGGGGTTTTTTATTCCAACTAAGAAAATTGACGCGAAAAATCGCTTTTCTGATGGGTTTTTCATTCCAATAATGAAAATCATCGCGAAAAATGGCTTTTCCGAGGGGTTTTTCATCTCAAATAAGAAAATCAACTTGAAAAATCGCTTTTCCGAGGGGTTTTTCATCTCAACTAACAAAATCGACGCGAAAAATTGCTTTTCTGATGGGTTTTTCATCTCAAATAAGAAAATCAACTTGAAAAATCGCTTTTCTGAGGAGGTTTTTATCCCAACTAAGAAAATCGACGCGAAAATGGCTTTTCCGAGGGGTTTTTCATACCAACTAAAAAAATCAATGCGAAAAATCGCTTTTCTGATGGGTTTTTCATCCCAACTAAGAAAATCGACGCGAAAAATTGCTTTTCTGATGGGTTTTTCATTCCAATAATGAAAATCATTGCGAAAAATCGCTTTTCTGATGGGTTTTTCATCTCAAATAAGAAAATCGACGCGAAAAATGGCTATTCCGGAGGGTTTTTTATCCTAATTAAGAAAATCAACGCGAAAAATGGCTTTTCCGAGGGGTTTTTTATTCCAACTAAGAAAATCGACGCGAAAAATCGCTTTTCTGATGGGTTTTTCATTCCAATAATGAAAATCATCGCGAAAAATGGCTTTTCCGAGGGGTTTTTCATCTCAAATAAGAAAATCAACTTGAAAAATCGCTTTTCCGAGGGGTTTTTCATCTCAACTAACAAAATCGACGCGAAAAATTGCTTTTCTGATGGGTTTTTCATTCCAATAATGAAAATCATTGCGAAAAATCGCTTTTCTGATGGGTTTTTCATCTCAAATAAGAAAATCGACGCGAAAAATGGCTATTCCGGAGGGTTTTTTATCCTAATTAAGAAAATCAACGCGAAAAATGGCTTTTCCGAGGAGGTTTTTATTCCAACTAAGAAAATCGACGCGAAAAATCGCTTTTCTGATGGGTTTTTCATTCCAATAATGAAAATCATCGCGAAAAATGGCTTTTCCGAGGGGTTTTTCATCTCAAATAAGAAAATCAACTTGAAAAATCGCTTTTCCGAGGGGTTTTTCATCTCAACTAACAAAATCGACGCGAAAAATTGCTTTTCTGATGGGTTTTTCATTCCAATAATGAAAATCATTGCGAAAAATCGCTTTTCTGATGGGTTTTTCATCTCAAATAAGAAAATCGAAGCGAAAAATGGCTATTCCGGAGGGTTTTTTATCCTAATTAAGAAAATCAACGCGAAAAATGGCTTTTCCGAGGAGGTTTTTATTCCAACTAAGAAAATCGACGCGAAAAATTGCTTTTCTGATGGGTTTTTCATTCCAATAATGAAAATCATCGCGAAAAATGGCTTTTCCGAGGGGTTTTTCATCTCAAATAAGAAAATCAACTTGAAAAATCGCTTTTCCGAGGGGTTTTTCATCTCAACTAACAAAATCGACGCGAAAAATCGCTTTTCCGAGGGGTTTTTCATTTCAAATAAGAAAATCAACTTGAAAAATCGCTTTTCTGAGGAGGTTTTTATCCCAACTAAGAAAATCGACGCGAAAATGGCTTTTCCGAGGGGTTTTTCATCCCAACTAAGAAAATCAATGCGAAAAATCGCTTTTCTGATGGGTTTTTCATCCCAACTAAGAAAATCGACGCGAAAAATTGCTTTTCTGATGGGTTTTTCATTCCAATAATGAACTAAGAAAATCGACGCGAAAATGGCTTTTCCGAGGGGTTTTTCATCCCAACTAAGAAAATCAATGCGAAAAATCGCTTTTCTGAAGGGTTTTTCATCTCAACTAACAAAATCGACGCGAAAAATTGCTTTTCTGATGGGTTTTTCATCTCAAATAAGAAAATCGACTCGAAAAATGGCTATTCCGGAGGGTTTTTTATCCCAGCTAAGAAAATCAACGCGAAAAATCGCTTTTCTGAGGGGATTTTCATCCCAACTAAGAAAATCATCGCGAAAAATGGCTTTTCCGAGGGTTTTTTTTATTCCAACTAAGAAAATCGACGCGAAAATGGCTTTTCTGAAGGCTTTTTCATCTCAAATAAGAAAATAAACTCGAAAAATGGCTTTTTCGAGGGGTTTTTCATCTCAAATAAGAAAATCAACTTGAAAAATCGCTTTTCCGAGGGGTTTTTCATCTCAACTAACAAAATCGACGCGAAAAATCGCTTTTCTGATGGGTTTTTCATCTCAAATAAGAAAATCGATGCGAAAAATCGCTTTTCCGAAGGGTTTTTCATCTCAAATATGAAAATCAACGCGAAAAATGGCTTTTCCGAGAGATTTTACATCTTAATTAAAAAAATTGACTTTAGTTTTTTCATGAAAAAATTGTGAAAAATTGTAAAAAATTGCAATTAATTGCACTTTTTTACAATTTTTTCATAGAAAAAATGAAAAATTGCAATTAATTGCAATTAATTGCAATTAATTGTAATTTTTTCATACAAATTTCAAAAATTGTACAATTTTACAATTTTTAATTTGAGTGTCTGAGCCTTGGGTTCTTCACATCTAGTAGCGCTGTCATCGTTTGGGAGAATTCAGAGAACCTTACAACTAAAATCATCTGTTCCGATAAACAACTATGAAATTTTGTATTTTTAAGGATTTTCCATCAAGCATGATTAGCTATAAATTAGCATTTTTATAAAGTAATTACACTTTAATTCATCAAATCAGCTGTCATCTTCTGTCTTGCTCAAAATTTAATTTGCTTTGATTTTTCATATTGTATGTTTCTGATTTCCAAAACCCCTCAACTGAAAATCAGCAGAACCATTGAATTTGCTGATGATGTCAAATTTTTGTAGTTTAAAATAATAAACCAAAAATAATTTAGTTTACTATAGATTAATTAACAAAAAATGGTACAGAAACGGAACACATTTTTGATACTTATACTTTGTATATTATGGTATATTTGTTCATCAACAAACAATGTCATAGGTAAGTAAAGTTAAAAAATTTTTCTAGAAAAAAGTGAAATTTTTATTTAAAAAATTTTTTTAATCCAAAAAATGTTTAATTTTAGGCAAGCTTGTCCTCTCAGAATTTCCATATCCGATGACAGTCACAATGGTTCAATTATTATCCATAACTATTTATAGTGGTCCATTCTTCAATTTATTTAACATAAGGAAATATTCTGATATGAATTGGCGATACTACTTTACATTCATAGTTCCACTGGCATTTGGCAAATTTTTAAGCTCTGTTACTAGTCATTTCTCCATATGGAAAGTGCCCGTCAGTTATGCTCATACAGGTCTGTAACATAATCTTTTCATCGATTTTATTTTTTTTTCTGCGATTATGAAAACTCGCAATTTACGCATCCACAAAACTAACATCAAATTAGTCTCAAGTGAATTTAGTGAAAGTGAAATCCATGAATTATGAAATTTTGTGTCTTTGTGTGCAGCACAGTATGTTGAGACTCTCAAATATTTTTTTGTGTCTATGAATGTTTGTGCAAATGATTGAGATACCTTTTCTGTGTTCAGACATGTCGTGACCTTACTTAACACTTTTTTTTCTCTCTTTCCTCATTGAATTTACAGTCAAGGCAACAATGCCTCTTTTTACCGTCGTACTGTCGAGGATTATTATGAAGGAGAAACAAACAATGACAGTATATCTAAGCTTACTACCGATCATTGCTGGTGTTTTAATCGCAACATTGACTGAAATATCTTTCGATATGATAGGACTGATAAGTGCTTTGATTTCTACTTGCGGTAAGTTGATCCTGCTTGATCCTCATATGTTATTGGATATTTGGTTGATATCCAATGAATGATATATATAATCTTGAGTATATACCGGTATAAACATAAGGATATTACTGGTGATGGTACGGCTATCTAGGGTATATCTTATAAGAGAGTACCTCTAGAGTATACCTAAGAATATACCCTAGAGTCAAAAGGTATTTTTGACTGTAAAATATTTCCTGATGAAAATATCCCATACCTTAGGATTACACCCTAAAAACCCAACCCTGCCTTCTAAAAATTACTCGAGGGAAGTGTCTAACTCCTCCAAAAAGAGGTTCAAGATTGATTTTATCTTTTATATCCAACTTTAAAAGCGATCCAAATCCAACTCTTGAAAGAAAGAGTCCAAATCCTCTAGATACACTTAATTCCTTGATTATTTCTAATATTAATCCTTCATCACTTCTAATTTCAGGATTCAGCTTACAAAACATTTTCTCAAAGAAGGTGCTTAAAGAAACTGGAATTCATCATTTAAGATTGCTCCACATTCTTGGTAGACTAGCATTATTTCTATTTCTTCCAGTATGGATATATTATGACATGTTTAGCGTACTTTCACATACAGCTATTGTAAGTTCAATGAAATGACTTTTATTATTTTATGGACTAATTTATCACGATTGTCATTTGTAGGCTAATTTAGATTATCGAGTGATTTCACTGCTATTTGCCGATGGCGTTTTAAACTGGCTTCAAAATATTCTCGCATTTTCAGTGTTATCACTAGTCACACCCCTCACATATGCTGTAGCGAGTGCATCAAAGAGAATTTTCGTAATTGCAATATCACTATTTGTTCTTGGAAATCCTGTGACATGGATGAATATTGTCGGAATGTTAACAGCAATTATTGGTGTTTTGTGCTATAATCGTGCAAAATATTTTGCTCGAACACAAAAGACATCCCTGCCATCATATGTCAACGAGCAATATCAAAAGCTCATACCCAACGGAAAACATAATCAAAATGGAATTAATCAGAATCTTCTATTTAAGCCATCAAATTTAAGCAGTGGATCAAGCATGTTAGTCATGTAAAATGTGTATAATTAGTAGTTGAATCAATTTTGATATTACTAATAATGTTATCTTGATTTACAAGGTAATTTCATGTCCAGGAATGAATCATGTGATTTACAGCTAACGACTTTTTTATCGTACAATTATTCCTCCTTTTCATTTCCACCTTCAAATTTCTTCTTATACCTAGTTCAATTTTATTTTTATTATTATTATTTTTTTTTTGTAAATTAATTTTTTGTATAAAATACGATATGAAAAAAAATTTATTAACTTTATGGAAATTTTGTCAGATTGTCAAAAAACTTATTTCCCGCCTTATCTTTAGCAGTCAATTAGGATGAAGTCTTTGAAAATTGCTGCTAGGAATCCTTAGTATTGCTTTAAAATTAGTCAATCCTTCTATTGGAAAGATTATTTGTCAATTTTCAGTATCTGGCAGATGACTATAGCTTCTGTCATATCCTACCTCAAATTTTTGATGACGTATGGAACTCTAAACTTAATCCAATTATCTATCTAGCATCATATCTCAGCACTTTAACTGTTTTCTTTATCCACTACATATTTGTATTATTGTTCAATTTTAAACTTAAGCGTAGGTTTTTGAAAATCTATAAAATCTGACAAAATGTCCAAAAGATCCTTAAAAGGGTTGATCATAAATGAAGTTTATTGATTTTTTGGATTTTTAGATCCTCCTCCTTCCCCTTTAAGAAGTCGTTCACTTAGGGGCCGTTCACATAGTACGTTCGCTTTTTAGGTGGAGGGGGTCTAGGATTTTGTAGTAGGTCAAACAAAAAAAATTTTTTTCATACAAAAAACGTAACAAGCGGGGATAGGGTCTAAAAAGTCGTTTTTTGCGTAACGTACTAAGTGAACGACCCATTATGATGTCCGAATTTTAGGCGTAGAGGGGGGTGTGAAGCTGTGTGACAGTTTTGAACAGTAGGATTGAAGATTTTGTGACATTTGGAAAAGGGGTAAAAAAATCATGTTTTTGATGGACGTCACAAGTGAACGGCTCCTCATCTGTTCCAAAAACTATTTATTCTTCAAATTTGATCCACATTGATCAAATTTCAACTGAAACCAAGAAAGTATGAGCATTTTGTAAGAGACAGGATAAAGTTTCAACAAATCCAATATTTTGCTGAACAACATTCATGACCAACTCCTTAATTAACATATAAACGATGAATGAACGTGATAGATTTTTTATTAGATAAAAATTTGTAATGATTTTATGTCAGTATGACATGGAGTGAAAGAGCATCAGCAATGTATGTATTGTAAAATAATCTTATAGAATGAATGATTTAAGACACAAAAAAAAGAAAATTTTAGTAATAATGATTTAAATAATTCAAAAAAATTTGTGCCAGCATGTGGCACCTACTTATGTTTTTATGTTGTATCATTTATAAAAAAGTTTATGCGATAAGTGAAACAAAAAAATTCAACGCCTCGAATCGAAGGAAACAAAAAAAAAATAATGAGAAAAATTAATTAAATAAAATTCTGTATATTGATTATTTCACCAAGTCAAAAAAAAACAGCTGTTTGAAGTCATTTGTATGTTTTGCAGAACTTTGAAGGAGGGAGTATCTTACTTGAGTCCAGAAAGAATTTCTTCTATTCGGTATACTCAAATAATAAAATACCTAAGATGTGACCCTCGTCTAATTTTTTAAGTATACCCTTGTCAAACTAAGCTTCCGCTGGGTCGTACCCTAAGCATATTCAAGTTACCGAACCCATACCATTTATTTACCAAAATTAGATAGTACATCAATATCAAATCCACAAAACATACCATCAACCCATCTCAATACAATTTACACTGATTATATCGACTCAAAAAGTCTCGTCCATGAGACAAAGTTTCCAATTTCTTATCACAATTAGCAAATCCATTGAGATGAATGGCAGCATAATCTGAGCAGTCAATTACACCATCTTCATTACATATCTTTTGCATATTTTATCATGTAATTTGTGATAATCTTAGAGGCACACGGGTAGTCACTAGCACAGTCTGAATATGCATTTTCTCTGTTTGAATTGTCGTCTGGAAAGACTACTTTTCCTGCATCTGCCCAATAGATTCTAGATATGTAGAATGGACCTAAGGAACTTAAATTTTTAAGAATTGGTGTCTAGTTGATAGGTTTTGTAGATTTACCGCAGTATTCATTTTCACATCCTCTTAGAACATCACAATTTGTAAGTCCAACACAAATGCATCGTAGACAAGTTGCATTCAGGTTTGACAAGTAAATATCTAGGTAGATATGCATATTAACTCACTGGATATTCAAAAATTCAAATAATTACCAGATTTAATCGATCTAAGACAGCAAAAAGTCATCAAAATAATCAGAACCTTCATTCTTCTAACAACACTAAAAATCAACTGACTTAACAAAAAAAAAGCAATTAACTAATCACTTAACTACTGAATATTGCAAATAGTAATTGAGATAATTTATTTATTTTTTTGGGCAATTGAAAGTTAATCTTACTTCCATTAGCACTTTAAATATTCTTTTATTAATAATTCATATCGTCTTATATTTCATAAAAAAATGCAATGCAGGCTGTTGGACGTAAACATTTAATGCTTACCCTTCTTTTTCTTTTGTTGGTGCTTTCCACGCTGTTGTCTTGGTCCTAAAACTTCTTCACGAATCGTTGGCGTTTTGACATTTTGACCGAGATTTTGGGCTTTCGTCATGTCACTAAAAGTTATGAATTTTAAAAAATATTAAGCATGTCTAAAAATCATTAATTCACGAAGAAATACTCACAATTGATCAGCTTGTCCTGAAGCCATTCCTTGTGATCCTTTCATCACTTCTTTAACTCTACGATCCCTTTTCTTTCTATATCCAGTACGTTCTTGTTTAGGCAACCATCTTTCTGGATCTGGCTTAGCATTTGGATCGAAATATTTAGGCAACTTGTTCTTTCGCTTCTTCTTTTTGCTCTTCTTTTGTGATAAGTCACTTCCCGGCGTGGATGGTGATTGATCAGACTTAGCTGGCTTCTTCTTAACAGCTTTTGCAATCATCATCCAATTCGTTGCTTCCAATTCATCAATTTCAGCTTGAGTTGTCAACGTTTCAAGTGCTGGCAATTTCTTTGATGCTTCTTGTGCCTTTTTAGGATCAAATTGTGCATAGGCGATGACTAATTGAGCCAAAATCTTCATGTCTGTTGGATTTGAACGGAATAATTCTTCCAAACTCTTTGCAGCTGTTTCAGCCTCGCCACCTCTTAAATGGAAATCAGCAGCTTGTCTCCACATGTCTGATAAATCACCAGCAGTTTTATTTTTATTCTTTTTATACCAATCGACGGCATTTTTGAGAACTTCAGATGCAGCTTGTTTATCATTACTGCCTAAATGAAGTGACACAAGTGCTGACACGACACCTGGACTGAATTTTCTGTCATTGTCAAGTGACTGTAAGACATCAATTGCCTTTGACTTGTTACCAGACATAAGATGTAATTGAATCAATGCGAAACTAATGTCTGAAGATAATTTTGGATTTTTAGCAACATACTTCTCCAAAACTTCAGATGCTTCCTTATACTTCTTATCCTTCATAAATTGACATGTTTGGATTAAACTTGCTTGATATTCCAAGTCTGGATATTTTTGAACAAGTTTATTAACAAGTTGAGTCAAATCACCTTGATTTGTATAAAGTGCCAAGATGCAATTATTAACAGCAATTGATTTCTTCTGACGATTATTCAATTTATGTTCAACAGCATCAACCATTGCTGCACGAATTTTCTTCTTTGAATCAAAGACATTTTGATCCTTATTAATGACAACGGAATTATTCGAAGCAACAGCAACAAGTGCTGGATCATTAGGCTTATTTTTTAATGTCTCAGCATAAATTACAGCAGCTTCTTTGCCTTTACCTTGCATTTGAAGGCAGTAAGCAAGTTGGACACGAATAATTGCCAATTCATTCTCAATATCCTCTTCTGTCATCGTTTCATCCTCTTCCAAAAATTCACGGCACATCTTTTCACTTGTTACAAGCTTATTTTCAGCTTCTGTGTACTTTCCAGTTCCAGATAAAGCCACAGCTGAATTGTAGACCAATTCATAAGTATTTTCACGAAACTCTGGTAATTTCTTATCAGTTCCTTGAATAGCTAAATTAGCAGCAACAGCTGACAAATTTGTTGTTCGTTCCTCCTCATAATCATCTGTAGAATTCTTAACAATGTCTCTATACAAATTATAGCAATCATCGTATTGTTCCAATCTATAAAGCACTTGAGCCTTCAATTCCTTCAAATTTGGTGGTAATGGATTAATTTTTGAATTCTCAATCGTCTTTAATGCCTTTTCTGGAGTATTAAGACGATATTCACAGTATGCCTTTTCAAAAACTAAATCCTGAACATTTTGGCACTTTTCGATAAATTTTAAAGCCTCATCGAATTTCGACAATTGAATTAATGAAACAGCTTTACATTGTGCTGCTTTAGATTCCTCTGGTGCAATGCTTAAGACTGAAATTAATAATTAGATTATGAACAAAAAAGGTTAATAAAATATTTTCTTACTTTTATTGGCTGACTTTACAGCTTTTTCGTACTCTCCAGCTTGTCCAAACTTGTTGAGTTCCGTGTAATATTGACGGATATTTAGCTCCTTTTGAGCTTCTCTTGAAGTCATTTTAAATTAATTATTTCACTTTTTAATATTTTTTTGAAATTGAAAAAATTGGACACGAAGACACAAAATCACGACGTGGAAGTTGACGGTTGGGGGTTCTCAATTGAAATCAATTCAATTTAGCCACAATGGTCTGAAATCGAAAAAATTGTTCAAAAATACATTTTAGGGGAAAATTTAAAGGTTCAAAAGTTTTTGTCGATTTTCTTTATTTTGATAGTTTTAATAGCTTTATTATGATTTGATTATACACTCCTGAAAAAATCAGCCTATAATATTAAGTGTAAGTATGATTTTTTGTTAAAAATGTATCAAAAATTTTTGTAAACAAACAAATTTGTATGGGAAAACAAGTGAAATTAAAATGCAAATTTCTGGAAAAGGAGGTAAAAGGAGGTTACAAGAGCATGATTAGAAGGTAAATAAAGACTCAATCTTTCAATTTGTGCAAGTCCCGGAGAGGCCTTTAGAGGCCTTTTTAACTTATGAGCATTTAAAGTTTTTGAAATTTTCAAAATTTCAATTGCAATTTCCCTAATGATTAAGCATTTGGCTAATGTTTTATAAGCTTTAACATAAAATTTGAGCATTATTTAATGTATTGACAGTAATTAGAACATGTATCAAACGATAGAAAGTGGAAAATTATTATAAAACTTTTTCATGGTGTTTTTGTACACAAAATTTTCGTGACTTTCATTAATGATTGACAGAGTTAGACAACGATTAGAAGGCTGATATTTTCACAGAAGATGCGTCAGTTTATGTTTTATAATCGTGCATTTAAAAGATCAGGTTTAAAAGACATGACTTTTTTGTATTTTTGAACATTTTTTTCGATTTCAGACCATTGTGTTTAGTTCAATTTTTGTTATTTTAAATCAAGCGTGGAAGTTTATATCACAAGATCAGCGATGGATTTGTTTAATAATTTAAATCAAGTAAAAAGTCTTTTAGACAAGCTAATTATACAGACATTGGAGCTGGTTGAAGAGGACTTAACATTAAAAATCAGTATTGAGAAGCTTACAAATGAAGGAGCTTTGAATTTAGCAAAAACAAGGTAAACTTTAAAATTATTGTGAAATTTCATGTTTCTGATAATTCCAATAAGAATCAGACTGTTATCTGTTAAATCTAAGTAGCTTAATCCTTAAAATTATCAAATACAAACATCCAGTACGACAATTAATTCATTAAAATGATTTTTTAGATACACTCAAGGATCAAATTCAGTATCAACAACACAGCTGCCAACAGAAGATGAAGAGAAAGAATTCAAGGCATTACGGACTGTAGAAAGAAATGAGAATGACACCGCTGTACAATTTACTCTAGAAAACCATGAAATTGATAAGGATAATGACTACATAGATCCAATGCTTTGGTTTGGAATTTTAACGCCACAAACTCTAAAGACTGCCCGTGAAAAGTATCAAAAAGCCATTGAGTTAAGCGTAGAATCTGCAAACGTTCGACAACGCATAGCCAAGAATACTGAATTAATCCTAAAGCTGAAAAATGTAAAGCAGCAGTTTGAGACAAGCGAGGAATAAATTTGATGCTGTTTGAGACTTTACTGAACACTCTTGACAGTTAATTTTATTTTTTTCTTAAAAACTTATCTTACATCAAATTCCTTAATGTCTATCTAACATAGTCATTCATTTTTCATTAAATAAATTGAAAACAAATAAAAAACTAAAATAATTAAAAAACTGAGGCAATAAATTAATCTCGTCAATCACACAAATCATATTACTGGTTGAATTCTATGTTGATACTTTCTTACGTTTTTTCTGAATTTTTCTATAGCCTGCGAAAGATAAGAAAATGTTGAATTAATTTTTGGTTTGAAGGTTTTGTAACGAATTTAAAAAATTTGAACTCAAATTTGATTTTTTTTAACGGCCAAATTTTGCCCAAAAAAGATTTTAACATACAGATTTTAAATTGAAAATTTTGGTCAAAAACGTTAAATAACGAACTTTTCAAATTTAAAATAAAATGGGTATTAAACTACGAATTTAATTTTAAAAAATCAAATTAAACCGTTATTTAACGAACTTTTTCTAATTTAAATTTCAAAAAATCGTTAAACAACGATCAAAATTTTTAAAAAGAACCGTTATTTAACGGTTCAAGTTTAAAGATTTGAAGTTTGAAGATTCTTAACAAGCCAAATTTAAAATAATTATTCAATATTTAAAAAACCGTTAAAAATCTAACTTACCTTTTCCAAACCATCCAGCTTTTGTGACAGTTCTTATAACAGTAGTATTTGAAGACTTATCTTTATCGTCACTAGTACTAACAATTTTCGAGGCTTCCTCCTCATTCATTTGTTCATCTTCTTCCTCATCCGTATAGTCACAACATTCGCAGACTATAAGCTTCTCATTACGATAAGTAGTTATCTTAAATTCCCGATTAATGGGCTTGTAAAATTGACAAATCATAGCTTCATATTTATCATAACAAAATTTACATTCAGCCTTTGCTGCTTTCCTCTCATTTGCCGTTGAACTTCTCAATGTCTTCCTCTCATGTATATCTTGATGATTCTTCCATAAATTTGCATCATCAGGCGGTAAATTAACGATCGTATGCAATCCCGAATATGCATAATTCACATCAGACCATTTCGGTAGGTTATCATTTATTGCCTTACAATAACTCGCAAATAATTGCTTATAATACTGCTCTGGTGTCTCATTCAATTGTCTTGTTATAGACGATGATGTTGTATCCTCATCCGATGACAATTCATCACTTTGCACCATCTCAATATCATTATCATATAAATCATTTCTTATTACGTTACTTTTATCACAGTTTGATGGTCGAGATTGTGAAGTTATTAACGATGAACCACCATTTATCGTGCTCGGATTTAAGCCATTCGAGTAAGGCAAAAGATTAAGATTATTTGTTAATGTACTGATAATTTGATTGTTATAATTTAAGATAAGTGCTGTGGCTGTTAATGCCTCTTTTGATGTCGTCTCGATTGGTGCAAATGCCAAAGATGCAGTCAACAAGCTATTATTAAGTAATGCCATGTCAATTAGATTTTGATTTTGTTGTAAAATGATGTTGGCAATGTTTGGATCTTTTTTGACAATTGGCTGTTGTTCCTCGACTTTAATTATTTTTGATTCTATTACTGGGTTGGATTCTGGTATTTTGATTTGTTCCTCAGGCTCTTCCTGCTTGATTATTATGTTATTTGATTCTTTTGGCTGTTGTTCGGTCACTTTTACTTCTAAATTATCGATTAGTTCCTCGAAATCAATTATTTCCTCTTTTGGCTCGACATACTTTTTGTGATCATATCGATTGTTGTTATTTCCATTATTTCTATGTCCATTGATCTTTATTGGCTCATCTTCTGTCAAATCCACAGTTTCCTCGACATCCTGCTTAATTGCTATTAATTTTCCATTTTCATGTGTCGTTTCTATGCTACCCGTTGTCTCAATCTTAATTTTCACTTCCTCTACGTCATCTGAAATGTCAATTTTGTTCTGATTGATTTCTGTTGACTGCTGACTTGCTTCCATTTTCTCATGTCGAATTCCTGAATTTACATCACTTTTTATTGCATTTAATTCCAATTCCTGATTAGTTTCACTCTTAATGACACCCGAAAATGTATTAATCGATTCCGCTGACTGTGATTGATCTTCAGACTCATTTGATAGTGTTTGCTTATCGGAACTTAATGTATTTGTGGATTCATCGTTCTGATTAAAATCCTCATCATCATCGTCCTCATCTTTATCGTCATCGATGTTTTTGACACGTTTAAGCATCGGTTGTGATGCTGTATGAAGTTCCTCTTCCTTTAACAATGATGCATGCTGAAAAATTGGATCTTCAAGTCGATCATAAGCTGGAACATCTATTGTCAAATATTTCATAACAATTTTCATGACCTCGTCACATTTTCCATTGATTTTAAGTGATGCTATCGAATCTTTTGGTGTCCATTGTAAATTTACAATATATACTTTTGGACGTTGTTTTACAGGCTTATCGAGAGCCCAAAGCCACGGATATTTCTTTAGCACTTTTAAACTTGATCCTAAACATAAAATTACATCAGCCTTCTCGACAGCTTTTGTTGCACCTGTCCAATTAAGTGGCCATTTTAATGATCCACGTTCACCAAAATGCACAATTGTGTCAATTAATGGATTAGCACAGACACGACATCGTCGATTTGTTTTATGTTGAAATCTTGATGTTAACGGTGTCGTGTCGAAGAGTCTCCAATATTCTAAAGCAGGTTTACAGGATTTACAAACTTCTACGTACATATTGCCATGAACTTCAGACAGCGAGAATCGTGGAAGACCTGAACGTAAATGGAGTCCATCGCAGTTCTGTGATACTACATATTTAAGGATTTTTCGTCTGTGTAATTCATACAATGCCATATGCGTGAATGTTGGCTCAGCCAGCGATAAATCATGTTCTCCAATTTCCTCGCCTTTTTGTAGTAACGTCCAAATTCCTTGAATTGAATTTTACATTTTAATGAGAATATTTTAGGATTATTGAGTTATTAGACTTACCTTGCGGACCACGATAGTCAGGAATTTTAGCCGAAGTGGAGATTCCAGCACCTGAATAAACCACAAGATGTTTGGCATTTGAGATCACAGAAGCAAGCTTCTTTGCCTTAGCTTCTAAAATTTCCGCCTTATCTTCCTTCTCAAGCGCTCTATCTTTGTACTTTTCAACTCTTTTTGTTCGTTCTACAACTTCCTTTACAACTTCTGGATGTTCCTGGATGTATTTTGATTCCTCTTGTGTTCTGGAGTTTTCGCATTTCTTTAAAATTGCTGCGATCTAAAAAAATATCCAAAAATCATTTAATACATTCACTACTTAATGTGTTAATTGACTTACTTTTCTCTTCTTAAATGCCTTTTCACGCTTTTTAGCCACAGGATTTGAGTCCTGATTTTCTCTTTTTCTCGTTTGCCGAATAAATGAAATTTCATCCATTTTCCTTTGAAAAGTCATAAATAAAGCATTTTGTTTAGCTTTACTAGATACAGTTCATGCTGATTAATCTCACTGATGATTTAAAAACAATTCTAATCTGTTAGAAATGACTTAACTTTAATAAAATATTAATTTTTTTAGTGTCCTATTCAGAAGTAAACATAAAAGTCGTGCAACGTTTGGACACTCGATGTTAATTGATATTTTAAGGCTATTGAATGGTTCAATCTTTTGAGATATCATTTGAATTGGCAATTTTAAGATTTTTAGAAAATCAATTGTAGCAGGAAGTCTTGACATTATTAATGAAATTTGTGATTTTATGGATGTTAATTTGAGTGAGAATGCCTTAATTGGAGAGTGAAATTTGTAGACTTTTTCTTTATTATTCACATGAAATCTCATAAAATTGTAAAAATATAATCAAAATTAAATATTAATCCATCCCCAACATGCCTAAAATTAACAAAATTGACCAAAATCTGGTAAAAACCGTTACCAACAATTTCTTACCAACAGTTTTTCAAAATTCAAATTCAAGTCTCAAAAAAGTTCATTGTCCCTTGTTTAACAAGTTGATGCCCCTTGTTTGTGGCTTTGAAAATTAAATCTGCACAAAAAATTAACAAAATTACAGCAATGGATGATATATTAGCAGGACAGACTAACTTAAGAAATGCTCTAACATCGTGTGACGATCCATTAAAGGCCATTGAAGCATTTCAAGTAAGTGATTTAATAATTTTTCAACATTTTTTTTCATAAATGTTTACATATTTTTTTTTACCCGCTTATCATTTACTTCCAGTTGAGAAATGGAATTGCATTTCAATCATTAAGACCAATGTTACCATTACTGGATCTTCATATGATACCACGATTAGACTTTCACACATCAATACTTGAGGAATTGAGAGATAAATTGATCCAGCAAATAAATGACATGAATACAAAAACTGATGTTAAGGAACGAGATAAGAAGTTGAAGGAGTTGTTGAATAAAAGTTTCAATCTAATTCGCGTTAAGCAACTTCGTCCAGCCGTTATGGCAATTTTAAGAAACATGAAATCAATTGACGATAAATATTTACGAGTTTTAGTCCGCGACCGTGAACTTTATACAGCATGTGACGTTGAAGTTAAAAGACAAATTTGGCGTGACAATCAGAGCTTATTTGGTGATGAAGTATCACCTGAATTATCACAATATATTCGTGTTAAAGACACAATCATTTATGATCATTTAAATCTCAACAATTTATTCTTCTCGCCATCACCAAAGAATCGTCGTCAAGGAGAAGTTGTACAAAAATTAGCACACATGATTGGATCATCCGTTAAGCTATATGATATGGTCCTTCAGTTCCTTCGAACACTCTTTTTGCGTACCAGAAATGTCCATTATTGTACATTACGTGCTGAACTATTAATGGCACTTCACGATCTCGATATTCAGGAAATTATCTCAGTTGATCCATGTCATAAATTTACATGGTGTTTAGATGCATGCATTCGTGAGAAACAAGTCGATATTAAGAGATCACGTGAATTACAAGGATTTCTCGATAACATTAAACGTGGACATGAACAGATTCTCGGTGATTTATCAATGACATTATGTGATCCTTATGCAATCAATTTTTTGGCAACATCAGCAATTAAAATTTTACTGCATTTAGTCAGCATTGATGGATTGCCAAGAAGTAATCAAATTCTCATTTTATTGCTGCGTATGTTGTCATTAGGATTGTCAGCATGGCGTATGATTGATACACAAGATTTTAAGGAATCAAAATTCGACATACAAATATTGACGAAATTCTTGCCAGCATTAACATCACTCATGGTTGACGATCAAGCACGTTTCTTTCATTCACGATTACCACCAGATGAGCGTGCCAGTGCATTAGTTGTTATTGATCATGAAGGTCCAGTTCCAGAGGCAATTGAAGCATATATTCAGGAAAGTTCTGTCGCATCTATTTTAACAATGTACTATGCACTTCATGTTGCTAAACAAAAGGATCGAATTGGATTGTTGAGAATTTTAACAATTTTATCATCATGTAAGGACGATCGTGCTTATGAAGATCCATTTTTACATTCCTTAATCGCATATCTAATTCCAATGGCTGATGAATTTTCAAATGAAGAATTTTGTACGGGATTATTTGATGGATTTTTATTTGCTGGATTAAATCGCGATAATGTCAGTAAGCATATAATGAAGTTGTTGTGGTATGTTCATGGAAAGATTAACAGAATTCGATTAAATACTGTCATAAAGGCCATCGAACCAGATTATGCAAATGAACTTTATGACGCACTTGTTAAGAAAATCGAATTGATACCAGAACCAATGCAAATTGAGACTAATTAAGGTTGACATTTATTTTTGACAGTTTTCAATAATTTTTTTAAGGATTTAAGATATTGTGTAAATTTACAAAAATAAATAAATAAAGAATGTAATAAAGTTATAATCAAAGAAAATTTTGGAACTGCCGTCAACATTTGAAAATTCCAGCTTAATTTCCCCTAATTTTCAGTAAAATTCAATAAAATCTCAATAATTATAGAGTGTCAAATACCCAAGCTTAATGATAATAATTTAATTAAATATTTTAATCTCACTTCCAGTCACGACTTTCATTAATTATAGTTAAATTAATGAGGAATTTAAAACAGAGAGAATCATTGCTTATTTCTCCAGTTTGTTGCTCATTTCCCCTCTCGTTTTCCATGAAAATGAGCAATGAACAGCAGTTATTTTGGAACTTGATGTGATTGATGTTGATTTGTCTGGTTTGAGTTGTTAAAAAATGGTTTTTGTCAAAATTTATTAAATAATAAATTTGAGAAATTTATGTTGACTAAATGAACGTCAAAATTATTTAATTGAAGTTCGAATCCTCATAATGTGCTTTGGTTGTCGAAAAATTTTCTGTCAATTTTTTTTTTTTAATTTTGTAGGAAATTACATACTTCACAAGAGCTAGCAGAAACTGAAAAAAATTATTTTTTGTTAGTGTTAGTAACTAAAGCAAACTTACACAAACATCCAGCAAATCCATTTTTCCAACATTTAGCAACCATTTCATCCACATCCAATGCGCTTCATCCACATCAACAAGGAAACACAAGCAGTTTCATACGTTAGTAAAAAAATTTTTTAGTCATTTGAAGTTAGTTCCAAGTTCCTTTAATTTTATTTTTATTCTAGGCTCTGAGTGATCAAGATGTCTATAATAAAACAAGTCAAAATAAATTAAATCTTATCACATAAATAATCTAAATTAAAACACAGCTGATCTCAAAGAATCTAAATTTAAATTTAAGTGAAGATTAAGTGACGGAAATAAAAATAAGTTTTTTAAAGCTGTCAATATAAAAAAAGTGATCCTTTTTGTGAGAATTTAAGTATTTTTTTATCAATTAAAAAATAAAAGTTTGAAGGAATCAAAAAAATATCTAACCATGCCACAGGAATTTCAATCGTCCGTGAGAACATATAAATATCCTTTCGAGTTGGTAATGAAGGTACGAAAATTTGCATGCTAAATAAATCAAATCCAATATTATTGAGTACGGGAAGTTTGTCTGATAATTTTTAATTAAATTATTCACAGTCAGAATGAATATAGAGCTTGTTTGTGCTGCTCACTCGTTGCCATTTAAGCTTTTTTGTGTTGAAATATTCAAAACATACGACATACATAGTCGTCGAGTAATAGCGGGTTAATGAAAAAATTAGTGAATTAAAAATGTTTTGGACGTAGATGGGAAAATGAAAAGGAAGGAAGAACAGAAAAAAGCATAACTAGGGAGAAAAGATGGAAATAAAAAATCGATGTTGTTCTACTTATTTGACATTAATTTTCATGAATGTTTAAGAATTGCTGAGTAGTTAGTCAAGTGCTTATAATTAATGCTCATATAAACTTAACGAATTAATTTCCCCTGCCGCAATACTTAATCATGGATGTATGTGCTGTTACAAGTAGTCTATAATTTTCCTCATTCCGTCCTCATATAAAAAAATTTTATCAATGAAATGAAGGAAAAAGAGCGAAAACGACAAGGTCGTTTGGTATAATCGGTTGGCAGTGACGCTGAGAGAGACGAAGGATGAACAAAAAAAAAAAAAAAGAAAGAAAATTGGGAAGGAAAATAAAAAAAAAAAAAAGTTCTCTCATCCAACTGACTATGTTGTGTGTATTGTTCTATGTCAAGGTCTTTTTATGGGAGGATTTACTTACTTTGTGTAAAGCAGCAGCCTTCTTGCGCACGAAGCATGGAATTCATGCATAACAATTTCTTTTAAAATTAAAAAATTCCTTCTTTAATATCCTCACCACCCTCAAATATGTAGATTTATATATAGCAATGACATTTTCAAGTTCATGACTATTATTACGGAAATATTCATTCACTCGTTCGCATATAACAAAAATAAAAACATTTTACAGTAGAATAAATCGTAAGTCGTGACACATGTATGAGAATAAAAATGACTACTATCATATGCATAGAAAGTATCGGTATGTAGTTTCTAGAATGCGTGATTTGACGCGCATTTTATAATAAACCGCAAGCTTGATCCAATTTCTAGCCACGAGTATACTCTAATTCTACTTTAATGATGATGCTGATTCAGTTGAATTGACTATGAAGTGATGATAAGGATAATTGATTGAGGGGATCAATGCTTATTATAAGGCATGGTTGTGTTAGGTGTACTGAATTAAATGCTGAAATTTATTAGATTTATAACGGATTTTCTTTAAATTTGAATTGAAATTTAAGGCGTTAAAAAGTTGCCAAGTTCAAAATATGAACTTTAGGTTTTTTGAATTTCAATTTTCCGTTAAAATTTTCCAAATCGGCCACTTTAAATTTTCAATCCTTGAATTTCCCAAAAATTTCCGTTAAATTTTCATAACTACCTAAGTTTCTTTTGAAATTTTCAAATTTTTGGTGTCCGTTAAATTTTCAAATTTCAGTTTTCAGTTAAATTTTCAAATTTCATTTTTCAGTTAAATTTTTAAAATTTTGGTGTCCGTTAAATTTTCAAATTTCAGTTGTCAGTAAAAATTTTACTTTTTGTTAAATTTTCATTTAAATTTTAAATAAACTTAATGTCAGAGTTTAGCAACTTTAATCAAAATATCCTACACAAAAATTACACCCTCAAAAAGCTCATTCACCTCATCATTAATTCCGTCCAATTTTTACTACATAAGAATGCCATTACAACCCAATTAATATCCATAAACATAATAGTCATTAAAAACGTAGTTAGTCAGTCAACGAAAGTGAATAATGAGTAGCACAATCAACACGAATAATGAGATAAAGACAGCTTTTTATTTTTATTACACCCCATTTATAGAACAGCTATGTGATAACTTTTTGACATTTCTTTGTGCTTTCTTACTATTCCAACAACAACAAAAACATTAAAAGAACTTAAATTTTTTTATTTTTATTGTCATTCATTTAGGCTTACGAACGTCGATTTCCAACATGTCCCGAATTCATGCCGATTGTATTGGAAACAATCATAATAGAAGATGAAAGTGATGGACCGAGAAGACGAACAAAAAGACGTTGTCGATTACGGGTTGATGCCCCATACATATTTAAAAAGATTATCGGAATTGAATCAGCTTTATTTATACAAGAAAACTTTCTCGATTTGAAAGAACGAAAGCTCACAATTGAGGCAACTAACGAGACATTCTCGTCACGTATTAAAATATTTGAGAAATGCCGCTATTACGTCCATCCCGAGAATGAAAATTGGACTTGCTTTGATCAAAGTGCCAATATTGAAATAACAAATTTCTTTGGATTTGAACATCAAATGGAGAAAGTTGGAATGAAACAATACACACAAATGACGCTTAAAGGAAAGGAAATAATTGAACATTTTGTGAATGAATTGAAGGATGAAGGAATAACGCATGTTGATAAATGGATTGACCTTGAAGGAAGTGATGTTAAGAAGGATGAGTTGGGCGAGACATGTGAGCTAATTAAAGAAGAACAAAGATTGAATGCTGATTATATTAAAAATTATCTCGGTGAACTCACGCCATTACAAGAATCTCGACTACTTCAAATGCATAAAAAATTGGAAGATCAACATCTTGATACAGTAAGTAATTGACGATAATTTTATTAAGGTATTTATTATTTTTTGGAATAATATCGCAGACATTTTCGTCATATCGACGCCTATAAATTTTATTTTTATTACTTCATTTCCATAGAATAATTATTTTCTTTTTGAAGACATTTTTTCATGTCTGTAAATTTATATTTATTTAATTTTTTATTTATTAATAATTACCAAGAATTTATTAATTTTCTTCTCCTTAAGCTTGGAAGATTTTAATTAGATTGAATTTTTAACGTATATTTATTTTTTGAAAGTTTGACTGGAGTTTTTAAATTAGAAGCAACTATTATGAAATGAATTTTTTTGTAACTGTTACTTTATTTTTGAACCTTGAATTAATATTCGAAATTTAAGAAATAAATCAAAAAGTACTAGATTGATGTCAACTGTTATTTTAAATTTGAATTTTGTATTAGAATAGCAACATTTAATTATAAAGTACTAGATTTAAATTTATAGATTAATTTTTTGAATTTTGTCCTATATTTAAATTTTAAACTAGAATAATTGCATCTAAAGATGAAGTACTAAAGTATAGCTTTTAACGATCAATTCTTTTTTAATTTGGTTCTAGATTTAAATTTAATTTTGGTTCTAGATTTAAATTTTTCAAATCTATTGCAAAATATTAGATCAATCATTTAACGATCATTTTCAATTCAAAATTGAGTACCAGAACAAAAAATTAAAGATTTAAAAACTAAAAATCCGTTACAAAACCTACGAAATTTTTGCAAATTAAATTAATTTATGCAGCAATGTTCAAAAAATCCGCATAAACGTATTAATTAAATTTATTATTATCTTGTTAGATAACAAAAAAAAATTCAAATTCAATGTAAAACTTTCACCCAAAAATGCCGTGATTGCCTCACAGCTGTCGTCAAATTTTATTTTTATCAATTTTTTCATTATCTTCAATATTTTATTCAAAAAAAAAATCTTTTATTATTTCTATACACAGATTCCCGACTACCAGACGCTCTTACGCTTTCTTCGAGCCCGAGATTTTAGCATTGAAAAGTCAACTGCAATGTTAATTGAATCATTAAAATGGCGTAAAGAACATGATGTTGATAATCTCTTAAAAACTTATCGTGAACCTCACGTGGTTGTGAAATATTTTCCGGGTGAATGGAGCTACATGACAGATAATGAACAGAGACCTTTATACGTAATTAAATTAGGAAATATGGATGTTAAAGGATTATTAAAGTCAATTGGTGAGGATGGATTATTAAAATTGACGCTTTATATTTGCGAACAAGGCCTGAAGAAGATGGAAGAATTGACGAAAAAACATGGAAAGCCAATATGGCAATGGTGCCTACTAGTTGATTGCATGAATTTATCAATGAGACATATGTGGCGTCCAGGTAAGTCCATCAATAATATTTCGTGATCTGTAAACATTAATAAATTAATTCCACAAAAAAAATTAAGGGTTGGCAACATTTTTACGCATTATTGAGGTTGTTGAGAAAAACTATCCGGAGACGATGGGACGAGTGTTAATAGTACGTGCGCCACGAGTATTTCCAATTTTATGGACAATCGTATCAGCCTTTATTGACGAGAATACACGAAATAAATTTTTATTCTTTGAAGACACGGAACATGGGTTGGATCATTTCATTCCAGAAATGTCAAGTGATTTTCTGACAGCTTCTGATAAGGTAATTTCCTACATTTCATCACTTGTGCATGACGAGCTTTAAAGCTATGACGAGAAATAGAATTGACAGATCTGTCATGGAAAGTTTTATGTTTTTTTTTTCGATTCAGCACAGAAATATTAATTTCTA
Organism: Chironomus striatipennis; assembly: GCA_026123125.1. Classification (NCBI taxonomy): domain Eukaryota; kingdom Metazoa; phylum Arthropoda; class Insecta; order Diptera; family Chironomidae; genus Chironomus; species Chironomus striatipennis. Next base: position 32,375,075 of record CM047394.1, read on the forward strand.
AACGTAACTAGAATAAATCAAGAATTTCAAGCTATCATACCTTGATACAATATATATCAAGTAGCAATCTGTATTTTGCAAACAAAACGGCACTTTTTACAAGTTTATGTAAGAAAAAGAATTTATTCTACCTTTAGCATGCTTTCAAAAGAGAAAAATAGAACGTACAGAGGAAGCGCTTGTCAATTCTCAATATTCATCAATCATGCTGTCTTTATTGCTTCGTTCTCTTTCAATTTCTTTCAATATTCCATTTTTCTGTGCGTCATTGCTAAAGAAAAAGTGAATTGCTTACAGTTTGTCTGTTTTTCCGTGTTTTTCATAAATTTTAAATTTTGTTTGACCGTTAATTTATTTTTTCAAAAAAAACTGTTTTTTATAAAAATTATGTTTATTTAAATTTTTCGGAGCCGTTAATTTTTGAAAAATCTTTTTTTTAATGTTTCATGATCGTTATTATTCCAAAATTTTGTGATCGTTAACTTTTAAATTTTTAGATGTCGTTAAATTTCAAAAGTTTTTAATGATCGTTAAATTTCAAAAATTTCATTACCGTTATTTTTCAAAAAGTAAATGTCAGTTAAATTTTAAATTTTTCACAACCGTTTATTACTTTACATAGATGGAATAGATATGCGCCTTCAACAATTTATAATCGAAATCCTTCATACTAATTTTCCACTTCTTAAACGAATAAACTTTTCATCCTCACTTGAATTACGGCAACATTTTATGGAGCTTTCATTATTTCCATCGAGTAGCAAACCAAACTATAGAAGCATAAATAGTAGATAGAGTATTAGACAAACTCAAGCTAATGTAATTTTCATTTTATTTCTTTTTTTTCTAGACTTTGATCCATAATGGTGGCGTTATTCCCAAGCAACTTTATAAAACGGATTCAATTGATGAGGCAGATCATGGAAATATTGATAGAGAATCAGATGGCGATGACTTGACACAAACGAAAATAAAATTGAATGAGCATAATATATATCAGAATGTGAAGCTACAACCCGGACAATATTATGAGATTGTCATAAAAAATGATGATAATCGTGCCGTGCTTACATGGGATTATGAGTCTTTGAAATCTGAGATGTTATTTACCATTTATGAGACAACAGATGCTGATATCAATGATTTTACCAATGGTGAGGAATTTATCCTTTTTTTTTTTTGAATATTTTATCACGAATTTATTTTAGACTTAATGCTACTTAATGATAGTCCGTAAATAATTTAGTTTATTGAACTCGAGTTTTTTGTGACTAATCATTTTGCATTTCCATTTTTCTCAAATACAGATGACGATTTCACATCAATTTTCGACGCAGCTGGAATGAAGGAAAATGTCAATTACAAGAAAAAGGAACAAACAATAACAAGTCGACCTAAAGAGTCAATTCAAGGTTCAATTGAAATGGAAAAGGCAACATATGTGCTGCAATTTACAAATCCAACTACATCGGACACATCTACACGTCTTTTGTATTTTTATGAAATATTAAGTTCGGCTAATTATCGTGGATCGATGACAAGCTTACAATCTGGATTATCGGCTATAAGTCTACACTCTAGATGATCCAAGAATGTCCTTAAATCTAATAGCTCAACTGATGACAACACTAACTAAATTTTAATTTATTTTTTACACCTTTTTTGGAATTTGTCTCCTCTATACGTCCCCCTTTCAAAGAAAAAGGCTTTTTAAATGAATCTGACTAGCACTAAGGATATAAAGTTTCAAATTTTAACGCTATAGACAGCATCTAAATGAGGCAAAAAAAAAAATATTTTACCAAAAAAACACTATTTTTGCTCACATGTACTATTTAGAGCTAACAGCTATGGACAGAACTAGAGTAGATTAAATTTTAATTGCTGATTAATTCCTAATTATGTTGTCGATGTATTTACAAATTTTTTTGATTCAATAAGTGACCTAAAATTAGTATTTAAATTGTTTTTGTCCATAGCTATTAGTTTTTTATGCTTTTAAAAGAATTTATGTAGGGAACTAGGAGATTTATAGTGCATAAAATTATTTTTTTTAATTTTTCTTGTTTATTGTGATTAATCTCAAAAAATACAAACTGTTATATGAAAAAAAAAATTCAACTTTAGCCAAATTTCATAAACTTTTTCTCTAATTAGAAAGAATTATGTATAAATTATTTTATGTAAGTGATACAAGAGAAGAATAACTATAACAAAACAATAAAGGGAAATATTATGACTTCATAGAAATAGAATTAACTGTGTTCATAATTACTTTTTATTACTTTTATTATTATTAACGAATAACTAGGTTTTCAGATGTTTATGGCGCTTCACGACACGTGAGTTTTGTTAAATTCAATATATATATATGAGGTCATATAAGAAAATGACCGTTAAATTTTGAAAAATTTACTAACACCATCAAAACTTTCTATACAGGAAACAATGGAAAACTTTGATAGTGTAAGTTTTGTTTGGGGCGATTTTGGGGCGGACTCTGTTCATATGACCTCATATATATATATTGGTTAAATTTTTAACTAGTTTATAATTTCTTATATGAAATTTAAGATTTTTCAAAATTTGAACTTTTGTATTATTATTATTATTATTACAAGCTTTTGAAGAACAAAAAGTAAAATTATAGTAAAGTAGAAATTTTAATATTCAAAAGCTTTCAAAGCCAAATCAGACCGTTTTATAGCATCTTCTCAAAAATTTTACACCAAAAACATTTTATTTTGTCTGAAGAATCTTAACTTTGATAGCAAAGTTAGAATTTCTTTTGAATTAAATTATTAAATTAACAAAATCTTCATTCAAAAAATCCTATTTTTTTAAAACTATCACACAGCTTCAGACCCCCCCCCCCCCAAAAAAAAAAAAAGTGTACATAATAAGTGAACGACCTCTTAAAACTTTTGATGAATTGTCGATTTTATAGCAAAGTAACAAAGCTTTTCTTAAAATCAAAGCTTTTTTAGTAAAATTAGAGCTTTTTATAGAATCATTAAATTATGAAATTTTTTATAGAAAAATTATAGCACTTCATAAAATTTGTTTTTTTTTTTAGCAAAATATAAATTTTTATGGAAAAATTATAACATTCATTACCTAGACTTAAATTTTATAGCAAGATTGAGGTTATCTAAAAAAATCTATTGAAGCACAAAACATCCATTGAAAAACCATCACCTGAACCATCATTAAACAGGTATGTAGTCTCCTTGAAAACATTTTACCTATTCTTCTATGCCTCATAAACATCGAAAAGAATAAGCCATAAAAAATCTTATTCATTGTTCCCCCCCCAAAAAAAAAAAAATAAAATTTCTAAAGAACCACGAGAACAAAAAAAAAACTTTTCAACAATCATTTTTCCTCCATTGAACGTCATATAAGATGTTTTCGTCACATACCCATAAATAATCGCGTTACATGTGTTTTCAATTGTACAGTCGTGCTAATAAATTCTCCTTTAATTTCTTATATGAGCTTATGCCCTCCCAATTCTTTTCTTTATTTTTCACCATTATAGGAATAGCAATCGCACGTGCTTTGAAGTTAAATTGTTCTGTACACCAATTTTTTTGTCAATAAATTACGATTTTTCATATGGTGACAATAATTAAATAATGATAAGTTTTGGTAGCTAGAATATTAATGCCGGTTGGAAGGGGAGCATCTTAGTGTCACATAGATAAATTATTATGAAGTTTATAGACAGCATTGAAGTTTGTTCTACATTTTTTATCATGAAATGTGCTTGTGGCATGAAATGGGGTTCTAGTGGAAGTGATGTCGAGTTGGTCCTAATTAAGATTCTAAATTTAAGAAGGTCCAAAGATTTAGATAGAGAAGAATTCATATCTTGGTCTCTATCCTTAAAGGACCTACCTTACAAGACATCACTTATGTACGACCCCAATCCTCACAATTAAATTTTTATTTATCCTCACAAAAATTGGGCGGTAAATATTTTGACAAATTTTCCTAGAATTTCCTCAATTATGGCACAACAATATTCGAGGCACACATTGTTCAATTTATGAATGGAATGTAGAATCAGCATTTGGTTCTATTGAAATGAGCTTTAAGATTCCTATAACTTGTTTATTAAAGCTTAATATGAAGCTTTTATTGTCTCAAGAGACAAACAAATGAGCTTTCTGAGATTCTTCTAGTTTACTCTCTTCTCTAGCATTCCAGGCTCTCATTATTTTGAGGTTAGATTTAAATTTAATCGATGGATTTAGAGTTGCAGTAATATGTAGTTAAAGAGTCAATTTTAATATCATTAAAGGTTCAATAATGATCAAAATAGCATCAATAATTAATTAAACAGACATCCAGTCGACACTTAATCCACAAACTGTTTTCAATTTAATTTAAATATACATCCTGTAATTTCAACTTTACATCCTTAAATTCTTCGAACCCTTTTCGTATTTTTGCAATTTATTGAAAAATCCAGCACCGGAAAATTGAATACAAAACTCACCTAAAGCAGATAATCCAACCTTTTTCACTAAATTTTCCACATCCCCTTCCTCCAATAAAATGTTACAGGTAAGTTTATTTAATTGAGCGGATATAAATTCTATTACTTTCACATAATTCCATTTTCATCCATCCTCTTACTTTCTACGTATTCTCTGCTTCTGCAATATTGTTGACATTTTCCTATTATTACGACACACAACACAGAATAGAAAAGAAAACAATTCCCATTAGAGGCTTTTCTCTATTTAATATTCATTACAGTGGAACTTCTCTCAATTCATTAACTTATTCTTCTTCCATTGTGCCAATGTTACAATCTTTCGTTTATTTGATTTTGCCTTGTTAAACGATGTTCGGACGGCAAAAGGCAATTTAGGAACTCTCTTATTGAATTTTTTTTCTTCCCTATGATTACTGTAGTGCCAGAGTTGAAAAATGGATGGGGAAGTTTTTTGAACTCACTTGGAGATTTTGTCCTTGAAATTTGTCTCAGTATGATGTTTTTTGCTTGTTCAACTGGTTTGGAATTGATAGACAACAGCGAGGGAACCTTTAACCATTAAGATTTCCTAATAACTCAGCTTAGATTTCTCAAAAAAATACAATTTTGTCAATTTAAAAATAAATGTAAACAAATGAAAAAGCGCGCGAAGAAATCAAAAAAATCTGAATCCTTAACGAATTTTCCCTAACAACCCCTCCAATATATTTATGACCGAGAATTTATTTATTTGCCCATTAATTTCGTGTCATGCCTTTGCGTATGCAATTAATTTTTTGTTGGTCGAGATTCAATTATTATTTACACCAAAAAGGTACAGCAACCGAAGGTTAAATGATGTGTATGTTATTGTTGGTTATTGTAATGGATGGGATTTGTGGTATCGAAAAATTTGATTATTAATATTTCTTCAACCTTTTGTAATTACATTTCATTCCTACTTCTTATTTCATTGACAAATTCTGTACCTTTCAATTTACACTTAATGGTCGAGAAAGAAAAGTGGAGAAAAAAAGGTAAATTGCTAGCACATGGAGAATCCCAACAACTGCGAAGAGACTAAACAGAAGTTGATTTCGAATAATTTGAAAAATTCCCGCACTTTTTTTCGGATGAATTTAAAATTTTTCGAAATTACTTTAAAATGAATTTTATTAAAAATGAACATTTTAAAGCTTGATTACATTATTTTAATCATTTAAAACACTTCTTTAGTTTATATATGAGCTTAATCAGTAATCATGTTAATAATTAAGCTAAATTTTGAACATTTTTTTGATCAATTTTATTTTTTCAATCAATGTAAACAAACTTGTTTGTTTACAATCAATTTCGAAAACTAATGACCAACTTTTTGCAAAATCTCATTAAAAACAGATGTATTATGATTAACAATGCTTAATTATGGATTAATCTGTTTTTAACATTTAAAATAAAGTTTTAGAAATAAAAATAAATCCACTTAAAAGAAAAAAGGAATTAACGGAATATTTTAATTCAAATTTATTCCGAAAATTAGATCCGGAATATCGAAAATTAGTTCTCGTCCGCAGTTGTTGGGGAGAATCATGACCAGGAAATTAAAAATCAAAACGTGACCAGGTGAAGAAGGAAGCATGAAGAAAAATTGAGTAATATAAATTGAATTTCGTTGTTGAAGCGTAGGAGCACTCCCTATGGTAGAAATGGTTTATTTATTTTAGGGTTCGGAAAAAGACTAACTGATTATCAACAGTTACTAACGCGTTAGTTATTTACAAAAAATCTTCAGTTATCTACAGTTAGCTAACTGAAAATAAATTTTTTGAATTAAAAAAGTTCGTTAATTTGAAATTTAATTTTTAGCTTTTTTAATGTTTTTTAAGTAAATTTTTAAAAGAAATTTAATTATTATCTCGAATATATGCTTAAATATTATAAAAACCATGAAAAATCATCAGAAAATTTAATTTTAGTTTAAAAATTTTCTCAACGGTCAAAAATTATTTAAATTATTTTGATGTGATTGTAAACAAACAAATTTTTTAAAAATTTCTCAATTTTACATCATTTCATTACTTAAACTGTTTGAAAACACTTGATAAAACTTTAATAATGTTCATTGAACCATTTGAAGTCCTGATTTTATAATTTTAACTCATTTTTCAATTATTCAATAACGAATTTTTTGCTGTTTGAAAAATATCTTCAGTTAGTCATCTTCAGTTAGTAAACTGTAAATAACTGAAGATAAGTGTTAGTAACTGATACTAACTGTAGATTTCCGAACCCTAATTTATTTTCAATTTCCTGGTCTTCTTTCGTACACGATGTACAAGCACATCGGTTATCATAAATATACATGAAATTTATTAATAACTCCTGCCGCATTTCCAACAGAATCAATTTTTTTTTCGATGGAATAGCAACAGGCTCAGGTCATGGACGAAGAACAAGGTATTATTGTTGCATTATTTTTTTTAAGATTTAAAACCTTTGTTTACTATTTTTATTTTAAAAATTTCAGTAGTAAGGAAGTCTATTTTTTTCTGATGTTGGTTATTCTATGCTCAACAAGACAAATTTTGATAATTTCAAGATCCAGCGGTGCCAAATTATTTAGATTCCAGTAACAAATTAAATGAAACAAAAGCTCGCCACTTATCACGATCTTCAAAAAGCTCATTTATCATGAAACATAAATCATTCTAAGTGGACGGAAGTGACTTTGAATAACAAGCATCAATTATTATGTAAGAAATAAATTCTTTATTAAATTTTCAAGTGGAAATTCCATCGATTCTTCTCGCACAAAAAAAAAAAATAATAACATTATGAAAGTCCATTACTTTTAATGTTATATCGTATCTATAGACACCAATGTCATGACAGTGATTAGCAATATCTAATTTTGATGTCGCAACAAGATCAATGCTAAGTGAAATGGAAACTCAATGAACTGCTCGATAATTAGATGTCGTATGAATAAGATCGACAATGGGATATATCGACAATATAATAACAATGCTATTATAGGCACTATAGATGGAAGCAAACTTTGTCGAGGTCGATTAATCATAAAACTTTATTAGCTTAATTTAGTATTGAATTCTTACAGAATGGGGGATGATGCAATAACTGACAATGGCTATAAAGAGGATATATATTCATGAGAATTGTAATCAAAATGTCAAGGCTAATTGACATGGGAAATTCAGATTGCCCCAGCTGATCTCACCCATACAGCAAAAAAAAGTCAAATATCATGAGGATTAAAATTCAACATTGAATCAGGCACAAGTAAAGTTCAGATATTCAGCAATAGATTTGAGTAGGCAAAGAAACAAAAAAAAAAGTTTAATAAGATTTTTTCATCGTCACAGACAAACTGAAAATCAATACTAATTTTGCGACAAAAAGATTGGGCAATTTAGATTCGAGGAACTAACGCAAAGCAGTCAGAGGTCGAGAAGAGACGCTGGATCATTAATAATTGATTTTCATTTTGAAGTTTTTATGCTTCTTCAAACATTTATTACAACATTATTCGACACAACGATGACAAATCAGATTTTAATAATTGAGGAAAGGAAGATGATGGAAAAAAGTACGAAATGAAAGGAGCGGCGGGTGGGAAGGAAATTTGAAAGGAAACGAGCAGAAAAACTGTTTATTCAATTCGAGTAATATTGTCGAAGCTCTTCAATTTAATTCCAAACGGAAATGAGAGACGAACGCTAAGAAAATTTATATTATTATATAAGTAAGTAATGACTTGAAATTTGCGATGAAACAGGAAGAGGGAGAAGGTATGGAAGGGAACAAAATTATTTTATTCAATTCAATACAGAAGAATTTTTTTTTCTTTCAATTCTCGTCTTTATTTCTGTTGAAAATTCATTTTTTGTTAAAGATGGGAAATGCAATGCCATTCATTTCATTTCATTTTTGTTCAATCTTTAGATAGTTAGTTGACTATAGTGAAAATATTCAGATTTTGACATTTTTTGAGGTTATGTTTATATTTATTAGCCAAATCAACTAAATTCTAGTCTGTTGTTTATCATTTTTTTAATGAATTTTGATTGGGGACATCGAAAACCCAAAAGACACAAATTACCACATCTGAAACAAGATTGAGTCCTTAATATATGCACGCCCTAACCAAACTTGCAAATCAACCTAAATTGAATTATTTAAATACGAACAAAAACATTTACAGAATTTCAATTAATTTTGACCACTTTAAATTGAATCAAGACTAATCCAACTTTAAATTCCTCCAAACAAAGAAATCCACTGGAAGCGAGAAAAAAAAATTCAATTAATCAAAAAAATGAATCCAAAATTGAATAAAAGGAATAATAATAAAAAAAGTTGTTTCTGGTAAACATGTTTATGACGTATTATGGATGAATAAAATTCTTCACCAGACGAATTTTAATGAATGAAAAAAAAAATGGAAGCTGAGAAAAAAAGTATCATAATAATAACAATAAAATGATTACATTTGGAAATGAAGAGCTTATGGCAAAATATTCAATTATGGTGATTGCATTCTATTGTTATCGATAAAGGAATGAAAAACAGATTAAAACTCCATTCGAGATATTAGAATGAATTGGGATTATACTTAATTATGTTCAAGAGGAAGTGCTCGCATTGTTCATAAAAATATGAATGGGATGGATGAATGAGAATTGTCATTGTTTAAAAAGTTCATAATGCTGTAACTTTTTAATGATTATGGTGATACTTAAGGTCAGAAGTTTGAATATCCTTACTTAACATCAGCAACAAGCAGGCAGTCATAGATTCTCAGCTTCTTATGCTCCTTTAAACTTGTATTATTTAATAATCCACAGGCAGAACAGTCGCTCCAAATATTGCAAATCATAAGATTTTTTTGAATGCTTTTTATTATTATTGTAGTTCATGTCGAGTGATGCTATTGCCATCATAAGAAAACGAGTATCAAAGACGAGATTATAAACATAAAATGCAGAATGAGGATTTCCATTCACCGACTTAGCGTTGAGAATATATAAGCTACACAAAATTGATTTAGAAATTGTTGAGGTTATGAGCGCATTTTGAGTTTTTTTTTATCAATTTTTTGACCTTGAAATTTGATCAAGATCGACATCTATTAATCCAGTCAACCAAAAGTCACCCAAAATGTAAAAAACACGACTTACGTAGAAAGTCAATAGCTTCCGCGTTCGACTATCGGGTCAGCAAAGCTTCGCTTTGCATAAGATTGAAGATTAGGACTCCATTGGGTCAGCAAAGCTTCGCTTTGCATAAGATTGAAGATTAGGATTCCATCGGGTCAGCAAAGCTTCGCTTTGCATAAGATTGAAGATTAGGACTCCATCGGGTCAGCAAAGCTTCGCTTTGCATAAGTTTGAAGATTAGGATTCCATCGGGTCAGCAAAGCTTCGCTTTGCATAAGATTGAAGATTAGGACTCCATCGGGTCAGCAAAGCTTTGCTTTGCATAAGTTTGAAGATTAGGATTCCATCGGGTCAGCAAAGCTTCGCTTTGCATAAGATTGAAGATTAGGACTCCATCGGGTCAGCAAAGCTTTGCTTTGCATAAGTTTGAAGATTAGGATTCCATCGGGTCAGCAAAGCTTCGCTTTGCATAAGATTGAAGATTAGGATTCCATCGGGTCAGCAAAGCTTCGCTTTGCATAAGATTGAAGATTAGGACTCCATCGGGTCAGCAAAGCTTCGCTTTGCATAAGTTTGAAGATTAGGATTCCATCGGGTCAGCAAAGCTTCGCTTTGCATAAGATTGAAGATTAGGATTCCATCGGGTCAGCAAAGCTTCGCTTTGCATAAGATTGAAGATTAGGACTCCATTGGGTCAGCAAAGCTTCGCTTTGCATAAGATTGAAGATTAGGACTCCATCGGGTCAGCAAAGCTTCGCTTTGCATAAGATTGAAGATTAGGACTCCATCGGGTCAGCAAAGCTTCGCTTTGCATAAGATTGAAGATTAGGACTCCATCGGGTAAGCAAAGCTTCGCTTTGCATAAGATTGAAGATTAGGACTCCATCGGGTCAGCAAAGCTTCGCTTTGCATAAGATTGAAGATTAGGACTCCATCGGGTCAGCAAAGCTTCGCTTTGCATAAGATTGAAGATTAGGACTCCATCGGGTCAGCAAAGCTTCGCTTTGCATAAGATTGAAGATTAGGATTCCATCGGGTCAGCAAAGCTTCGCTTTGCATAAGATTGAAGATTAGGACTCCATTGGGTCAGCAAAGCTTCGCTTTGCATAAGATTGAAGATTAGGATTCCATCGGGTCAGCAAAGCTTCGCTTTGCATAAGATTGAAGATTAGGATTCCATCGGGTCAGCAAAGCTTCGCTTTGCATAAGATTGAAGATTAGGACTCCATCGGGTCAGCAAAGCTTCGCTTTGCATAAGTTTGAAGATTAGGATTCCATCGGGTCAGCAAAGCTTCGCTTTGCATAAGATTGAAGATTAGGATTCCATCGGGTCAGCAAAGCTTCGCTTTGCATAAGATTGAAGATTAGGACTCCATTGGGTCAGCAAAGCTTCGCTTTGCATAAGATTGAAGATTAGGACTCCATCGGGTCAGCAAAGCTTCGCTTTGCATAAGATTGAAGATTAGGATTCCATCGGGTCAGCAAAGCTTCGCTTTGCATAAGATTGAAGATTAGGACTCCATCGGGTAAGCAAAGCTTCGCTTTGCATAAGATTGAAGATTAGGACTCCATCGGGTCAGCAAAGCTTCGCTTTGCATAAGATTGAAGATTAGGACTCCATCGGGTCAGCAAAGCTTCGCTTTGCATAAGTTTGAAGATTAGGATTCCATCGGGTAAGCAAAGCTTCGCTTTGCATAAGATTGAAGATTAGGATTCCATCGGGTCGCAGATTTAATTTTTTCTTTTTTTTTATTTTTTGCTAATTTTACAGATTTTAAACCATTTCAATGAAATTTTGATTGAATTTAGATAAATCTTTGACTTTAATTTCATTTTAAATTTTTTAAACCAACTACTCGGATTAAATTTAATGTGAACGCTTAAACCACTAAATTCAGCTCGATTTGTCAAGAAATGTCCAGAAACGTTAAAATAAGTCAAAATATGTCAAAAATGATCAATTACGAACAAAAAATCTGAAATTTATAGAGTTGGATTAAATTTAATAAAGCTGATTTATTAAAATCTTGATTAAATCCAACTGCTACCAATCAAAACTCAAAATAATTTTTTCTTCAATTTTAGCTTTATATAGCTGTTTTTATTCAATTCTAACCATTTTGTAAAAATTTCGAGTGAAAAAAGCAAAACTGGGTAAATTTCGAAATTTTAATCCTCACGCATGGATAAAAATTGAGTCGGGATTAACTCTTAGAAGGCTCAATTCTCCTAAAATTTAAATTTTTTTAAAAAACTGTTTATTTCATAAAATTCTACTATTTTTTACCTTTAATTTAATGTGTCATTCATAAAAAAAAGTTTTGAAAAAATTTTGAATGAGGGGGTTTTGTGTTAAATCCGATGGATTTAAATTTAAGCCAGTTGGATTAAACACATTTCATGCTATTTCTCAACAACAGTAGAGTTTCATGCCAAGCGACAAAATTTCCCCCACACTAGACCTCCGTAGCTTTCCAACGATATATAATTTATTACATTTAAGGTTGACCTGTGAGCGGCATGATGGGGACATTATTTTGCGAAGTGTAACTAATAGGGAAGGATTAAAATAAATCCGACGGATTTAAGCTTTCAACTAATTTTCCTGACTCACAGTTTAACCAAAGTAGGTCATGTTTGGTATCGTTGGAAAGGTAATTTTAAGGGCTATTTTATAAAAAATATTTCAACACAAATCTCCCCCACCCATGACCACCAGACCAACCACAATTTTAATCCCTCTTTGAAAAACCTCTTACATGTTCTGCTGGGTCAGGGTCAGGCTATAAAATTTGGATTTTTGTGCCAAAAAATTCTAAAAAATATTTGAAACATTTAAAGTACCAGAATTTTTTCATTTTATTGCTGTTTAAAAAAAGTTATAATAAAAATGAGTTTTCTATAGGTTTTGTATGGAAAACTTGTAGGTGGTACCACGGTCATAGATTAAATTTTTGGGTCAAGCGACAAAATTTCCCCCACACTAGACTAAAATACCTAAATTTTGAGATATGAACCATTACCTCTCGACCAGATAGGTAAGCAGTATGAAGGGGACAAAATTTTCAAAGTGTACTAAAACAGCTTCCGAGCTTGCGCGGAAGCTAAAAAAAAACTTCAAAACTCCCCATAAAATTTCATTTTTCTAAAGTTGTCAAGCAACAAAAACAGCAAATGCTTGAGAAAGGCACTTCATAAACGATATTAAGAGATCATAACAAAATGACTGACTGAATAGAAAGAAGGAAGAAAGAATGAATGAATAGAGCGATAGATATAATCCCTGACATGTGGTACGATTTTTCATCACAGAAAAGCTTTTTATGCATTTTCTTAAGAACTTTATTCATCTCTCATCCCCCTTTTTATCTCATGCTGTTTCCTTGTGTTTATGCTTTTATTCATTCAATTGAAAAGGATCTTCTTTTTGTTCTGTTTATTTTCTTAATTCACATGACACTTTCAACGAATTAAGACTAAAATAATCCAAAACAATAATGAATGAACTGATGTGCATGAGATGAAAAATTTTCCCAGCCAATAAAAATTTTCTACCAGACACAAATTAAGCAAATGAATTTTGCTGTCAAAATCTCAATACTTTTAAAACAGAATAGACGATCCATGAAATGCATGAAAGCAATATAGTTGATGGGAAAAAGTATCATATAATCGAGTCGCATCACTCTATCCATGCAATTAAAATTGTCATTTCAATTAATGTCACATATATGTGAGAAAAATGTCGTCTACAAAGTCACACTTAATCGCATCCAATGCTTCTGCAGTGAAGCATTCAACTTCATAAGGTACGAAAGCTCTATTTACCATTGAAAATTATTGTTTGGTTTGCGATGATATTGAAATGTTTATCTGTTATCATATACAGCACAGTACTGCAAAGTATATACACATATATGCTAAGATTGTAGGATGAATATGTAGAAGCAATAAAGTGGGATATGCTACCTCCACCTTTCGCGTATAAATGGATACGAAGGTGCTGATGAGCCGTAAATTGGATTTCATATTAGAGATAGATATTAAACTTAGTCCATATCCTCCTTCTTTCTCTGTTTGTATAGTCAGATGTAAGAGCAACAGCAAGTTGAAATAAATGTAAAAAAGCATAGCAAGAGGATGGAAAACCAAGAAAAGCAATACTCTGTGGTTTATGGTTTTGTTCTCATTTTCACTTCTCAGAAATTTTATTTCATTTTTCCTTTCTTCTTCACCTCTCTCGTATGGTGCCACTGTACTTTATGGATATGTGTGTATATGTACATATGTTTGTAATTTATGCATAACTTTCCAACCAAGCCACAGCATACACAGATGATATGATTTTTAGTTCTTTTCATTTAGATTGAAAATCATTCTGAGTGAAAATTTGGAAATTTTGTTGATGATGTTCTTTTAGACTCTTCTGGATCTTGATTGTTTAAAGCCTACGATAATTAATGATAGAAAGTTTTGTTTCTTTCTCAAAAGATAAATAAATAAGATGTTAATTGTTTAAAAATTGGAAAAAGACTGAATACCTATTTGTTTTAAATGACATTTTTAAAAAGGGGAATGCAACTATTTTTATTAACATATTAAATTCAAATATTCAACGACCGTTACTACTTGAATCAATAATAAAAAAGCATGAACATTTCACGTTTGAAAAGTTCAATCGAGAGGACTCAACTATGCTAAAAAATCAGTACTAGCTTGTCCAAACCAGTATGATATTCACACTTTCTTCCGACCCCACAAAATGATGCCATACACATGGTAGAATGTAATAACACTGCGGATATTTTGCAGTGTTAAATGATGTTAAATCCAACAAAGACACAGGTATGGAGAAATACATAATGTATGATAAGAGTGCACAGGTTATGGAAAATGTGACACAATTGATAAATTCCCATGTGAGTATTTTTCGTCCTACTAAAAAAGTCAAACAAAAAAAACTAGTATCAACGTGGTCACTCGTGACCGACGAAAGCGCATTTTCCACGTATAGTAAATACACAAAGAATTAAAACCCCAAAAGTATAAAGCCTAATATATAATTATAAATATTCTTTATTTACCAGAAATTTAAAATTTACAGAAAAAAATGTGTGAAACATGAGGAAAAAAAATTATTTTTAATAAAAAGTTATCATTACGCGACATAAAATTTAAAAAAAAATAAAAAAGCAAAAAAAAAAATCGGCTACGGGCAAGGATTGAACCCATGACCTTCAAATTATGAGTAGCACGCTCTTCCACTTACACCATTGCTGCGCTTTTTTTAAGAAGTTTAAGTGGCAATTTAATTATTTATATTGATGAGTTTTTTTTATATAAATGCAAGTTTTTATAATTTTCACAAAATTTTCCTGAAAAACTATGAAAAATCCATGAAAATAGAAAATTAAAACAATAAAAATTTCAAAAAATATGAAAAAAGCAATTATCTATGAAAATTGTACGAAAATATTGAAAATTTTAACAAAAATCTTCGGAAAAACTCGGGAAAATTGTGGAAATGACATAATTCAACATTATATGTCATAAGAAATCAAAAAAGTATCAAAAAAAGCAAAAAAAAAAAAATGTCATCGGTGGGATTCGAACCGAGGACAGCTAAGGTTTCGAAAAGTCAACATTTTAGTGCAATCGACCACACTAACACATACAAAGAAATGTCATTTTTGGTACTTTTTACGCTGGTTCCAGCAGAGGAAGTGACCATTCGTGCTGATTTTTTCGCCAGCTCTAGCCAGACATACTACACACATTTTAAGCCAAAAACCGCATCAAAAAAGCTTAAACCCTAGGAGGAGATGCGATGACAGACAGACGGACAGACAGACAGACTGACAGACAGACAGACAGACAGACAGACGGACAAAGTGCGGACAATAGCGTCCTTTTCCTAAGAGGAAAATGCGCTAAAAAGCTCGAAAAACAAAGTACACAAAACAAGTGTGTATAGAACAGCCTGGCCTCAGAGCAATAAATTTATCTCATTGCCTTATGTGTGTGTGTTTGTGAATGAGTTTGAAAAAAAGATGAGAGGAAAAATTATCTTGTTGAATTATTAAACAGTTTCAAGACGCTTCTCATTCTTGTTTACCTCACAAAAAAAGCTCTACTGAATGATGATCAAAGGTGAGACAGGGAATGGAAACATGCCTTTGAAATATAAATTATACCCAAGCGGTTTACTTAAAAGCTTTTTGACTAAAATACAATTAAGAAGGATGCTTAACTCAGGATCATATCATGAAGGGTAAATAATGTGTTTTTGAAGCAATAAAGCTTGTTAGAAATTCAGTCTATTATTCATGAATCATGATTAACGACTTAAAAGAGAGATCCATTCACCCTGAAATGCCAAACAATATACACCTAAACACAGGAAGGAGAGATTAGATGTCATTTGAAAATAAAATGTTTCTTGTTAATCTCCTGTTTGTCCATTTTCTTGATTAAATAACAGATGAAAAATAAATAAATAAGAGAGAAGAAAAGCTCTGTACTGTACTCGGCATTCATCTCAAACTGAATTATAGAAGAATAAAAAAAATTGTTTTGTTTTCTTCTTTTTTGCCTCGCCGCGCTTTTCATTCCATTTTTTTGCTGCTGCTTATACTGCCACAGTCAGTTTAGAAATGGAAGAGATACTCGTCTCCTGTAAGCAAAAGCACAAACAATGAGCTCCAAAAACAAAAACATTTCTGAATAATTTATGAACACTTTGACGAGAAGAGGAAATAGCTGCTTCTGCTGGCTGTTCCTTATAGGCATCTCGGTGTGAAAGGCATGAAAGGCAATTTTGTATAATCAACAAAGTTGCGATTGCGCAAATATAGATCTAACTGATGAATATATCCTCATTTGATGTACAATATAAATAATTGAATAAATGAGTGCGGTAATTAATGTCCAGAGCTCTATAATACCGAAGAAAAAGAGGATCAATTTTCACAAAGTTTTATGGAGGAAAGAGATCGTTAATTGCTAAACATATCAATTAAAGACTTTAAGTAGGAGCAAAAAGGGACGTGTTAAAGGCTTTTTATTATTCAGGATACCAAAATGTATCACGAAGGTCACCATAACATTAAATGGTGTAGAATAACCACAGATGTAAATCTCTGACCCCAAACTCTCATAGATTGACGTGCTTTTTGTGTTAGACATAATTTTACTGTGATTTATTTTTGAGGGAGGTTTGCTCTGCTTGATCTTTTTGAACAGTATTTTTTGGCCGTTAAGTAGGAAGATTAATAAATTGAAAAGATTTGCAAAGCTTATTTATAAATATAATAACTAAAATTTTAGAATTCTTTTAGAATAGAAGATTCAAACTTAAAGCTCTTTTTTGAACTTTACAAAAAGCTTTTCTAACAGCTTAATCTCTTGATACCAATTAAAACTTTTTTTTTTGACCATTTAACAGGGGCGTAGCCAGGGGGGGGGTTTGGGGGTCAAAACCCCCCTATTTTCGCGAAGTTCATACTAGATATTATTGAATTTTTCATATCCGAGCCAAAAAAAAAAACGTCGAAAAGTAGCAAAAACCCCCCCTCAAAAAAATTTCTGGCTACGCCCCTGCCATTTAATGAAAATCCATGCTAACTGTTTTCATCCATGAAAAAGCCTTTTTCCTGTACATTTATTAATCAAACGCTTAAAGCTCTTGAAAAAAAATGTCAGTGACTAAATACTTTTGTGTACACTTAAAACATACGAACGCTATGATACGAGCATAATGATTTAATTTCTCTCCATATTTTAATGCCCGGAAAACTTTTGCAATGCCAAAAAGTCAAACAAACAAAAGAGGAGTCAGAGGGGTAGATATATACTTTTTTCAGCAAACAAATAAGCATGATGCCATAGGGCATTTGAGTGGAGTATAGTGTGGCAATTGTGTGGCGTGTGTGTGCGATGAAAGAGAAAGAGAAAGAGAAAAAAGGAAAAAACTTTTTTCATAATTCTTCCCATTCTTTATTAAATCCTAAAGCGATGAGAAAGTTTTTGAGAGTTGACAATCTGCTTGCTGCTATTTTTTGCAATAACCGTAAATTGTTCACATGTTGAATGTTTCATCATTTATCGCCATTTCTGTATACATACACTCATTTTATAGTTGGATAATGTCATATGTGAAATCAGTTATGATGTTTTTATATCAACATAAAAAATTCCATCATCGTCAGGTTGAACGCTAGCCTGGAGATATTAACTTGATGTCCATATATGTTGAGGTTAAAGATTAATGGAAAATTTTCAATGCTCTAGAATTTCTTGCTATAATCAAAGTTTATTCGCTTACGATGAATATGAAGCATCTGGTATGTTACTAGGAATTTTAATTAGAAAATGGAACTAATTACTTTATAAGGGTAAAAATGGTAAAACCGTTATGTTTTAAATTTGAATTCTTATGCAAAAGTCTGTTTTTCCCCTAAAATTTAAGGGTAATATCAGCAAAAAAATGTAAACAAATTGAAATTTAACAATTTTGATCATAATCAGCACTGAATTGACAAACTGAATGCTTGTATTTAATGGAAATTGCAATAATTTGCCGCTTAAAGTACTTTTTAATGATCGAAATCTTTTTGTTACAAAAATGAAAAAAAAAATTATTGCGGAAGTATTCAGCTATATAAAAGAATCTTGATGGACATGGAATCAATCAGAAATTAATAATCCGTAATTCAATGGCAATGTCAAAAGATTAAAAGTATCTAATCCTCTCAAAAAGTCACATAAATTGTTCTGTTTATTGTTAGACTTATCAATAAATCTCCATCGAGTCCACTTGAAATAATTTTTTTATGTTTTCCATCTCGAAATGAAAGTCATTAAAAATTGAACGAGTAATTAAGTTCCTTAAACATGAAGTGAAAATTATTATCGATAAATATGACACAATAATCGAATCACAAAAAATGAGCTGTCATTATTATCCAGAATGGATTCTTTTGTTCTCCCCTTTCAGCTCAACTGTTTTGGCATTTTTACGATCCTAATAATAATCGACACACATTTTTTCACTCCGTACCTTCATAAAAATTTCAGTTACTATTTATTTCTCGTTTCCATTCTCATAATTTCTTCCGTGGGAAATTTTATATTCTCTGAGCGAGGAAATTTATTTTTTCGTGAGAGCTTTTCATTCTCACTGAAAATTTTCCTTATAAATTGAGATGAAAATCTCGATATTCCTTCAGTCGTTCTGTGAGCATCGTGCGGATAACAAATCAAAAAAGGACTCTGAGTTTATATTAAAAAAAATAATAATTATAAATTTGAATAAGAATTCAAGGCGGGCAATAAATTTATTTGGAGATAAGCAAAGTAAAGTGTGGTTTTTGTGGTGGAATTAAAGTTTTAAGGAAAATCGTGGAAATTTTTTTAGTTTTTCCTTAGTCACTTTTTGTGACTGTGGATTGCAATTGTGAATTTTTGAGAGATATCTAGGAACAAAGTGAGAAATAATAAATATTTTTTGTATGAATTTCTGATTGATGGATTGCTATTCAAACTTGATCATTGGAAATTCAGCAGATGCTGAAATAATTTTTGAATTGAATTGAGGCTTAATTTCCTAAAAGTTTGTAGGCATAAATTTCTAAGAATATAAATAAATTTAGAAAATTCGATGAACTTCAGAAATAAAAAAATAACAACTCAAAGCACTTCCAAAAATATCCTCCAAAAATATTTTATCAACTTTCAATAAAACAATCTCAAAGTTTTAAATCCACATCAAATAATCCGTGCTTTTCTGTTGCGGTTCCTCAAAAGTATTTAAAACAAAAGTTCTTCAATTAATTAATTCAATTTCAATGTCTTTTTTTATAAAGTCTCTGTGCGGTGCGATTAATTAAAATGGGATTAACCAACTTCCATCCCAGCTTCCTATCTCATTTCTGTATTTCAATTTTCATTATTGTAAAAATGACAGCAACAGCGGCACGTTGAAGAGGCAGTTTTTTATGAAGATGTAAAATTTTTTTTGTTGCTGTAAAATCGAGAAAAGTGAAAAATTAATTATCAAAAGTGGTTTAAAGTGGAAATTGAATTTTTTTTTTTTTTAGATGAATCTTGTCTGATTACTTAATTATTTTCCAATTATTCACTGCTTTATTATAATTTTAAAGCTATAAAAACAAATAAGAACGAAAAACAAAAGATATTGAGAAAAAGTTTTTTTTATCAGATTTGATGGAACAACGTTAAAAGATGATAATTATAGCTGAATAAAGTTTTTTTTTTTAATCAAGTTGTTTACAAGTTTTGGTTATTTTGAAGATCTGAAGTTGAGATTTTAAAGTTTTCAAATAACCTTGAAAAAAACTTCAAGATCCAGAAAACCACTTTATTGCTTCAATATACAACACTTCCAATCCATTCAATCTGAACATTTTGTTGTTTAAAAACAGGATAAAAGAAAGAAAAAAATGAATTTTAACTTTACAGTAAAAAGAGAGGAAATTGTGTACAAATTGCTTCCAACTTGAAACATGATCCACAAATTGCTTTCAATTGTTTCAACGTTTCCATGGAATATTTTTTTTATTCATCTCTTCTCTTACTTTTTTATTTATTATTTCATTTATATACGGGCCGAAAACAGCCACAAAAATGAGAAAAGAAAAAGTTTTATTTTTTGCAAAGCTACAAAGAATAAAAAAGGAGAAACTTTCGTTCTTCTTTGCTTTATAAAGATATAGGTAGGCGCCTAGGATTGCTAACCCATGTTTGTGCCGAGCAATTTGTGGTAGATCATAGATAAATATGGATGAGATGAGATTTTTGAAATTGAAGGAAATTGTGGGAAATTTTTTTGAAGATCCGGACAAAGTTCTTCTCTTATTTCCTCTTTGATAAATCAATGTATCCGGCATCTCAACCATCATGTATGAAAGTTTCCATCTCATGAAAATTGTAAGGAAGCTGTACACATTTATAAAGTAAATTAATTAAGTTTTACTGAAGCTCGGGAAATATAAATATACAATTACTTTGAAGTCAATGAAAAATATAGAAAGGAAGTTGAAGGAAAAGTCTTACTAATTAAATAATTAATATGGAACAAGTACATGTATATGCGTACAATATGATTATTTTATCCTTCTTTCTATTTTGTTCTGCTAATTCTAAAGGATATTGTTCGTGACAAAATGACCAAAGAAAATATTTTTTGCTTGTCATTTCTTTTTGCAAATTCAGAGTTGGGGAAAGAGAATATAGAATTTTGAAGGGTATAGTTTGCTTTAAATTTAAGAAAAGTTTTAGGTTATTATTACGGTCATTTGTACTTTAAATTGTATTTGTTTGTAGCATAGTTGCTTGCCCCTTGTATATTCAGTCATTTTACAAATCTTAAAGAATAAACATCATATTTAAATTAATTTTTCCAAATCAAGTTAGTTATGTTACGCAAATAACTTCGAAAATTCAACATTAAAGCATCAAAATTCCTCCATCCACATCCATAATCGATAGAAGAATCTAAATCTACTCTGCAATGTCATTGATGAGACAAAAAATGCCTGAAACGTGTATTCAAAAAGGACAACATTTTTTCCAAGTCACACAAAAAGGCATGTTAAACTGAACTGAAAAAAAAGCAAAAAATAACTTTGATGAAAATATGGCAAGTATTTTTCATGACCAAGACAAAATAAAACTTTTTCTTTGAGGGGGAAATAAATTTAATTATTTGTAAAGTGGAATTTATTTGTTTATTCTCCCATTAAATGCGTAACTTTCAGTCAAATACAAATTACATCCATTGGTAAACATTTTTAGGAAGTTTAATTGGATATTTTTGACACAAAATCTGATATTTTTGTGTGTTTTGCTTTCGCCGCTTAAAACTTTTTCTTTTCTGTTCCTTTCATAATTATTTATTCATAAACATTAATGGGAACCAAGTTCACTCATTTAATTATACAAAAATGATTCGGTTCTTAGGAAATTCGATCTTAAGGGCTTTCCACCCAACAAATTAGAAATCTAATATTAAGGAAATATTTGGAAAAGCCATTGAAATATATATATTTATGACAACGCTTTTTCCCCATTTTAAGGATACTGCTTGAGGCTTAAAGAACATTTTTGAGAGTTCCAATAAATTCCTCAAAAAGGAAATGGAAATAGAAAGAAAAATTTCAAATGAAAAGAAAATTGTGGAAAATTTTCAACTTTTCTTATATTCTTTAGAATTATTTGAAACCCTTAAGCAGCCTTAAGCCTACAAGAATTTTTTTTTTATTTCTTGAATCAATAAAAAAGTTAATAATTTTCAAGAAAATCTTTATTGACTTAGAAAATCTCGAGAGGAATGGAATGTTGTCATGAAAAGAGCATTCATACTTTTTGCAAGCATCTTCAAGAGGCTTTAATAAATTGTTATGCCTGTTGAGAAATTTTATCTTTTTTTCTGAAAATCTTAAATTTCTATAACTGACCCAAAAAAGTATAAAAAATGGGATTAAATATTTTCAATAACTTCAATGATTTTTTTTTTTTGTCCTTTTGTCACAAAATAATTTTCTTTTACCAAGTTATATATAACTCTTTGAAAATCATTGATGAACAATTCCCCAAAACAAAATTCTCCCTCATTCCTTAATTATCATCATGAAAATTTTAGGTTCCTCGACGCAAACAAACCCTCAAGTATTGATTGATTGTTGAACAAATTTATTAAAAATTTTTATTGAATTTTGTACGAAAATATTTTCTTTTTTGTGGAGAATAATTTATTAAATTGGAAAGCCTCATTAACGTAGATGGGATATTCCTCAAGCTTTGATTTTTTTTTTTCGTGAAACAGGAGAAGGAGGAAAAAATCTTATTTAATAAGAAAAAAATATTCAAAGAGTTAATAGATTTTGTAAACAAATTTGCGGCGCATTTTGGTGATAAATTTATTTTGAAGGATTTGATTAGAGACCGATTTGTTTGATAAGAGTTTTCTGTAACTGTTTACAATCAAAAAACTGTAATTTTAAATTCAAATTTTACTAATCATATTTTGTAGTTGAATTCCCCTTTTATCAATTGTTTACCGTTGCGTCCAAATGAATATTTATTAGTTTGTTTTCAACTCTCTCTCAGTAAACATCTTATTATTTATTAATTTATTTAGCTTTAAAGCAACTAGTTTATCTGTTATTTAATATTTTTTAATATGAGTTTATTAGGGACAAACGACAAAATAACTGTCATCAAATAAGATTTTAGCAGAATTAAACAAACTTTATATTATTTTTTGAAAAAAATTCTTGATTAAAGTTTAATTTACCAATTCAACTTATTTGTTCGAAATATTGATCAAATGATTCTTCTCATACTCATTACGCACTCAAAAATTCTCAACACAATTCTAAAAAAAATTAATTTCTCAAGAATTTTACAAAAAAAAAAAAAAATAAATACCTAAATTGAAATTTTTAATTTAAATAAGCGCAAAAAAATGCGACAAGCATTTCCTCTTTAACTCATTTCCATGTCGCTAGTCATGGTCTTTAAGAATCATACAAAAGAAATTTATTATTCATTTCTCGAGCTACTTATTATCATCATTATTATCTTTGTTGTTTTATTCATCTTCTTCTTCTTCTCAACATTTCTCGTGTTTATAAAGAATTTCTTTTCTTTTTAATTGCAAGTAACGGATAGGAAAATTAGCAGAGAAAAAATGCTAATTATGAGGGCGGCAGCATACTCAAGCTCTTCATCAACTCATTGTAGCTGTTTTTTATTCTCTTCCATTTTTCCTCTTTCTTTTTTTTTCTATGTGAATTTTGGAAGGCAAAAAAGACATTAACATCATCTGAGTTGGGCTCTTTATCATCATCATCAGCATTATCATTCAGTAGATCCTAATGCAATATTTATGTGTCTGTCTAAAGATAATATTGATGACTATACGAAATATCGTATGGTTTGAGTATAGTATAGTCAAACTAGAAAATTCTATAGAAATTTAATATTTCTACAAAATTCTAGTATAGCTATTGAAAGCCCATCATAGTTCCTTTCATCTTCATCTGTAAATGTATCTGATACTGTTATGTCTCTCAAAGGACATAAAACCAAACACCCTCGGGGTTGGAAAAGAGAATGAGTGAGGAAATATTTATACCTCCACTATCTATATCTTTGTATCTGTCATAACAAAGAAGCAAGTAGTAACAGAAACTGAAAATGAGATCTTTTTCTGTCAGATATGAATTACACAGAAAACAAAATTTTGCATAATTAATTTCATTATAAATGGAAAATGGAAACGAAAGTTTTTTTGACAAAGAGTAGGAGATGATGTATATGATGTTAGATTATATTCATTTAAATGACATCTTTAACCTCATGACTGCTCATCTTTGTGAATTGTGTTGATGTGCCTTTTCCTTGTTTCACAGCTTCCTTGTCATTATTGCTCTCGAAATTGGCTATCTGTAGTAAACATCTCTAGCTTTCATGATGAATTTACTGTGCTATGTCAAGCTGTTGTACATTTTATGTATCGTAGCAATTTTTTGTACTTTAAAAGTTCAATATCCTTTAACATAATCTAGATCCAGTTCTATAGAATTTCCATGATGCAGACATGAAGCTAAAAAAACCTAATAAAACGTGCTCAACAACTTGTTCCAATTTTCAGTCTGTTGAATTGCATCAGTAGCATGCAAAATTAATTTGCATTTAAATGTACAATGAGTGAAAATATGATGAACGATAATCACATCTTTCACGTGAAAATTCACACTCCAGTAGCATTAAAATGTATTTATCATGATGACTCTCGGAACATTTTAAACAATAATCAGCAAAATAGAGTGATTAGCACACACTTTTAATTGAGTGAGCACTTGTGAATAATTAATGGTATTTAGCATACAAAGTTATGATGTTGATGATGATGACTTTAGATTGCTCTATTTTGTGATTTTAAATGACTTTAAGCTTTTCATGGCCTACTTTTGTTTCTTCATTCACATCAAAAATTAATCATGAATATAATTGGATGATAGAATTTTTCATTTTTATAATATTTTATGATTTAACAGGTTCAACACTATAGTTGAATAAACATTGATTATATCAGGTTTCGTTTATTGCCAATATATTGTAGAATTAAAAATTAATTTCATTCGATACGGAATTTCAATTTAAAATTATCAATAAATGACCTATTATTATTTTATGGCTTTTTTGGTGCCATTCGTAGGTGATGTTCAGAAAAGTTTAATTAAATTCTGTAAATGCGGACTTTTTTAACATATAAATTCTTTGGAGGCAGTTCACTTAGTACGTTACGCAAAAAAGCTACTTTTTAGAAATCCTCCCCCCCCCCGTCGCTTGTTACGTTTTTTGTATGAAATATGATTTTTTTTAACTTTTGTGAGACCTGTTACAAAATACTAGACCCCCTAAAAAGCTAACGTACTAAGTGAACGACCCCTTGAGCAAAAATTCAAATTTATCAAATTAGATACTTTTACGCAATAAAATCATACCTAATTATGAAATTTATTCTGTTTACAAAATCACTCAATTCTCCCTACATTTTCGAACTTTAGACATCATAACTGAATAATCCTCTCTTAAAGCTTGATATCAACATCCAAAAATAATCAAAAAAATATTTTTCAACCAATTAAAAGATGCATCTCAATATCGATAAATTATTCACTGATGATTTGTTTGCTCAATTTCAATTTTCATTCGATGTAAGATAAAAAAAAATATTCATCATACACGTCAAAATTGAATGCAATTTACATTCGTAATCTGCTTCAATGATGCACGAAAACGATTTCTTGTAGCTCAGCTCATCTCTCAACATTTTTTATTACATATATTTTTTATACCTCATATATATTCTGCACCCATGTTGACATTTGTTCACTGAACCAAATATTTGAACTTCTAAAAATGTCTTGAAGAACCAAAACAACAACAGTAATGGCAACAAAATAATAATAATAATACAATCCTTTATTAACAACGTGAGAAAATTAGGCGGAACATTTGACAATTATCTTGACATTAACCTATCGGTTTTAAATCAAATTTTATAATGAGGGGTAAGAAAGAAATTTGCATTAAGTTTGTTAGAAGCAATGAGGTTTGGTATAAAAAAGTTATAAAAAAAAATACCAAAAATTAAGATAAAATAACTAAGTAAAGAAAAAAAAAAATTAAATTAACAAATGATAAGAAAGACAGTATATAACATAATTAAGAATTAATGATGTATTGGTTTCGGTAATTTATGTTTTGCACGAAAACCCAGTGAATTATAGTCATACTGTCCAAGTGATGAAAAAAGATCATTAGTATGATGAGCAACTTTTGCATAAAAGTTGTCTGTAAGACGCGACATAAAATCAATAATAAGTGGAACTTTAGCTGAATCATGAAACTCTCTGACAGACTGAAAATCGTACCAATTGATATTTAAAATCATTCGAAGGATTTTATTTTGAAAAATTTGTAGCTTATTGAGATGACAACGAGCAGCATTGATAAAGATAGGACATGCATATGTTAAGATGGGTCTTATTATAGCCTTATAGATTCTTAGTTTGGAGTCAAGTGATGCGAAAGAGTTCCTACTTAAAAGGCAATAAAGACTAGAGAAACTAGCAGCACTGGCTTTGTTAATTGCATTTTCGATGTGACATCTGAATAACAGCTTACAATCAAGATTAATACCAAGGTACTTGACAGATTCTTTCCATTCGAAAGATTGATTGTTAAAAGAGATTGAATCGTTGCGTAATTTCTGGAGCATTTTTGTTGACTTTGTGAAAATGATGAATTCTGTCTTTGACTCATTTAAATGAATTTTCCAATCACTAAAAAATACTTGGAGGATGCGAACTGTTTTGCATAATTCAGCTTTAATTGATTTCAGATTCTTCCAGGGGAATTGAACGAGAAATGCTGTATCGTCTGCGTAAAGTGATAACTGACCTTTAGGCGGAATTGGAATGTCGTTGATGAATACATTAAATAGATGAGGAGCAATAAGAGAGCCTTGCGGCACTCCAGAAGTGACATCAAAGAGATATGAGAAAGCAGAATTACATGCCACAAATGCAGAACGATCGGAAAGATATGACTGAAGCAGCTTAATTAAATAGAGTGGATAATTGTAGGTGAACAGCTTGTGGATCAGTCCATCATGCCAGACACTGTCGAATGCCTTTCGTAAATCTAACAAAGCCATTCCCGTGCTCTTGTTCTTGTTGAATCCAAAAGAAATTTTCTCAGTGATTCTGAGAATCTGATGAACAGTTGAATGGTTTGATCTAAATCCACATTGTTGTTTGATGATAATATTATTATCAAACTCGAAATCGTTGAGACGCATCAAAATAATTCTTTCAAAGCATTTACCGAGACAGGAAAGGAGCGAAATTGGACGAAAGTTGTCGGGAGAGCTACAGTTTTGGTTGCTCTTAGAAATTGGAATAATTTTAGCAATTTTCCAGCTTTTGGGAAAATACGACAGTTTGATACAGGCATTGAATATATTAGAACATAACGACACGAACTGAGTGGATACGCTCAATACTTTCAAGGCACAGTTTGGAATTTTGTCATGTCCAGGGGCTTTACGAGAATTCAAAGTTTGTAGAACCAACTTGACATCATCAGGAGATATTAAATCAAATTCAGAATTTCGAGAGTTTGAGATTGACATAATGGAATTGCTTACCAAACTTTCATATTTTGAGTGTGAATTATGTACAGCATTGAAAGAGGATTGGAATGAACGAGCAAAAGCATCAGCTTTATCTTTGTCTGAAAAATGGGTACCAATACTGTCAGCAATGGGAGGAATAGTACTTTTCTTCCTTTTGAGATGTTTTGCAAAGCGAAAGAGAGAATTGTCCTTAAAGGACAGGGATTGCAGTTTTCTTTCAAAAGCAGTTTTCTTCTCTTGAAAGACTTGTTGCCTAATCATCCTATTCAGCAGATTCACTGAAGATTTGAGCGCAGGGTCTCTTGAACGTTTAAACAGGTTACGAAAGTGGTTACGATTTCTTATAAGGATGTTAATTGAATGTGAAAACCTGTAACGAAGTGAGGATGTACATTTCATTGGAGCTGAGGCGATCAGAGCGGAAGAAATTAATGATGCTATTGAATCGACACTACTGTCAATCACATCATGTGAGGAAAAGTCAATTGCCATTAATAAATTAAGATTAGCTTCCACTAATCTTAAATATTTCGGCCAATTGACTTTAGATAAGTCTGGACAGTCAGATGCTTGATGTGAATTGACACCATGTATGGAAAAAAGTAAAGGCAAGTGATCAGAGGATAAGTCATTGAGAACCTGAATTGGGCTTAATGAGGCAAAGTTTTTTGCCATAACAAGGTCGACAGTTGAGGGTAATGGCAACAAAAGATGAATATGGTCATGGCAGATTTCAAGCAACATAAATTCCACACAAAACTTGATGGTTTTAGTAAGTGGAAGAGATTGAATGAGGCAAGTCTCTTTTTACTCCATCCTTATGCATAAGACTCAGACTCAAAGTCAAGATGTTTGCTTCTAAAAAAAATTTATCATAGTCCGGACGAGGCTGGCAATGAGCAAGAAAACTGAGTAAAAGTCGTAAACAGATGAATGTATTCAGGCTGTTTTTTGCGAGTAGCTTTCAATTCAATTTGATTTTCCTTCCATCTTCTCTCCTTTTTTTGTGTGTCATGTATATTTTATACAGAATAGAATGTAAAGATATTTGTCGATGCTACCAACAGAAAGGGTTTAGACCTAAAATATTCCTTTAAAAAAAAAACCTTCATGCATTTTTTATTCATTCAAGTAAATTTCTCCCTCTTGATAAAGCTCTTCTTCACTCCTCCGTAAAGAAAATTGAAAAAATGTGTTTTCGTTTACCATTTTTTGTTTTTCATTCCTAAAAGCAACTGCTGCTGCCTTTTTCAATTCACTGCTATGAGTTGATGCTGTTTTTATATATTTGATGGAAACAGTGGGAAGACGAAAGGGTACAGGGATATAAAAACCCTGATTTGTTGATCTTTTTGACCGTATGCGTATTTAACTTAATCCCTAATGTCCATCCATCGCTCTAGGATTAAGTTATTTCTATATTCCATGTTGTTTTTATTTCTAGCAATTTATTTTTCAATTTTATCAAAATGCTGTAGAAGGAGTATTTATGTTTACTTTGACTAGAAGCAATGAAATTTATGGATTTATTGACTGCATAAGTGCGCTTTATTGACCCAAAATCTTACCAACTTCTTATTTTTTTTTGGAAAAGAATTCATTGTTATTGTACTTTTTGCCTCAAGTCATCTTTCTAAGAAATTGAATGGAATGGAATTTAATATTTTTCCTTCTTTATTTCTATTGTATACTTACTATGTGTGTGTTCAAGATTCAAGCAGAGCTGAACATTTTAGATGCTTTTGTTGCTATATTAAAGCTTCATCTCTATTTTTATTGAATTTTTGTTCTCTTCTTCTTGTTCCTTTCACAGCATTTATGAGAAATAGAAAAATGAAAAAAGTTTATTTATGATCTCAAATCTCAGTCTTTAAAGTATTTCACATTCATATCTGTGGCTTATTGTTATATTAATATTGATTAATATACATTTTGAACGAAATTTATTATCTTATGGGAGTCTTTGTTTGCAATAAATTGAATTTTTCGTAACGGAAATTTTTTATTTAAAATTTAAATTATTACCTAAATCAAAGAAACTTTGAATAGAGTTGAAATTTTTTAATTTAAGAACCCCCGAAGCACTGAAATGTGAGATATTTTTCACTTTTTCAGAGGAATTTAGCTCATGTAGCTAGAAATTAAAATAGTTCTGACATAATTTGAATCTTCTCCAATCTGATGAGCTGATACACAAAAATATTTTCATCTTTATGCAGCACAAAAAAAATACTTGAAACCCGATATTTTATTGACATATTTTTATCCTCTGTCAATGGCATTAATCTGACGTGAAAACGATTTAATAAGATATTTATTTGACACATATTACAATAAAAGAGGAAGCCGTTCCTCATAAAAAACCGTCCTCAATATCAAAAATGACGACAACTTGTAAAATTTAATAGAACCATCAAGCATGAACTAAAAAGGAAATTTTTTTCCTTCCTGAAAATTCTCTTCATATATATTTTTATTTTGACATAGATCAAGGACGGAAGTTGAATATAATTTCATTACTATACAACACAGAAAAGTGAGTGAGTGAGAAAATGAATAAAAATTTTGTACAACATTGTAAAATATTATTTTCTGCCATCGAGTAACATAAAGTTCGTTTACGGAAATTTAAACAGTAGAAGAGAGAGACCTTGCTCCATTTCTTCCATTCACTTTACAGTAAATGTTTCAAGCGTGTGCTGTGAAAAGTATATGACTTTCTTTTGTTTTTTACTTTTTTGCTTCATAGTCAAAAATAAGGGAAGTAAGGAGGAGACTAAAAAATTACAAAAGTCCTCGTTTATATCGAGGGACTTCAGCGCATTTTTGACGCAGCGATTAGCAATTGATTAAATAGAAAAGAATGTCGAGTTTTAAAACTCTATTGCTGTTTCTTTAATCATAATGCATTTCAATAATAAGTTTAAAACTAAAGATCAAAATTCCTTTAAAATTGATTTTTATAATGTTCAATGCAAAAAAAAATAGCTTTACAATTTAACGGTTTTTTGAAATTCAAAATTTTCCGTTAGCGAAAAATTTAAATTTCTGAACACATCCATTATTTTTCAAATTTCTAAACGCACTTATATTTGTTTTGTATGAAAAAATTAAATGTTAATTAATTAAGGTGTATAAAAGAAAAAAATTTAATCCGAAATAACGGTCAAAAAAATTTCAAATTTTTTAACGGTTAGAAAAAATTCAAACTTATCATCAGCATAGCTTTGCCCTGCATTGTTTACATATTTTTTTGAAATAAAAAATCTATGAATTAAGCTATTTAATGAGTGTTTTTTGACTTTTCAATATAAACGGCGGGAATAAAAACATTCAATGAAGCTATTAAAACAATTCCGAGCTTGCTACGAAGTCTAGATCAAGAGATAATTGGGACCCGAACGACCGAACGACCGAACGACCGAACGACCGATCAAAGTGCATGATTGAGCTTCCTTTTTGAAAACAAGTCTTCAAAAATGCGCTAAAAATTTGATTGTGGAGGTGCTGGAGCGCTTTTTTTCTGGTTCTTTTGCTTCAATATGAGTCATCTGGCAATATTTGAATGATTGATTGTTTTTGGGTTCAATCTTAGGTGTAAAAAGTTGAAGGAGGAGATGTTAAATTTTTGGAATTCGAACTTTTGACTGCTGAGCAGTTGCATCAATTTCTAAGTTCCAAAGACTAAAAGCTTACACTACTGACTAATTTAAATTCAATATTAAGTATTTAACCCAAACTGATCATTAAAGCCTCATTTCCATACCAAAAGTGACTCAAAAAATGAAGAGCCTGCTTCTTCGACATTCTTTTTCACTTTTTCATACTAAATAAAAATAAAGGTCGTAATTTCCTTTAGCTTCTTTATTTCCCTTTCGCATGAAGCTTTATAGACTTCTATATAGTCACTGTCGAACTTATTTCCTCTTCAAGTCTATTTGGTGTGGAATTTTAAATACTTGGAAACGAAAAAAGGAGAAAATAAAATATTTTTGTGAAGATGAAAAATTCCACACTGTCTTTTTTATGCCTCACTTTTATGCCGTAACGAAATTTGAATAAAGCAACAAAGAAAATTCTTTTATGCCAACATAAATATAATATACATTTTTCCAGATGTAAAAACATCAGGCATAGTGAGGCATTTCTTATTTAAATTAAGGCAAACTGAAACTTTGAATTTTTTGATTTTTTGGCATTCAATTTCCATGCCTCACTTAAGGCGAAATGCGATTCTTTAAGCATCCGAAGAAAATTATCGTTTAGATTTCCAACTCTAGCCTCCTTTATTTCATGTCACTTCCTATATAAATTCGAGACATACCATCATCATCGTCATCATATTATTCTCTTCTATTAATTCTACCATATCTCGTGTCATGTCTCTGCTGCTATATACACACACGTATAGAAACAAATGAAAAAGCGAGAATGAAGAATGTCTGACACTGATTTTCATTCTTTTATTTCTCAAATGTTTTTCTGAAAAAAAAAAATTGTTTTCGCACCAAATCTGAATGGCTCACATCTTTTATTTCCTACATATTTTATGAATTAACGTGTATAATAACGTGACAGTGTTTGACATCATGTCTTTTGGGAAGCGTGTTCAATATGAGAAAGAGATGAAACACAGAGAGAAAGGAATTGATTTAAATGTTGGAACTAAATTTTAGGACTTTGAATTTTTGTTGGATTATATTACTTTGACTGGCTTCAGATTATGTTATGCACACAAATCTGCTAATCGGTACATAAACAATTAAATCTCATGACGGTTAAATATGTAAACAAAGTGTTTGGATAAAATTTTTACGGAAACTTAAAAGTTTAAGGTTCGAACCCTTGGTATCTTAATAAATTTTATGTATTCTGAAACAGTTTAGATACATTGATTGGATTATGCAGATTTATGCAGGGATTTATGGCCAGAATACTACGAACCAGAATACTACGACGATGAAAAAATTTTAAAAACAATTCAAAATTGTAGAGCAAATCCGGTAAAGATTCCACTAAACCCTCAAAATTTTCAAGTAGAAAAAGTAAAATGCGCACAATGGGCCCAAAAAGGGACTTTTTGGAAATAATTCATAATATTTTGGTGGTTGGTAGCCCTGGTCCTAGGGATCATAAAAATTTAAAACTTTTGGCATATAACTCTAATAGCCGCTCAGGAGAACTTGAAATGTGTTTTGGGCACTAGTGATTTTCAAAAAATTCCTGTGCCTCACTGTGTGGATGAAATTTCACAAACTTTTTTTTATTCGTTCAATACTTGCTTTAACTTTCATAGAAAAATACCAAAAATATTTTTAATCTAAAAAAAAGTGGTCAAAAAATTGAAAAAGTCCAAAAAAATGCGATTTTTTGACATTTTTGCCTCCTGTGCCTACAAGTTGGTCTTAAAAAATCTAAAAACTTATGATTATTATAGCTAATAAGTAGACCTACAAAAAACATTTATTCATTACTTCCAAAAACGTCATTTAGTGCTTCAAAAATGAGGTCAAAGGTCAAAATTTTCGATTTTTTTGGCATTTTTTGGGTTTGGGGGACCATATGACCCACTAAATGACCACGGCATAATGTCAAGTGACATTATTTTTGTAGTTTCTATGTTGTACTACAAAATTAAGCAAAAAAAAGCAAATTTTTTCTGGTCCCCCGGTTCACCAGGGACCCCCAAAGAGGGTCTGGTAGGGGGGTCTTCAGAACAAAAAAATTCATATCTTAAAAATATCTTCACCATATTGTCTGAAACTCTCAGAAATGATAGAAAACATCAATACAGATCATTTTTAGTCATTTCGGCCTAATAAAAATTTGATTTTTGGTCTTTATAGTGATTTCGCTGATTTTCGAGCTTGGTCAAAAATCAAGTTTTCACTTTTCGACTCCTACCACCTCAGGATGACTTTATATTTTATTTTTTTTGATGAATTCTTATAGCTAAGCATAGTACGCATCCAACGAGGTATAAAACATGATGTATGGTCAAGATATGGCAGAGTTATGGCCAAAAAACTGAAAAAATGGTCAATTTTTTGAGAGTTTGACAACTTTCATCGCACATATTTGCTCATATTTCATCGAAATTTCAAGTATATGTAACAAATTTGGTATCGTTGGAAAGGTTATTGCTTCAGCTATACAATAAAATAAAAATCTAAGTTTGAAAGTTCCTCAGTAGACCAGAAAACTTACAAAAGTTTGTCTTGTCCTCCCGTACACAGCAAAAATTAAAAATTTTTATTTTTGTGTTTTTTCCACAGTTTTACACATGAACTTTCATAATATGATCAATAAAAGACTTTGCAGCTATTACTTACTGCATACAGGACCATAGACAAAATGTAATTTTTTATGAAAAAATCGAAAATATTCGAAAATTTGATGATTTTTCTATGGCCTTGTATGCAAGAAGTAATGGCTGCAAAGTCTTTTATTGATCATATTATGAAAGTTCATGTGTAAAACTGTGGAAAAAACACAAAAATAAAAATTTTTAATTTTTGCTGTGTACGGGAGTACAAGACAAACTTTTGTAAGTTTTCTGGTCTATTGAGGAACTTCCAAACTTAGATTTTTATTTTATTGTATAGCTGAAGCAATAAACTTTCCAACGATACCAAATTTATTACATATACTTGAAATTTTGATGAAATATGAGCAAATATGTGCGATGAAAGTTGTCAAACTCTCAAAAAATTGACCATTTTTTCAGTTTTTTGGCCATAACTCTGCCATATCTTGACCATACATCATGTTTTATACCTCGTTGGATGCGTACTATGCTTAGCTATAAGAATTCATCAAAAAAATAAAATATAAAGTCATCCTGAGGTGGTAGGAGTCGAAAAGTGAAAACTTGATTTTTGACCAAGCTCGAAAATCAGCGAAATCACTATAAAGACCAAAAATCAAATTTTTATTAGGCCGAAATGACTAAAAATGATCCGTATTGATGTTTTCTATCATTTCTGAGAGTTTCAGACAATATGGTGAAGATATTTTTGAGATATGAATTTTTGTTCTGAAGACCCCCTACCAGACCCTCTTTGGGGTCCCTGGTGAATCGGGGACCAGAAAAATTTCTTTTTTTTGCTTAATTTTGTAGTACAACATAGAAACTACAAAAATAATGTCACTTGACATTATGCCGTGGTCATTTAGTGGGTCATATGGGCCCCCAAACCCAAAAAATGCCAAAAAAATCGAAAATTTTGACCTTTGACCTCATTTTTGAAGCACTAAATGACGTTTTTGGAAGTAATGAATAAATGTTTTTTGTAGGTCTACTTATTAGCTATAATAATCATAAGTTTTTAGATTTTTTAAGACCAACTTGTAGGCACAGGAGGCAAAAATGTCAAAAAATCGCATTTTTTGACTTTTTCAATTTTTGACCACTTTTTTAGATTAAAAATATTTTTGGTATTTTTCTATGAAAGTTAAAGCAAGTATTGAACGAATAAAAAAAAGTTTGTGAAATTTCATCCACACAGTGAGGCACAGGAATTTTTTGAAAATCACTAGTGCCCAAAACACATTTCAAGTTCTCCTGAGCGGCTATTAGAGTTATATGCCAAAAGTTTTATATTTTTATGATCCCTAGGACCAGGGCTACCAACCACCAAAATATTATGAATTATTTCCAAAAAGTCCCTTTTTGGGCCCATTGTGATGCGCTTCAAAACTTAAAATTATAAATTTGTTTCTCATCATGACTTCTTTTTCTTAGCTATCTATATTGGCTCATTCATTGTGTATAGACTATAAATTTCCCATGCACGAGTTTGTATTCTCTTCGACAAAAAAATTGAAATGATGAAGGTGTACGTGAATTGAAAATTGATTGACTTTATTTCATGTATATATATATACAATAATATATATGTGTATATGGGGTGTGTGGATGTGTTTCTACAAATGTGTTTTTATGTATGAAAGATTTGTTATTTGTGCAAAAATAATCGATGAGATTTAGATGGTATATTTTTTTATCCTTAAAAAAGCAACAGAAAACTTTTCCAAAAGCCATTTTTTCAGCTCCTTTTTCTTCATCTCGGTTGCCTTTTCTTTCAATTCATTTCGTCTCATTTCATTTCATTTTGAATCTTTAAATGCCAAAAGCACGAACAGTAACATGGAAATAAAATATTTCAACTTTTTTTCATCTCAAATGTGATTGACACTTTTACGTTTTATGCTTGATCTCTAGTGTACTATCAATCTCCTAAAGTTATGCACGAAAGAGCTTTTGTGTGAGATGAAATTTTTATGTGAAAAATAACTTAAAGCAATTTTATCGTTTTCATTCCTTCCTTTTTTTCTAGGAAGTAGGAATTGAAAGAAGAATTTTTTTTTTCATTGAACAGAAAAAAAAGTTGAAAAGTTGCTGGATGTGGATGAGTTTTAGCATATTTTCATTTTATTTTTCTCTTCATCTGAATCGAGATTTTTTCATTTCAGTTTGAACTTGTACCAGTTTCATAAAATATTAAATTACGAATTTAATCATCGGAATTGACAGCAGCAAAATTAAATTTTTAATAATTGAGTCAAATGGTCGTTTAGTATTGGGGATGTTCATAAATTGAGTCATGTTGCATACACAATCAGATTTTCAATTTAATATATCGCAACTAGTGATGAATGTCATTAATTAATGATCACGAATGGTTACATTTTAAATTTTATTATGAATCACACAAAATGTTAATTTCAAAAATGAAAACTGACCTAAAAAACTGATTTTAATTAATTTGATTGAATACTGCTGCGAGCATGATCAATGTTTCTGCCAATATTTACATTTGACTCTATACTGTTGCTAATGAACGTAGATGTGAATGATGTTGAGGACTTGATGAATTACTGAAAGCTCTAGGTTGTTGTGATAGACACTCTAAAATTAAGTTAATTAATTTCTTAGATTCAATGAACCCAACATGTACATCCTCAAGCACATAAATAGGCGAGATTTCACAAGATTTATTGCTAAAGTCAAAGTTACAAAAGTCAAACAACCAAGCCCGATCGTAAAATATTAAAGTCAAACAAAATATTATTGTCGGCCCGGCTTATACTTCTCCGTGTGACTTTCAAAAGCTTCTACCTGCATATTTATTTAAATGGATGCGCGTGCTTAACCCTTAAAATGTCATGATGTGTAAAAAATTGAGAACAATAAACTTAAAGACCAAAAAAAAATAAATGAATTTGCTTTTCGTCCCATGAAATTTTATCATAAATTAAACATGCATTTTTCATTTGACTGCACAGACGAAAATTTCATGATTATTTGAAGCAAGAGGAAAATGAAAATGTTTTAATCTTCTTTCGAAATGGGAAAATTACCAAGTTTGATCATTAAATATTTGAGGAGGTAAAATAAATTGAGGGAATTTTGAGATAAACATTTGTTCATTCAGAACAATTTTCGGGGAATTCAAGATTGCAGCTTCATAATCACTTCCATAAAAGTTTATGTTGATGTTAAGTAATTCCATTTAATGATTATTTATGCAACAAAATTTTTAATCTGATTTGGGGTTAGGCGTAGTTTCACACCCTTTGCAGCTAAGTTTTGCGTAGTTTCATACCCTTTCAAAATTGATTTCACTCTGATTTTCACACCCTTACAAATTTTCTTTAGATTCACACCCCTTCTGGTTCAAATTTTCTTTAGTTTCACACCCTTTCTAATTTAATATTGCAATAAAAATTAAAATCCATTGCAAGTCTGGAAAATTTCACCACAACAAGACATGTCAAGCCTTAGGGCAACAAAATAAAGCAATTTAAAATCCCCTCAAAATTATTTTTTTTATAAAATTTAATCGCATTTAATTCATTTGAAATGTCAAATTCAATTGCCAACCTTACTCTGTCTGAAACCCATAAATAATCCCTTAAAACTTGCACATCTCTATGTTTCACATTATTGTACATGCAATTTTGTTCAAGTGTCTGCATTGCAAGTACAAAAATAAACTTCTTTATGCTAATTATAAATGACACGTCATTAGATGATTTTTTTTTCCTCTGTGATGTGTCTTTCTCACTCATTCTATCATCACGAGTGCTCTGCTGCTGTCTAATTATTGCATATATATACTAATGAGTCTCGAAATTGCATAAATGAGAATCTTAAAGCTGGTGTCGTACAAGTCCACTTATGAACTTTCCACTAATGTCGATGGCTTTTGAGGATTGAAGTGTGTGTAGTAATTAGGAGCTTATGAGTAATTATGACTTGCTGATAATGGATTTTATGAAAACTATTCTGTTTAAGCTTAAATTTCATTTAGTTTTTGTCTGAATTTTACAACTTTTTGCAATTCACAGCCACAAAAATGGAGCAACTAATTTTTGACTCGTAATTTCAAAATTCATTTTTAAAAAAATCGTCTTCAATTTCATACATTTTAGTCTGTTCCGTTCATAGACATTTTAAACGATTAAACAACTGGATGTGTGTTATATTAAGTAAAAGAACAATAATAAAAGACAAACCTGTAACAGTGCTCAAAAGGATAAACTAAATTAGTGACATAAAAAAAAGTAATAGAAACAAATCAAAAAGGAAGTGTAGAGCGAGAAACAAAAAGTTAACAAAGTAGTCAAAGAAAAAAAAAAATAAAGACGAAAATTTATTCATTTTTATGTTTTTATAAAAACATCTTATAAGAATATTGTAACTACATATTAAGTTCAGTGAGAACTAAAAACAGCAGATTATGTGACGAAGTGGATGAAATAAAAAAGAAAGAAAGGAAAAAGTTTAGGCAAAGTGTGATAAAAAAAATATTGAATGCGAGAAGGAAAAACCGACATAGTAACAGAAAAGTTTTTACATTTGTTTTTCGTCTCACTTACAAACTTACTTTTTCGTCATTTGTCTTCATACGGAAAGCAAGAAGACGAGAAAACAAACGAGAAAGGATCCAAGGTTAGACATACATCCATACTCATTGAGGTTTTGGAAAATTAACCAAAAATTTGATTTAATTACTGATTAAGATCCAGCAATTTGTCATGTTTATGTGTGTACTTCCGAGACATTAATGATGATGGATATGCATTTCTAACCCTGATAATCATTCCTCACATTTGTGCAGTTCTTGTTCTAGTAACATATTGCGTGATACTTGTGCAAAGTGGAAAAATATATAAAATATAATATAAAGCATACGAAACCAAGAATTTTATGAAAGACTAGCTACAACTTTCCCTCTTTCCTTTTGCGTTCATTGTGTGAATTATGTACGATTAGATAGAATAAAAGAAGAAAAAAAATATATATATTTTGTAACTCAATGTGTTAGCAAATTGCCAAGCAAATGTGTTTAAATGTTATGAGACCGACAATATCATCAAGCTCATCAACATTATCGTCATCATCATCCAATGCGTTCACAAACGTACTGAAAAAAGGATATTAGAAATTAAATCAGAGTCATTCACATAGAAAAAACCACGCACGCACGTAGAAAGATAAGATATTTTTTTTGTGTGTGTCGGATATAAAACAAAGTGGAAGAAGAAAATCGGAACGAGACAGAAGGCAGGAAAGCAAAAAAAAAAAATTGTACTGACACTTTTTCCAAATTATGCTCACAGATTGTGGCAACAATGTCACATGGCACAATTTGAATAAAGCTACAGTAAAATTAAACAATGGTTACATTCACTTACCGCCAAGTGCTGAATCAATAATAATGGATTATGAATCATCATCAGATGCTGCCTTATTGGAACAAGAACAGCAGCAGCAGACACTCAATCGTGATACATCAACAATATTACTACTGGATGTAAATCAACAGCAGCCGCAACCACATTCCAACATCATAAATAATCCGACAGCAACAACAAATGTAACGACGTTATCGTCAGTAAATGCAAATCTCACAAGTCCGCAACATGTCGCTGCTACATCACTACGAAATTCCATATCGCCAATATCAACATCACCCACAAATCCAACAAATAAATCACAAGTCGTCGTCAATTTGGATTATCCCAATTCCATGCAAACTATAACAACATTACAGCGTAATAATGTAAAGAATAGTAGCACAAATAGTAATCGTTCACAAACGAATGCGATCAGTACAAGTAGTAATGTTCTGTCATCATCGATTGGTAACAGTATAAAAGCGGGTGATAATGGCAAAATATTTAAAGCTAATAACAATAGGAAATATAAATTTAATTTATTGAAATTATCATCATCGACTCGTATCGAGCGTAGTACGAGGATTCGGTTGCTCATCGTTGCCATCTGTTTGATTATTTTTGGAATTGCAATTGGCGCATTTATCGTACATTTGAGTGGAATTTATCCCTGCAATCCCGATAGAATAGGTATGTATTCTACTCTATCTATTTTTTACTATTTTACATGTACATTGCTCTCTTCCTCACATGTTTTTCATGTCCTGAATATTTAATGGATTGTATCAATGTGAATGATACGAGGAAAAAAAAAGTTTGAACAGCTGCTCAATTTTAGCGCAATTTTTAGAAGCTTGTTTTGGGCTTGAGGTTGTTTTGGAATTTATATTCAATTAAGTTTGAGTTTTTAATCAGTTCGCAGTTAAAAGTCGGGTCTTTAAAAATTCTTTTAATTAAGTGAAATCAGCTTTCCATAAAAAAAAATACCGAAAAAATGCGTCTTACAGACTCAACATACCCCAAAGCACTCAATATCCTCAGAAGTATGTTAAAATGTGAATCGAGTTGAGTTGAGTTGAGTCAGTTACTTCAATATTCTTACGATGATGATGATTTCGCTCTTCAGTCGAATTGAGGAGAGGAAAAAAAGAAGCAAGAAAATATAAAGTATATGTTTATACTGGGGATGGATAGCTATTACAAGACTGTGAAATGAAATACATTTTTATGAGCTTGCTGTCTTCTATATCCATATTGACTCATATTTTTTTTGTGTACAACGATGTTTTTTGCTTGATCATTCTGAGCTGAAGCTTTCTCATCTTCATTTTATTTTAAGCTGTATTTCTTTAAGGAATAGATAATGTTGGAAAAATTATTATGTTTTTTTTCTGTTGATGGTTTAATAGTTGTTTTAATCTTCTGGGGATTGAGTTTCAATGGGTCGATTGTTTATGATGTCTAGCTTATAAATACTCTTTAGTTCTTATTTTTTTGAAATACACAACTCAATTTTTAAAAGGACACTAAAGTGTCATAGAACATAGTTTTACACCCTTTACGAGTTTTTGAAAATTTTAAAAGAATATTCAAAATCTCTAACTTTTTAAGTTTCTGCAATAATAAATTAATTAGATGATCAGCAGCGTAAAATAAATCATTTTGATGCATTTCGACTAATTTTCGGTCGGCCTCGACATCGGGAACCCTTAATTTTTTACCAAAAAATATCAAAGATTAATACTGGTCAAAAGTCTAAACTCTAAAACTATGAAGTATATATTTTTTTTAAAAGACATCATTATATAATGACCCCAAAAAGACATTTAATCATCAACTCTACAGCAATAAATTACTCTTTTTCATAAAATGCTCAAGTATACCAAATTTTAAATAACACTTAGTGGAGATACTAACAGAATTTGTGGCTAAAATTGTTTCATAATTTCCAAATAGAGAAGCTTCAAGTTCATAAGAAATTCAAATTTAATTTTCATCTTGTCAAACTGGGGGAAAAATAAATGAAAAAGAATTTCTATTGAAAAATTCATAAGGAAGAAACGACAATT
The DNA here is from genome assembly GCA_026123125.1 of Chironomus striatipennis. Classification (NCBI taxonomy): domain Eukaryota; kingdom Metazoa; phylum Arthropoda; class Insecta; order Diptera; family Chironomidae; genus Chironomus; species Chironomus striatipennis. The sequence goes on from CM047394.1 coordinate 32,416,223, forward strand.
TTGAGATCAACAACCTTTTGAGAATTTTAACCTTCTAACATACATAAAGCATCAAACTTTATACAATTTTCATTTCTGATGCTTTCAAGATATCCAATTCTCATGCACTCATCCACTCATTTCTTATTTACTTCACTTACTTAAAATCAAACTCTTGAGAACATTTCAGCTCATTCAAAATTCATGTGAAAGCGTTACGAGTAGCATTTCATTTGCTTTCATCTTATGCCAATTGATTACCGACGTGAAGACAAACTTTCTCATTTTCTTCACATTATTCTCCATTTTTCTATGCTGTGCTTCTTATTGACTCGGTTTTGGAGTAAAAACATCTCAGCTTTAAGATTAGAATTTTGTTTATCTTAAATTTTTTGATTCAGTTTGCTGCCAAAAAGTGATGCTGAAAAATTTATTAGACTTTATTTATACAGCATAAGATTTTGTAGAGTCATTCTAATATGATGTTTTGGTATAAAATTTGAGAATCTTTTTGAGCAGTTCTGATGGTAGCCTTACGTCACTTGTATTTAGTTCATTTCGTGTCGATGAACAGAACTTTTTCTTTCATTTTATGGCTTTTTGTTCTTCAAACTTTTTCGAGGTAGAAGAAGAAAGCTTCAAGGCTTTAAGAGAATTAGTTGCCTTCAACATAGAGATTCAATGATAAGCACGATTTTCTTGTGATATAATTTGAGAAATACGATAAGCTTCAATGCATGTGATGTAAGAAGAAAAATTTAATTTATTTCTGCAATAAATATAGCATGTTAGTTTTTTGGGGATTTTATTACTTGCTATAAATAATCAAGAGAGAGAATTATTTTGTGAATTTGTTGTTTGAGCTTTTAAGGACAGATTTTCTATTAAAATTATTCTCAAGCTGGAAAGCTTTGAATCAACTTTTAAGAATCAATTTGAGTATTGAAAGTTTTTATCTTAATTTAAGCCTATTAAATCTTCTTTCATTCTACATGAATTTATAGGCTGTTCGACATTGAAAGTCAAAAGTTATTTATGTGTGCTGTTGTCGATGGGGTCGATTTTGAGGTTAAGTTATGGTAATTTCTGTTCTTTTGGTTCATGAAATTACATTTTCTGACTATTCTTATTACGAAAAGATACCGTTCGTAAAAGAAGATCAGTTGTGACCAGTTTTTAAGGCCATAAGTCTTAAATGACATAATTTTGAAACTTTCTTCAAGTAAATATAATTTACGTAGAATTTATTATCAATTCCTTTAAAAAAAATCTTCATAGCCAAAGGGAAGTAAATGCGTTCCATCAATTCATCCCACAGCAATCTAAAATTCAGAATTCCTCAATTCCTTTTGTGAATTCATTCGGAATCATTTCGAATAAATAAATGTTTCATCCCAAACAAAGAAAGCAAAAGTACAAAAAAAGAGGAATACATCAACAGAGAGGAAAAAGATATCAATGATATTCAAGGAATGAGGACATCCATTAAAGAAATGATGCCCTAGAGATGATAAAAACAACATTTCCATATATTTATTTATGTAATTTCAAAATTGAATTTCTAATGTTTACTTCTCAACTGTTCGACTTTGTTGCCGTAGATATTTGCTGCTGAACATACCTTTGCCATTTTTTAGCGCATTTTTGGAAACTTGTTTTCAAAAAGGAAGCTCAATCATACACTTTTTCGGCTGGCTGCAAATTTTCGAAAAACTATCTTTTAATCTAGACATCGTAGAGAGCTCCGGTTTGTTTTATTAGCTTCGTTTCATCGAGTTATTGGCGGCAAATGTATTTAAAAGTCCCAAATTTGTGTTTAAACACCTTAATTAATTAATTTTTAATTTCCCAAAGAAAAATAATCAACACATGACTGCAACTTCACGTCATAGAAATTTCAAATATTTTTTAACCGTTGACATTTGAAAATTTTTTGACCGTTATTTTTTACGAAAAGTTTTTTTTTCAGTTTTGCAAGTTATTAGTTTGTGCATAATGAAAACACACTTGTGCATGAACAATGAATGTGAGGAAATTGAAACTGAAGGGTTTTTGATTGTTGTTGTAACATTTTTGTAAAATTATCGTTATTTTTATGTAGAATATTGCAAGGTCTGTCCTGAAAGTTGATATACTTTCAATTCGTAGCTCGATTACTGATCGCCGCGCCAAAAATGCGCTGAAGTCCCTCGATATGAAACACGAGGACTTTTGTAATTTTTTATAGACTCTGTCTGTGTGTTTATCTCCTTTTATACCTCAAGTTTGTTTTTCTTATCCATCCACCCATTCCTATTCACTTATTCGCATTTTTCTCTTATCTGTTTTCTACTTTACATCACCCTTGTTGCTATTCCTTGACTGTTGATGCGTGGCTGTATGTACGCACACTTTAAGCGAGCAAAAACTCTCAATTCAATATTTAGCTAAGGAATATAAATCTTTGAAGAATGGAAAAAGAGAGTAGAAATAACATTTTTCCTGCCATTGCCATAAATAGCTCTTAAACATAAGTACACACTCAATACATAGAAATAAAAATGGATAGGTTTGAAGCAGTTTGAAAGGAAAATATGTATGCTCAATACTTCAGTTTCTTGATCTTGTTCTACTTCATAAATTTAATTTTTATTTCCTGAAAATAAAAACTTTTACTTCAAACGATGCTGTTCATGAGAAAAACAGCTTGTAGAAGCTTTTGAGCTTGTTATAAGCTTTGTGAGTTATTCTTCTTTAATTGAATCAAAGTTTTGCATCTTTCTAGAAGCAATTAGTTCCATATTTTTCTAGGTACTCAAATAAAATTCTGCCGTATTTTTTTAAAAATAGAACATACAGCCACTTGATACTTGAACACATGTGAAGGCTTCATAAGTGCTCAAATGTACCGTTTTAAGAACGACATAAAGTTCTTTCAAGTCCAATATTTGTTTTCAAATTTTTGATCAATCAAACCTCTTGTGGAATTTACTCTACTAGCGTCATCTCGTCCTACAAAAATATTTTGCTTAAAATTCCTTCCTTTTCGAATTATGTCACAAAAAATTCTTGATCGGAACAACAACACAAAATTCTTCTCAGAAGTTGGAGAAAGAAAATCTTATAAAATTCCTTCCAATTTTCACATTCATGCTCATATTAATTAATCTTATTTTCTCCTCATCCTCACTTTTTTTATGGACATATTGGAATGTGAAGAAAACGTAGACTAAGATAAAGGAGAACAAAAAGGTTCGGTTCGAGTGTTTTATGCTATTCATGTTAAAATGTTTACTCGATTAAGAAAAAGCTAATAAAGAAATAAAAATCCACCACCAAAAATTATTCATCCAGTACGCAAAAATCGCGCTCAAAGGCACGCAGAATAGACAAAAAATTATGGGATTTATTATTATTATTATATCATGTCATATTGATTTAGAATTTTTTTTTGCTCCACCGTTTACTGTCTGTACATGGGTGAAGATATATCACATCATATATCATGGTATGATAATAGCTAGGAATAAACATACGCACACATTATACTTCTGTTGACTTCTCTCGTTTAAATAAATGAGATCGTGATATTGCAGCATTAATTCACACTCACATGACACATCGAAAAAATTACTCTCGTCGATAAATCTACTGCGATAAGACTATGATTACTTACATAATATTTACAATGATGAGTGATAATGATTAATAAAATGTGGGGAAAAGATGGAAGCTTAGTATAATAGGAAGCAATATGTTGCGTGTACGCAACTGGGGATTTTCGTTTGAATCCAGAGTAATTGGATGGATTATTCTTTAATTCCATGCACAGTATTGTACCTTATATTCGAATTCAGAAAGCCACTTTAAGTTCTCAAAAATTTACTTAGTCTGATGAAACTGGCATAACATAATAAATCGGTAATAGTAGTGGTAAATTTTGAGAGCTAATTAATGAAACTTACGACTTCTCTTTCTCGTGTTCATATACTTCCTTATTTCTATGATTATACAGTCTATAGAGAATTGTATTAGAGACAAATAACAATTAATTAGCAATTTTCTTCCTATAACTTTGTGTATTAACTCAGCCATTCATTTTAGCTCTGAGTGTATATGCATGTGCGTATGTGGCACATACACCCACATTCATGTATCTTCTCATTTAATTTCACATCATTTCTTCTAAGAATATAATTAATTAAATAAGGCAAATAAATAATTCAGTTTCCTTATATTCAGACTCGAAATGTATTCAAATGGCATCTCTCTGTATATTTGTATGCGAATTGAGAATAATATAAATGCTTGATTTTCATTCAGATTCTAAACAAAGATCCATTAAACAAATGCATTGATTTGTAAGGAATATTTATTTTTGAGTATTTTATCGTTTGTGTTTCCTAAAATGTTGTTGAAAAATTCAATTCGATAGAATTGTTGCTAATAATGATAGAATTTCTGTACTGTATGATTTTGTTTATACAATACCGAGCTTAATTTCAATTGATCTATTATTACGTCCATACTGTAAGCTATGGTGAGGAATATAAATACAGAAATATAAAATTGTTAAGGAATATTTACTTATTACGTCTAATATTGATCAATTTAAGCTCAAATATGGTTGAGCGCTGATTAATTTAAAATAAAGATGTTTATTGTTTGAAAATTCAAAACATACTGAATGTTTACATTCAACCGGGGTAAACAACTACTTTAGTGTAAAATTTGATTTGAATTTGAAATAAACGTTATGGTGTTAAAGACATCACTTTTATTCGACTTCCATCGCATCATTGTAATCAATAATTTAGTCAAACTATTGAAAAATTTGGCAGCCGCAACTATTCCCATACCAAAAACAAATATTGTGTGAACATTTCCATTTAAAAAGGATTTGAAATCACCAACATTCAAAATAATCTCAGCGAGTAAATTAAAATACAACTGCTATGTGTCCCACTGCAGCCACGAACATATCAATCTATTTTTGTTTCATTATTATGTCCAACAATGTATGCGAAAAATCCCTGTCGAAAAAAAATAAATAAATAAATTTCTGTGATTATTGCTAACGCAATTTATGTAAACTACAGCTTTTTTGAGCATTCCATAAATTGATTGTTTGATTGGTCGAGAGATAGTGCTGTGGATGAGCTTTAATTAGATGCGAAATCGATAATCGTAGAGCTCAAAATAAATTAAAATCGACACTGCAATTGTTTTCATTTAATTCGTCGAGATTGAAAACATCCATGTGGAATTAATTTATGCATGGCAAAAAATATCAAGAGTTGGGAACTATTGTGGGGTTTTTGAAGAAATAATTAAAGCTTTCGCTAAAGTTTAAGAAGATTGTTGTCTAAATTGATCCAGAAAACTTTGAATTTAGAACACTAAGGTTTTGTCAAAAAAAAAAATAAAAAATAAATAAAAAATAAGCTATTCGAAGTCACCTGCAAGAGTTGTCCAAAACAGCTAAACTGAACCCAAAAAAGCCCATCCACAAGTCAAATAATTAGTTGTAATAACCATTTCCACAAAAACAACAACTTAACCTCAAACAATCAAAAACAAAAACAATGGAAAATTATTCCTCGTCTTAGTTAAATTTGTCATTTGCACGTGACATTGATCAGGATTATTGTAGCTGTAAGTTGTATAAAAATATTTGCGGTTGTTGGAAGAGAAGTCTTCAAAGTTTCTTTTTCATTTTACTATGCTAAAGCTCATTAAATTAACCGAAAATGGAATTCATGACAAAACAAAACAGCTTAAAATGTAGAACAACAAAAGCTATTATGAAACAATTTTCATTCTCCGAGAGAAAATTGTGCCTTTGCCTTTTGCAAGATCACGTTAAGGGTCATTGAAAAAGGAATAGAAAAAAAATCCTCTTTTTTTAGTGAGGAAAATAAGTAATTGCTTCATCCTTCGACTTATTTCCGCAAGTTGTCACACATTCATGAATACAAGTACGAATCCGTACGAATATAATAAAAATAAAGAATAATGAGCATCTTCATTAATCGTAATAACTTTTAAGCTGTTATACATTTTCTCATAATTAATTGTGGTACTCATAAAATTTTATTACTTTTTTTGGGTGGAAACCGAGAGAAATTTTGTCGAGTATTGTTTCATTATTTTAACCCTTTAACTTCACGTATTACGGTAGCTAAAACGACACACAGCATCACAGAAATGAAAGTTTGCGACTCGTTCAATTTCTTCTGACTGCTCATTTCGTTTGCTCGAGCTTACCTATGAAAACTAGTAGTAAAGTCGAGGATATAAGTGCAAGTTTTAGAAATTTTTGAGCGCTTTTTTTGGTTAAACTTGATGACTGAAGGCAAACTGAAGGTTTAGTTAGATAGGAATTCAGATCGTTAAGTCTAGAATTTAGATAATTATTCTTTTTATTAGTCTAAAATTAAATTATTAGAAATACTTTAACGGTCATTTGATATTCAAATTATATAACCAAATGAGTTTCCTCTTGTATAGTTGTTTTCCCCTTCATACAAATATTGAGTCTGTTTACAAAGCTTGAGAAATAAACATCGTTGTTATTAAATTATATCCGTAAAAAATCTTTCATTCAACTTATTAACAAATTATTCAAGAATTGTTGAAATTTAAATAAATATAAAGACAGCCACAACCATACCAAGTTTCCACAACGCAATCATAAACTCATTTACTTCACAAAAACCAGCGCAAAAAACTTTTTAATTAAAACTAAGAAATTTTTTCATTGTTTTTTGTTTAACTGCCACTGTTGTAGCTGATGTTACTTATTTACTTAATGCCGTCACATTTAATAACTTTATTCCATGACATGAACAATATGTGAGAAACATTTTTTTTCTCTGATATTCATTTAATTTCATTTTTCTCCTGTTTACTGACTAACTAACATCTTTTAATTTAACTTCTTTCGTTCACAGCAAAACAGAAACCGAACATTTGTTTAACTGAAGAATGCGTCAGAACTGGTAAGATTCCATTCTCACTTTAATCAACTTCCTATTTTTATACGCTACCAAAAGAAAATTGAAAACTTTCTCATCGTCTCGAATGTTGTTGGATATATAGATTGAATGCTAAAACGTAACTCTATATTTTTATGATTTTACCTGAGCACATCCAACTCCAAGTTGTTCCACTTCTGTTTGAGAAATAAAAAGAAAATTGTCCTTAAGATGAAAAAGTTTTTTTTCTTCTTCCTTTCGTCTATTTTCGAAATATGATGAGAAAAGTTTCTAATTAAAGCACCTGCTTTATTCCATCCACTATAATAGCAATCTAACTGGTATATTCTATCATTTTTACTTTGTCCTACAGCCTCATCACTTTTAGCAGCTATGGATCAGTCACATGATCCTTGTACAGACTTTTTTAATTATGCATGTGGAACATGGAACAAAAAACATGTGATACCCGAAGATCGTTCAAGTATTAGTACTTTTGAAGTAAGTATGCATATGATGTTTTTCGTGATTATGACAAGATTGCGTTTGATGTACTCAGGGGTACACAATTCCATCATTTTAGAAGCTTACATTCTTCTTTTCTTCATAACTAGTACGAACCCCCCTCATCCTAACTCCATTCCATGTTTCATGCATCAATGAATGCAATATGACATACATGCTCTTAAATCATAAATGAAGCTTTTCTTTATGAATCTTGATGATAAAATGTCATAAAGAAGGATATAATCGAGATTTATTGTCATCTTCCTTTGATGTTACGGAAGGATTGATTTATTCTCAAGCACATTCTTAAAATTAAATGAGATTCTGCGAATTATAATTTTTCTACCCTCTCTGAAGCTTGCTTTAAATGCTTATACATCACAAGCTTTGTGTTAAGATGAAGACGTTTCAAAGAAATCAAGACAATCCGAGTGAACTGAAGACGATAAAAACTTAACGAGAAGCAAAATGTATTAAATTACCATAAAAATGCAACAGAGTGAATACATGCTTAAACATAAACATTTCAATGAATGAGTGAATGATGAATAAACAGTAAATCCACTGCTAGCAATCTCGTCAGATTGACTTGAATCTTTCAAGATCCATCAGACACAGTTATGAAGCAAATTTATCAGATAAAAAAATTTCATCAAAATGCCTTTTTTTCTTGATAAGCCTTTTTACATAATTCCCTCGCGGAAATTATGATGAAAATTACGTCAAGGGAAATAAGATTGAATGCACATCGCATAACGATGTCGACAGCAATGTAAAACGTCTTAATCCATCTTTTAATAGAGAAAAATTCAATGCTTTTATACTATACGATGTTAACGGATAATGTTCTTTTTATATGCTGTCACATTCATGATGATTTATGGAAAATTAATTCACATTACATCCTCGCTCACTCTCTTGGTATTTAGTCGCTTGCTCCTTCCCTTTACAAAGATTTCTTTACTCATCCTTAAGATATTTTTAAAGTCATCAGCAATAAGTGCTGGAACGCATTTTGAGATTTTCTTGTAAGTTTTTGAAGCTTTTTGAAAGCAGTTTCAGTTACCTCAAATCCTCAATCAGTCAGTTGTTATCATCCAGTCAAATTTAAGCTTAATGCCGCATCTCATCTCCAATGATGTGTTGAAATGAGGAAATTGTTAGTCTTTTCTTTCAATGTACTGAGGGGTCCTCGACTTGGTAACAATGGATTTAATTTGAGTGTCCTCGAGAAGTTCAATTCTTGAAAAAAAATCAAATTTCCCTCTGTAACGGAAAACTTTTCACACATTTCGATTTGATTTCTAAAAATGTTTCCAAAACAAAATAATTATTTAAACCGAGGACTCCTTACTACATTCACTTTTCAATGAACATAAACGACATAAACCGTTAATGATGTTTCCTTACATAAGAAAAAAATAAGAAAAAGCTTTACGTCTTTTAGTCGATTTGCTTGTTGAATTGAGATTCTTAAGCTTTACATGATGAATAGAAGAAGAATGGAAGAAAAGAACGGAAAATTTACTTAATCTTGACAAAATACAAATATCAACATACAAAATATACCGAGAATAATGAGAGACAGTAAATTTTTCATATTTCCATATTTTATTCTTCTGTGTCTCTCTTTTTCTTCCTATGTCTTTCTATACTTGAACTCTATTTGCTTAAGGTATTAGCAGATCAGCAACAGGTTATATTGAAAGGACTTCTTGAGGAATCAATTGACAATAAAGATAATGAAGCTACGATTAAGGCAAAAACCTTTTATAAAAGCTGTATGGATCTACGTAAGTATCTTCCTATGCTACTTGATGAATATTCATTTTTAATCCTCTTCTTCTAATTTATCTTTTTTCTCCTTCGATGTCTCACATAATTACTCTCACAGATGAGATTCGTAAGATTGGGGATCAACCACTTAGAGATATACTTAAGAAATTAGGCGGTTGGCCAGTCATTGAACCAAATTGGAAGCCACCAAACATGAGTATTGAGATGCTTATGGGAAAATTACGCGGTGAATATAGCGAGCCGGTATTAATAGAGCTTTATGTTGGAGCTGATGATAAAAATTCTTCCATCAATATTCTTCAAGTACGCTAAGTTCATGTCCACCCAATTCTCTGTTATTATCTTATTCCCATCCCATTCCACAGATTGTACATCCATTTGATTTATTATCTCAATTTTTTTCATGCTTTACAGCTGGATCAGCTAGTTTTAGCATTGCCAAGTCGAGATTACTATTTAAAAACAAGCAGTGAAGGTGACTTGAAAGCTTACCATCGTTACATGACACAAACGGCTATACTACTGGGAGCAAATGCAGAAAGTGCAGCAAAAGAATTGGAACATGTCGTAATGTTTGAGAAGAAATTAGCAAATGTAAGCATTAAATTTTGTGTTCTCTTTCCATATCCAATTTTAATCATCATCTCTTTAATGTTATTTCTCATTAAAGGCGTCACTACCCGAAGTGGATAGACATGATACATCAGCAATTTATCGTAAATTAACTCTCGCTGAATTGCAACGAGAAGTCCCACAATTAAATTGGCGTGAATATTTGCAAACAACACTCGGCGATGTTGATTTAAATGCTAATGAGGAGGTTGTGAGCTACGCCATGCCATATCTTGTTCAAATGGGAAAAATTTTAAATTCAACAGATCGACGAATTATTCATAATTACATGATTTGGAGACTGGTGAGTTAAATTGATTTGAAATTACGTCAATAAGTTTCAGATCCAGCTGATTTCTATTGAAAATTTATCAAGATTATGACTTTAATTCCCATAATTTATTTTGTTGACGTATCTACTTGACCTTATCGATATTATACTTAACCTCTCAAAACTTATTTGACCCTTTTGACTCTTATGTCTTGTTACATAAATGACATACATAACTCACATTTTCCAATTTCCCTCAAGTACTGCCATTACACATTGCAGGCATTCACATAAAAAATATTTCGTTTCTCACATAAATTAAATCATCTTTAACAGGTAATGTCTATTATGACTCATATGATCGATGACTATCAGAGGGAACGTGTCGAATTTAGGAAAATTTTATTAGGCATTCAATCGGAAAGGCATAGATGGTAAGTCGATTTGCAGCCTATATCATTGCCTCAGAGTGAGAATATTTCTTCCTTTATGCGTTTATGTGTCAGATTTATGTATGGTTGAATGAGAATTGAGTGAAAAGAAGAAGAAATGAGTAGCAAGAAGGTATCTAGAGTTGGAAACTTATTCAATAGAAGGAAGTATGGTAATGCTTATGTGAAGTGAATCATGAAAAGTAACAAAAATTTGATGTAAGCTTTAGACTATTGGAGCAGAAAATATTTTCTAGGAAAATTTTTAAGGTGCCTTTTCTGACTTTGTGGATACGTTCACAGATGGGGTGATGTAACAATTTGGAAGTTAAGAAGCAGAAAACAAGTTTGAAATTTTTTGAGGGCACTTAATTTTTTTAAACTGTCCTAATTTTTGTTATGAAAACCTACTTTCACAAATCATAAATTACATTATCTGTTAAAGGAACTTCCGCAAAAATATGTTTCCAGCTCTAGAAAGTTGCTGAAGGAAAAAAACTAAAGAGAAAATTGAGATAATTCAATTATGTCTATGCAGCACACACCTATCAATTTTATTTATCCATTTATATCTAATACAAAATTGTAATCCATTTATCGTACACAACAACATAGGTCGCAATGCGTAGAATGGACAAATAAAAAGCTTGGAATGGCTGTGGGTGCGCTCTTCATTCGCGATAACTTTAATCACGAAAGTAAAGAAGTCGCATTACAAATGATACATACAATAAGACAAGCGTTTAATGAGCTCCTCGCAGACATTCATTGGATGGATGATGAGACAAGAGCGGTAGCAAAAGAGAAAGCAGATGCGATGAACGAGAGGATAGGTTACCCTGAAATTCTAACAAATCGGACAGAATTAAAAAAGGAATATGTTAATGTAAATATCTTAATTAGATTATTTGTTCTTGATAGATATCATGTTGATTCTATTCTCTTTTGTCTATGTAGCTGACTATTGAGGACAATCATTTTATGAACAATATCTTCTACATTCTTAAATGGGATGCTCAGAGGAATTTAAATCTACTTCGGAAACCTGTGGATAAAGGTTAGCTTATATAAACTTTCATATTGTTATTTTAAAGACACAAAACACTGAGATAAAGACAAGATTCGTCTTCGTTTCTTAAAGCTCAAAGAAATAACATAGACAAATGCTGCCTAGCAACTGCATCCCTGCAACCTTACATTTTTTTATGTTTGTTGTAAAAAAGAAAACATCCAACGCATTTTATGCACGATATTTATATAGCTATGGTGTTTTCAAGTAAGCAACGTATAGGAAGAAATTAAACTGAGTTACGGCTTTGAAATAGACATATCAATGAAAATATGATGTTTATTGTTCAAAAATTGAAAACAGACTGAACTTTTTGCATAAAGGGGCTAACAACTTTTCAAAACAAGTTCAATAATTTTAACTGCAAATAAAATTCAAATTTCCAACTACCGTTATTTCATCTTCAATATTGTTATTCTATTATTTTATCTAAACTAAACTTATTTAGGTGCAAATCTTAATTTTCAAAGAAGTAAAAAAGAAAATTAACGTCTAGACAAAATTCAGCAGATTTAAAATCAAATTATCTACTTTAATCCTCATTCCGAAGCAACTACCAAGAAAAACCCATGAACAGTCCCACAAATTTAATTATCTTACACAGAAAAAAGCCTCAAGCATTTCTTTCTCATTCACTTTAATATCATTTCATTAGGCTTTCTCGCTATCGGGATCGGGATCGGAAAATCCCGGGAAATCCCGATCCCGAAAAATCCCGGGATCCCGAAAATTTTCGGGATCGGGATTGAAAATCCCGATTTTAACCATTTGCATAGTAAAATATTTTTTTTAAACTTTTTTTTCAAAAAAAAAATCATTTTTTTTAAACTGAGTATTTAAAGAAACATTCACTTTAAATTTTATTAAAATTTAGTGTCATTTGATACTTCATTTTGTTAAAATTTTAAAAAATTTGGAAAATCAACCAAAATTCGTAAAAATCTATATTTTTTTTTAAAAAAAATATATTTTTGATACTTAGAAAAAAGTTTTTATCATGGTTAAAATAATCAAAAATTGACTTTAAAATTAAACCTTAATTTAGAAAAATATTATTTTAAAGACTTTATATAATAATCTAAAAACAATTCTTTAAATTAATGATACTTTCTAAAACATACATTAAAATGAAACTCTAGAAATAAATTTACTAATTTTTTTTTGTAGTTTATTGAGCCATTAATGACCAATTGTAACAAAATTGTATCAGAAATATGTTGCCCAAAAAAATAAAAACTTTTAAAAATTAATTACCTTCATTCAAATATTAAAATTGGATATAAAATCCACACAAATTTTTCAAAAATATCTTTCGGGAAATCCCGGGATTTCCCGGGAAATCCCGATCCCGATCCCGAAAATCAATCGGGATCGGGATTTCGAGAAAGCCTACATTTCATGTCTTCATGCAGAGAAATGGTCAACTGAGCCAGCTGTAGTTAATGCTTTTTATAATCCCAATAAAAATGATATCGGTAGGTTTACTGCAGCGATTCCTTTTCGTACATGAACATTTATTAAAATTCTCAATCTTTGTTTCTTTAATTTCATTAGTTTTTCCTGCTGGAATTTTACAGCCATTATTTTATAGTCAGAATTTTCCAAAGTCCCTCAACTATGGTGGAATTGGTGTCGTTATTGGTCACGGTAAATTTTTCATTGTTTACTTTTGTAAAGCATCAATGACTGGTAAAAAGCCATTCTTTCCTCAAACTGGTCATGCTATTTTGTGATATATTGCTGGATATATAAATTTTTTTAATGAAAATTCATTTCGCTTTTACATGCATTCCCATTCATGTTATATCCAATAATGGTCGATGTAGAAATTACACATGGATTCGATGATAAGGGCCGACAATTTGATAAGGATGGAAACATGATGCAATGGTGGAATAATGCAACAATTAAGAACTTTCGAGAACGTGCTCAATGTATCATTGATCAATATTCAAGGTATCGCATCGATGAAGTTGGCTTGTACATGAATGGAAGGATGACGCAAGGTAATAGAAGTTTTACAAAATGAATTTATGTATATTTCCATGTCGGATCCATTGAATGCTAAATTAATGGAACGAACATTTAAATTTTTTTTATTCATTCAATGTCTCTCCTTTATTCTTTACATAACATAGGAGAAAATATTGCCGATAATGGTGGCTTAAAGCAGAGTTTTCGAGCATACAAAAAATGGGTTGCAATGCATGGTGAAGAGCCACAATTGCCGGGTCTAAATCTTACACACGATCAACTCTTCTTTCTCAATTACGCTCAAATCTGGTGCGGCTCAATGAGACCAGAGGATGCATTAACAAAAATCCGCAGTTCTGTTCACTCGCCTGGAATAATACGCGTTATTGGACCACTCTCAAATTCGAAGGATTTTGCTGCTGCTTACAAGTACGTATGCGATTTTATTGAAGGTTAAGCTTTCGATTGTAAATGTGGATTGGATGTGAATATAAGTAAAGCGGGTCAAATTTTATGTGTAGCCTTGGATTTGAAGGCTGTTGGTGGTAACGAGATGGGGATGTGAATTTGATAAATACAAATTTTTAATGGTTTTTCGATAGGAATTTTAAATAATGACAGTTGGTGATAAGAAAAAGGGGACTAAGGGGTGATTCAAAAATGGAAAAAATGGCTCTTTTGTAACACAAATATTTTTAGACAGAGGATATGCCAAAAAATTCAAAAAATTTTATGGACGTCATTTTTGTATCATATAAAATGTGGAATAAAGCATGATAGGCGACTCTTTCTCTCGATTGGAAACCTTCAGAAAATTTTTAGAATCGACCTGATTTTCTTTGATAATTCAAAAATCACATTACTTTGAAACCCTCAAATTCAATCACTTCCACCAACTTTATGATCGAAATAAAAAAATTATTTGATTTATTTTTTTATGTATTTTTATATACGCCATAATCTCCATATGACAAGTATGTGTGTATTTACTAATGCATTTTTTATATCCTTTTTTTTTATCGATTTACAGTTGCCCAGTTGGAAGTAAAATGAATCCCACAAACAAGTGTAGTGTTTGGTAAATAAAAAAAATATCACTAGATTAAATCAAATGGATGCAAGAAAAAAAAAGAAATTAAAAGTAAAAAAAAAATAAATTTAATATAAATTTTATATGATCACAGACACACAAATTTATTTAGCTAAAATAATATTTTCTAAATGTACAAAATAAATCGAAGAGAAATTGTAAATAATTTAATATCAAAAAAAGATATATATGAAAAAAAAATTCATCCATATCATTCAAAGAGAATATAATTCACAATTTAGAATTTCTACTAATGGAATTTTTGCTGTAATAAAAAAAATATTATTATATATATATGAAAAATTTTATTTACTTACATATTTTAAAGGAAGGAAAAAAATGAGAGATGGAAATGATGAAGTAAAAACAAAATATTATGAATGTTTGTGTTGTTGAAATATTATTCAAAAAAGTTATGTGAGAAATATATGAGAAATTTATACTAAAAGCTCTTATTCTTCTTTACTATATGCATGCTTTAATACTAGGATCTTATAACCCCGTTAAGTTCTATGGAGTGCTTTGTTGGTGACATTAAAAGAGTTGGTTTTTAGAGTTGGTTTAAAGTGGCGATTATTTGCTAGTTTTTCCACAGAACGATCCTATTTTTAAAATTTTTTAATGTAATAACGTGCTAACCTTAAAATGGATCAACTTTAAATTCGAAGTCAGATTAAGTGGATGTCGAATTTTCATATAAAGATTTGGGTAAAAGATATTGCAGTGCTGGAATTATAAATCTAACTTTAAAATCCACAAAGATTACCAATTAATTAAGCAGTATTTAAACCGTCCCCTCAGCCAAAACAAAAAATTGAGGTTGACATGTGATGAAAATCATACAAGACAGCAAAATAAAAATCCCTCAAATCTCCAGGACGCGTTTATTGCAATTGCAAATTTATATAATAAATCATGTGCCATGAAACGTGCAGCGTTGCTGTTGCTCTTACCGTTTCTGTCAACATCATAGAAAGTAAGTAAACAACTTTTTCATATCTATAAAAATGCTGAAGCGAATATTTTCTGCAAGGTAATCAAAAACTGGAATCGATTGTTTGAAATTCGATATAGACTTTGTTGCTATTCAATTTAGGTACAATAGCATTTAATTGTGACAAAGGATTTGTTTCAAAGATTAAGTCCTTCTTGGAAAGTCAAAGGTTCAAAAAAATATTCAATTTCAAATTCAATAAAACGTAAACATCCATCCCTAAATGTGCATTCAAATCCAAAACTGAGATCGTTAATCATTTCAGCTCGAATACTTTATTGACGCAATTTGAATTTAGTGAAAAGGAACCCCTTCTGAATTCCTTTGAAACAGGCACCGACTAGCCTGTCAAAATAAAAAAGTAATCAATTTTTTACAGGAAAAATGTGTCAAAAGAATGAGCAAGAAGAGATTGTTGTTATGTAGAGCAGCATCATCATGGATTTAAAAAAAAGTATTTGTGTATGGAACATAAGCAAGTATAAATGGATAAACTAGTATAACGGTGGTCACTCGTGACCGACGAAAGCGCATTTTCCGCGATCAGTAAATACACGAAGAATTAAAACCCCAAAAATACAAAGCCATATATTTTACTATAACCATTCTTTATTTACCCAAAATTTAAAATTCATTGAAAAAAAATCGATAAAAATCTTTATGCAACATAAAAAAAGCAAATAATTATTTACAAATTTTTAAAGAAATGCTCGAAAAAAGTTGGAAAACTCGTGAAAATGGAAAATTATGACATAAATAAATATTAAATGTCATAAGAAATCAAAAAAGTAAAAAAAAAGCAAAAAAATAAATTGCCGGGGGATAGGATCGAACCCATGACCTCCATGGATTATCGGTGTGCTCTACCTTTTACGCCACTGCTGCTCTTTTTCATGAAATGTTCATCTGACAATTTGATTATTTATATTGATGAGTTCTTTTTAATGTAAATGTAAATTTTTATAATTTTCACAAAATTTTCCGGAAAAACTTGAGAAAAACTATGAAAAATCTATGAAAATAGAAAATTAAACAGTTAAAATATCAAAAAAATATGAAAAAAGTAATTATCTATGAAAATTGTATGAAAATATTGAAAATTTTAACAAAAATCCTAAGAAAAGCTTTGGAAAATTGTGGAAATGGAAAATTATGACATAATTCAATATTAAATGTCATAAGAAATCAAAAAAGTATCAAAAAAAGCAAAAAAAGAATATTGCCATCGATGGGATTTGAACCGAGGACAGCTAAGATTTTGAAAAGTCAACATTTTAGTGCATTCGACCACACTAACACATACAAAGAAATGCAATTTTGGTACTTTTTACGCTGGTTCCAGCAGAGGAAGTGACCATTCGTGCTGATTTTTTCGCCAGCTCTAGCCAGACATACTATACACATTTTAAGCCAAAAACCGCATCAAAAAAGCTTAAACCCTAAAAGGAGATGCGATGACAGACAGACAGACAGACGGACGGACGGACAAAGTGCGGATAATAGCGTCCTTTTCCCAAGAGGAAAATGCGCTAAAAACGGCTTTGATGCTTAAAAGTCCCTTTTTTTCAGCATAAAACAAGTGGAAAGATGAGTAGGTTGGGTGGCAGGCATAGAGTCAAAGTACACAAAATCGTAAAAAATTGCTTCTTACACTGCTGTTTTTCATACTTTATTGTCACAATCTTTTCAGCATTAATATTTAATGTTCATTTCTAATGTGCGTAGCTTCATATTTCTTTCCTGCTTCTTTCTTTTTTACATAAAATTTTCATGGTTGTCAGCATCATGATGTTATTTTTTATTATGCAAAAAGGGAAGGCTAAACGAAGCCTGAAATCCGTAAGAAAAACATTTATGACAATGAGAAAAGGTGAGTAGAGAAATTTTTTGAGACTAGATGGATGAAATGCTTTTTATAGATTTTAACGGATTTTGAATTTTTGAATTTTTCAACATAAGTATTGCTCGCATTAAAAAGTTTTTTGTTAATTTTATTGTATATAGACAATTTTGTAATGGAATAATTGTTTTAGGATGTTCAATAAGATGGCACAACTGATATTGAATCATTAAAACTAAAAAATTTCAGCGAATTTGTTAAGTTTTTTAAAAATAAAAATTTTGGCGCCAAAAAATACCTCATTTTTCTAAGTTTTCTTGATATTCCAGCATAAAAAGACATTTTTGTCTAATATTATCAACTTTAATAGCATCAAAAAAGTGCCGAAAATCATCCATGAACCACTCAATCTCAATATATCAAACCATTTAAAGATTTCTCCTCTATAAATATTTTCTCAGTCAAACTGTCCCAAAACTTGTTCTTTCATCTACATGACTTGAAAATCGCATAACGATGAAAGCAAAAATAAAATCACTTAACAAGAATTGATGCGATTGACATTTTGATGGTAATATTGAAAAAATTATCAAATATTAAAAATTATTGCAATGACATCTGTAAGTTCTTCTTGTTCTTAATATTTTTCATCATCTTGTAATTCATAATTCATAATGTTCTCTCCTCTTTTTTCGTATTTCTGTGGCGGAGGAGGATTACACGAAAATTAGAAATTATTGTTATCAGTCTTAATGCAGATGTTTTGTTCACTCCTCTCCTTATCGTCTCAAAATGTTGAGTTTTATGGAGGTTCAAAATATCATAAATTCCATGGTGATGCACACTTTAAAGCATGCCTCATAAAATTTGCTTGATTCTCTCTCTCTTTAAATGGAAATTGTTTTTTGATATTTTGGCTTTGTTTCCAAAGGCAAAGAATCTGCTTTTGAACAGATTTGCGGTTTGAGGTCGTAATTTGTATTATCAGCACATTTCCACTAACAATTTTCAATCAGCATTAAGCTTGTGGAGAGAAAGAGAGAAAATTAGTTTTGTATCATACACAGTTCAACTAGTTTAGCCCTAATATTGATAATCTTAATGAAAATTAATTTCAAGTGGTGCGTTGCTAACCACTTTTAATTGAAATTTATAGTATTTGAAGCTGTGGATGAATATTATGATGTAATGAGGATATCTTCATGTTAGCATTCATTGGATTTTTGGTACATACTTCTTTTTCATATCGACATTTAGCCATAGGCAGCAAGGCCATTCTTTTCAATGTTTACTGTAATATTGTCAGGAAATCAAAAATTATGACTTTTAAAGCATTTTTCAGCACGCTGTGAACATAAAAAAGTCATCATGTGTCCAAAAAGCTGAATTAATTGAAAAATATCAGCAGCAAGTCCCTGACATGATAAAAGATACTTTAGTTCCACAACGTCAATAACACATCACGTACGATATTACATAAGTATCAATGTACTTTTTCCCAGCAAGCATTAAAACATAATTTAATTTTATGTTGGCCACAACGAATTCATTAAATATGGTTTACCAATCTTCACCTACGCACTAACCGCACATTATTATAATGGTGATTATGTCTATGATTTTTATAAATTGTTTGCTCTTGTTTTTTTGGGCTTTAAGTGATAGAGTGCCGACAATGTTCAAGTCATGTTTTTGGTGAGAATCGAACTCTCGTCTTATCATGACAAAAAGAAGTTGTAATACGTTACAATCAGCCTCTTGATTGACCTAAGATGTTAAACACTAGCATTTTCACTTAGCATTGAATTACTTCAGAGGGGTTCCATAAATGAAAAACTGTTAAGTTTGTTCAAAAATTTATTTTAGGTACACAAAAAGAATTATGAAAATCTAAAGAATTTGTTATACATAACGAGCCCCATTGTCTCGTACTAAGATAACTCTGACATATTAAAAATATTTTCCTCCTCGAATTCAATTAGGGTAAAAAATATTGAAATTCGTACAAAACGAAAATTTTTTTTTGAAAGTCCTGTAACTTTTATTGGAAGCATTGCTGATTTCCCAAATTTTTCCTACGACTTTGCTTGTCCTCCAAATTTTTTTATTCGAACTTGAAAAGAGCAATTTGTGCAGCATAAAGCAGTAAAAAATCCACTTTATTTCAAATATTGAAATTCGTACACACAAATATTGAAATTCGTACACTCAAATATTGAAATTCGTACACCAAGTACTCACGATTTTTGCATCCAAAACTTGAGAAAAAATTAATATTCTTGCAGTATTTTCATTTTAGGAAGTTTTTATTCATCCTGAGCAGCTTATTTGTCCTTTAAATTGATTTTATTTAATTTGTTTACACAAAAACAATTGAAATTCTTCACCGCCTACTATTGAAATTTTGTACGAATTTCAATATTTCTTCTGTACGAATTTCAATATTTGGAATGAGGTGGATTTTTTTCGTATAAGCAGTGCTAATTTATGCCTTGACTTAATTTAATTGGAAAGTAGAGTGCACGAGCAAAGTCATAAGATCTTAACATATGGCCAATCTTGAGTTTAAAGGCAATTTTTTCAAGTCTAAAAATTGTGAAAAAAAAATTTTGTAAATTTGTTCGTACGAATTTTGGTTTTGTACGAATTTCAATATTTTTTACCCTAATTTTGGATCATTTATAGATTTTATTTACAATAAACGAAGGTGGCGGTATAAAAAAGCCCACACATAATGGCATAATGAATGGATGTACGTGAAAAATAAACCAACCAGCCATTCATCAATCTTTTGTGGTGTATGCAGGAATGACACTCACACATATAAATACAGAACAGAAAAATCATTTCAATTTTTTTATGAATGAAAAACATCTGACACAATGAATTGAGGATGAATGAAGTAATTAAGAATTTCGCAGGAAAAAGAGATTCTTCGTGTCAATTATTTTGTCATTCTGTGAACTTTTGTTCCTTCACATTAATTTATTTTTGAGAGTATTTTGTATTACATGGATTCAAATTCGTGAATGGGCGGGGATGACATGAAACTTGAAGATTCTTTAAGCACTTTAAAGTAAATCCACATCACTGAATGACTGGCTACTTTCAATAATTCCCAATAAAAAAAATCTCATCTGAAGCAGCAAAAGACGTTAAAGTCAGTGAGAGGAAAATGACTTTACGGAAAGAATGAACAGCATAAACTGACCATTTTATTACTTGTTCTTAAGGGTGAGATACGAACATAAGCACAGCCGTCTCTCAGTAGTATAGAAGTAAAGGAAACCTTTTTCCAGACATTTAGTCTTATTTTTTATTTGCACCAGCATTCATATAATTTTTTAATAGAATTTTCTTCGTACCATTCGTGCTCATGCTTTCGAGATAACATTTAATATCAAGTCACTGGGAATGAACGAGGATCATAAAAACGACGGTAACGTTTTACTTGCATATATGTGCATGCAATCACTTCCTTACACGTCTTTATTTTCTTCTTATTGCTTCTCTTATTATCAACTAGCTAAATCCATGGCTTATGAGTTCTAAACGGATATCAAACATGAAAATAATAAAGTCTATTGGATATTGAAACGCATTTTGGGATGTTTTATAGACTCTGTGCAGCAATAAACATGCGGATGCCTTAATTGCATATACACATGAACTTGAGGATATAAAATAATCCATTCTGCATTTCCTGCACAATTAAGGAATTTTCCATCTTTAAAGAACTTTAAAGGAAGCTTCCTTATACTGAATTGTATAATGAAAAAAAGGATATTCTTCCATAATTCAAGGATTTTTGTGTATTCTCTCCTTTTTCCCCATTTCAACATCCGAAACTTCCTTTTTTTATACAAATTGAAAAATTTCACTTGTATTTTTCATGTTTTCTTTCTGTGCGATATTCTTCTTAAAGGAAGAATTGAGCATATAGTTTATATTGTATTTATTTACGTCTTTACCTTAATGCAACAACAGCTTTAGTAATATGAGAAATAGCAACCAGTTTCCTTTTTTTTCATCTAAAATTCGATTTTCTTTATATTTATGTGCTTCTTATTCTTTGGAAGAAGGTCTTAAGCTGGGAAAGTTGTTTGAAAAATGCTTGGTGCCGGATGCAGTTGAATCTACACACTCAGTGGATATTTGTTCGTTAAATATAGCTGTCAATGAAAAATTTAAGATTTAGATAATTTTATTCTAACTAGATAGTATAGTTGCTAAGGTTTGGCATAGCGATTAAATCCATCATGTTGCTACATGCACGTCCAAAAAAAAAACTTCAAATGACCCAATCCAATTACGAAGTTTTTCCTTAAAATTCAGTCACAACCAATCTCTTAAATTTTCGAAGATTTCTTCATTCACCTAGATCACAGCAACCTTCAAACACACAAATCCCTAAGAAAAATAAATTCATGTAAAAAAATAATAAAAAAAGACGCAAGAAGAAAGAGATGTAACAAGGTAGCATGGTCATGGTGAGTATATCTTTTCCAAATAATGTCCAAAACTGAAATTAAATTAAGCCATGTTGTTATAACATAAAAGTCTCTCTTTCATGCTTCCCTCTAATCCTCTCAAAATTTGTTATTGTTGTTGGCTTCATTTCTTCCCCTACCATTTATTCCATTTACCGTTGCTTGTATCTCTCTTGTCAGCATGAAAATTTTCATTTCACCGAGTTTGGTATGTTTTTAGCGTTCACTCACTTCCTCCATCCACATTTTAATATTTTTGAAGGTAAATGCTGTTTGAGGCAGGGAAGACAGAATACTGGTGGGGGATTTAATTTCCATGAGTTACAAACCATGTAAATGAATAGACGACCTATCTATGTCTACTTTGTCTCATGGAGAGAAAGTTTGTTGACTATAATTAGTTTTAATGGATGTGTCAATGACGCATATTCAGTGCTGATTGTTTTGTTTCTAATTGCATTAAAATTGCAGCCATAAAAAAAATTAGAATTTTTATTACCAGTAAGTCAGTCAAAACTAATGTAATTCCATTTCTCTTCATCCACAAGCAGTGATTACGTTTGATCCCTTGAACATAACCATAGAGATGCTGCTAGTTTTGCAAAACATTTGCTCTGTTATGAAAAAAATACCTCGCGTTTATAATAATTCCCTCACAGCATTAACTTACTCCTTCATTACATTGTAGCCACATCTGTAACATAATTTCTGAGATGAATGTATTATTTCAACCCCCAACTGTAATTTGATTTACATCTCTATCACAACTCATACCTTATAAGTATTTTCTCTTTATATGAGTTCATATTAAATTAGCGATTAAGATCATACACAATAGAAGAAACACATGTATTGTTCATTTCTAAATATTGCTTTCCATTCCAATTTTAGCAGGTTGATAATTATAGTCTATCGATATCATATTCTTGGAAATGTTTATTTACACGCAAGATATCGAATTCTTTTGGCATATTTTCAGGAATGAATGTATATGCTTTTGTGATATGTTCAAGGAAGAGGTACTTGACAGGCTCGCTGTGCGAAAAATTGCTCATTTTAAATGTTCGATAGAAAATTCAATTTGATAAGAAATTGATGACTTTATTTTTGGAAATTGATTTCGTCGTTTATTTGTGACGTTTAATATGAATTCCTTACCTTTTGTTAGGATTGAAGCTTATCTTTCTTTGAGTAAAAGCACTTCTACAACCTCGAAAATTATCAAAAGCTTACACTGATTTAAATGTGAATTGTTTACAAAATTTTTGTCGCCATTTTAAGTCCAAAGGGCCAAAACTATGAATTTTTAGTAAAACACAGGGAAGAAACTATCAAAATTTAAATCCAGTTCTGTTTCAAAACCTTCTAAATCTGAATAAATAACATGAAAAACAAGAGAAAAAAACATAAAAGCTGCAATCAAGACCTAAATTTTATAGCTTTAATCTTCAAAATCCCATTATACTTTTCCTCTTACATTAAAGGTAACAAATCATTTGATGTGAAGTGAAAAAGGGATAAATTCCAGTTATTATTTGCTTTTACTTCTCTCTTCATTTTTCCTCATATACACACAGACTCACACATTCCACATATTTGATAAAATGTAATCTACACATTTCCATCATTTAAGCTTCATTTGATTTAAAATATTGAAAAGTGCAAACAAAGGTATAGAATCACATAAAGTATAGATTCTCATGAAAATGTAGGATACATACATTCCTCGATATGAAGGAATCATCGACTAAATTTCCTCATGAATTATTGATTGATGAATTTCAACAACGCATTTATGAGGAGAATGAAGCTCATATTCATTGCCATGTCATACATACATACGGAATTGTGGCTTAGATGATATGTAGGCAGTAAATGAAATAAATAGCTTCAAAGCCAAATTCTCTGTTTGTTTATTTTGAAGAGGTATGAATAATTAGGTCAAGAATGAGTGCTTTATTGGAAGTAAATTAATGAAAGAAAAATGAGCCTAGCTTCATCCTTTTTCCATTTTTCATATTCTTCAAACTGACAAGAAATTTATATTCTCATCCTCAATATCTGCGTTCAGATCCTTCATTGCGTTAGATCCTTTATTTTTCAATTTTTTTATTAATAAAAAAATTAGGATGAATGAAAAATATTTATGGCCTATTGATGCTCACTTTTTTCCATCTTCTCAGTTCAGGTGTTGAGCTTGCATGCTTCCAAATATGACATTCATATAAAAGAGTAAACACGATGCTGCAGAGGATGGAATTGGAATTTTTTTATGACAGACAACGACTATAGTGCTCTCATGTTGATAACGTTAAAGCGGATTCACTTTTATTATATTGTTCGATAGCACTGATGTGTATTCTATTTAGAAAAAAAGGAATGCATTGAATGTCGTGTGCTACATGTAGCACTATAAAAATAGTTATCAAAAATTTATTAATTAAAGTACGCAAGCTTTGTGAAGCAATTGAAAGGGTATGTAGAATACGTATTGTGATAAATATTAAGGTATGAAACATTTTGTAATTACATGAACAATTTCATCAATTTAGGAAAGCATCAAAAAAGAAAAGTTCAAAATTTGTGAATTTATAACGGACTTTGAGTTTTTAAATTAATTTTCAGTTAAATTTTGAATTTTAAAAAACTGTTGAATTATTTTAAAAACCTTTTAAAATTGAAGAAAACTTTTGAAATTATCAAAATTCCAATTCCTTGCGAATTCCATAAAATTAGTTGTTAAGATTTAAAAATCAAAAAACCGTTAAATTTCAAATTTTAGAAAGACGTTAAAATTTAAAAGTCATATAACCGTTAAATTTTAAATTTCAAAAAGTCGTTAAAATTAAATTTCAAAAAACCGTTAAAAAATAAACTTCAAAAACCGTTAAAAATTAAATTTCAAAAACCGTTAAAAATTCAAATAATTTCATTCTCAACAGTCCAAAACCCCACTCAAACGGAAATGAACAGCTACAACATATTTTAGTTTTCCCCCAGTACAAATAACATTTATTGACCGAAAAATGTTAAATTCCCTATTATTGTTTTAATAGGACACAGAAAATGTCATAAATTAAAGCACGAAGCATAAATGAAAATTATATTGTACCCATTTGAGGGAAATTATTCAATTTTAAATGGAAAAGTTTATACATGAAGGAGACCAGAAAAAAATCATTGTATATTCACAGCATTTTAATTGGTCTAGATAGAAAAGAGATGGGAATGGGAAAGCAAGCAAAAATATTTTTTTCTGATAATTGGTTCATTGTTTGTCTTCATTATAATTCATTTGCATTTTCCAAAAGTTATAATCATTGTGAATATTTTCTGTATCATTTATTTGAGTCTCTCGCAGTTCCTGTGCCTCTCTCTAAATTTTTAACACAATATGATGAGAGTGACTTTGACTGTTTCCAGTGAGAGTCATAGAGAGCTTTTGAGAGTGAAAAAATTTTCTTATCATCAAGTAGCACATGTTGTGGATATTTACAGCACATCCTGCAGCATATACATACCATTTTCATGTGTATTAAAAAATAATAATTAAATTTATTTTATTTCATTATCTTTTTACAAAAACTTGCAGTGGACGATGAAATCCTTTTGGTAAATTACTATTCTTTAGTATTTCACTATCTGTCATGCACCAACTGTCTGTAAATCCAATTTCCTTACTTAATAGATAAGACTCGAATTGTTCTGGCTTTAATACAATACTTTTGTAATTTTTCAATATTTCTGAACTCAACTTGCTTCTCTTTTTATATCCATTGAATGGTTGAGATTCTAGAATTAAAATACCATTGTGTCTTAATTGTTTAAAAATTCTTTTAAATAGGAACTTGATGCCGTCGTCGCCGTAATTTAGATGAATCCATTTTGTGACTGATAGGCATAGAATCACATCGTATTGAGGTTTCTCTAATTCAATTAAGGTTCTATCTGTTAGAATATAATTGGCCTGGAAGTAATAAACTGATAAATATGCTGTAATTAATGACTGGATGTTAATTAAACTTACCTTTCTAAAAATAACTTTGTTCAATGCCAAAATCTCATTTTCAGCTAATGAAAAGTCAGTCTTATATCTCTGTAAGTTCTTCCTTGCAGCATCTATCAAATCACCATCAATATCGATTCCTAAGACTGTTTTTGGAAGTAGCAATTTTGTAAAATTTATCGTTACAATTCCTGAATTACAGCCAATATCAAGCACTTGCTTGTCTTTAAAACATTCTGGATATTGTCTCATAAGTTCAAGTCGAAGATCTGGTCGCTCATTTCCAGTACCTAATCGTTTAAAATAGTAGTTCCGATAGTTTCCGTACTTAAAGTCATTCTTTGTCTTTACTAAAAATATTAAGAAAGTTTAATTTCATAATTTATTGAAATAACTGCATTGATTGAGCTTACCTTTGCCATTTTGTAGCTTCTTTGATGTTGATGCTTCCATTTATGTTGCTTTAATACTGTTTAATTGATTAAATCATGGAGAAATTAATAATTTTTATTTTCGCGCTTTAAACGTTTTTGTTTGTTTTTATTTTTTTGAAATTCAACTTTCCGTTATTTTTGGATGGAAATTTAAAAAAAATTTAATTAACTACTCCATTCAGCTACAATAAAAGACTCTAAAATATTTATTTAGGTATTTTTATTATTATTAATTAAGATGAAATAATTTACACATGAATAAAATTATAAAATCTTTAATCTACAAGCTAAATTGTTAGTATTCAGGTTTCATGGTTTTCATTGTAAATTAAATAAATCTTTTATCAATAAAATTAATCATCTAGCAGCATCAAAGAACTGCTTAACCATGAGTCGTGTCATCCTCCACGAAATCTCTTGCAACTTCACGTGTCACACAATCAACGTGACTAACTTTATTACGAAATCGTACACCATAAAATTTATGTGCCTTTTCCAGCAATTCTGGTCGGAAAGTTGTCGTAATAAATTGAGCATTATCACTTAACTCATGAATCATATCAGCAACAGCCTTTCTATGTTGTGCATCAAGTGCTTGATCGATTTCATCAAACAAATAAAATGGTGCTGGATCGCATTTTTGAATGGCAAAAATTAATGCCAATGCAACAAGTGACTTTTGTCCACCACTTAATTGATTCATTTCTCTCATTTCTGAGTCACTTCCAGTGAATGATACACGAATGCCAATACCAGTAAAGTCATCTGATGTTGAGACTTCAAGATCGCCTTTTATGTCATCATGATCCTTTGATGTACGTAATACTAAATGTCCACTGCCGTGAGGAACTAACTTTTTGAATACTTTTGTGAAATTTGTTGCGACTTGTCTGAATGTATTTTGAATTGCCTCGACTTTGCGCATTTCTAGATTGTGCATCAATTCTCTGTGAATTTAAAAATATTGTTTAGTTTTTGAGCATTAAATGGAAGTACTGACGAGTTTACTTACTTAATTTTTTCACTTCCAATATCCAATTCTTCTTTTCGTTTGTACAACTTCTCTTTCTGTTCTGAGAAGCTTAAGAATTGATCCAATGCCTTCTTATTTACATGATTGTATTTCTTCAAGTGATGATTTGCTTTTTCAAGTTCTTGGAATAGCTGTGGATTAGAATTGGGGAAATTTATGAGATTTTGCAGATTTTTGAGTTTTAACGGTTTTTAGAAATTTGAAGTTTACGAACTTTTTTGAATTTGAACTTTGAATGATTTTAAAAATTTGAATTTTCAACGTATTTTAGAAATTTAAATTGAAAGTATTATTCAAAAACGAAAAGTACGTTAAAAACTTAAATTCAGCCTACCTTCTTCAACGACATTTTCGTGTACTGAGGCTCAACTTGCGGCAAAGCACCAAGATTGGCAATTTTTTCGGAACATTCATCAATTTTTTGATGGAATAAATTCTCTTTTGCTGCCCACTTTTCCGTCAATTTTGAGTCTTGATCGATTTTATCTTGCAAATCTTTTTCCTTTTGTACGAGACCTTCGACATCCTTTTGTAGTGATTTTTGTGCTTTTGCAGCTTTGTCATATTTACGATCCATTTCCTCTAGATCCGTATTGACCTTCTTTATTCTCTCGATGACATTTGTGAGATCATTTTGGCAGTTATTCAATTGACGCTTACGATCCTCAACAGAAATTTCCTGTAAAGCTTGTTGCAGCTCATCACGTCGTCTTATCAAATTATTTGTCAATAAATTTTCGAGTTTATTTTTTGTCACTTCCAAACTCATCCTCGAACTAAATGCTGCCTTATTTTCTTGATTTAATCGTCGAATATCGTCATTTAATTGATCGACTTCCTGCTGATCTTGTACGGATAATTGTGCCATTAATTCTTGATGCAATTCACTTTCTAAGCCTGATTTTGTTGTATTCATTGCCTCTAAACTTGATTTACATTGTGCCAATGATTTTTCTTTTGGTGATCGAAACCTTTCAATTCTTGTCAATTCCTCCTTCATTAATCGAATGTCAGCTTGAACTTTCTCAAATGCATCCTTTGACTTGCCCAATTTTGTCTCTGTCTTTTGCATTTCACTGACAACTTCATTAATTTTAACTTCTATTGCCTTTAATTTTGTACGAATTTCGTGTAATTGATCCTCAAAATCTTGTATCATTTGCATGTATTCTGATCGTTTCTTTTGCATCTCTAGACGAGATCTTGATGTGTTGAAAAATCCACCAGTCAAGCAACCTTTCGATGATACTTGATCTCCTTCCAATGTTACACAATCAAGTCCAGTTGTCTTTGCAAGTTCAGTGGCTCTTTCAAGATTACGACAAATTAAAGTCTTGCCAAAAATATATCTCAATGCCTTATCATATTTCTCCTCATACTTTAATTTACTGATCATTGGAATTGAATCATTATTGTCGGGATAGTCGTGAATCTTAAATTGTAGACGATTTAATGGCATGAATGTAACTTCACCAGGCAATTTTTGTTTATTCATTTCTTTCAAAATTTGTGTACCGACACGATCAGATTCAACAATATGATGAAATAGACGATTTCCAGCTGTTACTTCTACGGCTGTATAAATTGTTTTGTCACAATTGAAATTCTCAATAACTGGTCCATAATATGAGTTTGCAATCTTTCCATAATCACCGCCACGTTCTCTAAACATGTCAAGGACTTTACGAACTGAATCACGACCATTTAGAATTGGCTTTCCAGCCATCGAACGTAGTGCTTGATCAGCTTTCGATAATTCATCTTTATGTGATGATAAAGTTTGTGTCAATTGAGTTTCTTGCCTCCATAAATCATTACGAATACTTTGTTCATGATCCTTCTTCTTTTTTAATTCATAGAAATTTTTATTATGCTCATCAATTTGCTGTCTTAGTTGATCCATCCCACCAGCTGAATCTTCAATTTTCTTCTCAAGTTCTTGCTGCTTTACAGCATCACGTTTCAAATCTTCTGTCAATTTATTTTGATGTGAAATTTTATCCTTAATTTGTTTTGCCAATGACTTTAATTCATTTTGAATCCATTTGTCACGTTCCTCGCGTGATGAAAATTGAGATCCACGACCTTGTTTGGCGTATAATTCTTTACGCTTTTGGTCTTTTACTGCAAGTTCTCGGCTGTATTCTTCTTCCTTCTTTTTCATCTCTTCATATTGTGGCTTAATTTGCTTTAATTCCTTCTCTTTTTCAGCTATTGTTAATTCGAGACGTTTAAGCTCCTGTTCAGCTCTTTCCTTTGACTTATTGTCGCCTTGTACTTCGTCATTTAAATCATTTATTGTGAGATCTAATTTCGTCTTTTCTCTTAATAATTGCTGCTGTTCTGCATTTAAAACTGAACGTTCTTCCTTTGCTGTTGTTACATCCTTTTTTGCATCCTTTAAATTCTTCTGGATGTTTTTAATTTTATCTTGTAGCTTCTGGATCTCATTTGTAAGCTTTTTCTGTTGATCGCCGGAATTTTTGCGATGATTTTCAAGCTCCTCAAGCTGTTTACGATTATCTTTTAATTCTGTCTCATAGATAATGTATTCAAGCATACGACGAAGTTTATCCCATTTTTGATATTCCTTTAATTCCTCTTTTTCTTCCTCTAAAGTCTTCAAACGTTCTTCGATTGTTTTAAGGAATTCTGTAATTTTTTCAACTTTTGAGTCAGTATCTTTGAGAATATTCTTGGATTCTTCCTTTCGTTCATCATAAACTCTTGTTCCTGCTACTTCTCTTAACAATTTAAGACGATGTGCATCAGGTGCTGTTGCCATTTGATTGATTTTACCTTGTTTGACAATATAATATGGATTCGAATTGGAAAATCCAGCAGATTCCAATAAGTTAACGACTTCTGATCTCGGTACATTCTTCTTATTAAGAAAATATTGATCTTTTTTAGCTCCAATAACTCTTTTTAATGAAATTTCCTCTTTATCGATTGGAACTCGATTATCGGAGTTATCAAATATAATTTCAACATAAGCAGATCCAAGACGTTGTCCAACACCTTCATGTAACAGATTTTGACGTTGTTCTGGACGTAAATGAGTGAATTCATCACTAAGAACAAATTGGATGGCGGAGAAAAAATTTGATTTTCCACTTCCGTTTCGTCCAACGACTACATTATGCTTTTTATGGAAAGGATCGACGACCGTTTGTTCACGATATGACTTAAAACCATGAATAATGACCTAAAAATTAATAAAAACATTGTGAAATTGCCGATGACGCTATTTTTTGGGCGAAAATTTTAGTTTTCAAAATTTTGTCATGAAATTCATATTCACCTGCTTAATATGCATGTTTCTGATGTATTCCTTATGCTTATATACCTATTATATGTATTTTAAGTTATTAATTTACTAAATTAACGCTGATTTTTAAATTAAATCATTTTGATGAAGAAAATACACAGAAAATTATTAGCTTATCACAATGGTCTGAAATCGAAAAAAATGTTCAAAAATTATATTTTGGTGTAAACTTTAGAGGTCGCAAAGTTTTAGTTGATTTTCTTAATTTTGAAAGTGTCAATAGCTTTGTCAGGTCTTAATTATGCATCTCTGAAAATATGAGCTTATACTATTAAGGATAAACATGATTTTTCATTAAAAATTTTATATTGTTTCTCAAAAAAATTTGTGCACAAACAAATTTGTATGGAAAAATTTGGAAAAACAAGTGGAATTAAAATGCGAATTTCTCAATTTGCGCATATTTGCGCATTGCCAGAGTATGATTAAAAGGTAAATAAAGACTCAATCTTTCGATTTATGCTAGTCTCGTGAAGGACTTTGGAGGACTTTTTAACTTATGGGCATTTAAAGTTTTGGAAATTTTCAAAATTTTAATTGCAATTTCCCTAATGATAAAGCATTTGGCTAATGTTTTGTAAGCTTTAACATAAAATTTGTGCATTAATTAAGCTATTCACAGCAATTAGAACATAGAACAAACATCAGAAAGTAGAAAAATTTACGAAAACTTTTTCATGGTGTTTTTGTAAACAAATTTTTCGTGACTTTCGTTAATGATTGACAGAGTTAGACAACGATTAGAAGCTTGATTTTTTCACAGAAGATGCGTCAGTTTATGTTTTATAAAGCTGCATTCAAAAGATGAAGTTTAAAAGACATCACTTTTTTTAATTTTTGAACATTTTTTTCGATTTCAGACCATTGTGAATTTTTTATCCAAATGCTTTTTGCTGTCTATTTGGCCGACTGACAAAAAAATTTGAATTTTATATTTCCGTTATTTTTAAACAAAATTTTTGAAACTTTTAATAAATTTTAATCAACTTTAATATCGTTTTGGTCTTCAATTAATACCTTATTACGTTAAATGATATAAAAAGTTTCTGAAATTAAGAATATTTGCAAATTTTAAATCATAAAAATTTCAAGGGACGTGCAACTAAAATTCATCAAAACACTGAATTTAAAAATAATAATTTAATCGCTTTTTAATAGTTATATAAATACAATAATGGTTAGTGGAAACATATATTTTACAGCCAAGTTAGCTGAATTAATTCACGATGTCAAAGTCGGGTAAGTGATAAGCAAAATCTACAAAAATCAAATATTTCATAAAAATTGCATTAATTGCATGCTTTTTTACAGCAAAATTGTTGGATCTTACTCAATTTCGCAGGCAATGCTTAATTTTCTCCTTAACATAATCAACGAAAGTAAATGGACGACAGCTGATGAGCTGATGACAATTGTTAGAGAATCTGGAAAGATTGTCGAAAATGCATTGCCAACGGAAGCAATTTTGGCAAATGTAGCACGTCGATTATTAAAAATCATTCGAGAAGAATATGATGAATTAAATATGCCAGAACAGAATAAGCAACAAGATGATTCTCAAGCTGCATCATTACAAAAATTGGTAACACAAAATAGTGAAAATACACCCTCGAAATCAGACTACTCAAAACTTCATACTGATCTGCGTGAAAATCTTATTAATCATCTTCAAGAGATTGAAAATGAATTACATTTAAGTCATGATAATCTTGCACAACAAGCATCACAACATGTTCACTCGGCTGAATTAATTCTTACATTGGGCTACTCGAAAAGTGTTGAAAAGTTCCTTAAATCGGTACCGAAAGAACGAAAGTTTGAAGTCGTTATAGCTGAATGTGCACCATCATGTCGTGGACATATGCTGGCTAATTCATTGGCACATTCAAAAATTGACTCGACTGTAATTCCTGATTCTGCAATATATGCATACATGAGTCGTGTCAATAAGGTCATTATAGGAACACACAGCGTACTTGCTAACGGTAAATTCTCTCATTCCTTTTTTTGTGTACTTTCTGTTCAATGATGATTTGATTTTTAAGGTGGATTGAGAGCTGCAAGTGGAGCCTTTACTGTAGCATTGGCAGCTAAACATTTTTCAGTTCCAGTTATCGTGTTAGTTCCAATGTTCAAAATGTCTCCTGTTTTTCTCTTCAACTATGAACAAGAAGCATTCAATCTTGTTGGCAGTACACAAAGTGTTTTACCTTACAATACAAAGGTTTCGAGGCAAGTTAAGGCTTATAGTCCAGCTTTTGACTATGTTCCACCGAGGTTGATTACTTTATTCATATCTAGCACGTATGTATTAATGCTGTAATTAATATTTGAATCTTAAGACTAATTTTTGATGATTTTTAGGAACGGATTTACACCTGATTACGTCTATCGACTACTTTCTGAAATGTACCATCCAGATGACTACAACTTGAAGTAAACAAAAATGCAACATATTTCTACACACACATTTTTTTTTATTTTATTTTACTAATTAAAATAAAATTCGGATATTTTTTAAAAAGGCTGAAATGTAGCATAAAATTCAATCTAATTTTGATGATCCTTAGGTTTATTCAAATTTTGACTGTTTCTATTCTCCAATGACTTTCTCGGTGGTTTTTGAAGTAATCGTGTGGATTCATCTGTTGTGTCTGGAAATTCTCGTTGAAAAATTTGCCTTAATAAGTCATCATCCCGATCTCTGTTAGAATATGCAGCAGGAAGACTTTTAAAGTCATTAATAAAAGAATCATCGCTATCGATTGAATCAAAAAACGCAAAATTTGCATCATTTGAATTCCCAGACATTCGATCTCTAGCTCTTTCTAGCAACTGATCCCAACGATCCTTCATCAATTTGCATGAAATTATTCGAACTCTATAGTATAAATTTTTATCATCATCCAAAAATCTTTGAAGATCTTTTAGTGTTACTTTACAGCACTTTCCGTCATCAAGTAATGTTTCAGAATCTTCAAAATGAATTGGAAATCGTTGAATTAGCAAAAATCGTGGATCATTTCGATTATAAAATTCAATTTCGAATGAAAACTTTGGCATATCTGGATTCAGTTGCTTATCTAATGACGTCTCTTTGTAATCAGCCAACATAACTGTCCACGTCAAGGTTGCTATTAAAGATAGATAAGAAATTTTTTGTAAAATTCTTTAGATAACGGTTGAAATTATTTTGAATTTTTTTGAGTAAATTTCATAAAATTTGATTTTAAAAAAAATCGTTTAAGATTCAAATTTAAAAAATTCTTTAAAATTTAAAAAAAAATACGTTAAAATTTGGAATTCAAAAATTTTGTTAAAATTTGTATAAAACACGATAAAAATTCAAACTTAAAAAACATGTTAAAAATTCAAATTTAACAAATACGTTAAAAATCCAAATTTGAAAAATCTACTTACCATGTTTAGCTTCATGGATCTGATATAAATTAAATGTCTCTCCATAATTCTGTATCAAATAGTAAGCAAGAATTGGACCAGCATTGTCCTTCAATGTCTCATAATTCCACATAATTTCGAATTCATCCTGCTTTGCCAAAATCTTTTGACTGTGCTTATCCTTACAATGTTCCAACCACTCATCTTCACGTCCAACCCAATGACAATCATGCCATACTTTTCCCATAAAGCAGCTCGTCTTCTTGTAAATACATTTCTCTTCATGCCATTTCATTAATTCCATCGGTAATCTCACATTACATCCATTACGTAAGTTTTTACATGGAAATTGGAATTTTCCTGATAAACGTTCCAATGTATATGATCTCATATCGGTCATGTCTCGTGAGCATATTGGACATTCCGATAATGATAAACGACAAACTCTACAAACGCTGTGACCAGATGAACAGAGATAAATTGGTGCTTGAAGTCTCATTGTACAACCTGGACATCGTAGATCGCAAAGGAGCTGGATTTGGAAGGGATTAGAAGGTTTATTGTCGAGGTAATGGATGTAGAACTTACCTGATCGTAATGCTTAAGTGAAACTGTTGACTGATTACTTTGCAATGCAGCCTTTTCCTTATCATCATTAGAATTCATGCTTGACCTGCTCTCGTTCTTCCTCAAGAGTCTCATCTCAATTTGGTGACTTTCAATCTCCTGAACTTTGTCCTGAAGAGCTTTTGAATTCATTTTTTGTGTGAAAAAATTTACAAAAAAATTAAAAAAAAAAAATAATGTTGAATGTTTAAGGAACTAATGAAGACTGATGTCAATAAATATGTTGATATCTTTATAAGCTTTAGCCGATAAAGACGTGAGTCAATTTAAGTGATAAGGCATCTGCGTAATTTTTTTTTTTTATCAATTAAATGAAACTTTTTTTTCATTATTTTTTTATTTTATTTCTTGCTCATAGTCTGAACTTGATCAGTTTATAATCATAACAGTTTATCAATGAAAAAACTCCTACAAAAAAAAAAATGCATTTAGTGGTACTTGATTCTTTTATCCGTATCGTACAATTTTTGTTTTTAAACCATGACATGGACAGTCCACAAAGTCTACTGAAGGTCAATTTTTAATATTGTATCTGTCAGTGAGTATTGTGGATTGTTTAAATGAACGCTTTTAATGGTCCATAAAACATTGATGACTTTTGTGTACAATTAGTGCTGAGCATCATCAAAATTTTAAGCAACCATAAAAATGTTGTTCAAATACAAATTTCAGTGAATCTAAAAAGAGTTATTGACTTGTTTGTTTTTTGTGTTTTTTTTTTTTTTAGTTTTAATGAAGAGTGAATTTTTGGAATTATAGACTTAATTCTATTGTTCCAATTAAGAAATAATAAGAACTAAAAAATTGTTTTTTTTTATCTTCTTTTTTTCATTTTAGCCAGCCGATTAGTTGATTTAAATGACAATATGAATGGGTATGTGAATGTAAGACAAAAAATACATGGAATTTGTAACGGATTTTTCAAATTCAAATTTTAACTGATTTCAAAATTTTGAATTTATGTTTCGATTTTTTAAGAATAAGTTTTTTGATTCAAAATTTTTTAAATTTACGAAAATTCTAATTTTTGAAGTTTAAAACCGTAAATGCAAAATTTTGACTATAGGGCAATTCTACAGATCACTGGATTTTTTGAAAATTCAAAAAATTGATCCGTGTTCATTAAAAAATTAATTCATAAAAAATTGCTATTTATCATAATGAACACTTTATGCAACCTGGCTAAACATCTTTATTTACAGTCAAAGTTTCATTATCAACATTTTAATTAAAGTAACAATTCATCATTAAGCTAAATTTTCAATTTTAAAGAAATCATTTTTTCACGGATTAAGCATTTCGTTGCTTATACCTCGACAATTTTTTAAGAAAAGTTAAAATATTTCGCTTAACTATTGATATTTAAGTGTAAGTCAGCTGCAATAGGGATACAACAAACAAAGAACTAACAGTTAGTTCAATAAAGAATCGTCATAAGTGCTCATGAGCTTCAAATTAAGCATTCAAAAAAATCAAAATTGACAATTTCCGAAAAAAAGGTATAAGCAACGGGCATAAAAGTGAAAATATCTCGGAAATTAGAGTGTTTTGACATGTGTAATTAAGTCTTAAAGGTGTTAAATGAAGAAATACATCATTGAGAATAGGTAAAGTAATGGAAAAATTAGTGCGTAAAGAGAAAAATGAGTTTTTGTGTGAAATTTCATCTGTAGAATTGCCCATAATTCAAAATTTTGAACAATTTTTTTAAAAAATTTGAACCAAAAATTTTGAATTTCAAAAACCCGTTAAAATTAAATCCAGTTTTTGTCCTACATTCACACATACAAACGATTCAATTTTGTGGACGAATAATTGTGATATTGATGTAAGGAACGATGATTTGCTTATTTATGACACTGTGTAACAGAGATCAAAGAAATAAGGACTTTATGTGATGCTGATTTCATCAAAATTCAGCTCTAAATCATAATCAATTTAAGAAATAATTTAAGGATCATTTTCAATTCTTTCTTTATAAATTGTGCTCTTATTTGATAATTTTCCATATTAATGCGCATATTAAAGTTTTTTTAGAAGCTCACATTATTAAATACATGATCGATAAATATTTTTGTTAAAAGTTAAAACTAACAAAGTGGAAAACTTAATTAATCAATTAAATTTTTCATAGATACAGCATGAATCTCTTAACGATTGGAAAATTTGGGGAAAATTTATAAAATATTGCGAATTAATGAACAACACTTGTTGAGAGTTCAAAAATTTTCCATTTTCCAGCAACCTTTTGATCGACTAAGTGATATATTTTTATGCATTCAAAGTGTTCATTTACAAAAATAATTTTATTTTTTTTTTCTCTATAAATACCGAATTTCACCTCCGCCAATAATAAGCCTGTATTAGTATAATATACAGCAATTCATTCTAATTTTTCTATTTTTCTCACTTAAGCTTTCGATTAAACATTTTTTTTATATTATGCCAATATTTTCCTCATTTTCCAAGAGACAATTTTCTAATTTTATCTACTTTTAACTATTTTTAAAAAATCAAAATTTAACGGTTTATAAAATTTTGAATTTTTTAAAAATGTTAACGAATTTCAAAATTTTGAAAAAAAAAATCAATTTTTTGAAATTTTTATTCAAAATTTAACGGATTTTAAAAATTTGAACAAAATATTCAATTTTTTAAAATTGAAATCCGTTAATTTTTGAATTTTCAAATTTTTGAAATCCGTTAATTTTTGAATTTTTAAAATTTTGAAATCCGTTAATTTTTGAATTTTCAAAAATCGTCAAAATATGGAAAATTTGGCAAATTAAATTTTAAGTTTTAAACTTTTTTTGATTTTTTTTCTAAGCTTTTAATTTCCTAATTTCCTAACCTGCACCAAATTGAGAAATGAAAATGAACAGCATTGCAAGCAAAATGATCCTTTTATGTGCCAATGGACATCGTCTTACTTCCTACTTTCTTAAATTGATTTCTTTCATCTTCTGATGCTTTTTGTTCACATTATTATGAGATATAAGCATTCTAGAGTCTTGTTCAGCATTTAAACTAAAATGCTCATGAAATGCAATGTTTAATCATTTTTTAGATCCTCAATGTCTGAAGATTATCGTGTAAAAGTTGAAAAAGAATTATTTCATCGGTCAAAAATTACAAAAATTTATTATTTGTCATTACATCAATTATTAATTTTTTTTATTCACTTAAATTTCCTCAAATGCGAGCACGTCTTATTGACTGTTATTATGTGTTTTTTTGTATTGTAATATTATAAGTTTATGTAAGGGTTTTTATGTATCTCTCAGGTATCGTAAATATTTTTTTTTTTAACTCTTCATGAATTTAATTTTAATTAATTAATATAAAACAGAAAGAAAAACAGGATTATTAAAAATAAAAAAATGATTTTTAAATTTTACATAGAATAATTTTCTGTTGTTAATTAGGGTGGTGGCTTGATTTTTAAAAACTTTTCTTATATCATGCAAATGATTATTATTATTTTTTGTTTCTTCACTTTTATGTTGGACTCACTTTCGAGCTGGCTTAATAATTTTTTTTTTTGCTTATTTCAAAGTTAGACACTTTTTGTCTTGGCTTACTGTGTTAATTGTTATCTTATCTTGATGAAAAAGAACTTCTTTTTTTTTGATGATGATGATTGAACTTAATAGTCACGGAACATCATCGCGTTAGGCTTAATCAAACCGCTATCGCCTTCCGATACGAAACGCTTGCGACCACTAGAAAAGATAGAATTTGAATGAACAATCAGTTTATGTAGGCATGAAAAAAAAAGCAGCTATTGATGGAAATTTCTCCTCATTTTCATGTTTGAATAATAACAAAAAGGCATTTTATTTGAAGTGGAAAAATCAAGTGTATTTACGTCAAATTAAAAAGAAGGGATGGGAGCTCTAACTTGTCGGTCATCTTTGACATTGTTTACATGTTTAATGGATTTGTCAATCTTATCTAATTGATTACTCAAAGAAATTCTCAATAATTCGAGAATAAACAATTTACATACAGGTGAAAAAAAAAGTTTATATTCATCAGTTCCGATCCCTCGGACGATAAATTGATGAATGATTTAAAATTAAAATTTCTTCATATAAATCATAGAAAAAATGATTATTAAATCCATTATCCTCAATAGATATTTTCAAGGGTCTTGTGAGTTAAAAAGAATGTTTACAATCAATATAAACATTCAATCATTCTATAAATGTCATGTATGAAATTAAAAAGGAAATGTTTTAAGCGAGTGAGTGAGTGAGAGACGAGGAAAATAAATTAGGATTTAAATTGTTATGCATTTTTTTATGCAACAAGGGGATTTCATTGATTTTTTCGGTCTACGATATAAAAATAAAATCGATTTAAATACTCCATATTGTTAGGCAATGTAAACAACACAAGCTACAGATTGTAAACACATAATATAGTAAATATATTCATGAATAAAAGCAGTTCCACGAAATTAATCAACTGTGAAATGAAGTCGCAAATTTCTTGTTAAAGGTCAAATGTGACAAAATATTTTTCTTCATTATTTTTGTGTGTGTCGTAGAAACTTTAGTCCTTGTCAAATTTGAAACCATTTGAAATCAATCTCTAAGATGATTTTCAAGAAAAATAATATCAGAAAAATAACGGTTGAAAAATATTCAAAAAATAACGGTCAAAAATTATTTCAAAATAAAATTTAAGTAATATTCCAAAAAATAACGATCAAATTTAATTAAAAAAAACGGTCAAAAATTATTTGAAATTGAAAATTTTGACTCAAAAATTTTCAAAAATAAAACAACCGTTAAAAATATAAAGTAAAAAGTCTTGGGGACCGTTCACTTATTACGTAACGCTTAAATTTGGGTTTTATAACCCCCGTGTCAGAACAATAGACCGTGCAAAGATCATTAAGAACAATAGACCGTAACAAACTCTCAGACCCCCTTGCAAAGATCATTAAGAACTGCATCAATCATTTAAAGACGAAAACACAGCAGTCAGCTGTAGTGCCATAAAAAAAGCATCTGTCTATTTTACATATCATTAGCTACAATACAACATATTGCTTTAAAATTACTCAAATGTGCTTAAATCAGTCGGCAAATACATTGTTTACTTCCAACAAATACAAGGTCGACAAGATATTATTTTTTGCGCATTATTAACCACGCTAAATTCTTTACGCTTTACCGACGAAATAATCAACAAAAACATTGTATGCTAAAAGGCACTAAATTAATGTAAACAAAAAAACAAATAAATTGTCGCATGATTGACGCATTAAAGGCACCAGAAAGTGACAAGTCTGAGCAATAAGTGACTCTAAAACAATAAATGTAAATGATATCGATGATATTAAAAAAAAGTGTTTTTGTGTATCACAAAATGAGCACATGTTCAAGAGTCTCGCTTCGTAGCACGATTTTTGTCATTTTGCACACAAAAATAAAATATTTTTTTTTTACATTACACAATCTACACTTTACCGATAAAATGCCGGTTTGTTATTTATTTTCCTGCTCTTTCACTATTATTATTCACTCCCTTTTCATCATTTTGTAGCGCGTATGAAACATGCGCGCATCATAATATTAGTAAATATTTCAAAAATATTAAGGAACTCACCGTGTTGGCAGATTCTTGAGCAACTTTTCACTCAACAGTCCCAAATTACAGCAACGATTAACAAAACGTTCAAGTATCATATATGCCAATGGAATATCCAATGATATATCAGCAATATCATCATAGACACGTTGAAAGCCTTGTTCGATAGCTTCTTTCGTAACAATACACATTTGTTCAAGTGATTTTAGCAATTTAGACATTGCCTCTTCGACGCCTTCATTCACGGCTTCAAGACTTAAGATGACAGCCTAGATATCAATAAAATATTTTTGGTCATCATCTTTTTCGATAGTCTTAGAATGAATGAATGAATGAAATAATTACCTCATAAACCAATTCGTGATGGAAATGAGGAACTTCCAATGCACTAATGCAACGTTGAGCTTCGGGAATATCACGTGAAAGTAAATATTCTTTAAGCAACAATTCCATTTGTTTTGTTATATTATTAACTGGTCGCAAACCGCCAGCAACACCCCAAACATTATCAAGATGTGCCCATCCATTGTGATTTGATAAATGACCTAAAAAAAAAATAAATAAAATTTATTGATATTAATAATTTACACTTTAAAAGTTTCACACAAAAAAACTATTTACCTTCAGCATAATCCAATGCTTGTTGTGCAAGTTCACTTAATTGTCGACTTGCACTAGCTGCTTCCTCCTCATCAGCATCAACATTGCCATTTTTAGGTGAATTACGAAGGCCATTATTACGTGCCAATTGATGGACATATTTTGGAGGTAAACAGTCATCAGCAACAGCACGTGCAATGAAATTTCCAACAAGATGCGGTGCATCTGGTGTATCGAGAATTAAATCGGGTAAATTGCTTAATAGCATGTCAAAACCACGCTCATAATCTGATGAGATCAAACATCGTCCATATAAATCTGACAATAATACACTCGTCATTTCTCTGTGCGAATTCTTATGTTCTAATGCCATTTCAATGGCTTTACGAATTACAAGTGGCCTCAACGCTCCCGACCTCATATTTTCGTCTATTTCGGAAGCAACTTCATGCGTATCACCATGCTCAAAATATTCTAACATTGCCATCTCAAAGTTCTTAAGGAACTCTTCCTCATTATTCATTTTCTTTGTGGTACAAACAATCTCTTTGAATTCAACATTGGCAAGATCTTCATCATTGTAATTTGGATCCTTTTCATCTAATTCATATTCTTCGAGTAATTCACTACCCAATTTACCCCAATTGGCACGTCCACCGCCACCTTTTTTAACTATTCCACGTCCATTACGTGAACGACGTGAATTCTTCCAACGACGTTGTGGAGCGACGAAATTTGGAGCGCCGGCAACACCCAAAACACCATCCTTACTATTTTTACGTTCTAAATTTTTCTTGCTCTTACGACGTAAAGCACGATGTTCCTCAACAGTCAATGGCTTCTTCAAGAAATTTTTTTCGGCATTTTCAACAACTTTATCGCCCTCATCAGTCTCGATATTGTCGCTTACATCACCATCGCTTGATACTTCATTCAACATTGCGTCTACTTCGTACTTTTTGAACTCCATTCTGAGTTTTTACCTTTTTTTTTTGTTTTTGATTTGATTTAATAATAAAGAAATTTTCTTCCTTTTCGTCTGCTGTTTATAGATTTTGAAGGCAACAAAAACTGAAAGTTGTTTTTTTTTCGTGTATATGTTGTTATGAACTTGCTACTTATTATTTTGTGTGTTATTTCGTTCTCTTTCTATCGCATTCACACTCTGAATTTACTTGTTTTTCTTTTGAACTTCTTCTTTCACTCTGGCTGTATTTTTTTTTTTTTCGAGTGTTAGATTATTCGCTGTGACCGTATATGTTTATTTTTACGCAGTTTTTTTTTCCTACAGTAAGATGTCTTTCATTCGAAAAATGCTCGATAGATGGTCCACGTTTAAATGCTGTTACAGTAAATTCAGAAAGGAACACAGAAATTTGAACTTAATGTGATCCTTTTCCTCAATTACTCGGCTGTCGAATTACTAGTAAGAATTTATTAGTCTCTTGTCTTTTTTTTCTCTTTGTTTGTATGTCTACGTGCGGTGCTTAACGTTGTTGTTGCAATTGGGTCAAAAACAATCGGATAAATTCCGATAAATTGCTAATTTTACGCAATTATTTTATGCGATTTCACTTAATTTCAATTATTATTGATCTTGTGAATCTTGTCTGATACAAATTGTTAATTTTTTAGGTGATTTTACTTACTTTTTAGCAAAATTTACTTTAATACGCAAAATATCTCGAAACTGAATAAATGTGTTGTGAAGAAAAAAAATCTTTTTTTTTGTGGTCAATTCCACGTACTAGAACTTTCTATGAATTATTTTATTTTCATAAATTTCTCATTCAATTCTTAATGTCTACTTCTGATAATTTGTTAATTTATAGTTTATTAACTAATCAATCGATTTTCATTAATGAATTTATATAACTTTTAAGTTAAAAGTTGTAAAATTAACAAATGAACTTTTCACTTTTACGTGGATTTTCCCGAAATTACAAAAATATTTTGTTTAGATTTAAATTTAAAAAAACCGTTACTAATATGATTTTTGTTAAAAGCTTAATTTGCGCAAGAATGACTACTTACTTAGACTCAATACTTTCTATTATCTCAACAATCCATTATTCTATAAACTCCGCATGATAAAAGCATTAAATTAAGTGCTGACTGCTGGATGTTTCGATTAACCTCTTTAATTCCGAGAACATTTTCTCACAATAATTTAATTAAAACAAATTTATCAAGGAACTTCTCATTATCAGCTATCAAAGGAACCAACATGAAGTAAGAATCACTAGAATTTGCATAAATTAACTTACTTTCTCAACTTCATTAACAGATTGTCTGAAGTTTGCAACAAATTAGAAGAATTTGGAAGTTTAAGCTATGCTGAAAAATGGGATAATGTAGGCTTACTTGTGGAACCAACTAATTTGGATGTTAAGAAAATCATGTTAACTAATGACTTGACTGAGAAAGTCTTGGATGAAGCAATCGAAAAGCATACAAACATGATAATCAGCTATCATCCGCCAATATTTCAAGGCTTAAAACGACTGACAAGTAGTCATTGGAAGGAACGAATTGTCATAAAATCAATTGAGAATAAAATCGCTGTTTATTCACCACATACAGTCTGGGATAGTATTTCAAATGGAACGAGTGAATGGCTTGCAAATTCAGTTCCTAATAAGTCAATGAAGCCAGTCATTCCAAATGTTTCAAATCAAGAATTTGGTGCTGGAAGAATTTGTCAAGTTGATGGATCTTATACTCTCAAAGAAGCTGTAGATTTGGTCAAAAAGCACACAAAAATGAGTGATTTAAGAATTGGAGTTTCCTTTACTGGATCTTTAGATTCACAAATTAAATCATTTGCATGCTGTCCTGGAAGTGGTGCAAGTGTACTTAAAGAAGTCAAAGAAGACATTGATTTATTCATAACTGGTGAAATGAGTCATCATGAAGTATTGGAAGCTAATTCAAAGAATGTTAACATAATCATGCTAAATCACTCAAATTCTGAACGTGGCTACTTGCATCACTTTGTGCCAATATTAAAGGATCTTTTAAAATCCAATGACATTGAAATTTTTGTATCTGAAAAGGATGAAGATCCATTAAAAACAATTTGAATTATTAATTAATTAATTGATAATTTTTTATACAATCTTTTTTATTTTCTTCGGAATGCACATTATAAATGCACTAAAAAATATTACAATGTAATGTGCTACTTGTTCTAAATCCCATTAATAAATTTAGTTTAGTATAAAAAAAAACTTTTATCGATAAAGAAAAAAGACAATACTTGAATAATAATGATTATAGTCGTAAAATTGCGAAAAAAAAAGAAGGATATTAAGGATATAAAGTTTATGCTCTCGCACCCCATTTAGATAAAACTTTGAGTCCCATTTCTTGATACTCTGCCTTCGACATCCAA
This sequence comes from Chironomus striatipennis, assembly GCA_026123125.1. Lineage (NCBI taxonomy): Eukaryota > Metazoa > Arthropoda > Insecta > Diptera > Chironomidae > Chironomus > Chironomus striatipennis. The sequence continues at coordinate 32,460,658 of CM047394.1, forward strand.
AATTCATCTTTATTTTTATTTAGACCGGCTAAAACAGCACCGCCAATGAAGACCATATCTTTTCGTCTTGGTGGATCATCAATGCGGATTTTAAACTTTGATAATTTATCGATGTCATTCTTTAAAACTCGTTCAAGGTACAATTGCTTAATTTCTCGTTCAAGACGAGATGGAAGACCTGGATACATTGTCGATCCACCTGACAATACAATTCTTTTATATAATTCTGGTCTTATATCAATATCTGCAGCTTGAATTGTATTAAAAACTAATTCAGCAATTCCTTGTCCTTCAACATTTATTAAATGTGGCTGAAATAGAGCTTCTGGTGCTTCAAATCTCTCACCACCGACCTTAATCACACGTCCATCAGGTAATGTATAGGTTTCAACAAGCACTGTTGTTTCTAATGCAAGCTTTTGTTCCATTTCAATATCGTAACCGATATAACATAATTTCTCCTTCATCATACGTACAGTTTCAAAATCAGCTGAATGATTAAAAGCATAGCCACGTAATAGGAGCAATTTGATGAGATATTTTGTGATATCACGTCCAGCAATATCTAATCGTTTTGTTAAATGTGGTAATGCATATGATTCATAAACAGGACAAATATGTGTCACACCATCGCCTGAATCAATAACAACACCACTGATTAATCCTTGTGCATATAATGTCAATACAGCTTGAATTGCTATATATGTCGAATGAAATCCATACTTTTCAAACATCACTTCAATCATCTTTTCACGATTCTTTAGTGGATTTAATGGCGGTTCTGTGAGCAAAATTTTTGTATTTGTTGGATCAACATTCATCTTCTTGGGACCGAATGTATAATCCCATACATGACACATATCTTCCCAATTTCTGACCATTCCATTTTCCATTGGATATGAAATTTCCAACATTGAACGTAATTGTGATGCTTCATCGCCAACCATCAAGTCCTAAAAAAAAATTTTAAAAAAATAATTAGTCATTGATACTTTAGAGCATGTCTAATCCATGCAACGAAACTCAAGTCACACTTCTATATCTAACTATATAAAAAAAACCATGTCATGTCAATCGAATATATGTAGCACTGCACTCGAATTGTGTTACTTACAGGGAAGGTCGAGCCAACATCCTTACAAGATTAAATTTGTGAAAGCGGTGAATTAAGTTTTTTTTTTATTTTTTTTGGAATGGTAAGGAACAAAAATTTTTTGTTAGTGATTTATGAGCGATTTATATATATAAAAAAGGGCAGTAAAAAAAAAAACAGCAACAACAAAAAAAATTACAAAAGTCCTCGTGTTTATATCGAGGGACTTCAGCGCATTTTTGACGCAGCGATTAGCAATTGATTAAATAGAAAAAAATGTCAAGTTTTAAAACTCTATTGCTGTTTCTTTAATCATAATGCATTTCAATAATAAGTTTAAAACTAAAGATCAAAATTCCTTTAAAATTGATTTTTATAATGTTCAATGCAAATAATAGCTTTACGATTTACCGGTTTTTTGAAATTCGAAATTTTCCGTTAGCGAAAAATTTAAATTTCTGAACACATCCATTATTTTTCAAATTTCTAAACGCACTTATATTTATTTTGTATGAAAAAATTAAATGTTAATTAATTAAGATGTTTAAACACAAATTTAAGGACTTTTAAATACATTTGCCGCCAGTAACTCGATGAAACGAAGCTAAAAAAACTCATGGAATCACCTTGGAATAAAATTCTGAGAAAAAAATCAATCCGAAATAACGGTCAAAAAAAATTCAAATTTTTTAACGGTTAGAAAAAATTCAAATTTCTCATCAGCATAGCTTTGCCCTGCATTGTTTACATATTTTTTTTGAAATATAAAATCGATGAATTAAGCTATTTAATGAGTGTTTTTTGACTTTTCAATATAAACGGCGGGAATAAAAACATTCAATGAAGCTATTAAAACAATTCCGAGCTTGCTACGAAGTCTAGATCAAGAGATAATTGGGACCCGAACGACCGAACGACCGAACGACCGAACGACCGATCAAAGTGCATGATTGAGCTTCCTTTTTGAAAACAAGTTTTCAAAAATGCGCTAAAAAGTTAGAGATAACGAAACGATAAAGATATATACGAATTTATGTGACTTACTCCAAGAAAAATGTCCTATATAAATTTATAATTATATTCATGTTTTATGGAGGATATTTTGAATAATTGTAGATAAATTTAAAGGAAGAGAGAGAAGAAAAGTAGAAAATTAATAAAGATTGTTAAATCCTCGAAAACTCACTTTTACTTCAATATCGCCAATTTTGTTTACAGCTCTAATCGTTGGGCGCCCAACCATAGATGGGAATATGTGTGCTGGGAAGTTACTTCCAGCATATCCACACTTGACAAACTGCAATATATATAGATAAGAAATTAATCAGTAATTCAGCAAAATTATTATGTATGAAGCAAAAAAAACCAACACCCAAGAAGAAAAATTCTTAAATGTTAAATTTTTTACATAAATTCGTATTTAATACTTACACCGGTTCCATTATCGCACACAATAACGTTTCTTCCTTGATTATCCATTATATTTAAAGCCTTAACTATTTAATTTACCACAGAAATTCAATATTTTAAACTTTCGCAAAATGATTCATTCACAACTTGTCGTTCACAAATGATGTCCATTAAGAATCTTGGAACTTTATTGCCACCTTTTGATACCATTCCTCTCTGTCACAAAATTTTGATGTACAAAAAATGATTTCAAGAAAATTTTGCACAGCATTTAACGTTTCTTAATTGATTACATTAATGATGAACTTTAATAAATTTGATTTGATCCCTAACTTTAGAATTGACCCTAAATCGAGGTCTTAATCGGCATTTTCAAATCTTTTTTGACCGTTAAATTTACTATAAATTTTTGCTTTTTTCTACTCAAAATAAAAATTTGACTTACTTAAATTAAAAATTTCAAATTAATAATGACATAAATAACAATAATTCATTCATAAAATGAAGCACTTCCATAAAAATCAATAAAAAATTTTCAATTTCTAACGGCTAAAAAATATTCAAAATTGCAAAATATTTTGCGAAACGCATTTTTTGTTGACATTTTAATTTTCTGAAATATTTTAAATGTTAAAATAAATTTTTATCTAGCTTAAGTGCCTTAAGTCACAAAAGAATGCATCTTCCGAAGATATTTAGGTTTAGAAGCTCTCAATTAAGTGCAAATCAGTATTTTATCGTATGTCTAGTTGGTGGATTTCTTCTTAGTTTCTATTGGCCTACAAATTACATCCACGAAGATTGTTCAATCTCACAAACAAGTGAATTATATTCAATTAAAGAAAATGATAATATCCACTTGCTTAATGAGGATTTTGAGCCTCAATTGAATTTGGCACAGAAGCCAATGATAGCTAAAAAGTCCGTCAAGTCAATCGTACGTCCAAGATACTTTTCAAGTGAATTAAATGTCAAGCAAGACAGGCTTTTTGTTGGAGTCTTAACCGTTCAAGAGAATATTGATAATTTAGCAACAGCATTTAATAAAACCACAGCTCATTTAGTCAATAAGATCAAATTCTTTATACATGCTGATAATGTTAAAACAAATTTTAAGCTCAAAAATATCGTCGGATTTACAGACACGAGAGAGAATTATCGACCTTTTCACGTTCTCAAGTACATAGCTGACAATTATCTTGAAGATTACGATTTCTTTTATTTAATTGAAGATGCTGCCTACGTGAATGCAAAATTATTAATGGAACAGCTAAATCACATAAGTATGAGTTTTGATGTCTATCTTGGAACTAAAGAAGTTGATCGTGCTGAAGGATTTTGTGACTTGAAAGCTGGAATAATATTCAGTAGTAGTGTAATTAAGAAAATTAAATCAAAACTTGATTCATGTGTTAGAAGTGCTGACGGTACTCATCACAGTGTTAATATTGGACGTTGTGTTCAGCAAGCAACAGAAATTAAGGAATGTCAAGAATCATTTCAAGGAGTTTCGATCAAAAGTTATCAGCTAACAAATCAAAAAATTTATCGTGATTTGCATCTATTAAAGGACGATTCAGAGTTCAATAATGCAGCAAGTGTATATCCAATTAATCTAGCTGATGACATGTTCATCCTTCACATTTATTTCTCAAAATTACATTTAGAAGCTGTCAAGAACAAAATAGCCAGTTTGGAACAAGAAGCACAAGGAATTGGAAACGGAAAAATTTCAAATAATATTTTGGAAATAAAATGGCCACTCGGAGTTGCTAATTCTATGAAGCCACAGCATAGACATGACATAATCGTTTGGACTCATTTAAATTTGACACATAGCTTTATGGATGAAAATGGTGTGAATGTTAAGCCATTGAGTAAGATTGATGCAACAGACATAAGAAAAATTCTTGATGGAATCCTATTGGATGTAAAGAAAAAGTATCCAGACCTAACATTCATCGAAATGGAATCAGCATATAGACGTTTCGATCATGTTCGTGGCATGGAATATAAAATTTATTTAACATTGAAGAATATCGATGATGAAATTGTGACAAAAAGTTATGAAGTTGTTAAGCCAATTAGCTTAATACAAATCATCCCGAGTCCATATGTGACAGAATCGACAAGAATTTCAATGATTGTTCCTACATTTACTCATCGTATTGATGATACAATTAACTTTATAGCTAAATATGAGGAAATTTGCATGCAAAATAAAGACTCAACGACACTCATGTTGGTCTTACTTTACAACTCTAATGACTCTAATAAGGCTGAGTCTGATGTCTTCTATAGACTTAAAAATGTCGCAATAACAACGTCCAAGAGAATTAAAGGCGATGATTCAAGAATTGCTTGGGTTTCAATCAGACTTCCGCCAGAATTTAATTACACTTATAAGGAACAAGATGAGCTGCTAAATTCAATTTATGGCAATCAAGAAATTTTATCACTTGTAGCTACAGATTTAGCATTAAGAAAAATTGGGTTGGAAAGTCTTGTTCTAGTCTTTTCGAACCTCGTAAATTTCAAAAATGACTTCCTTAATCGAGTCCGTATGAATACAATTCAAGGCTTCCAAATATTTTCACCTGTTGGATTTATGCAATATCCATGCCGTAAAACGTCATTTTGTAATGCATGTGAAAGTTGTGACGTGGCACAAAGTACTGGATATTTTGATCAAAATAATTTTGACATCATCTCTTTCTACAGCCGTGATTACGTTGATGGTATGTATGGCATGTAATTTTTGATTACGTGGATATAAAATATTAATACGTGGCATTTTTTAGCACGCAAGAAATTGGAACCGTTCGTGCCTATAATCCGAAAAGATGCTGATATCATTAACATCCAGTCACGACAATATCAGGATGTAAATAATGTCCTGGACATATTTGTGAAAGCACAAACACCTGTTCATATTTTAAGGGCCATTGAACCGTCATTAAGATATGGAATTAATCTGGAGAACTTTTTGGACAGCTTTAATGTCGATAATCCACTGCCAAAATGTCAATACATGAACACATCGATGGAACATAAATGCATTAATCTTGTTAGTCGAAAGCAACTTGGTGAGGCCATTGTAGCCTTAGAAAATAACATTTCTGAATCTTAACTGAATAGTAATTAAATGTTGTGTGTGCCTTTCTCAAAAATTTTATGCCAAAAAAAAAATTTTACTTTATTTTTTCGAAACAAAAAAAAATAATTTGTATGAACTTTATATAGGATTAATATTATAGTAATAAAAGCAATGCTCATTTTAATGATTGATTATCAAAAGCTTTACAAGTTTTGTTCTTGATGCAAAAATATAGGAAATACTCTTTTATTTATGGATGCATTGGATGTTCATCTCTAAGATGATTCAACGAGGAAGCTAAGATCAGCATTTGGTTCAAATTCTTGTGGATCTTCATTACGACAGAATAATATTGCTTTTGTATGTCCAATTAATGTTGCATTATTGCCATCAACTAATAAGGCAGAACCTTCTCTTAAGCCTAAAACAGGCGCAGAATTTATATGATGAAATTCATTAATCCTTTCAGCTCGAGTCTCGCCACGATGCTTGTCATCAACAATTGGATCAAGATAATGTGGATTAATGTTAAAATCAAGAAATTGAAGTGCATAGAATGTTGGTGGCAATACAATTGGCATGTCATTAGTTGTCTGAATTGATACTGTTGCTACATTTGTGCCGGCACTTGATCCTATATATGGAATTCCATTGTCCAAGACTCTTGAACGTATTGCCTCAACTATTCTCTTATCATATAATGTTTTCAATAAATGAAAAGTATTTCCACCGCCAATAAATATTGCCGATGCATTATTTACAGCCTCAACTGGATCTTTTGACTCGTGAATTCCTTCAACATCAAATCCAAATTCTTTTAATGGTTTTGCGACTTTTTCAGTATATTCCGTGTATGAGTCGGGTTTAGTTGATGCGTATGGAATAAATAGCACTTTACTTACATTATTCCTAGATGATTAAGACAAAGAAAAAAAATTAAAATTTTCACTTTCAAAATTATCTTAAAATTCAATTTACTTTTTCAAGAAATCTGTAATCCAGTCTTTTGCAAATTGCAAATATTCATGGCCATGATAATTTGAGGAACTTAATAACAGCAATTGACGCTTAGACATATTTAATTTGGCTGGAAACACTTGAGAGAAAACTTCTTTGCACTTTGAATTTTTCTTATCGAATGCTCAGTGCTGTGCATAATTCATGTCACGTACATTGTTTTTTCGGATGGATTAATGATAAATTTTGGTTCACACTTTTTCACTTTCATTAGTTTAATGACTTTTTGTAATGAAATGTCTGAAAACTTCAATAACTTAATAACGGTCATTTTATTTTTAAATATTTTTATAAAAAAATTATTAATTGAATTCAAATTTTTGAAACCCGTTAAATTTTAAAAATCTGAAATACGTTAAAAAGTATGACATTATTTATACACAATTTAATGTTTCCCGTGTTATTTTATCATGAATTGATTAGCTTTTAATGCTTTATTGTTGCTTTCTAAAAAACAAATCTCAATTACATTTTCTCTCTCGCTCGTATTACTTGAAACAACATTACAAAAAAACTTTTTATAGATAAAAATACAATATTAAGGCCAATAATTAATTCTCAGTAAGTTTTCTTCATATATATTTTTTAAGGAATTAGAGGTAAGAAAAACCATCACAAAGACGAAAGACTATAAAATAGAGTTGAATAAATTAGATTTTTTAATCAGATTTGTCTCCTGATGCCTTTGTTGTCTTATTCTGCAATTTGCTGAATTCTTCAGTTAATCGATCATATTCTCTGTTTAATGATTCAGCTTGTGATTTTAAAGCCTCTTTATCTTTTTGTTCCTTTCTTAATTCAGCCTCTAATTCCTTAACTTTTTCTGCCAATTTAACTTTTTCCTCGTCAGTCTTTTCTTCGCCTTCTGGTTTCTTGTCGGTCATCAAATTACGTGCTGCCTGCGTAGCTGATTGAGCTTGTTTCATTGATGCTTGAGATTGTGCAATTAACTGTGCTTGTTCCGAAATTAGGATGATTAATCGTCGAATGACTAAAGCCAAGAAAATAGCAAATCCAGAAATGTAGAAATTACGTTGAGCTCTAAATAAACGCATTGAGTGTTGCATTCCCAAATTTAATGTTGTTTCTTCCTCAACTGATGAATATTTTCTCATTTCTCTGATTGCTTCAAGCAAAAATATGACTAAGACACCGAGCATTAAATAAAAATAAATCTGAGCTTGTCGTGAAAGTGCTGAAAGGAATCTTGACTTGAAAAATCGATTCCATCTTGAAGCACTGAAAACTAAGAAGAATTAATTAGGTATTAGTCATTTTGTTTTTCATGGAATTTTTTTTTTACAATTTCTTCCATTTACGGAAAATTCAAAAGATTGAAATTTGACACTTTATGCTGAATATTTACCTGGTAGAACTAATAAAAGTACAATTGCGACTTCTGCATAGAGAAATCCAGCTGTAGAATAATGAAATTATTGAGTATTAAATAAATTTTTGAGATTAAGAAAATTGCGAAATTAACAAAAAAAGTTTTTACCTATTAAAGTCCACGTTAATGACATGATTTTATTGATTTATTTTGATATATTTTAAGTAATTTAACTGTTTCAACCTCTTTAGGTCTCTAAATTCGTGTATTAAATGACGAAATATTAAATTTTTTAAGAGTTTATAAATGAAAATGACGATCAAAGTTCTCGATGCAAGGGGAAAAACAACTTTAGTGAAAAAATATGAGTCAAATACCTCCACAGACATGAATTGTCTATTTTACTGTCTATCTTCCTACTGAATATCTTTGAATGTGTGACTTATAACAAATTTTAAATGGTTGGTTAATGATGTGACGTCATGAAAATTTGCCGCTACATTCTTTAATTAATGAGTTAATTTGCAGCTTTTAATTTTTTGTTCATGGAATTTCTGTTTTAAATTCAAATTTAAAATGATCGTTAAATTTTTAAAATTCCAAAAATTTTCAGTAACAAATTCTGAAATATATTGTCATAAAATGCATCTCTTACAAGCTAGATATATTGTCGTTATCATGTTGATAATATTTGTTTACTTCTAAAATACCGGTATCTGTGAATGTGTTGGATGTAACAAAAAAATTCTCTCTCAAAATAATATTTTTCTCTCACATTTCAGTTTGTTTTTGTGCCTCAGACAGTTAAGACACGTCTTCAGCAATTACTTACAATTTTTTTTTATCTTGAATATTTTAAAAGTTATTAAAGCATAAAATATGTATCCAAACGTAAGTGTGCTCTATTAATATTTAACACTTTTGTACTTCTTTGTTCTATTAATGATATTTATCTCAGTCACATGACTTAATACATAAATTTTTTCAAACCATAGTACCCAAATCAGCAGATGCCTTATCCAGGTCAAGCTCCCCAGTATCCTGGACAGGCTCCACAATTTCCACCGATGCAAAACATGCCTAACTACCCTCCAATGCAGAATATGCCAGGGTATGCACCGATGCCTGATTATCAGCAACAACAACAAATGCCAAGCTATCAAACACAAGCACCAATGCCAGGTTATCAAATGCAACAACCTATGCAAGGTTATCAAATGCAAGCTCCAATTCCAGGACAATATGGCGACTTTCAGCAACAACAACAACAGTATCCACAACAATATGCTCCACAATTTTCTCATGGGGTACCTTCAATGGCCCCACCTCAAGTAATTTACATTTGTAATTAAAATCGCACCTTTATTATGCTAATCATTTCCTTATCAGGCGAGACCAACAGTTGTAAGATTACCAAATTTTGATGCCTCGAATGACGCAGCTATTTTACGTAAAGCAATGAAGGGATTTGGAACAGATGAAGCTGCATTAATTAATGTTCTATGTCGCCGTCCTTGTGATCAGAGAATGGAGATCATAAGGGCATACAAAACTGCATACGGCAAAAATTTAATTGAAAATGTTAAAAAAGAAGTGTCTGGCAATTTTGAAAAAGTTCTCGTTGCATTACTGACACCTAAAGTTCAGTATTATTGTGAAGAATTAAAGGCAGCTATGGATGGTGCTGGAACTGACGAAGATGTTTTGATTGAAATTTTATGTGGTGGGTTACCAAACAGAGAAGTTCAAGCAATTACACATGAGTTCCAAAGAATGTATGGTCAAACACTCGAAGAAGCATTGAAGGAAGAAACAAGCTGGTCATTCAAGCGTTTACTTGTTTCATTGTCAACTGGAAATCGTGACGAATCCATGATAACAAATATAGATTCCGCTAGAACTGATGCACAATCTTTGGTTCATGCTGGCGTAAAATGCTTTGGAACTGATGAGAGCGAGTTTAACAGAATTTTATGCTTGAGAAATTTTGCCCAACTTCGTCTTATTGCTGATGAATATCAGAAAATAAGAGGTCACTCATTAGAAGATGACATAAAGAAAGAGTTTAGTGGCGATGTCGAACAAGGAATGGTCTCAGTCTTAAGATGTGCAATAAATCGTCCATTGTTCTTTGCAAAATGTTTGCACAAATTAGTTGCTGGTTTTGGTACTAATGATCGTGATTTAATTCGCTTATGTGTTACCAGAAGTGAAATCGACATGATGGACATTAAAGAAGAGTACCAAAGGAAATATAACGAATCATTGAGAGATGCAATTAAGGGTGATACATCGGGTAAGTTTAACATTCTTTGATATCACATTGAGTGTGTAGCACTTAATAAAAATGTATTAGACTCAATTAATTGACTTACTTCCTCTTTTTCTTTTAGGTCACTATAAGCATGCTCTGTATGTCTTGATTGGAGAAAATAAAAGTTAAACTGGAGCCTTATCTTGCTGTTTTTTTTCATAATGAAATGTGTTAAGGACTAATATTAACAATATACTTAATGTTCACCTTACAAAGTTGCCAATGTTTTTGAACTTTATATGCATTTTTGGACTCTCTATGTATTTTAAAACTATATGTATTCAAAGAACATGATATTTAATTGTTATATTCGAAATTTTATATATTATTGTTGACGTCTGTCTATGCCTTGACGTACCTAAATATGATTCATAGTAATTTTGTAAGTCACGTCACTTGTTGAGCTTATTTAGTTTACAATGATGTTATTTCACAATTGTAAACTGAGTGACTCATTTTTTTCTAGCTTGAATAATTGAGCGAATAAGTAAATAAATAAAGTTTATAGTGTTGATAACATGCACGGTTTTTGACTCTTCTTACTTGCTCCAAATTTTAGCTTCATTGCTGCTTCTTCTTATTAAGACTATTTGGCGCCCATATAACATTTATTAGAAAGTGTCACGCGTCGAGGTCAAGACTGAATTTATCAAGTTCTGTTATTGGAAATTTCGCATATAGTATTTCGCGAAAAACAAGCTTAAAAGTATTATAAAAACAACATTGCATTAATACAATCGGAAATATTACGTCATTAATTGTGAATATTTACTAAAAGTATGTAGAGAGCGTGAGACATTTGTATTTATACATGAATATACTTTTTACTCTCATTTTCATTTAGTTTAGTAGAACTTGTCGAATTGACAACATCTCAGTGCTGTTTATTTTCCACTTTTATCTCATTTAATTGTAAAAATTATTGTTTTTCTCAGCAAATAGCACCTGTGAATCACATTTAGCATGTATCCAAACGTAAGTATGCATTCATTGCCAAATCAAAATTGATTTAATGTGTGAAAAAAAGTTTGAATTTCACCATCAATGTTTTTTTTTTGTTGAAATATTTTTATTTTTGGAATTTAATCTCTCCTACTCAGTTTAAAGTATGTTAATCTATGGATTTATTTTTCGTTTATCATGTTTAGCAAGGCGGTTTTCCTGGTCAATATCCAAACAACCCACCATTTGGTGCTGGACAATATCCACCACAAATGCCTCAACAACCTCCTTCAATGCCAATGCCTTTTGGTTCAGGATTTCAAATGCCACAGCCTAATTATGGCATGCCACAACCGTCTTTTGGCCAGCCAGCTATGCCACAAGCACCTTATGGACAACCTCAAATGCCTTCTTACGGACAGCCTCCAATGCAAAGCTATGGACAGTCACCAATGCCTCAATATGATCAATCTCCTTACGGACAGGCGCCTCAAATGCCTGCATATGGTCAGGAACCAACTCAACCACCTTATCAAGCTCCAGGACAACAAAATTTATACGGTCAACTACCTCAAATGGCTCCTTATGGTCAAGCTGCTCAGCCTTCATATCCATCAGCTCCAAATACTTTTCCTCCTTCAAACTATACTTCTCCAACTGTTCAGCAAGCTCCACCTCAAGGATATGGAAGTCCGCAGCAACAACAACCTATTCAGGCACAACAATATAATGCTACATACAGCGCAACCCCAACAGCACATGTTAGACAAGTAAGTATGAAACATTTTATGCATTCATTGTCATTAGAAAGATAAGCGAGGCTGTTAATTAATGTCGTCATTGAGGTAAATAGAAAGCCTACAATAACAATTTGACATCATTTGTGAATGACTTCAAATCAATACTTTAACTCTAATCAAAAACTTTTTGGGTTCCGTTCAGTGTGAATATGATAAAACAAATATAACGAAATATTTTTTGGGGATATAAATAGACATTCGCATGATTTTCATGCTGCACAATGAACCAGAAATTTTTTTTAACAAAATTTCTTTTTAAATAATTTTAGGGTCGTCCAACTGTACATCCAGCACCAAATTTTGATCCATCAAATGATGCCGCTGCATTACGTAAAGCAATGAAAGGTTTCGGAACTGACGAAGATGGCCTTATCAACATTTTATGTCGTCGTCCAAGTTATCAAAGAGTCGAAATTGTTCGTTGTTATAAAACAGCTTATGGAAAGGATTTATTTGAAGATATTCGTTCTGAGACGTCAGGAAATTTCCAAAGTGTCATGGTTGCTTTATTGATGCCAAAAGCAGAATATTACTGTCGTGAATTGTATGAATCAATGTGTGGTGCTGGAACTGACGAAGACGTACTTATTGAAGTCATGTGTACAATGTCGAATCAAGAAATTCGTGAAATTGGCATGATGTATCAGAGAATGTTTGGACAGACATTAGAAAGTCATTTACGTAGTGACACAAGCGGAAATATGAAGCGTTTAATGACATCTTTGTCAACTGGTAATAGAGATGAATCTATGAGAACTGACGTAAATTCAGCACGTCAAGATGCTGAATCATTAAAAAGAGCCGGTATTGGACGATGGGGAACTGACGAAAGTGAATTCAATCGAATCTTGTGCCTTAGAAATTATGAGCAACTTAAGCTCATTTGTCAGGAATATGAAAGATTAACTGGAAATCCATTAGAAAAAGACATTAAGCGTGAATTTAGTGGCGATATTGAAGATGCATTGTTGTCTATCATTCGTGTAGCTAATAATCGACCAGAATTTTTCGCTCGCAGACTTCACAAGTCAATGGCTGGTCTTGGAACGAATGATCGTTCTTTAATTCGTCTTTGTGTCACACGTAGTGAAGTCGACATGGAGGATATAAAACAAGAATTTCAACGATATTATGGAAAGTCATTGAAATCATTTATTAAAGGCGATACATCAGGTAATGAAACATTTATTTTAATTAAGACATCAAAATTAACTGACATCCGTTTAATTATTTTACAGGCCACTACAAACACGCTCTTTATGCTTTATGTGCTGAAAATCGAAGCTAAGCTACAAATTATTAATAACCAATCAAAAAAATGAACACTTTTTGACACTACCAACACTAAATGTTAATTATGCATGATATATTCTATATCTCTATTGATTTTGATTTCTTATTGTATTTTTTCAAATGATGTTAATTATACCAATTTCAAAATTCTAATGTTGTGGATGCAGCTATTGAAGTACTGTTCTTTATTTGCATTTAAAAATTTAAATAAAAAGTTTAAAAAAAAAAAATTAATTAAAAACGTAAAGCATTTTTAGACCAAAAAAGTCATTTTGAAAATTTCTTATATTGCTTATCAGGTATATTGATTATATTCAAAATGTTCCAACGGCACACAGTTTGGACAACAACACTGCTTTATTTCATAAAATCATTTAGAATAATTTTTTGTTGTCGTTCACATATTGCGTAACGCTCTGAGGGAGGAGAAGGGTTCGCGAGTTTGTTATGGTCTATTGATCTCGCACGTGATTCTTTCGTTAAAGACATTACAGAGGGGTTTGAGTAAAAACCCTAACTTTAGCGTTACGTAATAAGTGAACGGTCCCTTTACTTAAATTTGTTTTTCTAGATTTTTGATTCAAGAATAATATCTTTATTATAGGCAGTCTAAAAATTTAGAAAAAAATATATGTATAACTTTATAGTCAAGATTATTGTTTCTCTCAAATAATTTCTAAATATCTAAATAATATATTTTTGATGATCCACTAGAACGTTCATTTATTCTGTTATATTTTTAATGGCTAGTGTAATAATAAGAAAAATATTAAGTATAGAATTCATAGAAACACTAACGTTCTCCGCATAATGCGAAAAGAGCATTTTTGTAGTCTCCTGTAAAACAATTAAGAATAAAAGTTTTATTAGATTATTTTAATAAAAATAAAATGAAATAAATTTACCCGATGTATCGCCTTTGATGAACGATTTTAATGTCTTGCCATACAAACGCAGAAATGCATCCTTTACATCCTCCATGTCAATTTCGCAACGTCCAACGCAAAGACGAATTAAGGTACGGTCATTTGTTCCAAGACCAGCCATAGACTTGTGAAGACGACGTGCAAAGAATTCTGGTGGACTATTAGCATATTGAACAATAGCTAATAAACCTTCCTCAATGTCTCCACTAAATTCCTTCTTTATGTCATGTTCAAGAGTTTTTCCCGCTATTTTTTGATATTCCTGACAAATAAGCTTGATTTGTTCATAATTTCTGGAACACAAAACACGAATAAATTCACTTTCATCAGTTCCCCATTTATCCACACCAGCAGTTTTTAATGCACGCGCGTCTTGCTGGGCAGCATTGATATCCGTTTTTGTAGATTCATCTCTATTGCCTGCTGACAATGATGTCATCAATCTCTTGAAATATCCACTAGTGTCGCCTCGTAAGAAACTTTCCAAGGATTTTCCGTACCTTTTTTGAAACAATTCAGTAACCTCCTTAATATCCTTATTGGACAGTGTACACATTACATCAATTAATACATCCTCGTCAGTTCCTAACCCATCCATAGATCGAAATAGTTCACTGCAGTAAAACTCCAATTTTGACACGCATAATGATACCAAAAGTTTTTCAAAATTGCCAGAAGTTTCTGAGCGAATATCTGCAATTAAATCCTTTCCATAAGATGTCTTGAATGCTTTCGCAATTTCGACTCGTTGCTCAAATGTTCGATGACACAAAACGCTAATAAGAGCACTTTCGTTTGTTCCAAAACCTTTCATTGCTTTTCGCAAAATTGCAGCATCATCAGAAGCATTGAAGTTGGATGCTGGCACAACAGTTGGACGATACTTTATTTAAATAAAATGCAATCATTAGCACGATTTTAAATTAAATTTTATACTCCCTTACCTTCTTAACAGTTTCTTGAGGAATATTATTCGAAGCTATTTGAGGTATAGTTTGTTGCATTAGAAACACTTGCTGCCCACCAACTGGAATCTGTCCATAATTGGGCATTTGCGAAGATTGTCCATAGTTAACATAGTTTGCTGGTGCTTGTTGAGAAATTTGTGGATAAGTAACCGTTTGGGGTGCTTGACCAAGAGTTGGAATTGGCTGAGCTTGATTAGGAAACGGTTGTTGCTGACCGAAATTGTTCACTTGTGGCTGTTGGCCATAATTAGGCATTTGCTGAGTTTGATTGGGAAAAGGTTGTTGCTGGCTAAAATTTGCCATTGGCTGAATTGGTTGTTGCTGACCGAAATTGTTCATTGGTTGTGGCTGGTTATAGTTAGGTATTTGTTGCTGTTGGCCGTAGTTAGGCAAAGGTTGTGCTACAAAGCCGACTTGGGGAATTTGTGATGCATTATTAGCAGGAATTTGACCTGGAAAACCTTGCTGTTAAATGGATTTAAAAAAAGTTTAAAATATTTTGTTAGAAAATTAAATTTGTGCAGTTTTTGACAAAAGATATTTTACTTACATTTGGATACATTATAATATTTAATTGTTCAAAAATTTGTCTCACAAATATAATGAAAAACGTTTATTTCAGGCTCACACTCCAATGAAAATCTCAGATGAATGAAATGAAAATTTGAAGTTGCTTTTGAATTTATATGAGTTGACGACTAACATAAGCATATATATTTTTTTTTTCTCGAAAAATAAGATTTTATGACAAATTACATGATAATATAAAGTATTATATGTATGAGCTATAAGAATAATAATTGTGAATGAGTTTATTAATCACCAGATTTTATGATATTTTTGTTGTATGAGAATAAAAATTTTAAATTCGAATTTAGGTAATAAAAAATACAAAATCCATTTCCATCCAAAGATCTCAAAGAAAATAAGCTAAGACTTGGTCCAATTAAGCTTTGAAGTTAATTTTATAGAAAAAAATTTTTTATTGTGCTAATTGTAATAGAAAGTCTTATAAACAATGTGGAAATTCATCAATGTTGGGGGGACTAGGGGGCCAATTTTAATTTTACTTGAGGTTAAGTGGCACTTTCTTGATATATTGGAGGTATAAGGGGGTCATTTTAGAGTAGTGTTGTCCAAACTATTTTGGGCCACGGCACACCATGACTCAAAAATATTTTTCGCGGCACACCAAAATTTGTCTGCAGCACACCTATAATTTAATTTAGCAAAAATGGTACCAATTGCATGAAAGATTTCATCCTTGATTAAATGAATCAAATTTTTCAATAACTTATTGATATTTCGGTACTAAAAATGAGTTTTTTGAGTAAAAATATATGAAAATTTGAAATTTTTTGAAAACAGCCTATTTTTGGGATTTTCAAAATTTTTCCACGGCACCCCTAGCCATCCTCTACGGCACACCAGTGTGCCGCGGCACACAGTTTGGACAACACTGTTTTAGAGGAAGGGAGAAATTTTCTTTTGGAATATGGTGGAATTTCAAGACCCTTAATGATTAATATTCAAATACTATTATTACAGTATTATCATTCTTAATACTTATTATTATGATATGTATGATAAAAGCACTGAATTAATGTCAAGACATGACGCATGCTTTTAAAATTATAATTTGAATTTAAATTCATTGTATTATGCAGTATTATATTTTTTATCGAAAGATTTTATATCCCTAATAACCACGACCGTTAAAAGTTAGTTAAAAGCTAGATTTAAGCTAGTGTATCTGTAGATAGCCGTGAGATAAACTATCTGAACACTAACTTTTAAAATTTCTGGTTATTGGGGTATATAATGGATTAGAATTGCAATGACTTATCTATTGTACCCAATTATTCTGAAAATTTAAAGATAGTGCATAGATCAAGTAGTTGTAATGTTTGTTATGACTAAATCATAAACTGTCTAAAACAAATTAACTACTGGGGGACCTCGATTTGAGTAATTGTTTGGTTCCGGAAAAAATCTACTCAAATCGAATTTACTCAAATCGAAATGTATGAAAAATGACCGTTAAAAAAAGAAAATTTGAATTTTTGTATTGGAGCACTTTAGTTACTCAAATCGAGGTCCCCCAGTATTAGTATAACTCAGTGATGGCCAAACGGTGTGTCGCGGCACACTAGTGTGCCGATATTTTTTTCGAAATATACCACGAGTCGTGTTCCGCGTGCGGTTTATGATCATGACTTACTCACAAGGTTTGCCGTGACACAAAAAAGTTTGGCCACCACTGGTATGACTTATTTAATCACTTTATTAAATATGAATAATCCAACTAGTCTGAGTAAATGAATTTTCAGTTACGACTTCTAAAATTCAAATTTGAAAACAAAATTTTTTTGGCAGAAAAATTCAAATATTTTATAAACGTTAAATTCGTAAACAAAATTTTCAAATTTACTACCTTTTTGATATTTAAAGTATTAACTAGCATTAAAGCTATTAAACATTCACTCTTTTTACATGTTTTGATTTGTCAATGTTTTGATTTTCAGTACTAAATTTTTTCCATACAAATTTTTTTAAACTTAAAATTTTCAATAATTATGTACTTTCAATTACGAATAAGGAGTGAATTGTGTTGATAATTTCGTAACAATCCTTTGATTGAGTTAAATGTCAATGAAAATCATGGAATTAGCCAAAATTAGTATTTTCCTTATTTGTTGTAACGGTTTTTATGTTCACAAATAAGGAGTACTAAATGTTCTAAAATTCAAAAATAAGGAAAAATACGTTAACTCAGACTAGTTGGTGAATAATGAGCAAAAAACATTAGATAAAACTTTTATTTAAGTAAAAATAAGAGACAAAATCTCTATTCAGTTTAATAGAAATTTTCAGGAGCTTAACATCAAATATTTTTTTTATTTTGAAGATGTATCCAAATGTAAGGATTAAATAAATGCATCAAAATTTTTCTTTGATTTGTCAAACTTATATAATTCATTTACATCCCTAAAGTGTCGTCCAACTGTTGTACCAGCACCAAACTTCAATGCTTCTGCTGATGCTGCAATTTTGCGAAAAGCAATGAAAGGTTTTGGAACCGACGAAAGTGCTCTTATTAGCGTTTTGTGTCATCGAACATTTGAGCAACGAGTCGAGATTGCGAAAGCATTCAAGACGTCTTTTGGAAAGGATTTAATTGCAGATATTCGCTCAGAAACTTCTGGCAATTTTGAAAAACTTTTGGTATCATTATGCATGTCAAAATTGGAGTTTTACTGCAGTGAACTATTTCGATCTATGGATGGTTTAGGAACTGACGAGGATGTATTGATTGATGTAATGTGTACATTGTCCAATAAGGATATTAAGGAGGTTACCGAAATGTTTGAAAGAAAACATAAAAAATCTTTAGAAAGTTTCTTACGAGGCGACACTAGTGGATATTTCAAGAGATTGATGACATCATTGTCAGCAGGAAATAGAGATGAATCTACAAAAACGGATATTAATGCTGCCCAGCAAGACGCGCGTGCTTTAAAAACAGCTGGTGTCGATAAATGGGGAACTGATGAAAGTGAATTTATTCGAATTTTGTGTTCCAGAAATTATGAACAAATCAAGCTAATTTGTCAGGAATATCAAAAAATAGCGGGAAAAACTCTTGAACATGACATAAAGAAGGAATTTAGTGGAAACATTGAGGAAGGTTTATTAGCTATTGTTCAATATGCTAATAGTCCACCAGAATTCTTTGCACGTCGTCTTCACAAGTCTATGGCTGGTCTTGGAACAAATGATCGATCATTAATTCGTCTTTGTATCGTACGCTGTGAAATTGATATGGGAAATGTTAAGGATGCATTTCTGCGTTTGTATGGCAGGACATTAAAATCGTTCATCAAAGGTGATACATCAGGTAATAGCTTTATTTTTTAAGAGTTTCTATCAAATAATTATAATTTTAATATTTTTACAGGAGACTACCGAAAAGCTCTGTATGCATTATGCAGTGAGAGTTCTTAATTTTGAATACATTTTTTTTAAAAAAAAGAAAACTCATCATAAAATTTCTTATAGACAAAAATGAAAATTTTTGACTATCCTTACCTAATCCTTATGCTTCCCTACCCTATCCAAACAAGTTATTTAAATGTATTATGTCTTAAAAATTTGATTTTGTTTCCTAACAATACTTTAACTTTTGATCTATGCTGTGAATGATTTATGACTTTACCCGACTTTACTATTTACAAATAAAAATGAATAATACAACAGGTATTTCTAAAAAAAAAAAAAATAATTTTTGTTTTTCTAAAATCAATTAATTTTAATTTTCAGTGTCGTGAAATTATTCACCCAATGTTGAGTTAAAACCAGGCCCCCTCCCATTCATATAAAAAAGTTTACTTAGATTGATTTTCAACTTTCTCATTTTTCATATAAAATTTTTACAAAAATTTTTTTACTTGACACCAGTTGAAAATTGATCTAAGTAAACTTGTTTACACGAATGAGAGCAGCCTGATTAAAACTAAAAATTTTATGATAAAATAATACTTAATTGACTGACTCGTGTCAGTTGTTTTATATGTTTCATCACAATTATCTGACACCACATCTAGTTGTTTTGCGAAACTAAAATATGTAGTATTCATTAGGGGCCATTCACTTATGACGTCCATCAAAAACTTGGATTTTTAGACCCCTCTCCCCCTTTGCTGCGGAATGTATTAGGCTACAAATAAACTATAGATCCAAATGAGGACATTAGTGTAGCGAACCCTACCTTGTTAAAATCATTAGCTAATCATCAGTATTCATGTATGTAACTAACTTTATTAGTGATAAAATAGTTACAAATAATCAAAGGAGCATTGTTAAAATTTTGCCAACTGTGATCAAAATTTGACTGGCCACGAAAAATTTTGTTTGAAAAGTTAGAAAGTGTCCAAAAATTTTTGTCGTCAGTCAAATTTTGATCACAGTTGACGAGATTTTAACTTGCAAACCCCTTTTCAAATAATTAAAGCTCAGAGTTTTTAAGAAGAAATGATTAGAAATGTGATGATTTTCACATTATTTTTTAGAAGAACCGCAAAAAATGACTTAATTTAAGATTATTCAATTATTTATTGCAATTTAATCACTCTGATTCATAATTTATGAATAAAGCTTCATATAAGTATAAATAATAACAGCTTAAATTGCCAAAATAGTTCAGTAATAATTTTCAACAACTTGAGATTAAATTAAATTTTGTGAAAGTTTCAATTAATTTTTTGCACTTTAAACATGGCTCCAAAAGTAAGTATTTATAAATTCATAATAATGCGCATTATAATGCTAGTTTTTGTCTAACATAACCTCTCACATAATTAGCGTCCAACTGTTGTGGCAGTACCAAGCTTTGATGCTTCTGCTGATGCTGAAACTTTACGAAAAGCAATGAAAGGTTTTGGAACTAATGAAAAAGCAATCATCAACGTCTTGTGTCGTCGATCATGCAAACAACGAGTTGAAATCGCCAAAGAATATAAAACTGCTTATGGTAAAGATTTAATTGAAAACATTCGATCAGAAACTTCGGGAAAGTTTCAAAATCTTTTAGAGTCTCTATTGGTTCCGAAAATTGATTATTTTTGCAATGAATTGCATCGTGCTATGGATGGCATTGGAACCGATGAGGACGCGCTGATCGATATTATGTGTACAACGTCCAACAAGGATATGGAAAAAATTAATGAAAGGTTTGAAAAGAAGTTTAATAAAACTTTAGAAAGTTACTTGCGTGGCGATACCAGCGGATTTTTCGAGAGATTAATGACATCTTTATGTATGGGCAATCGAGATGAATCTAAAAATACAGACAACAATGAAGCTCAGAAAGATGCTCTTGCTTTGAAAAAAGCTGGCGTTGATAAATGGGGAACTGATGAAAGTGAATTTCTTACCATTTTATGTACCAGAAATTTGAAGCAAATTAAGCTTATTGGTAAGGAATACAAGAAAATTGCTGGAAATACTCTCGAAAAGGACATCGAAAATGAATTCAGTGGAGATATTAAAGAAGGATTACTAGCTATAGTTCAATATGCTAACAGTCCAGCAGAATTCTTTGCACGTCGTCTTCACAAGTCTATGGCTGGTCTTGGAACTAAAGACAGTTCTTTAATTCGTCTTTGCATTTTACGATGTGAAATTGACATGGAAGATATTAAGGATGAATTTGAGAGTTTATATGGCAAGTCATTAAAGTCGTTTATTAAAGGCGATACATCAGGTATGAAGATTCTTTTTGGAAAAGTTAAAATTTTGTGATATATTTTTTTTTATTATTATTTTTTTTTCACAGGAGACTACAGGAAGGCTTTGTTGACTTTATGTGGAGAAAGTGCTTAGTCGATCTGATGATGAATTTTGAGAATTAATTTTTCATATTTAACATTTTTATATTTTTCTTCTTTATTGTAATTTAATAATTTTTGAATTTACTCCTAAACCTTGCAATATTCCATAAACTGTCATTATTAAGTTTTAATTACTAAGGAAACTTCGATTTTTTTGGGGGAAATCTACTCAAATCAAAACATATGTAAAATGACCGTTAAAAAAATAAAATTTGAATTTTTGTAGTTCATCAAAATTTGAATTTTTGTAGTTCATCAAAATTTGAATCTTGGTACTCAAAACGAGGCCCCATTATTCTAAAAAATATTGAATAAAGTAAGTAAATATGAAAAAACAGGGTAAGTAATAGATTTATTTATCTATTTAAATATAATTTAATGAATCAAATATTAGTAACAAAAATGAATAATACGATATAAAGTGATTAAAAATAGCTGACTAAAGGATGGCATGTAGAAAAGCTGTCTTGTATTGCCATATCTTTCATTTGTAATTTCCAAATTTAATTCAAATAAATATTAACCCTTTTAAATAGCCAATAGGACAGTGACTCGATCAAACGAAGCAACTAAAACACATCCAAGCTCTCTTCGATGTCTAGAGTGGGTTTCTAGGGTATTTTTTTCGTGAGTAGGTATAGAAACCTGCACTAGGATAAAGAAATTTTTCTTAATTTTTTTTAAATCTTTTTAACCCATCGAATGAAAAAGTGCCTGATTAAGCTACTTTTTAAAAACAAGTATCCATTCCCGATCGGCACACTTTGAAATGTTGCCAGCTCAGCGCTGAGACGGTAGTATACTTAGGCGATTTTGTTCATTTTCGCCAAGTGGCAGCCACTTGGTTCTAAGTATACTGTCGGGAATACTGCGCTAAAAAAAAACAGGTCATCTCTATTATCCAAAAAAAAAAAATAGACAATTGAAAGTGACTTTATAATTGACTCAATCCACGTTGCATTCCTGAATTTAAAATTATTCAAACCTTTTTTTTTATTTCTGTAAAAATCCATGACGTTTTATATTTTCGGCAGTGCTAGTAAATTGATGCTAATGGATTCAACAAAAAAAGGATCATTCTCTTGCGACTTAACAAAATGTTTAAAGATTATTTAAATTTTACAAAAAGAAAATCCTTGATTGACATGTTTTTAGTAAGTTTCATTCTGTTTGATTATTTCTGTCAGATAAAAATGGACAGCATAGAAAAGTTTGAAGATAAATAATTTATTGCATAAGTCTTATGTGTATTGAAAGGTTTAGAGGGGTTTAGAATTAATATTTGGGCAGGTTTTGACAGCAATATTTTGTGTCTAATTTTTTTACACTAGGTTTAAAAGTTTAATATAATTCACTTTTTCATTGTATAGTTTTTTTAAATGAAAAATAAGCTTGCATCAGGGAAAAATTAAAATTCATTTTAATAAAATAGCAACAACAAGAATGTAAATTATTTCAATTAAAAAGCCTCTGAGAGTAAAAATCAAATACAGAATTTGTTGTGAAATCTGTCAAAATTGTTGCCAAACAAGAATTTCCAAAACAGAATAAAAACCCATCAAATAAGTACTAAAAAAATCTCAATGCAGCTATCATTCCAATCATTCGCAGTCAAATATTCATTTACATGAAAATTACTCGTCAATTATTTTAAACACTTTATTCCTGAAAATGCATTTCTCCCTACAGTTAAAAAAAAATACAGCACATAAAAAAATTATTCAGAATAAAAATAAAAAGTTCACACAATAACCACAAAAATGAAATTATACGATATTTTATTATTAAATTTGTATGTTTTGTTATTCTTCGTATTGTAAAATAATAATAATATTTTCACTGCCTTCGCTATCTCTCTTTACAGCAATAAGTGAAAAGCACATATACAGTGATTTTTATTAGATTAGATTTTCATATTTTCCCTCATCTCCCTCATCTTACTTTTGAAAATTTAATTTTTTATTTGTTATGTTGTAACATTACGAAACAATGTTGTTTATATTGGTTTATTTGGTATAGTAGCAGTGAAATAGTTGAAAATGAGAATAAGGGGTGTTGGGTATGAGGATTTGTAAACTATGCAGTTAAAATGGATATAAAATTTTGTGGATTGACGGATATTTTTAGTTTAATTTTTTTAAGGTTATTTTTTTTAAATTGAAAACACGAGGTTTAAAAAATATTTTTATTAGGTATAGTCGTTATTAAGAATACATATTTTAACGGTTGTTTCATATTCAAATTATATTTACAACCAGTTAAGTGCTTCCGTTAAGTACTCGGCAAAGCGCTTAGCTCAAATTTGATATAGTTTCGAAGGTCGTCAGTTCGAATCCAGCTATTGCCAAATTTATCCTTTTTTGGAAGTTTAGATGCTTCAACAGCTTAATGTACGAGATCAAGTCCATAATTGGGCCTCTGGGCAACGCTGGATTAAGGAACAAGTCAGGAATTGAAGTTTAATTGAAAAAAAAAAATCGGAACGAGAGCTGTAAGGGGCCGTTCACTAATTACGTAACGCTCGGAGAGGTGGGGGGTCTGAGAGTTTGTTACAGTCTATTGTTCTCACACGTGATTATCTTATTAAAAACGTTACGGAGAGGGGGGGGGGGGTAAAAACCCGAATTTCAGCGTTACGTGATACCTGAAAGTATCACATTGTGCCCTTAATAGATCGGAACGAGAGCCTTAATTTATTCAGAACCTATATTAGAAAAATATATTCTTGATCCTCCATAAAAATTAAGAAATATTTAAATAATAATTATGTTTTAATTGTAACCATTGTGTAAATTATGGACCGAGATGGTCGACATAATAAAATCAAATAGTCGATTTTTTCCATAAAAATATATCCCAAAATTGCAAGAAAAAAAATGTCTAATTCTATGAATTTTCAAATCTAGCATAAACCATAGACTAGTCTGCCAAAATTTGAACATCACATGCCTAATCCAGACACACTAGTGTAGAAACATTCATATGAGAAATGAGAATTTTTTGGCGTGATCATCGCTATGGAAATAATAGTTTTGATGCAATAATGAAGAAAATGTCGAAAAATATAAATTTATTATTAGACATGCATGTATGCATGCATACGTAGCCCTACTTGAAAAATTTTATTCGCTTTTTCTTTTCTTCAAAAATAAAAAATACCAAAAAAAGAAAGAAATTCGAAAATTTTCTTTATTCTCCTTATAATGCTCAATGCATTGAAAGGAGAGCTCTTTCATGCGGAAAACTCCATTTAACAATCTTGAGTGGAAAATCACTCTCAATGTGTTGTGATGGAATAATCGCTAGACTGAAGGCTGAATTTGACATTCACTTCAAGTGTCTTTCGCCTTTCCTTCTCTGCTCTCCTATTTTACGTGAATGAGAGACTGTGTGTAGTTTAATGTGTGTATGTCATGTGTATATTTGCCATTTTCATTTCTCGTGCCAAATCTCCATTCGACATTGGACATGTTTGGAACGACTTTTTTTCCTTTTCCTATCAGTTTTTATTTTATTTTACTTTTTTTTGGGGGGCTTAGGGATTTTTGAAAGTCGATTTCTGATGCTACGGACAAGCTTTACTTGCAAATTTCTGTAAAAAATAGAATTTGTATGCATCTGAATAGCCGTAAACCTGCAATATTTAATTAGAATAGTAACATTAGAAGCAGTTAAGTGCCTCAGTAGAGTAATCGGTAAGGCGCTTGGCTCAAATTTGGTATGGTTTTGAAGGTCGACGGTTCAAATCCAGCCATTTCCAAATTTGTGCTTTTTCAGAAGTTTAGATACTTCGACTGCTTACTGAACGTGATCAAGTCATAATTAGGCCTCTGGGCAACGTTGGATTAAGGAACGGGTCAGAAAATTGAAGCATAATTGGAAAAATCGGAACGAGACCTGCAAGGTTACCATATTATTGGAATATTGTCAGAACGGACCTGAAAGTATCACGTTGTGCCCACAATAGATTGGAACGAGAGCCTTAGTTTATTCAGAACCTAGATTTGAAAATTATATTCTTGATCCTACATAATGTAATAAAAATGCAATGTAAATGTACCACATTAATTATTCCGGACAGTATGTCGACAAATAAATGCAGTAAAATGCACCAAATGAGAAAAGACATTTTTTTTTTTGAAGAATAAAACTTAAATTCTTTTTAGAATCTTATTTTTATAATGTATCTAGAATCCCTAATTTCTTCGTACTTGACGTTCGAATTCCTATAATACAAAAAAATACAATTTTTCGAGTAGCTCAAGACAGAAGCAGATGATGATGATGCTGATGATGAAGAATTGATTGGGACATCACAGAGCAACAATACAAGATATTTCATATCCGAAATAAAAATAAAAAATAAATTAAAATATATCCCTCAAGTGAATGACATCCCAACCTCAACTGTGAGACATCAATGCATTTTAATCACGTACAAAATTCGATGAATAAATAAAAGTGTGTGTGAATATTTTTTTTTTCTTTTCTCTATCGCTTGTTGTTGTTGGTTTGTTGTACTTTTGCCTACTTTTTGTTGCTTCTTTTAGAGTTTCACTACTTGATTGAAAGTTTTTTTTTTTTTGAAAAATTTAGATTCATTCAGATAAAGTTTGAATTAAAGGTTAGAAATGTTGTTATGTATTTAATTACATCTAAAATCCAGCAGTCATTAGTAATGAGCATTCCTTCAAGATTTAGTACAAGAAAACAATGAGAATTATCAATCTTTTCATGCTTTACAAAACAAAAAACAAAATTCCAATTTTCTTCAAAAAAAAATTGTTTACAGGAAATTGTAGTCATAAATCAATACAGCAACAAAAAAAAAAGAATTACAAATGTAAATTCAGTAAAGGAAAGCTGTCATCCGATGCGTTTCGTGATGTAGATGGAAAAATAGGTGTGAGACAGAATATATAACAAAACAAAAAAAATGTTTAAAAAATAGAATTTTCTCGTTTCATTTCACACGATTGTGCAAATATTTATTTATTCTGATCACACAACGAGATGACTTCATTCAATCCTTTTTCATATTTTTCACTTATTTTTATGGAAAGAAGGAATGATTTTTGAGATTGTTTTTTAAGAGCTTTTATGAAATTTTCAGGTAAAAATTTTAATAAATTTATCCAGGCACACAAATTATCATCACAGCATCAATAGATTTTAGCAGGAAAAAAAATTCAATTGACTGACATAAAATGATTAATCCTAATCAGATATAGCATCCCACCATGCATAAATAGCTAACACTCAACTGGTCACAGCATTTCAAATTTTAAATTAATTAACCACACATTTCCATAAAGACCGTCCAGTTCCGATAAAAATTTTCAAAACAAAAAGCAAATAATGTGAAAAAAGAAATTTGAAAATCCACACAAAATTTAATTAAACAATTCACCATAATACCACCCATGGTGAAAATTTTAATATAGAATATAGAAAATTCAAGAGTAGGCCTAATATCATTTCCAAAACAATTCACACATAGTTTAATGCACTTTTTTATATCTATTATTCATCATACAATCCAGTTGTCTATCTATCTATTTAGTGCTTCATTTAATTTCCGTCCTAAAATCTGTTAATGCATTAAATTATTTGTAAACATTTTGTCTGAATTTTTTTGTACAAAAATTTTCAAATTTTTCAAATCGCAGTAAACTTGAAATTTTTCAAAATCAGTCAAAAAAGTTCGCCAGTATCAACTTTCAAACTTGCTAGTTCCATCTACTCGGACATTTTCGTTTTCATGAGCACAGAACAACCAACAGTAAAAAGTGTGGCAATTTTCCACACTTAATATAGCAAACGTGATGAGGATTTAAAGAATGTTGAGATCAGCATATCACAGACAACGAAATGGAAAAGTAAGAATGGTCATAGAGATTTATACGCCATGAGGATTCATTACATTTGTAAATCATGTAATTTACTCCGATTTTCCTTTCTTTTTTATGTTGAATGCTAAATACAGTAATTAACTCTCGGTTATTTTTATCAGCTTTTCATGCTTCTATAAACACTCAACTTGACCGGGAGGATGGATGAGCATGATAATTAGTTGTTGATTGACTGATAACTTCATTTTATGAAATGTACACGAGGTTTAATTGATGTGAGGAACTCGAAAAATATCAAAAATCGGAAATTCGAATTTAAATATAAAAAAATTGGAATTAAGTTGAATCGGATTCTGGGTTGAGTATCAAGGACGCATAAATCATATTAATCCAACAATTAACCTTGTTGAACCTATATAATAAACATCCAGCTATAATAACACATGTCAATGAGACATATTTAAAAGCTTCACACTTATCCCTCGTATATCCGAAAATAATTCTCCTCCATTCAGTTTGAGATGAAAGGCAAAAGTTATCATCATCATGATGTCAATTATGTTTTAACAATTTTTATTCTCACTGACTTCACATTTCCAAAAAAAAAATCACATAAATGCAAATTTTTCCCTCTGCAATAAATGCAATCATGTCTGTTTCTCTCACTTTCATTGTCGTTTGGTGGAAATGGTTAAGTTGACAATAACTATTAATTTACCCAAAAAAAAAAATATATATATATAAATAGAGTATTGAGAGTACGTTAGATCCATAAATGGAGGAGCTTTTTCCATTTCCATTGAGATTTGTTTACAAGCTGTTAACAGCAGCTTAATTGCCAAACTTGTCGCGAAAAAAATGTATTAAATTTTAAAATGCATTTCAATTTTTATTATTTTATGTAAGCTTTTAAGGGATTTTGGACAGTGCCAGTTAGTTTTGTCTGATTGACTGAGATCTTTAATTATTTTTGATATTTTGGTACTTACCATTTTTCTGAACGTACCAAGGAAAATTTGTTTACATTTTTATAGAAAATTCTTTAAACAAAATTAAATTTTATGATAAATTCTATAACATTAATCAATTTAGGTTGAATATGATTCAATGTTAAATATAGTACCAATTGCAATCATTTAAGACTGATTAATTGTTGAAATTCTTAAAAAAAATCAATTAAAGTATTAAAGTAAATTTTTCAAAAGAAAATACTTTTTCTGAACGCACTCAAAATATATAAATTTTTAAAAAAATTAAGTGCAAAATCCCAAAATTTATTAAACCTTTCTCATTTGAACTTGAATACCTGTCGAAGAAATTTTGAATAGAAACTAAATGCTTCTTTATTCATCAAATCTCAACAATCATTACTTCCACGCTTTGTTTCTATCTATTTTATTTAACAACAATAATATAAACGATCAATAAAATCTAATGGAAAAACAGTTAGTGCAGTTTAGAAACTTTTTCCCTCTACATCACATCCAGATTTGCGTTTGAGAATCTCTTTTTTGTTTTGTTATGTGTGTGTGTGTGTGTGTGTGGAAACTGCGTTTATGGTAAATGCTTTCGATAAAAATTGCCATTACAATTGCATCGGAGTGAATTTCACATGTAAATCGAATTTTAAGTGAATAATTTTAAACATTCGTGAATCGATGCGATGAGAGAAACTTTGCATTTTCAATTATGGATATAAATGGAGATAAATTTGTGTGAAATTTAAATAAAGAGAGAAATGTAGGTGAAATCTATTGATCGTAACAGATATTGGCTTGTAATATTGTTTTTGAAAATTTGTGGATTTTAAAGTGAATTGATTAATTTTAAATCCAACATAACATTATGAACTGAATGGAATTTGACCTGCAAACACGTTAATTAATCCGTCTAACCTCAATAATTTCTAGTATTTAAATGAAGTACTCGGTAATTGTTACAGTTTTAATCAGTGTTTGTAAATATTTGTGAAGCAGTTAAACCATCAACAACAATAGTTACAAAATTTCAATGGGAAATTAAATACCCATCAAAAATTATTGCTCAAAATCAACCGATAGTAATTCAATATTAATTTACATTACAACATATAATGAACATAAATCCACACATGATCAATTGCAATATTAAACATAGCACTACAACACACAGCTCACATAATTATATTGATTTTATTTTAATTTTCATTCATTTCATTTTTGTGTACAACATGATTTATGAAAAGGTTAATAATATTTTAAATAATTGCTTCTGGACAAAATCATTTCCATTTATTGAAATATTTTCATGAACATTTTTTGAAGTTTTATTGATGAAAACTATTTAAAGCATGTTTATGAAATTTAAAAAAAAGAAAAAATTATGAAATTTAATTTGATGAAATTTAATTTTTATATTTTTACAATTAAAAAGAGGTTTTTTTATTGAAATATTTACTATTACTGTGGGGCCTCGATTTAGTAGACTCGATTTGAGTATGCTTTCCCGGAAACAAACAATTACTTTAATCGAAGTCCCTTAGAGGCTCCTGTACATAGAATTTAACTAATTTTACCTAAAGAGCGCAGGGGCATAGCCCGGGGGGGGGGTAGGGGGACCCGCCCCCCCCCTCTGAACAATAAAATCCGATATAAGAAAATTTTCTGCGGTCTCTCTTCGCCCGACCGCCAAACTTATACTAAGCACTTGATAAATTTGTTGATAAAAAATATTCATTAAAAATCTAAGTTTCTGTCAAAATTAACAAAAAGATAAATTTTATCGAAAATTCCTATAACTTCCTCAACATCATTCGACCATTTAATGATTAAATTTTCAAGTAAACAATTTCCTAAAATAAAAAATTTAAAACAACAGCAAAAAATTTCTCGAAAGTTAGAATCTTTCTCCATTTAATTTATATATGTATAAACATGCATATCTATCGGAAAAAAGTTTTTTTTTCTGTGAATATTTTTCGAAAAATAGAACGGAACGATATAAACTTGCATGATTCCAATTTGATGGACTTTATCT
This sequence comes from Chironomus striatipennis, assembly GCA_026123125.1. NCBI lineage: Eukaryota > Metazoa > Arthropoda > Insecta > Diptera > Chironomidae > Chironomus > Chironomus striatipennis. The sequence continues at coordinate 32,491,104 of CM047394.1, forward strand.
CATTGTACAGTATGTTAGAATAGGGTGAAAAGGAGCAACAAAAAAAAAAAGTTTGTCGAAACTTTAAAATTGAGAAGCTTAAAAAGAGATTTATTGAGTGAAATAGCTGAAACAATTGAGTGAGTCTTGCACTTCATATTCACTGTTCTTCGTACCCAAACCGAACCTTAAAGAATGTAGATATTATTTTTTTTCACATTCTATTCTCTCTTTCATTCAACGTCACAAGAGAAAGGAATTGAGATTGCAGAAAGTATTAAGAAGTTAAAAGATTGATAAGGAACAATCCCTTTTGCAATTATCTATTCCCATGATTGCTATACCTGTTTCAAATCGACAAAAAAGAAAAAGATTTAAGTCATGGACATGAATTTCGTAGATAGTCACACCGTATTCTGCTAGATTGTTGAATGTACTATAACAGTTAAATTTTATTTGAATTTTATTTTTAAAATCAAATATTTAGTTGAATTCCCCATTTGAAAGTTGTTAGCTCCTTTAAACAAAATATTTAGTATGATTTAAACTCTCTTTCAATAAACATCTCAATTATTGATTTATTTAATTATTAATTCTTTGAGTTATATTGCAGTTTGGTTCGTTTAATTAGTATCTTCAACATAAAAACTACAAATAATTGGCATCTTGGCAAATTCACCAAAAAAAATTCTTATCAAATTTACTATTGAAAGGAAACTCATATTTAAAACTAAAAATGTGATTTTTTAAGCAATTTTACCCCTAAATAAACGGTCAGACTACAACTATCAATTCATTCATCTCCGACAACATCTTCACTTGTCTTTTTATTGTCTCATTGGGACAAAAAAAAAAGAATGCGACAGAAAAAAAATCATGAGAAGAAAATCGGCATGAAAACGAGGGTAAATTGAATAATATCCAACAGTCCCAATTGTAATCCAATCGGCTACTTCTGTCTATCTTTCTCCACCTCCATATTTATTCCCCCGTTCCATCAATGGAAAAGGATAATCATTGTGATTCCAATAATGTTTATAAGGCAATAACTTTAAATGCTCATTCAGTTTTGTTGTGCTTGTTTAAAAATATTTTCTTGCTTCCTGCCATGACTGAGTCAGAGGAAGAGAAGTTTTCATGCAAACCAACAATTAACTGAAAAACTTTTTCACACCGAGCTACTTTTTTTGTTACCACGTTTTTTTATTTGCTCAAATTATTTTTAATAGGTAAATAATTGGTTTGGTAATTCGATGAAGAGTACGGTATGGAAAAATTGTTGGAAAGGAAGTAATTTTTGAGAAATTTCGTCTATAAATGCAATCACTATTAATGGCTTTTTATAGTCGCTGAATTAATGACCTTTACAAGAAAAAATAATCAATAATGAATTTTCTTACTGTAAAGTCTCTTAACTTCTTAATTACTACTTAACTTCAGGTCAAAATTCAGCAACAAACTCGAGCACTAAATAAAACGTCTAAGATGATGAATATGCTTTATAATTGAAATATTTATTTATTATACTTTATGTAAGCACAAAGTACCCTCAAAACTATCGATTCTTCATAAAAAGCTATGTGCACTATTTTATGAGAACAATCTCCCATTCCTCAACTAACCCAACGTGATAAAAAATAACATTGAACACCTGATATTCAACATTAACTGCACCGTTGTTTTCTGCTGTACTTTCCATCTCCAAAAACAGTGAAATATGAAAAAATTGTAGGGAGAAAAAAAATCGTAAAAAAATAAATAGTTGTGAATCAATTTTATGATTCATGTTTTGTATCCTTTTATCGGCTTTATTTTTGTGTAAAAATAAGCAGCACGACACGAGTATTTTGTGTAGATTATCCATCTTAACTCTGTAAAAATTCTCTCTCTATTATCATTGAATTAATTTTGTTAAGTTGCGAAACTGAAAGAGTTTTTTTGTTCTTTTTGACATGAAAAGCAAAAGACCAGGAATGAGTTTATGTGCAAATGAAGCTAATGCTGAAAATTATTAGATGGAATGAGAGAAGTTTGAAATTTTTTTTAATGTTTTGAGGGATATTGACGCACTTTTTGAGGTTAAAATATTTATAAAAAATTCCAATGTCTGTAAAACTCAAAGAAAAAGTCAAAACAACCCTCAAATAGGTAACATCCAGTGCACAAAAATCAGCTAAAAAATATAAAACAAGAAAGTTTCTTCAAGAAAGAAGAAAAAGTTTCACATCATGAGAAGTGGAAGTTGTTTTTGATTTATTTCGATGCCACTTTTCGCTGGTATTATTGGTCATAAATAACATCAAAATATGATGCCTTCTAGTGTCTTCTATCCATGAATACAAGAGGTAAAAAGTGCTTCTTTCATCTCTCAATAATGAATGCATAAAGAGAGTGAGCAGCAAAGCAAAAAGTTGGAGGAACAGAGAAACTTTTATGCTTTATTTCAATAAATCATACCAAAAGCAACAACTTTAATGCATTTCCGATAACTTCAATGATCGTAAAATTTCATTGGAATGTTTTAAAAACAATTACAAGTAATTAACAGCTTGTCGGATTTATAATTCAGAAATTGTCGCTGCTGAATTTTTCCTCAAAATTATTCCATTTTAATGTTACAAGTAAATCAGCAATGCGAGCAATGGAATATAAATTGTGTACAATTGCAGTAGATATTATGCATTTGGTGTATTTTTAATAAGCTTCCTAGTTGCTGTGGGTAGATAAATTTCTCATTCATTTTAGGCTTGTTTTGGACTTTATTGGAACAGCAACAAAGTGCGATGAAAATAGCGAAATAAAATATTTTGAAGCTGTATTATTTGGTACTGATGTTGAAAATTTTATGCTGTTTGTTTTTTTTTTATAAAGTTATTTAAAAGTCTTGCTTTAGCAAACAAATAAAATTTTTAGGTTAATTAAAAGCTTTTCAAATCTTCTATATTCTAAAAGCTTTCCTTACTCTCATACAGCACTCGGACAAATTTTTAGCGCGAAATTTTTCCATGAGACAACATGTGCATCATCATAGCTGAAATGCTTTTCTTTGCAGTTTTTTTTTTAATTTTATATATTTTTTTGTATATTTCGCGATGTTCTCAACAGCATTATAGTTAGCATTTATTGCATTCTCCTTTCATATGTATAGCGATTTTTTTTTTATTTGCACAAAATTCACATGCTCTCGTGTTGCAACTTGGATTGAAAATATTCAAATGAAAATATTTAAATTAAAAATATATATAAAATAAAAAATATAATCAAACATCAAATTTTGTGTATGTTGTGTGCATGTGTATGATTTGAACTAATATGAATAAAAATAAACGGAGATAAAGTTTTTTTTTGAGGGTGATAAAAATTACTACTTTTGGATACAGAAATGCAGTGATAGAAGGCTATGATGATGATTTTTATGAAAATTTGAAAGCAATTTGTGAGATCGAGAAGCTGCTTAAGTAATTTTTATGGATTCCTAACTGATGAGTGAAATTTCCACTTCTATATGTTGACCAAAAGTCACTGGCATTTTAGTTACAATTATGTCCAAAAAATAAAAATCACCACAAAAGTAATCGAAAAGAATGCATTCAGACATCGCACATTAATTTTCCTAATTCATCAGACTTGTGATGAAAAGGACTTCATCTCTTTTAAAGGAACTTCCTCCGCTTACGTCTCTTCATTTTATTATTTTCTATTCTGTTGTATTTTTTTTTTTTTAATTTTTATAAAAGCCATTTTCATCCATTTTATTAGTGCAGCTGGACACACAATGCTGGTTGAGTTGAATGCATGAATAACATATGCTCATATGTGAGATGCTGAAAGGGAAAGCTTGACAACACAATAGATTTGATGCATTTTTAAAATTAAAACTTTTCATTCGGTAAGCGAAATCAACTGATAAGGAGTAGGATAATGTAAAGAATTGGAGAAAGTTTTAAAATATTGTGGAATTATTGATAATTAGGGTGCATTAGTCATGTAGTTCAAAATAGTGAAAATTTCGAGATTTCTAAATTTTCTAACGGATGAAAAAAATATTAAATTTTCTTTTAAAAAAAATTAAAAATTCAAATTGAAAATGTCAGTTGAAGAATTAATCAAACAAACCAATTCATTTCACTTGCTAACATCCATTAGTCAAAAAGTAAAAATCTCTGCAATTGCAGTTAAATAAATGTTATTCAAAAGAGAGAAAGGGAGAAAAAAAAACATGAAAGTCCATTAAAGATTCAATACTAGATGTAAAAGAAAAATAGGACATCACAATTTTTTTATTACACATCAGGTTTACATGTGGAGGTTTTCAATTCAATTTAAATTTAATTGATGAAATGCAATACACAAATCTAACTAGTCTCATTTGAAATTTTGCTAAATAAAAACTGTAAAAAAAAACTTTATTTTTGTGAATGCTGAAAAATGTTCAAAAAAAAGAGTCGAGAAAAGAGGAGAAAAGTATTGAAAAATAAATAAAACCATCTGTTGCCCATTTATTTTGCTCATGGCATGACAATTGTGGCTTCTGACCGGAACTCTATTTTGTCGAAATTACAGACATCCGATATGCTTCATCCTCCTCCTCACCGAGTTCTCATCGTCTCTCTTTTTCAAATGTTTACGGACATTTCTTTATATTGTGTTTATATAAAGTATATACAATTTAAAAGCATAAAAGGAAAGAAAAGAAATGCAAAATAGTGCGGTTTAACGACAATCCTGCAATACTCTCTTTTTATTATATTTAAAGAAGTCAGGAAAATCTAAATTAATTTCATGTTGACCAACATAAATAAATAAATAAAATGAACTTAAGGTTATAAATATTTAGAATTCCTCGTTGAGGACGAAGGAAAGGAATCATTTGGAGATGAAATAAATGAGAATCCTTTGAGTCATGGGGTTTTGTAATTCACAAAGCTTAGCAGGAAATCTTTAAAAATATAAATGGAAAGATTCAGCCTTTAGTCATCGCTTAAGCGTGCAAAATGGATAATTATTAAAGTGATTTTTTTAAAAAATTATTTCTTTTGACAATAATTTAACGATCATTTAATATTCAAATTATATAACTAGAATTAGTCGTTTTCCCCTTATGTAGTTGTTTTCCCCTTCCAGAAAAATTTTAGTCTTTTTCTGATCTTTGAAGAATAAACATCATTGTTATTAAACTAAATCTGTACGAAAAATTTCATTAAGTGTATTTCCAAACAAGCTTTTTGCTTATCATTCCAATAATTTCACGTCATTTGAAGGCCTTTAATCAACCTGATTTATATCAAACTCTTAAAAGTCAACAAACACAACAGAAAGCAGAGAAATTCATCAAATTTACAGATGTGAGTAACCGCATATGGTTTTTAAGACTTATAACTTTCATTTGTATACTTTACAATCAGACCAGCTTTCTATTTTTAAGAGACAAAAGAATTTTCTGAATGTTTACTTTTTTCTAAGAAAAAAACTAAACAAAAGAGTCTAGTAGAAGAAATTTACATCATTCAGGAACAATGATTCACAAAAATATTTTTCCTAGTACTCAAACGTCTGAAATTTACTTTTGTCAAAAAAAAGCAAAAAAATCATCTCCGAATGTCTCTTTTGATGTAAATATTTTTCATTGTGGATATGCTATCATATACAATAGAATGTTTTAATTACTTATTTATGTGTAAAATGAAGCTCTGGTCATTCATTTATTCGTCCACAACAAACGATGGAAAGAGGAGTAAGAAGAAAAAAAAATGAAACTCGAGAAAAATTCATAAATGACTAATTTAGAAAAATCTAGTTTCATTTCATGCTTAGGTGGAAGAGCAAACCAAATGAACCCTTTTTGTAATTACAACAGTACTGACTTGAGTTATGCTTGTTTCATCTCCGGATGTGTGGAAATATTTTTTTCGTTTTTTTGAAAAAAAAAAAAAAATATCATTTAAATCTAACAGCATATTTAGCATATTTTGAAGGAAAGTTGATGACATGAGTTTCCATATCCAACAGTATGGTAGATTGACACAACGGTATCTAGTTTGTATGGATACAAATTTGTGGTTTTTAACCATTCTCTCAATTCTTTACTGATTTACTTCTAAATTGACACAAAAACCATTTCATCTGGACTTTATGTCCTTTCTTACTTAACCCAGTTGATCTCATTTTTCATGCCTTTGATAATTAAAATGAAAAGCATATAGATACAGAAAGGAAGATCATTTCCATTGGTCATGGAGCATAAATTTTTAATAACCTTTCGTTTTTTTTTCGTGCAACATCAACAACAACAACAACAGAAAAGTAACTTACAATTATTCATTCCGCATCATACATCTATAAACAGAAAAATATACCATGTTGAATTTAGATTTGGAAGCTAATTTCACATACCGCACTTCATGGCTACACATTTAGCCTGTTAGCTGAATCCGATAGCGGATTTCCGGTACAATATTGTTGGTATAATAATGATTCCTGCATAATGATTATTATTGCACCTTATACACTCAACCTGATCCTTTAGAGATTTCTTTTCCTTTTATTATTACTTTATATGGCTTGCTGTACGACTTTCCATGTACACTGCTTTACTGTGAGAAGGGTAAGTGGAAAAAATTAATAATAATTTCATTTAATGTCTTTTTAATGAGTCAAAAGGGAAAAATCGATTCCAAAATAGTTTTTTTTTTTCAATTAAAGAGTGAAATTAGTTCAAGACGGGCTGGTTTGGATATCTGATGAACTTGTTGGAGCTTACTGGATGCGCATTTTTTGCTTTCTTATATTGAAAATCAAAAGCTTTAAATTTTGGCGCCAATATTTCAAAAAATTTACATTTTATTTAAAACTTTTTTTGAGATCGAATTGGAAAAATTGGGTTCGCATGAAAGAGTCTAGTAAAAACCCACGTCAAAAAGCACTTTAAAAACGAAACGAGTTAAGTTGCAAATTTTAATTCAATCCAAGATGAATTTAGAAGACAAAACCTTCAAACAAATCCAACTCATTGAAAGCAAAGTCAAAGACAGACTTGCAATAACACTTTTTTTTCTTATACATTTTTCTCAAGAAAATTAGGAAATTTCCTCCAATCTGATAATAGAGAAGCCAAATGACCCTTCTCAAAATACTCATTAACAGCAAAACAACGCATTTGCAGAAGGAATGAGAATTAAGAAAAATTGCTTCAGCGAATTATTAATGCTTTTCACGCGGACCATACTCTCATGAATGGAAATGAATAAAAAAAGGAAAGGGAGGTAAAGAAAAGAGAATAAAAGGAAGTGCAAATGGACATTGTACACCGTGAGAAATTTCTCTGAATTATTGGAAAGTTTTTATAGCCAAAATTGAGGATAAACACCTGCAGAAATTGATACTCAATCCCTCACAGAATGACAAGCATAACGCCAAAAAAATATCCCCACTCAGTGCATTCCTTTCCTTTTTATTGTTTTCATTTTCATTCTCATTTCCCATCCCAAAGCAAGCAAAAGTGAGCAAGAAAAATGAATAAATCTGAAAATTATTAATTTCCTATTATCATTCATTTGTTCATTTGTTGATGCTACTCATTGCTGTGTTCTAAATATGAGAAACATCCGTAATAATAATAAGAGAAAAAGGTGGCAAGTAGGATGAGAATGAAATAAAAAATCAGTAGCAACATAAAAGGTAAGGTAAGGTAAGGAGAAAAAAGAAAACAATTGAAAATGAAAAAGGAATTCATTTCAACACGTGAATTTCTATTGTTTTCTCCATCTCCACGCCGTTTTTATGAATCAAGTGAGTTAAAAGAAGGAATTTGTTCTCATTGGCTCATGGAAAGAGAATCAGAAAAATTTGATTGGTGGATGGAGTAGGCGCATTTATGTCTATTTTTATGTGCCATAATGTATCGTCGTTTAATAGTCTCAAATGGGTAAAAAAGGAGACGATTAGGTACTTTTGTTTGCTGAAGAGACATAATTCAATTATTGTATGATACCTTGAGTTTATCAAGCAAAATTGCATCATTTTTGGTTCTAAAGATAATGCTCTATGGTACTCAAAATCAAAAATTGTTATACAGATTCATTTTAAAGACAGATTGGATGCAGGTTCAATTCTCGTTTAAAACTTTTAATAGAATTTCCCTTTTTCTGCTTTGATACTTTAATTTTAAGGCTAATTTTGATTTTAAACCATTTCTATTCCAGAAAACACTAAGGTTCCAAATCTGTTTATACAACTAACTCAAAAGAGCTTAAAAGAGAAAGACAGCATGTTAAAGACATCCAGTCAACCAAAAAGAACTTTCAACCTCGCATAACCTCAAAAACAGTAACAACAAAGAAATCTCTTTGCTAAATACTTACAACAATAGCAACAATGGTACTGACTAATAATTTCCATGTGGTAAATATTCCTCAAAGCATTTGTTATTTAGACACCACTAGAGATGCTGAGAATAGAGAAAGTATGGGGGATGGAATGGAAAGGTGAAAAAAATTAATGATAACCTGAAAAACAATGAAAATGAATTAAAGGTGCAAAAAAAGAAAATGTTGAATGAAAACGGAGAGGAACGAATACATGAGGAGGAAAATGAGAAAAAAAATCTCATCTCTGCTGACCACAAACAATCGCTATAAATTTAATCAAGAATTGTGGTTGCTTTCTCAAAATTGGTTTTGTTGCTATTTTTGAGACTTTTTTTTCCTTTCTTTACATATCTATGGATCTATGGATATTATATTACCTTACCACACATATTCCATGACTGTACAAATTTATACACCAAATTAGTATGAGATGAGCACATAATGTCTATTTAAAGAAGCATAGAAGAAAAGTTTTATAGATGCTCAGTCAATAATTAAGTCCATTAAATCAAAATTAAATTTTTGTAGCTTGTATCTTTTCCTTTCACTCCCCTCTTACACAAAGCATCGAAGGCAGAATACGGAATCCACATATTTAAGGAATGTTTTATGATGCTAAAGCTAATGGACTGTGTCAGGAATAGAATGTAAGCGTGAACGTCCAATGCAAACAAAATTTACGACATTTTCAACTGTGGAAAGAAGGGAATGTTTGGGGGTGATTCACATACTTGGACAAGACAAAATGATAGTAAAAGTGATGAGATTTGGATGTTTATTTGTTTTAGACTCGGTATAGAGATTCTAATGACCTTGGAATTTTAATTTTGAGGTTAAAATTTTTGGGTTTTTAATGTTGGAATTTAATTAATTATAAAGTAAATTCGATAGTTTTAATTTGGAGGAAAAGTACCTCGAGACCCAGAAAAATCCGAAAAAGAATCCCTAAACCCAAAAAAGCTGCTTCCTTATCCACATCGAACTTTATAGAGCTGTAACATTGTCAATAATCGACACTTTCTATTTTCATGTCACGTTGTTACACAATAGTTACATTCGCTGAATTAGAACTCATCGTCATGATCAATGAATCTATCGAACGATTGGAATGGGATTTTATAGTTCTTCCTCTTTTCTCTCATTCTCTCATCATACAATAATTTGATGCAATTTAAGCCTCATATCACTATTTTTCTCACGCAATATCATTTTATTAGATTTAATAGATCCACTTCAATTTTTATCATCATACTTACTTCTTTAGTGTGCTCTTCTCAAACTGGAATAAATGCATTTATATGTATGACTGAAATTATTGTGATTGTTAAATGACAGACACGTGATTATTTCATTTTTTTATCGCATCACTTTATTTACAAATTATGTCATTTTTTATTAATATTGTATTATTATTGTTAATATTATACTATTCCTTGACAATCATACGAAATGATAACAATTTGTTGCCATACATGGATCAATACTAATCGAAAATGTCCTCTTTTTCAGCATTCTTATAACATAAACTTAATTTTTTTATTCTGACCATCGCATAACTCAATAAATTTTGCTTCTGCTTCAAAAATTCAACCAATTAATAAATTTTTAAGAGGATTAATGGTGTAATTATGCTAATTGCCATTAGATTAATATGATATGATTTCATTACGCCTGATGATGAGTATTTCTCACATTTGTATGGCTCCTGACAGTGCAGCTAATTGTTTTGGGAATAGAGAGAAAAATAACGGAAATTTTAGATTTGAATTTTTTGGTTTTTTTTTTGCTTCAAAAATTATAAAATTGAAAGCTCTGGATTTAATAATTTAATTTTTATTTACAAATTAATTAATAAAAACCATTGATAAAAGTTAATGAAATTTTATCAAACTCGTTATCAGCTTTTAATTTATTTTCAATTACTTTATTTATCGAGAATAAAATTCACTGTTATTGGAATTAATGAAAGGTCAATTAATTTAAACAATTCGATTATTTTAAATTGAAATTGACAAAAAAATCTCCAAAGAGAATAAGAAACTCTTAAAAAAGAAAACTTTCAAATACTCACTCGCATTAATGCCGAAAGCATTTTGCCAAGAAAATTTCTGGTGAATTCAGCAGTTTCATTTCCACAGGCCTTCTCTATTGCATAAGCACTGCAATCAATGTATTTTTGAAAGGCACTAAAGAAGAGTATAAAAGAAAATGAAAAAAAAAGAGACATAGAGAGTTAGTTTAATGTCACATCTATCGCATGAATCTTTCCTCTTATTTTTAAGCACATTTATCTAGCCAAAAAAGTATTCATGCTTGACTTGAAGTCATCTTGATTAAAGTGCACCAAAGTCCATCATCACTTCACACTTTTTTTTCACATGTGTCATAAAGTGCCAACTCACCAGCAAACAATTTTTAATTTATCCTCCTGATCCGCGACATCAGATGAATTTTTGACGGGCATTGCTGTTGTTGTTTCAAGTGACACATAAACAGAATTCAGTTGTTGCCTTTTCATTAATGTAATTTGCATAAATCCCGGTGATTGTGTCGTTGTCGTTGTGGTCGTAGACCGTGCCTCCTCATCCTTTTGTCTGTATAGGGCTTGCATACTTTCCTGATAATCAGTTTTACAATGATCATATTCATTCCTAACCTTTTGCATGCATGGCGAGTATCGTAAAAAATCTGTTTCGTGGGAATAATTTTTGGATGTATTGTTGTTATTTTGAGGGTCAAATATGTGATTTTCATGTATGCGATGGATGTAGATTTGAGGATATTTTTATATGTGTGAATTTGAAGTGAGAAAAAAGAGAAATGAAAAAAATTTAAATTAATTAAATGATTCCTCCGCACACCGACACACAAAAAAAAATGAAAACTGTGTCACATTCTTTTCAAGGTAAACAAGCAATTCAGTGTGATGAAAAAAAAAATAAAAATATAAAAAATAATTTAAAGCACTTTAAGCAAATAAATTTCTTTCTTCCTAAAATAAATTTACGTACGTGCCTTCCTGATATTGTCCTTCCATACACAAATCTTTAATCATTTCATTTGTGCCATAGTAGATTTTATTAATGTGGTCTCGTTCATGCTGACTCATACATCGTCGCGAATAACTTAGAATGCAATTTAATCCAATATGTAGGTCCCTATAGATTCGATGAATGGATGAAAAAAAGGCAGGAATTAAATTCAGATCGCAGGTTGTTGTGGTTTTGAAAAAATGTGGAAATAAAAAAAATTTTTAATTAGCCTGAACAATGTCAGTCAATAAATTAATTAATTTGTGAATGGAAAATTCCGTTTATCCTTTCAGTTGTGAAATCAATGCCTGCGTAGGCATTTTGGTTGTATTTTTGGATTAAAACGTGAACTTGAAAGATGAGTATTTATAGAATTACAAGTTTTGAGAAGATTTCAAACTACTGGAAGGGATTTAATGATGTGGAGTGTCTTAAACAATATTCAGTTACAGAATTTACATTTTGATTGTTTAGTATTGTCATTTGAATTATGTTAAAGTGAAGAATTTAGTATTTATTAATAAATTTAGTTTTCATATTATTTTTAAGGGTTTGAGCAGGTTTAAGCTTCAAGTCTTATTAATTTCTATTAATTGATTCTATTTTATGTAAATTCCAACTATTTTTAATGTTTCAACGTTAGTTTAAAAGCTTAAATTTGAAGAACTTTAAAAGGTTTTAATAACTTTACAAAAAATCTTTTTGCGTCAAAAACAATTTTTTCGCATCAATGAAGCAGAAATTTTAGAAAATTCACAATTTTAAAGTTAAAAAAATTTAATAATCCACTTATGCGTTCCTTTCTTTTTACATTATTTTCCAATCTAAACAAAATCCAAAAAGACCCACAAAAAATTCCAAAATAACAGATTTAATGACAATAAAAAAAATGACAATAAAAAAAAAAAAATGTCAATAAAATATGAAAATAGCAACATTAAAAAAAACAGTGCCTGATAATAGAAATGCTTTCATCCACAAAATTTTGATAATAAACTAATTATTATTTGATATTAAAATTAAATGAAAATATGTGCTAATTATTTAAATTAATTTAGCGAAAAGATATTTTCGCTTTCAATGGCATTCAAAAATTGCCGCTCGCGTTTAAAAATGAAAACATTTTCATTTTTAAAGAAAATTTCTTTTTGTCTGCAGACTTTTTGAGATTGAAAAAATATTCAGTTTTTAAAAGAAAAAAAAAACTTTCTTGCTTTTTTTCCACAACCAATTTTATTCAAAATGCTTCTTCAGTTTTCCAAATGAACGAGAAGTGAAGAAAAAACATCGACGGGAAAAAAATTAAATTTGAAAAGTTTTTCGCCTAGTTTTCCTTATTGAAGAACCGATTAAATGTTGAACTGGATCTTTTAATTTTACTTTGACTGCATGGATTGAATTGTCAAATTTCTTGGAATTAGTCATTTGAACACATTTGAATTTCATAAATAGTTTCATTATGAAGAATTTTAAAAAGTAATCTTAATTAAAACTGAAAATTGCATTTAATTTGAAAACTTTTGGAGTTTAACATGATTGGATTCAATTTCATTTAAGATTAAAAGTTTTAAAAGTTCATTCACTTTAACTTTAACTTCAATATCTTTAAAACTTCAAATGCGCTTAATAAAGTTTTAACAATGTCATTTTCTACAAATCTGCACTCATTCATTCAATTTTTGAACTTCTTTGGCTGCGAAAATATTTTGATTTTGCAAGATGAAATAAATTTGAGATTTCATAAAAAAAGTAGAAAATTCTTTTTTTCGTTGAGACATATTACTTTAGAAATGTGAATAAAAAAAAAAAATAGGAAAGAATTGAACGGTAGGAAGTGTATATGGAAGTATTTTTTGAGAAATTGAAAATTTTATATTTCATAAAATTCTCAAAAAATTCTGTAAAGCTTTTGTTTCTAAAATTAAGTTATTGAGCTTAATGGAAAGTTTATATGAAATTTATTTTTTTTTCTAATTTCTGTTGTTTTAAGTAGCTTATGGGTTATTCTTGTTCCATCAATTAAATATTGAAATTAAGACAATTTAAATTAAAAATGACAAGTTTATTGATAGTTTTAGAAGAATTTTCAGTTCCATCTACAAAACTCCCTGAACAACACTATCGTCTCCATCAACTAGAAATTTAATCTGTCAATTCCATTCATACACAAAATAATATTCAAATCCATTATTCAATTACTAGAAAATTCATGAAATTTACACAAGATTTCACTTACGGACATATTCGATCTAATTGTTCCTTATTATAAACGAAATTGAATTCTCTTGTAGCTTCAACAGCCTTTATTTGTCTCGCACATTGTTGTAATTCCTCTTGGCCACATGGAACACCGGCATGCTGCTGTTGTTGATGGTGATGATGGTTTTCATTTGCGTAGATGTAATTGCAGAAAAAATAGACTGAGGAAGAAGAAAATTTTTCAATTTTTTAACAATTTTATTTTTGTCTTTAACTCGGGATAAAAATGAGTCAACTCGTCTAAATAAAGGCAATTTATTTATTATTAGGTATTTGAGATTTTTTGTAAATTTGAATCTAGTTTAAATTTAAAGCTAGCTCAATTTTCCAGATAGAAGTCTATATAAATTTAATTTTATTTTTTAAATAAAAAAGTATTTTAAATTTTCGGATCTTTCAAAAAACAAAAATTTAAAAATTTTGGAAAATTTAAAACTTTTATGTTCCAATTGAAAATTTTAAGTTTAAAATTTTATAAAAGCCTATTTAAATTAATTAATAAGTAACCACACACTTTAATTTCTACACTAAATTAGTTTATTTGTCTATTAATTATTTCGATAACCAAGTTATCATTATCAAGATGATTGTTACTGTAACGGTTACTTATTCATTAATTTAACAATACTTCTTAAGTTTCCGACTAAAGTATAATTTTAAAGCCTATTTAATTAAACAGATTTTCTATAGGTATATATTTTTTTTTAAAAAAAAATAATTTTCATCATACATTTTTTTAGCTAATTTGAAAATAGTTATGAATCGAATCTATTGCCCAAAAATTATCTTTATTTCAATTCAACATATTCAATTTTTGAACAAAAACAACATAAACAAAATTAAATTGTTTAAATTGAACAATATTGATTGAAATTAATTTTAATAAAATAATAATTGCTAGTCTATTTAAAAAATTTTAATGAAATTCATTTCTTAAGATTTTTGAAATTCAAAATTAATTCAATATTTATTTTACTAATTCAAATATGTTCCCAATATTATATCATTCTCAAAACCTCAAGGCAATTTGTAATAAGTTTAAAAGATTTTAATTTATTTTTTTTTAAAAAAAAGACAAAAGTTACTTTTTAAAAAACAAAAATTTGGAAATTCAACTTTAAAGCCTTTCTAACTTTAAAAGAAATTCCTCATCCAAAATGAGTAAAAATTTAATTCCATAATAAAACGCTACCTGCTACTAAAACTTGCTTGATCTCTCTCATAATTCCCACCAGCACTTCTTAACTTTCAATTAATTTTTTTTTTAAAAAAAAAACTTTTTTTGTGCTCGGTTTTTTCTTTCACTTGAACCACATGCACATCAGAGAAGGAGCAGCATAAACAATAATAACTTTTACTATCTCATAAGCAATTAATTCATTAAAATTATTATTTGTTTTATTATTGCTACACACGTATTGTATTTTCAATCTTGAATTTCAGTTTATTGTTCCTTCCGTAAATGCCAAATGGATTTTTTTAAACTTTTTTTTTTGTTGTGATTTACGATTTAAAAAATAAAACAATTTTCATTGCTCGGCTTTTTGACTATTTGTACAAGCAGCATAACACAATAATAACCAATGAAGAGAAAAATGTCCAAAAATGACCCGAAAATTGCAATAAATCAAATTGACCGAGGCTTTAAAATTTTTTTGTGTGTATGTCCTTAAAAATATAAAAAATCACACACGAGAAAAAAAAAAATGTTCAAAGTCCTCGTGTTGTTAATCGAGGGACTTAAGCGCATTTTTGTCGCAGCGATCAGAAATCGATTAAATAGAAATTGCTTTAAATTACAAAATCCCTTAATTCTTCTTTTATCATCAAAAAACCCTTCAAAAAAATACAACTTTTATTTTAAAAAACTGTACAATAGTAACAAAAACGAATAAATCCCGTCTTTCAAGCATGCTCTATGCATAAAAAGTCTGTTTTCTTGATAATAAATACAAAACCTTACAAAAAGAAAAAAAAAAAAAATTTTGACCAAAAATAACGGTCAAAAAATTTTTAAATTCCAACGGTCAAAAAAAATTCAAATTTTAATCGAGGGGTTTTCAACAATTTTTTCCTTATTTAATGTTAAATCGTTGATTACAGGAATTGTAGATCGTTTAATGATTTTTTAATAAGCGATACCGGAATAACTCGATAGTAGAAAGATAATTCATCATAACAGAACTCTTAACTATGTCTGGTTTATGAGATCTCAGAACTCATCCAGCCTTGAACCAGCCAGCCAGCCAGCCGAACAAAGTGAAACTATAAGCGTCATTTTTTGCAAAAATGCGCTAAAAAACAGAATTCACAGCAATATGCACACACACGTGATATGATGAAATGACAAATATGATATGTAACTTTTTATTTTATTTTATTTTTAACGGACTTTTTTTATGCATCCACCAATGTCGAGTGTTGATGAACAACTGAATGAAAACAGCACAAGAATTTTCATGCTGCTGCTATTTTTCCCCCCATTCGTACATTTCACAAGCAGAACTGAATAACTGAAAATGTTCCATATACATTTTCAAAACAGCACAAGCTTTGAATGAAATTTTTTCATCCTTTTTTTTCGAGAGAGAGAATCGAGACTTGCGAGAGAGAGAATTTTACAGCACAGGATGGATAAAAAAATTCACTTCTTCTTTTAGAAATGCACTTTTGTGTTAAAAATATTTTAGAGAGTTCAATTTCAGCTTGTGAGAGATAAATATGAGTAAAGCTTTTTGTGCTGCATGCTATTGTCAGGCAACAACCGTAAAACTAAATATTTGGAATTATCGACATTCGTATTATGGAAAAATTTACAGAATATTCAAAATAGAGCAATTCACACATTTTAGTTTTTATTTTTTTGGATGCAACATATTCATGTTTATTGTTGCCACTTGCTCTCGAGGTTAAGCTGTCTGGATCAATTGGTGCTTTTGGCTGGATCTAATTTTAGTTATAATTGGATTATTGCAATTTTTCATTGGATTAGTAACGGAAATTTTTAATTTAAATTTATTGATGCAATAAATTTTTGAATTTTTAAATTCTGTTAATTTTTTGCGATTCAATCACGTCCAAGTACATAAGACTATGTAAATTATTGATAAAATCTTAAATAAAAATCTCAGATTAATCTAAAAAATTCAAAAAAATCGGAAAAAATGCGCCTCGAACTTACAAAAAATTCAATAAATTTACAATTTTACACTGCAGTCTGCATAAAGACGGAAATTATTATTTGATCTCTTTATCGGAAGGTCAAAACTAAACTGAATGAATGGTTGAGAAGAATTTTATTGAATCAAGAAAATTTTTTTATTCTAATTGAATTTTTTTATTTTATTTTCTGCATGCGGTGCTCTATTTCATGCATATACGAGTCATAATATTAATTAAGATCATCTAGATGAGGAAGTTGTATATGACATTAATTGATCATGCAAAATTTAAGACCTTGACATGAGAGGCTATGGCTATGAATCAGATGCTCATTTCTTTAAATTATTGAGAAAAATTGGAAATGATTTGTGGTTCATTTTTACATCGAGCTATAAAGTCTGTGGATTTAAATATCCGGTAAATATGGCAAGTTTTCAAGCATCTCATTTCCTTGCATATCAATAAAGAAAACTTTGATTTCAATGACTGATTCTCACACATTCACTTTGTTGCTCGTAAAAAAAAGTCAAGCAGAAGTGAACACAAACATAGGAAAAAGTTGTTTAAAAGTTTTCAATTATTTTTTTTTTCACCCCAGCAATATAGTTCCTTTATTTCAAGGGTGAGGTTCATTAAGGTTGAAAAAAAAATTATTCTATAGTCGGTTTTCATGAGAAATTTATGATCAAATGTGTTGATATTTTTTGGACGAAAGTTCAAAAATGAGGAAATTCCGGGGGTGTTATAAAATTTAAAACTAACAATATGTGTGAATTGTGTCTAACATTCAAGCTCTAAATTAAAGGAACAACAATGGTGTGATATAAAATGTATAGTAAGACAATTTCTTTTTTTTTCTGTGTTGGTGTTTGCCAAAATTGTAATTTTCACATCCATTTCAACTTTTATCTCATTTTTGTTCGGGATAAGTGCTGTTTGGCATTCAGTTTTAGTGGTTGACTATTAAATAGATAGTTTGGTATTCATTTAATTAAATTAACAACATTTTCAACTCATCGCATTTAGAGAGGAACTAAAAATGTTTTGCGAAAATTGAAAATTTATAAATTTAGCGTAAATTATTTTTGTGGGGAAAAAATGCGCAACAGTTTTTCCTGCCGTGCTGACATTATCTCTCACCCAATAAACTTTTTCATGTTATTTTTTTTATTCATTCGAAACATGAATTTGTTAATTCATTCGTTGTGATATGTCCAAAATATTACTGAAACTTTTCCAACAAAAATATTTATTTTTTCAGAAACAAATAACAAATTGGAAGCTCAATTAGAGCAATTAAACTTTTGTGCAGCTTCTATAAGCTAGTCACTTTGATTATTTAATGGAAACAAAAATGATTCTTCTCATCCAGTTTGAAAATTTATGTTTAAAGTCAAAAATTTCATTTTTTTGAGGATAAACTTTCATTGTGAATAAAGGAAGCTGATATTATTATTATTATTTTATTTAGTCAATCTCAACATTGAATTTAAAAAAAATCTTATTTATATATATATACAATAATTGAAACATAAAGTTGAATTTTGAGATGACACCGCAAAAAAGCAGTTGAAAATTTGAGAATAATGTAATTGATAAGAAAATAAGTAATATGTCCAATAAGGCATTATATATGATAATCGATAGAATTACTATTCGATACTATATAAAGCTTGAACTCTATCCAATTCTATTTGGTAGAAATTTGGGGGAAAACCATAAAACTTAAACAATCAATCAGACCAAATGCATTTTATAATTTTGTGTAAAATATCTTTTATTTACTATTTATGGATCTTTATCTTACTTTTAATGTTCTTACTCTACTAAAGACTTTATGTACTCTTGCACTTTTCATGTCTTATACAATGTCCAATTGGTGAGTAATTACAGAAACATGCTAAGCATTTATCATCTGTCTTAATCTCTTCGCCAATTCTGTAGAGTTGTGTACCAACCGTACATCCTTTTTCTTTGTTTGAGAATTTTATGTATACTGATTTTTGATCTACTGATCGTTTGCGAATTGACCGTACATCGAGTCCGTCTTCACCGAAATTCTCTTCATTATTTTCTGTTATTGGCAATGACCGTGATACTGTAAAGTTAACAAATGATGCTGGTGGCTCAGATTCTGATGTTCTTGTGGTTGGAAGTGAAGTTAATTTTGAAACATATTCTTTAAGTTCCTTGAGTGTTGTCAATATCATGTCGATTTGTGTTGGAACTGGAGGTGTAAGCTCTTGTTCTTTGGAAATTGTAACTGTTGGTTCTGTCGTTTTAGCTTCTTCTGTTAATTTTATTGCTTCCGTTGATGATTCTGGCTCTACAATTTTGGGTTCCTCTGCTGATGGGAATGAAGTTGTTGTTACTTCAGGAATTTCTGCTGTTGCGTCTTCAGATTGGTCCAATGATTTTTCAGCTTCTTCCTCAACTATTGCAGCAGTAGTTTGTTCTTCTGTTGAAATTTCAGGAATTGATTGCGTTGAGCTTTCGGAAACGGCTTCTGTTGAACTTGATGATTGTGTTGTGCTTTCTGTAGTTACTTCTGTTAAACTAGATTGAGTTGTAAGCTCTATTTCAGCTTCTGTTGAACTAGAAGCTTCACTTTTTTCTTCCTCATCATCCAATTTCTTTAAATTACCGCCAAAAATATTCTAATTGACAAGAGTTGCGAATAATTAAAAATTCTATACATCTTAATTTATACTTACCTCTTCCTCTTCTTCCTCAGAATTTTCGTCTTCATTTTCCTCAACACTATCATCCTTCTTTGCTTTCTCTGTAGTAACTGTCGTTGACTCAGTAGACAATGTCGTAGATTCAGTTTCTGTCACAGACTCAGTTGTCTCAATTTTACTTATTGTAAATTCATTGATTGCTTCTGTAACTGATTCAGAGACAGAAGATGCTTCTGTTGCTGCTAAAGTTGTGATTTCATCAGAACTGGAACTTAACGTCGTCTCTTCTGAAGGTTTTTGAGTTGTTTCAATTTCTTTTTCAACTTTCTCATCATGTTCAGCTTTTCCAGTTGTCAAACTTTGTGGTGTTGTTTCCTTAACACTTTCGACTTCTTTAGTTACACTTGTTGGTTCTGTTTTGTCTTCAAATGGTGGAAGGAATTGGGAAATTTCTAGAGGTGTTACTTTAGCAGAATCAGCAGTTGGTTGGGGTTTGGATTTTTTAATTTCTTCATCGTCGTCATTATCGTCTTCATTTGAATCTTCTGACGAGTCATCTTCATCACTTGAATCATCATCATCATTATCCTCATCAGGTGATCTTTTAACGACTTTCTTGCTCTTCTTTGCAGCTGTGATAATTTAATTGACACGACATGATAATTGAACATTTTTTTTGTCTAAAAATAAAATAAAGTACTCACAATCAAAGCATTTCCAATCTACGGGACAGCATTTGTCATTCTCAAAAATTGGCAAGCATCCACGTTGGATAAACGACTTGTATTTCAATTCGATTTCACAATTCAACTTATGACAGTGTGAATTCTTCTCAATAATTGTTGTATTATCGAAATCCTTATGACAAAGACACTCATAGCAAGGATTTGATTTTGATATGAATTTCTCTCCTTCATGATACTCTACATCTCCGTCCCAGCATGTTGCTAGTTTCTCCTTCTCTTCGTCGTCTGTCACAAATAAATGGAATAAAAAGAAGAATCATAATATTGTTGAATTATTGTGTGAAATTATTGCTATGAATGCATGAATATGACGCATTATTATAGGATAAACAAAATTAAGACAGAGTTGTTGGATTTTGCTAATAAAATTTGGTTATCTGACTGAATTTTTAATTATTAATAAGTTTCTAACCTAGTTTGTAAAAATATTTTTTTAAAACTTAGTTTCAACTAGTCTATTAGACTTGGATCTACTAATTGTCAATCTTTAGGACATTTAGTTTAAGAACATCAATATATTTAGGACTAGAAAACTTATTTTATCAAAAAATTCTGTAAAATTTTATAAAAACTTTACAAAATTTGTAAACAAAACTTTAAGAAGTTAAAAGCTCAATTGAAAGTTTGCAAGCTTCAAAACAATTGAGATCATTCAAAATGTTCAAAAATCAAAAATTTGACTAACAACTCTTCCATCAAATAGTGTGAAAAAAATTTAATTGAACTATAATGACCAAATAAATGACACTCAAAAAATGAGTCAAATTCCATCACATCAAATAATTCCATGCAATTAAAGTTGGTCAATATGAAGAGAATATCACATTAAATTTTGCTTGAATTGCGCTCTTGAAAAGTGAAAGAAATAATTCAGTCATTCACAAAAACGTGATATTTTGGAGTGTAATGAAATAATAAGAAGAAATCATCTCATAATGAGCTTGACATACCGCAAACAATTGATGTTGAGCAACATTCATTCAAATCGCCATAAATGTTTATACAGCCCGGCACTTTAAAACTGGAAATGCCACAATCACTATTAGTACACAAAAACTTGGCTGGCTCCTCTTCATATCTGTAATATTTTTGAAATTATTAATTAAGTATTTGTTGAGTGAACTGAAGTGTGTAAGTAAGGACCTTGAGCATATACATGCTTCAACACATTTCGATTCGGTCGTTAAATTCCTTGGTAAAATTTCTCCAATTTCATAGTCAATGCCCTCAAATGTGCACTTGTTCTCATCCTTTACAACCTTCATGTCGTCAGGACATTCAAATCTTTTCGGGCAGCATGATTTAGATCCATAAATCGGCTTACATCCAAGCTCCTCATAAATTTTCATCGGTTTCCTACACTCATCAATGTTACAATCGATTGATGCTGAAAAATAAAACAAAGAAACTAGTTTTAATAAAATCGTCACTAACGAGGAATGTCTTCATATTATTTTGGACAGCATCACGCATAAATTTGCAACAATGATTAGTTTTTAAAACCATCTAACATTTTTAAGCAAGTCAATGGATTTGACATTACTACTTTGAGATATATGCATGAACACCGGTTTTTTCAATATCGCAGTTGTGAATTCTTAAGCATTGATTCATATTTTATAGTAATTAGTTGGAAATCATTTGAATGCTAATGACTAAGGCGATTTTTTTTTATTTTAGAGAGTTTTTCTGGAAATTCCATTTTTGGAGACAATTGTGAATCAGATGACATTCTTTAATGATTTTGGACTCTTTAATAATACAAATAAGAATTAACTAGAATTGCAGCTAAATTTTGTCTTCATCATTTATATCTTAAGGTTCACTTCAAAGTCTAACCAAAAAACCTAACCTATAACTTCAAAATAACCTCAATCCACAAAAAATCACAATCTTGTCAAAATGACTGCATCAACTGCCTTAAAACTTGCTATAAACTTGAATATTGATAATAAAATCAAGTCTGGTGACACATGCGTGTAATTAATTCGTAGATTTACATTTTTATAGTTCATTAAAATAATTTCCGATTACGTAAGAAGTTGCTAGGACAAAAAACAATAAATTATGATTGATAGAATTACTTCTTTAGCAAAATTAGTGGGTAATCGTGTGGGATGTGTATTCTTGACCTATATTATGCATTGGCTTAGATATGAAAGAAGTAAACAAACATGTGTGAAATTTATGATCAAGGTTGAACAAGATTTATGGATTTTTAAACGAGAAATGGCGAGAAATGGATGTAGAGTAAGTTGTGATTCATGGAACTGAAAAATTTGCATTAAGTTTTGCACATTTTTAACTAGATCTATTGCGATTTTAATTGGAAATTAATCTATCTATTTATACGTGTCTATTAGACTAGACTAGAGTAAATTTCCTCATTTTCTCAAGTTTAAAGCCATTCTTCGCCCACTGTACTAAATAATAAGAGCTAATTATTACTTCAACATGATACATTCTATTGTTGAACTTCAATGTCTTTTTTACCACTCAAATTCGCTGATTCATTGCACTCAACCTTTTTTTTTGCAACAATCATGTCTTTAAGATAGCTTTATGCTTATTCCATTTGTCATGTCTTATAAGCACATTAAGTGTAGCACGTATAAACATTATTTAATAATTTGCCTTCTTAATTTCAATTTTCACAAAATTTTCAAAAGCTTCCACTGGATCTTCAAATTTTTCCATAAAAAGCTTTAGATAGGAAGCTTTAAACACATCAAGAACATCCACAACTTTTCATAACTTTAGAATCACATTAAAATCCACAGAACTCGCTTCAATTTTTCACAACAGGAAATAGAACACATTTATGCTTCTACATTGCTTACCTGCATGTGCAGTACCAATAAATAGACAACACAATGTGATAAACACTGAAACCTTCCACATTTTTACAATTATTTTACTCTGTCTCAAATTTTCTGCTACTGAACACCTCAACAGACGAAACAGAAGTGATCAAAGTGATGAACATTAGCAGCAACAGCAACAGTTGTGATTAACATAACCGAAAAATGAGTTCGAACTTGTTTGAAGGTCGGCAAAAAAAATATTTATTTATTGTTGATCGTTTGAAAAATCCAGTTTTTTTCGGGCGACGCATACACAAATACACACACACAATGTACGAATGTGCAGCACAAATTCACATTGTGATGTCACTTTCGTTTTCATTCATATATCGACGATTTTCAGGTTCAATGAATCGTTCAATTAAACATAATTAATCAAAGTGCTATGTGGCACGCGAATTCGATTGTTTAATGGCACAATAATCGCTTGACGGCTTCCATTCAATGGATTTTATTTGATTCATGTATTATTATTATTATTGAGATTAAATTGTCAAATGAAGGACCCCGACCAAAGTGTTTTTGTGGCATTTAACAAGATCGCTTCATTGTGCAGCTTTTCTGGTTTCTGACTTCGTTCATTAATGTGCTTTTTTTTATACAGCATCAATTCATCATTTTATGAATTATCAGCGAAAAATACTTTTCAATTTCGTACAGCTCACAATTTGTTGGTTCTTTCTGGCACGAGCTTCATAATTCTTTTCTATCTATATATTTTTTTTGTCGAAAGAAAAAGCGAAGAGAAAAGTTTTTCTATTTCCAAAGTATTCTTTTTTGTGCTACCGAGGAATTCATATTGAAAAGTGAGAATAAAGTTGAGGTTAAATGCTGTCAGAGATTTGGTTCCTGAACGCTTTTTGAGGTTAGTTGTTTTTAATTCTCAAGAAAATGGATTTGAATTTTGAAGTTGACTTTTACTTTGACTTTCAATCATAGTAAGCTTAAATATTTTATTTTGAACAGGGACCGAATTTAATCACTCACAATCATGTGAGTAAAAAAAATATGAGTACTCATTGAAAAAAAAATCTGAGTTTTTGTTTTTCAATGAGTACAATGATTACTGAGTACTCACAAATCATTGTACTCATGAGTACTCATTTTAATCATTTTGACCGTTATTTTTTTTTTACTCATGATTTTTTTTTTTTAAAAAAAAGCAATTTGTTCGCTGATTTTCATACAAATTTTTGCATGAATTGAGTAAGAATTAAGCATGAAATCTATTGAAAACCTTCTTCTAATGTATACAGCATGCATTATTAGAATGTATAGAACCTTATTAAGCATGTTGGAAGTAGCGGAAGTGCTTGGTTCCTGAGATCTGACTTCCTCTTTAAAATGTCCTAAAACGTCCAGAAATGAAATAAAATTTTTTGGTCAGTTCCAGTCAGTTGGATATACTCAGTGCTTAACAATCACAAAACAAAGCATGAATATTAATTTTGAATGCATAACAAATAATAATTTTGATGATAAGTCATTCAAAACACAAGAAATGGGCTATGTCCAACTGACTGGAACTGACCAAAAAAATTTTTATTTCATTTCTGGACGTTTTAGGACATTTTAAAGAGGAAGTCAGATCTCAGGAACCAAGCACTTCCGCTACTTCCAACATGCTTAATAAGGTTCTATACATTCTAATAATGCATGCTGTATACATCAGAAGAAGGTTTTCAATAGATTTCATGCTTAATTCTTACTCAATTCATGCAAAAATTTGTATGAAAATCAGCGAACAAATTGCTTTTTTTAAAAAAAAAAATCATGAGTAAAAAAAAAATAACGGTCAAAATGATTAAAATGAGTACTCATGAGTACAATGATTTGTGAGTACTCAGTAATCATTGTACTCATTGAAAAACAAAAACTCAGATTTTTTTTTCAATGAGTACTCATATTTTTTTTACTCACATGATTGTGAGTGATTAAATTCGGTCCCTGATTTTGAAAATAAAGTTGATTAGATAGATCAAAATTTGGCTAGCATCATGAACATCAATTTTAATCAGTTAATAGTTGAAGAATTCTTTAACTACTGTCTAAAACAAGTTTTAAAAGTATGGACAAAAAGAATAAAATCAAATTTTACCTACAAAAACAAGAAAATAGATGCAAATTCTGATTAAAGATGTAAAAAAACTGAAGCAAAAATTCTGAAAAGATGCAAAAAACCATAAATGACGCAGAACTCGATAAAAATTCAAATCCTCATAAAATCTCAGTCAAACTGCAAATTGGGAAATCATTCATCACGCAAAACATTGTCATGCACGAGAATGCACTTTTATGAGAAAAACGAAAATATTTCTTCATCCACATTAGCATGAGATGGAAACTTTTTTTCTTACTTTCAAGATAAATTATGATTCCAAATGTGGTAAACAACAAGAATGTGAGGAGGTAAGAATAAAGAATTTTTTTACGGTATTCAAGCAACAGAATATATGTCATTAAAAAATTTAACAAATTATCACAATGAAAATATTGTAATAAATTCAAGCCATTAGCTTTCATATGAATGTCTTCACATGTTTATATTAAGGTTTTTCATTATCTAAATTATGCGCACATTAAAGTGAAAAGAAGACTTTTTGTTTCTTTAATTATCATCTTCATTTATGTCTTATTACTTAAAGTTGTAAAAGAACTGAGTATGACAATGAGAATCAGAACAAATGGATTAATTCTTTCAACGCAATATGCTTGATGATGAGCATATGACTTTTAAATTCGTAAAAAAATTGTGATGAATTGAAGTCTTTTAAGGCATTGAACTTTTCTACTAAGCCTTGAAAACTGACAATTAAAATGTTTTATGTTAAAGTGAGGTTAATCTGTGGATTATTTTGATTGTTGGATTTAAACTCTGATGTTGACGGATTAAAGTTCATATTGAAGGTTTTTAATCTTATTATCTATGGTAACTTGCTTGATTGCCTGAATTCCCAGTCTAATTAGCAAAATTTAAAAACCAAAACAATCCAAAATACAGCAAGATTCAATCTGTACAATCCACAGCACAAATTGATCTTTAATTTACAAATAATTCAATTAAAAAGCAATAAAATTGAAAGTTAAGGGTAAAGTCATTAATCCTTTAGTCATATACTTCATAATTACATAGATTGAATAACTTTTGGGATCTCTTTTGGGAAAGTTTCAAACTTTTCTCATATTAAGCTATAATTTCCTACATCACAACTCAATCTTTAACAAAACAAAAGACTTAATAGGAAGAATGAAAAAAAAAGTTGGAACCACTCGTTAATTAGTTTGAATATCCTGATCCTTTTTTCCTACCACATAATCTCATCTGAAGTAAGCGACGAATATTAAAATTTCTATCACATGATGACTCTTTATTCTACTACTGTTAGAGCTTAATCTTGTGTGATTCTAATCCACTGTTTGTCATCTTTCGTGACGTGAATATTCATGCT
The DNA here is from genome assembly GCA_026123125.1 of Chironomus striatipennis. Lineage (NCBI taxonomy): Eukaryota > Metazoa > Arthropoda > Insecta > Diptera > Chironomidae > Chironomus > Chironomus striatipennis. Next base: position 32,517,642 of record CM047394.1, read on the forward strand.
TACTATTGGGATATTTCAGCTTTTGTCTAGAACTGGAAATTTAGTAATTTCCATGGACGTTGGAATTAAGTTCTGATTGATCTAAGAGAAGATTTGAAATTGCGAGCAGAGCATGCAAATCAAAGCATGAAAATCTCTTCAAATTAAGGCACAGTAACCCTCAATTTCCCTTAATTTTCCCATCAGCAATCTTCAACATAAAACCATTTTATTTTCAATTCCACAAAAAAAGAAAGAATGAAAAACTTTTGTCTATAGCCATCAAATGAAGTATGATAATAAAAAAGAGGAAGTGGATAAAGAAAATTGTCGGTTTACAGCATAAATGTATAAATGAAGGAACATGGCATATGAAAATTAAAATAAAAAGTCTTCACATAATATGATGATGAAAAATATTTTTTTTTTTATTTTACTCTTCTTTTGTGTTTGTCGGTGTGACTGTATGGATATAAACATGTAACTCGTTCTCACTTTCAACAAATGTGAAATGTGTCGTAACCCTTTAACAAAAATTAATTACTGCATGATGTTCAAGGGATTATTAGGGTGAGTAGTCAGTCATAAGGTGGAATGGGACGATAGTTAAACTTTATTTTTGTTGTTCTCGTCTCATTTGAAAGGAAAATCTTTCTCAACATTTCCTGCGGCTCTGTTTTATTTTTTGTGTGTTAGCAGATGGAAGGAAGCAAAAATTAAACAAATAAAGAAGTAACATAGATGTGCAAACCGGAAGAGATGAGATATAGTTTGAAGGTCAGGGTTGATCTGTTATTTTTTACTTTTAAACGCATTTTATGCATCATGTGATATTTTTTAATCTCAACACCTGATTGGACATGAAATTAGTTGAATTTGTAACGGATTTCAAAAATTTGAAAAACTGTTTTTGAAAAATAAAATGTTATCTCGTAACATAGTTTCAAACCCTAGAATTTAGGTAATAGAATCTAATAGCTGCAAGCGATTTTGAATTTTTAAAAGTTTAACGGTTTTTAAAAAATTAAAAACAATCAATCAAAATTAAAAAGTGCAATTTTACACCCCTAAATCTAAAAATTTTGTTTTAATTTTGAAAAAATCACTTTTGGTCACTCAATATCAACCAGACAATCTGCCAAGTCATAATAAAGGACCTAGAATGAAAGTTTTATAGCTCCATTTGAGATTGAATGTGTTTTATTCACCGTAAACGAACAAATGAAGAAAATTGAGTGTGTTAGGGGGAAAGAAACACAAAAAATGAACAATACTACACAAACTGACTAACTGTGGCTTTTCTGGTTAACATTATTATGTTAATAAAAATTCTTTTTCCTTGAAAATACTTTTTTTTTTCATTTTATTTTATTTTATATTTTCAACTTACTTTAAATACATGAACGAATGATTCGAGGAATGAGTATGTGATTCACATAATTAGAGATATCTGTTAACAGCACACAGAAAAATTATGACACCCACGGGAGACGCGCGCACAACAGGCACCATTGTATGTTTGGATGTTATGAATCTTATTACTTTATGAAACATAAAATTTTATTTTATTTATATTTCACTTTTTTGCACCCCTACTTCAAAGGTTTGTTTTGGGTTCCGATTTGTAGATTTTCTTTGACTAAGATTATATGAAAATTTGTAAAATTTCAAATTTTTGAAAACCGTTAAAAATCTAAAATTCAAAAATTTATTTTTAAATTCAAAATCCGTTAAAAATTCAAGCTTTCTGAAATCATTGAAAATTCTGGAAAATCCAGAAAAATCTAATTTCAAAAGAAAAATTCAAAGCTATGCTTCTCGGAGCTATGTTTTGGATATTCCAAAAAAAAAAAATATTTAGACATCCAATAAGACACACAGGGAATGAGAAATGAGGTGAAATGTCAGCACACACACTAAAAAATGCGGCACATAAATGAAGGATTTATGGCTTTAAGTGTAAAGTTGTTATTTGTTACTTGTCGTGTTCTCACACTCACGTTTTGTTTGTGACAATGGAAGAAGAGCGAGAAAAAAAATTCTTTATTGGCATTGTAAATTCCATAACAGTAACAACATCAACATGCAGATGAAAGGGAAAGTTTTTGTGAATACTTGAAAAGAATTTTGTCGCATGCCATTTTCAAGTTGGTTTAACATCAAGCATTCTGTATGCAACGTAAATGGCTTAATGAATGAAAATTTACGATTATGTATTTTTTGGGTACGGGATTCACAATTTTATCGAATAGATGACATTTATGGATTTTGTTCTGTTTGTTTTTAGAGAATGACAATTTTATTGTATGTGAATTTTTTAAGGTTCGAATTTAAGCTTTTTGACACAATTAAAAAATTTTAACGGTTTTCAAATACCTATTTAAATTCTTAACGGTTTTAAAAAATTCAAAATTTTAACGATTTTTCAAAAATAAAAAAATTTAAACTTTAACGGGTTTTAAATATTTGAAATTCCAAAATTTCTAACATAAATTTTTCTATAAAATCTCAACCATCTCTTGTCTGTCGCCTACTCTCTCCTTCGCATCCTTTGAAGTACCAAAATAACAGCACGAGAAAAAATTCTCTAATATGTTCATGCTCATCTGAATGACATTTATTGAACAATTTTCACAAATTTTCACTTTAACACACACTCAAATTGTACGTATAAATTTGAAGTGCGATGCCATCGACAACAGACATGTGAGACATTCAGAAACGTAAAATGATTTTTTTTATAGATTCACAACTATTCTATTTTGGATGATGTCACAATTTTTCTATTTCTATTATTGCCTTGAATTTTTATTATATTCTCAAATATTTTTATTTTTATTCTTGCCATGTCTATAACGATGGATTTTTATCAATACTGTGTACGATGGATATAACAAAGGTAAAGGATTTCTTTTTATTGTCATACACAAAAAGAATTAAATTTGAAGTCATATTCATAGAAATGTGAAAATAAAAGCTTCAATTTTGAGTCTGAGAGGTGTCAAGTTTTATTTGTTGTTGAGGAGCTTTTTGTTGACATGTCTGGCTACTGCCATGAAAGGTTAGAAGTGTATTTTGGACTATTGTATTTGATTTTGTGGTTGAAAGGAGTTTGAAGCTAGTTTTATGGAATTTGAGCTTATTAATTGATTCAATTGACCTTTCAAGTACCCATTTTATAAATTGTTGGAAGGTTAAATTGATTGAGATGAAAAAGTAGACTTAACCTCAAATTTCTATTCTTAATTCTTTAAAATAAAGTTTCATCGAATTTGAAGCAAAAAATTTTTGAAATTTTTAGGAAAAATATTTTTTAATATTGTATAATACATCAAATAAACATAAAAGCACTAAAAATGCATTTAATTTTTCCTTTTTTTCTTCCTTAGTCAGTGAAAATGACATAGAATGATGATCGAGATTAGATACAAAGACGTTTTATCGTATAATTTTTTTAATATCAAAATATTCATTTTATTTTATTTTATGGTGCATTTTAGCATGGAAATCGATGCTTTAGTTCTAATTTTGTCTGGATATGATTTAAAAGTTGAAATTTGTTTTGAAATTCATGAAAACCTTACAAAAATTTCAAAGCCATACAAATTATTTTGTAACATTTGAAAGGTTTTACATTTATAAAAAAAAACTAAATAAAACCTTACAAATTTTGTTGTTGATAATTATATTTATTAAGTTCCATCAGCTTTTCGCTATTTAAAGACCGTTTACAATTCCGGTTCGTTTACATAAATCATATATAAAAAAAAATTAAAAATTGTACAATATCCTTAGTAAAGATAATTAAGAAGAAGAAGATAATTTATATTAAGTGTAGTAATATTTTTGTTAGATTCCTTTTTGTCTCAATTCCTTGTTGTCGATAATATATTGATATAAATCCAGTCACCGGCAAATGAACAGATTAAACCCATCAGTGAAATTAGGGGAGGACACACAAAAACCCCATCACTGAATAAGTAATCTCCATTACAAACGTCGATGATCCAAACCTTTCGCTAGATTATGATCTGTGGTATTCCAATATGTCAATGTAAAATTTGTCAATTGCCAATTTTAAGACTCAGTTGATTCCAAGTGATTCAGCACACTGTCTGTATCAGGTTAAACAGAAAAACACCGTCGCAAACAATAATACTTCCTCAATTGAAGATAATCCATGCCACTTGTAGGTTATGTTGCAATATTGTTGTTTTTTGATGGGAAAACACACAAAAACCATTGCTAAACAAACAATATTCACAATAGATCCTCCTTGCTGCTAAGATATTTCCTTTATGTCAAATTCCGAGATGTCTATATTTTGGATTCGAAAAACCTCATTTTTGTCAATTCCAATTTTGCCCCAATTTTTAATTAAATCGCGAATTTGTTGAGCTCTCTCCATTGTCTTCGAGTTCCTTGATTGTTAACGTATGCTTATTTCCGGTTTGTAACTTATTCCTACACGTAATTAATTAAAAATTGCGGACTAGAAAATTCCACAACCTCCTCCTTCGGAGGTTAGGAGAGAACTCCCTTACAAATTTGTTGTTGTTGTTGTTGATTATATTTATTAAGGTCCATCAGCTTTTTGCTATTACAAGACCAGCTCCATCGGTGTCCGAAGTTGCACTGTTCCTTTATTATGTTCTGTGGTATTCCAATGTTGATCTCCTCCTTGCTGCTAAGATATTCCATTTAAGTTAAATTCCGAGATGTCTATATGTAAGATTCGAAAAAAACTCATTTTTTGTCGATTCTGATTTTGCCCCAATTTTTAATTAAATCGCGAATTTGTTGAGCTCTCTCCATTGTCTTCGAGTTCCTTGATTGTTAATGTATACTTATTTCCGGTTTGTTACTTATTCCTACACGTAATTAATTAAAAATTGCGGACTAGAAAATTCCACAACCTCCTCCTTCGGAGGATAGGAGAGAACTCCCTTACAATTTTTTTTTTTAAATTTACAATTTTTCTTAAAACCTTGCAAATTTCGCTAGAACCATACAAATTCCAAAACATTTGAACGGTTTTATCAGTTTTTTTCTCAAATTTTTAAAAAAACGTTAAAATCAAAAATTTTTTTAAAAAATCATAAATTTTCATAATTTCCATAAATGTCTTCCTTACTTCACTCCAAAAAAATATAAAAACTCGTTTATGAAACAAAATTCATCATATAAATTTTTTTGGTGGATCTATATGTGCTAAAAATATATAGTTGTGATTTTCAATGTGCAATATCAAATAATATTCATCTCATATTGATGCTTTATGCATCCTGAATCGTGTTAGACTCAATTTTAATATAAAAAAAATCAATCTAGTGTTGCGGAGGTTAGGAGAAAAATGAATGTTGTCATTTTTATTAGTAATCCTAAAAGATGAGTTTTTGATGTCTTTAAATTCAATAATAAACAAAAAGTGATGAAATATTTTGCTACGATTTGTTTTAAATTGCTTCATTCGAGGAGCGAAATTGAAAATTACGATGGGAAAAGTGTGGCATCCTTATATGATTTTTGGATTGATTTTTGAGGTTAAGATGAAAATTTTTGTTACTTTTTTAAATTTTTCTTTTTCAAAATTACAAAATAGCATTATTAATTTAAAAATCAGGCTTTAAATTGTTTCAAAAATCATTTCAAAATCATTTTAATAAAGAATTGACGAAATTTTCGCACAAGAACACAAAACAATTTTGCTAGATATTTTTTCAATAAATATTGTCATTTCTCATTTTTCATTGTATGTTCAAAGTAAATAGCACGAAAATATCTCCAAAAAAGAAGTGAAAATAGAAATGAATTGATTTCAACACAAAATTGCACAAAACAACAAAAGACAAAAAAAAAACCAATCGAGTCAATGTCAATTTATTTGGTGCATTTATATTTAATTTAATAAATGAAAAATAATGAAATTTATTGGGAATTAAATATTCATCATGATAATATTCCGATATAATAATAATAATGAAGTTTCATTCCTCAACTCTTTAGTGTATATTAAAAATGAAAATGCAGTGATATTTCAGACACTTTACTATGCAAAAATTGCCTTTTCGTACATTAAATTTATATGTGCCCCTGTACCGTACGTATGCATTTATTCATGTATGGAAATTGAAAAAAAAGTACGGATGCTGAATATAATCGATTGGTAAATGCTCAGGAAATTGAAATATTTAAATAAAATGAAAGGTTGTGATTTATTGATAGCTGATATCAATCTTGGGACGGTTTTAAATTCGTAAATTATCTGAAATTAAATTTTAATTTTTTAACGGTTTTTGAAATTTTAAAAACTATGAAGCTGAAAAAGATGCGAAAATTTCAAATTTAAAATGACAGTTATAGTAAAAAGATGCAAAAAAAAGTTTAGGGGTTGAAAATATTTTTTTTTTTATACAATTTATTTAATTTTTTCTCAATTCAAAATGAAGCAATACATCAAGAATATGATTAAAGGAATTAATTTTTAAATTTGATTATTTTTCCTTCTCCTTTTTTTTTAACCGATGAATGATGAAACTTATAGTTGATTAATAGCAAAATTCCTTATACCTCGATTCCGTTCCACACACGTGCTCCTTTATGTTCTTCTTCTTCAGGTGTTTTCAGCCAAAATATATGAATTTATTTGATGTTTGTGCATCTCAATGATGTATAGTTATTTTAAATGATTTTTTGATCAGTTTTTCTTAGCGCTATATTTTTATCATTTTTTCTACACCTGAATGAATCACGAGAAAGAAAATCATTGTTGTAAATTGAATTATATCCATTTGACACTTATCCCTATCATCGTGGATTCGATTTGGGGACGACTTTTTTTTTTGGTACTTAAAGCTAATTATGATGACTTTTTTTTTGTATGTGTGTATTTCTTACAAACTAAATTTTTTTAATCTACAATTTCGTTTTTTTGGAATTTCAATTTTAATTCTTACAAACTATAATTTTGATTATGCTTGCTTTTGTCTTCTTGTAGGAAAATTTATCACAGTTTTTATTGTTGTTGTAGACATGTTTTGGTCAATGGAACTTGAATTTTTTATTTTCTGGATAATTTTCAGCAAATACTGAGTTTGAAAGATGCAAAAATAATTTAAATTCAGTTTAGGATGCAAAAATTTTTGCTTCTAAAGATGCAAACTGTTTGGCTTTTTTTTCAAAAGATGCAAAATCATTTTTGCTTTTACTTTGAAGATGCAAAATCCTTTGCTTCAATTTAAGAAAATGCGAAATTTTTTGCTTCAATTTAAGAAGATGCGAAATTTTTGCTTCAATGTCTAAAGATTCAACTTTTTGTTTTGATTCTTAAAGATGCAAACGGATTGTTTTTATTTCTAAAGATGCGAAATCGTTTTTGCTATAATTTTGAAGATGCAAACGCCTTTGCTTCAATTTAAAAAGATGCGATTTTTTTTTTGTTTAAATTTCTAGAGATGCAAAGATGAAAAAGGCTAATTTTGAATTTGTGAAGCAAAAAATCGTTAAATTCTCAAATGTAAAGATGCAAAAATAAAAAAAGACGCAAAACTTAAAAAATTCTCAAATATTCCATTGACCGCAGCATGACACCAAAGTCTTATTCAAAAAAGTTTATCATGCTCATTTTCTGTTGAAACAACTTTGCGATAACTATAATTGTCCATTTTCATTTGTTTTCTATTCAATTTTATGCAATTTTCTCTTTAATAACAATTAAAAAAAATCAATTGAAGCAGCTTTATCTAGAGACTAGAAATTGTCTGACATTTATTAAAGTGACAAAAATAGTTTTTTTTTTTGTATAAATAATAATCATAAAAAAATTTGTATATATTTTCTCTTTCTTTAAACTTTAAAACACACGAGAACAAACATTGAACATGAAGGAAAATGAGAATTGTTATAATTAAATTTAAAAAGCATTTAAAGCTCAATATGAGCGATTATCTTGCATTTATGCATCGTCTAAACATTATTAACAGTTAAAAAAAAGAATATCACAGTTGAGTTGAGAGAGAAAATGATAAAGCAAATGATTACAAAACATTAAAAAAGTGTCTTTTTTGTTGTTGTTGAAAACATTTTTACATTATGAAAGGAATTACTTCAGTCACAAGTTGATAATTATTGTACATTAAACTTTATACTTTATCTCTTTTACATCCTTTATACTTTACATCGAGTATCTTTTCTGTTTCTTTTTTTCGTTCATTTTCGAGAAATGAGAATCTCTTTAATGTTTGTGTGTATATACAAAATTATATTGTATAATAACATTATATTATTCTTAATAAATCAATAAAAAAAAAATGTCAATTAAGTTCAAATATCGATTATTGAATTATTTCATGATTTTGACAAAAAAATATAAAATTCAATTCCTTCAAAATGATTCGAATCTAAATTTGTGGGGAAAATCAAGATTAAGAAAATCTTAAACGATTCTCAAAAAAACCTTAACTTTTTAGACATTTGAAGAAAAATTTATAAGCTAATTGGAAAATGTTAATAATGAAAAAAAATATAAGAAAAAAAAATTGGAAGCAGTTCTTGAAAAAAGGCAATTCTATGTTGAGACGTAGGAAATTCTTGAAGCCACACTTTTTACTTGCACAGTACTATTCATCCTGTATATAACTTTGCGACGTTCATCAACCTTTAACCAAGAGATTTAAGACAATTAATTTATTTTTGTTTGTTATTTTCTTTCATTTCATTTCCAATTATTATTAATTATTTATAGGATAAAATTATTATTATTATTATTATTATTGGTTATTTAATTACTATTTTCAAAATAATGTCATGAAGCCTTAATAACTAATGTAAAATACAAACTATTGAATTTTTGGAATGTAATAATTTTCCATTGCATGATTGTGAATGTTGAGTCTAATATCTTTCAAATATGTAATAATTAATTTAATTTTTTTTTTTATAAAATTATTAGGTACTAGCTATAGAAAGATATTAGTTTGTTGGTGTGTGATAAGAAATTTTCAATTATTAAATTCCAAAAATTATCTAAATTTCTGATAAAAAAATTCATTTTTGGCTCTTTTTTTTCAATAAAAATTAAGACTAGAGGAACAATGAAATTTCAATTATTAGCAAATCTGTGATTGATACCTGTTTCGATGCTGTTCGAGATCTGTTACCCTCATTTTTTCCTTTCGCTCCCACGAATTCTCCAAGACGCTCCATTATCTTCTTTTTACTTCCAGTCTTTGATGAATCCTCGCTTAATGTTATTACTGACTTCACTGATGATGATTTTTTGTCTGTTATGGTCGTTAGGGTGATTTTAGTATTTTTGTTCGATTTTTTTTCTGACTTTATTTTGATGTTAACTTACCGACTACCACATCTGGTTTATTTACGTAGCTTCGAACTAAGGCAGGACGAGAATCACTCTTTTTTGTCGCTGTAGATTCTGTTTTAAAAATAATTAAATTTCAAATGTTAATTAAATTGAGGAAAAAAAAAAATACAAATTGCTTTGTGAAATAATGGTTATTACAAATTTGAAAAATAACGGTCAGTGAAAATTCAAAATTTTAAGTTTTTGAGAAACGACCGTTAAAATAATTTGAAAAAAATGGAATAAGGGCATTTCCACGGATTGATGGAGTTTCTTAAAAATCGCTTGTAATTCTTCTTCTACTTGAAATTTTTGAACTTCAACAAATATCGATAATTATACACAAATAGCTCAAAATAAGTTAATATTACAGTTGATTATTAAGAAATGTCAGCAATACGATCACTAATTAATTTAAGTTAGCATTTAAACAAGTCAAATTGTTTATTTTTGGTATCTAGTTTAACGGTTTTTTTCATTTTCAAAATTTTTAAAAACTCAAGTGAACGCTTTTTGTTGGCACATTTCATAAAATTTTCACAAATTTTTTATTTTTCTTCTTAATAAGTGTGTTAAAAGAGAATTAAAGCATTGAAATATATAAAAGTAAACACCATGTGCATGAAAACGACAATAAAATGTTGTCTGGATGTCTAAATAGTGTAAAATTTTAGTTTAAAGTTAAAAATTCCACATTTTGAAATGTACCAACGCTCACTAAAACTCAAATATTTCATCAATGAATACATTTGGAGGTAAGATATAAAGAGAAATAAGCAGAATTCAGCGTTCTACTTGACATAAATTAGCCTTTTAATCGTCTAGATAGCTCTTTTAAGAGAAATTTTAACTCAAAGACGAAATTTTTGAAAAATTCAATCCGTGGAAACGCCCATAATTTGAATCAATCCAAATGAAAATGCAATAAGCGCCATCCTCACTTTGAACTAAAATTTCTCGTATGTATTAATACCATATATATTATATTTGGTATCGTTGGAAAGCTTAATATAGTAGCTATCTACCACTGGTAAAATTTTTGAATTTGGACTTATCCATTTTTTCACAGAACACCTCAAAGCTCGAGAAAACATGCAATTTTCAAACTAAAATTTTGTGTATGTCATGTGTACAAAATTTATAATTTTTTATTGTGATGATAGCTACTAAGTACCAACTAAAACCCGCCACTTAAATCAATTAGAATTAATCAATTGGTTTCGAGATATGAATTTTTGAAGTTTCAGAAATTTCGAAAAAAAAATTTTTTTGTAAATTTATACTGTGACTCTTTATCTTATTTCTCTTGTATATTATCACTATAAATACAATGTTTTATATCGTTGTAAAGCTTAAGACAGTATTTAGCAATATCTGTAACAAGTTTTTGATATAAAGCAATTCCGTTTTTTACAGAATGCCTCAAACTTTTGCAAAAAATGGAATTTTTAAATAATAATTTTACGGATATCTTGTAGACAAAATTTTTTTGTCTTTATTGTATCATAAATTACTTACAATAAACTAAAAAATGCTTTTCAAATAAATTTATTTTAACAAATTGCAGTTGAGATATGAATTTTTAAAGTTGGGACGATTTTTTCATATTTAAAAAAAGTAAAAAATCATAAATTTTTACTTTTAATTTCATTTCTCGTGTATAACTTCACCAAATTTAATGATTTTGGTATCGTTGGAAAGCTTAGAACAGTGACTAGTCATGTATGTAGCAAAAAAATTTTTTTGGACTTATGCTGTTCCTTACAAAATGACTCAAATTTTTTGAAAAATATAACATTTTTTATTGAATTTTTTTGTAAGTTCTGAGCATAAAATATTATTATTTTTAGTGTTGTGGAAGTAGCTAAGTAAGAACAAACCTAAAACATGCTTTTTACTACATTAAGTTTAGGATAAGCAGTTTGAAACTTTGAATTAAAACAGTATATTTTTCAAAAAATTTGAGTCATTTTGTAAGGAACAGCATAAGTCCAAAAAAATTTTTTTGCTACATACATGACTAGTCCCTGTCCCAAGCTTTTCAACGATACCAAAATCATTAAATTTGGTAAAGTTATACACGAGAAATGAAATTAAAAGTAAAAATTTATGATTTTTTACTTTTTTTAAATATGAAAAAATCGTCCCAACTTCAAAAATTCATATCTCAACTGCAATTTGATAAAATAAATTGATTTAAAAAGCATTTGTTAGTTTATTGTAAGTAGTTTATGATACAATAAAGACAAAAAAATTTTGTCCACAAAATGTTCGTAAAATTATTATTTGAAAACCCCATTTTTTGTAAAAGTTTGAGGCATTTTGTAAGAAACGGAATTGCTTTATATCAAAAACTTGTTACAGATATTGCTAGTTACTGTCTTAAGCTTTACAACGATATAGAACATTGTATTTATAGTGATAATATACAAGAGAAATGAGATAAAGAGTCACAGTATAAATTTACAAAAAATTTTTTTTTTCGAAATTTCTGAAACTTCAAAAATTCATATCTCGAAACCAATTGATTAATTCTAATTGATTTAAGTGGCGGGTTTTAGTTGGTACTTAGTAGCTATCATCACAATAAAAAATTATAAATTTTGTACACATGACATACACAAAATTTTAGTTTGAAAATTGCATGTTTTCTCGAGCTTTGAGGTGTTCTGTGAAAAAATGGATAAGTCCAAATTCAAAAATTTCACCAGTGGAAGATAGCTACTATATTAAGCTTTCCAACGATACCAAATATAATATATATGGTATTAATACAAACGAGAAATTTTAGTTCAAAGTGAGGATGGCGCTTATTGCATTTTCATTTGGATTGATTCATTTAAAGTCTGTAAAAATAACCGCCATTGGAATTTTGAAAAATAACGTTCAAAATTATTTTGAATTAAGTTGAAAATTTTTGAAAAAAATAACCGTTATTATCAAATGCAAGAAGTAAAGCACATCAGTCAGTTTACCTGATTTCTTTTCTCCCGATTCAACTGACTTAAATGTCGATTTAAACATTGGCTTTCTCTCCGACTCATTGCTACTTTTTACATCATCTTTGTCCTTATTATTTAAAGTAATTGGTTTTCTTTCTGTTGGTGACTTTCTACGTGAATCTAAATCTGGTGAATTTTTACGACCTGCATGATCTCTGCGCCTTGAATGGCTGTATTTATCATCACGTTTATAATCGTATCGAGATGATGATGATGATGAATATTTATTTCTATCGTAAGATTTTGAATTTCCATAACTGTGTTTAGTTGGCAGAATTGAAGCTTTTTTGACATTTTCACTTGGTTTGCTTTTAAATCTGCCTTCATTTTCAGACTCACTGTCATCTTCAAGAAAATCTAACTCATTATCATCCATATTTATATCCAATTGATCTCCATCCTCTTCATCAGTTGACGCAAGCAACTCATCTTCTAATTCTTGTTCTGTTTTCTCCTTTTTGGTAGGCAAAATTGGTGGTGTTGTGGATTTTTCTTCTGGCTCAGGTGTCAATGACTTTTCCTTAACTTCCTTTTTGTCTTCAATTTTCTCTTTTAAATCAACTTCTTTGACTTTTACAGACTCTTCTTTAGGCTTTGATTGTGAACGATTTTGTTCTGGTTTTTCATCTTCTTTGTCACTTTCACTTCGTTTACGATTATATCTGCCATTTCCGTTACTTCCATTATTATTATTATATCTATTATTGAAATCTCTTCCTCTGCGTGAAAATCGTGCATTTCTTGGTGATTGAGAACGATTTTGAGGACTTTTGGATCTTTTATCGACCTTTGGTGAATTATTTCGACTCTTATATGCTCGATTTTCTGGAGATTTTGATCTGAATCTTTTACGGACATTTTCATTTGGTGAACGTCTTTTGTATGGACTTTTTGACCTCGATCGTCTACGAATTGGTGATATAGAACGTGATCTTCTACGTCTTGATGGCGGTGACCTAGAATATCTTTTTGAGCTTGCTTTTTTCATGGCTTGTTCATTTGCAGCTATAAATCTATGGAAATAAATAAATTTTATAATTATTATACACGATTGTGTTATTTTTTTGCAATTATTATCAACTTACTCAGCACTTCGTGGCGATAAGCGAACTGTAGGCGTTGGAATATATTCCATAGGAAATTCATTAACTGGCTGAAATATTTGTGGCTGTATAGGAGGTTGTTGTGACAAGAATTGTGGATTAACGTGTGGTATTGGTACAAAATCAGGAATCACAGGCTGCGGTGGAAAATGATGGGGCATTCCACGCTGAATGAACGGTCTAACTGGATGTCTTGGACCAAAATTATTGAATCTAGGTCGCATATAATGAGAAGGTCCAGGAAGTCTAAGTGGTCTATTTGTTAATGCTGGAAATGGACCATTTTGAAATGGCACTTCATTGTTCTCGTACGGTATCATTTCTGGCTGATTTGGAAAGACTGGCTGTACATTATTTTGAAATTGATGCTCTTGTGTAAATTCATTCTTCTGTGGACCTCTTTTAAGTGATTCCATAGCAATTTTTCGCAGCATATCCAAGTCTTCATCGTCATTTTCGTCCTATATAAAGTAAGAAAGTGAGAAAGATGGAAATAATTAGAGCAAGACAGAAAAACTCGAACTTTCCAAGCGTATTATTTATTTCAAAATTCTATGCAATCCTTAAATATTTCATAATAATCCTAATGATTTAATTAACTTACATGATGCTGTACAGGTGATGTAATCATTTTTAACTATTAATAACTGAGTTAAAGTAGTAAATTTTAATAAATATACATCAATATCGACTTGTGAAGTAATTGAAAACACTCTTTTTTTCAGTCGTCTTTACATTTTCACATCCACAAAAAATTTACCAACCATAACAAGCTAATCCATTCCATTTACACGTGAGTTTTGTTTACATTCAAAGCATTTAATAATAAATAGCATAAAATGAGTGATTCAGACTCAGATTATAATGTTGAAGAATACATAAAGCCAACAGTAAAGCGTTCAACATATGATAATGATGATAAATACCTCTCAGAAGATGAAGGAGATGAAAAATCAAATGATTCAGAAAAAAGTTCTAGTGCTGATGAATCGGAAGAAGAAGTGATTGATGATATTAAGGAACAAATTAAAGAGGATAGTCAATGTGTATTAGCTAGTGAAAAGTTGCCCAATGAGCAGAAAAGGAAAGAAAATCCAGTCAAGGAACTTGTCGAAAATAAAAAGCATAAAGTTACAGAACAGAAGTCATTTGATAAACGGAAGAAAGAAGTTGAGGAACCTGTTAGAACTAACAATAGATTTATCCTATATGTGTCAAATTTATCGTCAGAAACTACAAGAACTATGTTGGAAGCATTTTTTGCTGATTGTGGTGCTTTAAAGTCAGTTAGGATACCGAAGAAACGTCTCAGTCATTTTGCATTTGTTGAGATGAAGGATTTCGAAGGATATAAGGTAATATGACTGTTAATTTTATCGACACCTGATTCTTATATCTGATCATTTCAGAATGGCTTAAAATTTGATGGAAAAGAGCTGGATGGAAGAAAGATAAAAGTACAGCAAGGATCGAAGAATAAGAAGCATATAACGAATAAGACAAAAATGGCAAAGAAAAATCGGTTAAGAATTTATGAGAGGAAATTTCAAAATAAAACCCAAGAATAACGGAAAATTAAAATTTGAATTTTTGATTAAGTCGACTTTACAAATGTTTACATTCTTCACGCTTAAAAGAAAAGTTTCTTAAATTTGAAGTTTTCGATTATTTCAATCGATTTTGTATATATACCTGGTAATATTTAAATAGGAAATTATTAAATTAAATATAGATTGTGTTAGAAATCAGTTCTAATTAAGAAGAATCAGTGAATTTTAAAAATTGAAAAAATTTTGCTTTTTTTCACTTTTTTGCATAATTTTCAAATTTTTGGCATCCGTTAAATTTTCAAAAATCATAAAAATTTAGGAAACGTGATTATTAGCAGCCACATAAAACATAATCTGAAAGCGTACATTTTAAAGATTTTTTTTATTAGAAAATTTCAGAGGGAAGAGAAAAAATAAAAAAAAAAATGTTTGAGAATTGGTTAAAAACTCGTTTAAAGGAATTAAAGATTGATGTAAGCGTTTATTTAAGTTATATTATTGGTGTACTTGAGGATAGCATAGATGAGGATGAAAAGAGAGAAACATTGACTGATATAATCAGTTCCTTAATTGTAAGTTACGAATAAATTTTTTTTCATCACATTTTGTAATTCTAAACTTAGTTATAACCGATTTTAACAGGAATCTGATACTGAAAAGTTTGTAAATGAAATATTCGAGAAATGGATTGAGGCACATGGCGTACCAAAACCTAAAGAAATCAAGAAACAAGAGGAAGTTGACATTGCAAAAATGCTCGAAACTCAGGCAAAATTGTCACAGCAATCGTCAAATTATCAGAGGCACCAATTGTCTGAAGAAGAGCGACGTATTAAGGAACAAATCCTTAAAAATTACTCACAAACAGAATTTAAAGAAGAAAATGGTGATGACGAGGAAGAGGAATTAGATGAAGAAGATCCAGATTTAGAGAAAAATACAAACAAGTCAGACGTTCAAAAATTAGCAAAGGAAAAGCGCGAGCAGGCAAGACTTGATTCGCAGCAAAAGAAACAAAAAGATAAGGAAGATCGAGCTAAACAGAAAGCTAATCGTGATGAAAAGAAGGCTAATAGAAAAGCAGCAGCTGTTAAAGGAGAACGACGACGATGATGAAATTATATCCAGAATAAAATTGTTATTCCAAAATTTCCTCATCCAATAACTCATTCAAGTCTTTTATCAATGCATGGCAGAGAAATTAAAAATAAAAAAATTACAAAGAATTTTAAATATTATTAGTCTATGCTTTTGTATTTTGTTTTTTCTTATTCTTCTTTTCAATCTCTTCCTTAAATGCTGAAGGACAAATCTTGTTATTTAAACATATTGCACATTTTGGATTTTTTGGTGTACAAATGGTTTGTCCAAAACCGACCAACATTAAATTTACTTCTTGCCAATATTCTCTCGGTAACCAACTCTCCAATTCCTCTTGTGTCTTCTCAGGTGTTTTTGTGTTGACCCAATTTAAACGATTTGATATGCGATGGACATGAACATCAACACCAATTCCAACAATATTATTCCAGCAGTCTGCAAGTGCTATATTTGCCATTTTCTTGCCTACTCCAGGCAATTTTAATAGTTCTTTCAAGTCATTTGGTACGTCAGAATTGTGTTGGTCAATTAGAATCTGTGATGACTGCTTAATATGTTTAGCTTTTGTACGATAAAATCCAACTGGCTTGAGTAGTTCCTCTAATTCAGTTTGATCAGCTTTTGCAAGATTTTCCGGTGTAAATCCATATTTTCTGTGAAGAAATTCCATTTTCAGTTTCATGATTAAATTTGTGTGACAAAAAATTACCTCAATCGTTGACATGCTGCAAAAGTCACTTCATCTCGAGTTTGTGCTGATAACATTAAAGCGACCAATATTTGGAAGCGCTGATTTGCAGGACTAGCCTTTTTATCAGCACATTGTTCACATCCCATTGTATCGACTGGAGATGGATGTTCTAATCGCATTTGTTTGACATTCTTAAAAATTGTTTCCCAATCTTTTGGTGCAATTTTTATTTTCTTCTTTTCCTCATCTTCTTCGCTATTTTTGTCATTTTCATAACTTACCGCAACATGCTTTCTATTTTTACCTTCCTTTGATGTACTTGCTTTCATTTTTTGTAATGAAATTGATGAGAATTTATTAAAATTAAATATTTTACGTCTTAACACAAAAATCAACATCCAATGTTTTAACCCTTGTGCGCATGCGTAGTTCATTTAAATCTTTTTATTAACGGTTAGAATCGTGAATAGAACAGCATGAAACAGCATAAAAGGAACTGATGATTGGATATATTATACGCAGGTAGAAAATTCTTTAACAGGTTACTTAAATCAATATATATACTTAAATATTTGATTCCCAATTAAGTTGATAGAATTTTTTACTGGATGTTTGATTAAAATTAAAATTTTTCATTGGATTTTTATAATTTTTGATTTGCTGTGTATAGGCTCTTTTAATCTGCATCAAAATCAATTATTTTCGAAGATAATGCCTCACAAAAGACGAGAACAATGGAATAAACATCAGCTAAGTATTTAATCCATCATTAAATCCAATTTCAAAATAAATCAACGTAAATTTTATTATTAATTAATATTAAAATTAATTTAAAAGACCACACTGGATCTCAGTGTCTGTTGATGTAATAATGCAGTTATATTTGTACAATAACTTTCAATTATCACATGTTGTAAACGATGCAACATGCTGATAAGTTGAAATGTAAGAAAGAAGACATACAGTAATGGAAAAATGATGCACAAAAGTTCTTTCTTCGTAATTTGTACGTAAATTAATTTAAAGAAAATTCTTAAGTCTGATACTGTTACTTGAAAACAGTTATTGGTTTTTATTAGTCCATCGTCAATGCTTGTTAAAGGCTTATAATATTATTTTCGTGAAAGATTCACTCTTTAATAATTTGATAGTCAATTAATTGATCATAAATGTATTTATGATTTCCCATAAAACATAATACGAAAGCTGGCTATGAATTATGATCGATTGGAAGAGCTTTAATAAAGTTTATTTTACGGGATTTGAGTCATTAAGTTATTGTTGCACAAATTGAATCCAATATATGCGTCTCTTTGATCATTTTCTATTAATCAGGTGGATAATTGAATGGCTTAGAATTAATGACCATTTGTTGAGTGCCGTTGATTTCTTGAGAACTCATAATTTCCTTAGGTACATACTCTTGAAAATAAAGACTGACTTAATGAAGATAAATTCCTTATTTTTCGAAAGAATTAAGTGAACCGAATTTTCAAGATTTAGCAAACACGCAACCAAGATATATAGATGGGCCAATGCAAAAAAGTTGCCGTTTTTAACGGATAAAAATTTGAAATTTTTAAAATTTTTGTAAACACTAATACCATGAAAGAAATTTGGAAAATTTTATTCTCAATTTTTTGAACTTTTCATCAGAGATCGAAGCCGCGACGAATAAGCCGGCTAGCTTAGCTAAGCCGACTAAAATAAGCGAAATTTTTAGCCGACTTATTTTCGTCGCTAAAATAAGCGGGTTTTTTAGCCGGCTTATTTTTGTTGCTAAAATAAGCGGGTTTTTTAGCCGGCTTATTTTTGTCGCTAAAATAAGCGGGTTTTTTAGCCGGCTAATTTTCGTCGCTAAAATAAGCGGATTTTTTAGCCGGCTTATTTTCGCCGCTAAAATAAGCGGAAATTTTAGCCGGCGCTTATTTTCGGCTTAAGAGATAAATACTCGAGCTAATTTTCAATATTAAACTCGAGATTATTTAAATTATTTTTCTTATTTTATATATAAAAGTCATTTCTGCTTATTCTTGTGAAGTATATAATATAGTTAAAAAATGGTAAATATTATTTTTTCATCATTTTTCATTTATTTTTTACCAGAAATATTATAAAAATTAATGACAATAATTACTAATTGATATATTAAAGTTAACATATTAAAGACAAATAATTGGTAATTGTTTAAATTTCATGAATTTTTGGTAACAAAATAAATAAAAAATGATTAAAAAATAATATTTAACATTTTTTAACTATATTATATACTTCACAAGAATAAGCAGAAATGACTTTTATATATAAAATAAGAAAAATAATTTAAATAATCTCGAGTTTAATATTGAAAATTAGCTCGAGTATTTATCTCTTAAGCCGAAAATAAGCGGCGGCTAAAATTTTCGCTTATTTTAGCGGCGAAAATAAGCCGGCTAAAAAATCCGCTTATTTTAGCGACGAAAATTAGCCGGCTAAAAAACCCGCTTATTTTAGCGACAAAAATAAGCCGGCTAAAAAACCCGCTTATTTTAGCGACGAAAATAAGCCGGCTAAAAAATCCGCTTATTTTAGCGACAAAAATAAGTCGGCTAAAAATTTCGCTTATTTTAGTCGGCTTAGCTAAGCGACCTTAGCGGCTTCGATCTCTGCTTTTCATATAGTTTTCGTGGGAAAAAAGCATTAGATACGATAATTTACATGATATTATTACTTTACTAGTCACAAAATTGAGATCCAGTAAACAAATTTGAGTTAAAAATCAAAAATTAAATTTGGATTTTTTTTAAAAAAATTTTTTTCAATTGTTTGTTTACAAACAGAAAAAAAGCGTATGGTCGCGTATGGTCGAGTGTGGTCGAGTATACTTTGTATTGGCCCATCTATATATCTTGCACGCAACCTTCAACAGCGCACATTTCTTGACTAAGCAGATAGGAATAGGAATTTCTAGTTCTATTTATTTTGAGCTCATTAGAAAAGAAATGAGATACTTATGTAACTTATCCGGCTAATTTAATATTTGATGCCTTAATAAATTGCTCAATTTCGCTTAACAAGATTCTCAACAATAATCCAATCTATAATGCTAAAAAAATGGTTAATTGTGTGTGTCGAGTGTGAAATGTGCTAAGAAACTCGTGATATTACTGACATAGAAAAGAAGTGTTACAAGCTCTTCTAACAATTCATCCATCCATCCATCTATCTATCTGTGTATCTATGATGATGATGATGATGTGAAATATCAAATTTATAAAAATAAAAGATGAGAATACAAAAAAGTATGAAAAAGATCCAAGAGATTATAGATTGACAGTGAATGGATCTGCCAAAGAATGGAAAGGTATCAAAGAACATGGACAAGAGATAGGAAAAATCACATAAAGTCACACATTCATAAATTATCCAACCAACTGCGCTTTCAACAGCTTCCATCGACATCAATGAACGAAAAAGATGAGAAGGAATAAATAAAAATAAAAAAAGCTACAAAAAGTAAAAGATTGAATAATTCATCACACACAATTTCTTTTATGCTTTACTTCCATCAATCATTCATTCTTACACTGAACGTGTGATAATAACTGTATATATACATAACAACTAATTAATTTCCATCTCAAAACAGTCAGATGTATCTATTTATTTATCTGACACGATAGGGAAGCGAATCAGCAAGTTTAAAGTAAGTTCTTGTAAGCGCAGATTCTGTCTTTAGCTCTTAAGACTGTTGAGTACCTAAATGAAAGCTTAGCATCCAATTAATACACAATAAATCAATATTTATGGATGTACCCTCATCATTCAAATAATCATAACTTTTACTCATGCTGATTGGCATCGAGAGTCAAAGTGATTACAAAAATGACGAGATTACATGCCAAAAATGGCACTAAAAAAGAACGAATAAAGGAGAAGAAAATGAAATTTTTGTGGCTAATTTAAATTGTGATTCATGACTAAGGAAAGCTTGCTTATGACTAAAGTCGGTGAAGAGAGAATGAAAGTAGAATGCCACATAGAGCTTAAAATAAAAGACTTTTTACCCAATTTCTTCACATCCAGCCATAAATCTTGACCTAAAATGCAATTAATTGATGAATTGTGCGAAATAAAGGTTAACTCAATATTTACCTTTAAATATTTAGAAGATTAATCGATTGTAATAAAATTCAATAAAATATTATCGATGAATGATGAAATTCGAAGAAATCGAGATGTGCCATAAAGAAATTTTATTTGGAATTTATGTGGAGTATTTTATCACTTAACGCAGCTGCACTACAATCCTTCATTTTTCGTATACAATAATTTATATACTTACGTACTCGGACAAATGATTTTATTGCGGAATAAAAAAAGAGAAAGAAGCTGTCGGAAAATAAATCGTAAGTACAAAATCGTACATGAAATGAAGTAGTGAGTTTTATATCCACAGGTGGGTTTTAATGGCTAGAACGATTCTGTTATGAGTTCAATGAAAAAGAATTGAAGCTTCGTTAACTAAAAACTTGATCACTTAATAAATATTTTGTAAATCTGAGAAATGCACAAAATTGCAAGTTAATCTACATAAATTACATTCCTAACAATCAAAGTTAGGCATTTTGACGTCAACAACAAGATCCAGTATCCAAAAATTTATGCTAAAAATTGAAATTAAATTGAAATGTAAGAAAAATTGGAAAGAACTCGAACAGAACATGATTTAATACCGTTAAGATCTTATTTATTGTTTCGGACCTCTTATTATACATTTTTCTTATTTACCGACTTACGATTATTACATTTTCACTTGTATTCAACGGCATTGATGACAATTGTGGGATGAAATTTGGCCAGATAGAAGGGCGTGCATTTAATCAAGCAGAAATTTTCATTACTATGGACATTGAATCAACAGAGAATGTTGATGGGAAGGACACACATTTTTCACTTCTTGAAGGTTCCAACATTTTTATTGCACTTGACCTTGTATCTTGAAAAGCTATTTCTTGGATTCTCAAAAGAAAACTTTAATCAACACCGGCAAGAAGGAAATTAAATTGAAATTAAAAAGTGCAAGAAGAATGAGAAGGAACAAGAAAAAAAAATTGATTCATTCAAGAAAAAAAAAGATGTGCGAAATAGTAAAAGAAAGATTCCATCCAGCAAGAAGAGAGTGGCGCAGAAGAAAAGAAAATTAATATAAGTATATCATGAGAAAAATTCAATCAGCAACATTATTACAATATCTCTCATTCTTACCTTCTTTACGTTTGTCGACGACTTAATGGAAAGAAACTCTCGGAAGTCTCGACAGTCTTACCGTGGATTTCGACTTGAGTAGACGTCTCGAAATAAATATAAGCAAATAAGCAAGCAAGCTCAGAAGCAGAAGAAGTAATAGGAATAAAGCAAGAAAATAAATAGTAAAGAAAATTTTTCAATTATTTCGTTAAACATAGAAGAACAACTAACGATAAATAGAAGAATCATCTATGGGAGTGAGTCAGATGAAGGAAAAAGTTTTTTCTTCAAGACAACTCAATGACTGAATTCAAGAGCAAATAAATGATTTTAAAAAATGTTAATTTTTGAAGTGAAAGAAAAGTAAAAAAAAAAGTGAATTTAAAGTGGACAATTTAAAGAAAGAGAATTTAGGACATTAAAAGTGAATTTATTTAAAGTGAGTGAAAACTGTAGCTTCTTTAATAAATCTTGACCTGCTAAATTGCTTTTATGCCACACATAAATCTTTTTAAGTTCCCAACAATTAGCTATAAAGAAATTTAATTCCATTCTTGAGTCTTGAATTCCACACAATTAAACTGAATTTTTTTCATCTGTTTTACCAGTCAGCATCTTCATCCTAAATCCCATCCATCATATGTGAGAAAAATTATTTCTGACTTTAAAAAAGAAAAAAAGTTGTAAATGAACAATTTAAAGAAATAATTAATTACTGTCAATTGCGCAAAAAGTCATAACATGTAGGAGTTCTCACGTCTTAGAAAAAATATATACAAAAACACTGGGGGATTCATATTTAAGGCAGTAGCTCAAGCTCAAATAAGTAAAGCAAATAAAAAGCCTTTCTGTGCTTTACAAAATATTTCAATTTTTTATTTTTTTGCCATTATTTTTTTCCCATTCATTGCATTTCTCATGCCGTTGTAAATTATTCAAGCCAAGCCAACTCAATTCAATGTCATTAATATGCTGAAGGTCGCATTAAATTCATCAATTCAATTTTCTTTCGATGAAACAAATAAGAGACATTGACGATCGCAGAGGAAGTGCATAAATCTCTTACGTAAGACACAGAACATGATTGTTTATTCTTTTACTGCACTCGTTTATTACTTTTTATTCGTATTGATGATTATCGAAAAAACGGCATTTGAGCTTCGCATTGGAATTTTGTAATTGTTGGTTTGATGGATTGAGCGCATTTAAAGGATTTTTACAGTAAATTACATCTACTTAAAATTTTGAAAAAAATTCAAGACATCTATAGTAGACAAAAATCTTCTATTAATAACTCTGAGTAGCATAAAGTGTGATCTAATCAGTACATAATCCAAAGCGAGCATTAATACACATTTGCCTCGCGAATGGTGCTTTAGTAAAAAGAATTTAATAATCACCCGTGATCGAGAAGATGAGGAGGTTAATGATCTTCTTATGGGATACATAAGCAGTAAGCAGCAGCAAAAAATGAAGATCGAAAAAGAATAAACTCTTTTTTTGCCTCATAATTAGTTCTTTCTTCTCCTTCTTTATTATTTTAATGGATTAAGTCATTGATCCGATTCTATCGAAATCTAATTCATTCTTAACGCATATACACTCCCCGTCTATAATTTGGAAGTGAGATGGGAAGAATACATTATGAAAAGAAGTCCAAGTTCAAGCGCTGAATCTTCAATTATTCTGTAATTCGTTTTCATTAGAGGCAGTAGAGAAAAAAAAAGCTAGAATAATGCTTCTTCTTGCAACAGCAAAATGTTGTTAACATCGTCGACTAAAGCAGAATAAATTCTTCCATTTCTTATGATTATGTGTCGTCCATAGTCCGTCTTGGTGCTTAGTGTGTAGAAAAAATAGAAAAGAATTTTGTTTTACAAAAAAAAAGCACGACAAAAACTAAAGATCTAAACGCTGCGGCAAGCAGTAAACGGATGAACCTGTTTCGCTATTGCTAATTATAGAATTTCTTCAGACTATTAATATATATACATCCATGTGTACAATTTAAATTCTTAGAAAGGAAAATAAATTGTTTTACTCTACTGCAATTATTTGATCGAGTTTTGTTTAGTAATTCTCAGCAGCTAGCTTAGATCTCTTAAGAAAATAAATATATCTATAAAAATGATGATAAGTGAGAGTTTATGTTGTGTGACGCACTGCAAATTAATTGCCATTTTTATTTTATTGATGAATGATATTTATAGACAATTTCTTCTATCTTTGTAATAAAGAAATTAGCTCAATTAATAAAATCTCTCATTTCCTTCAATGTCTGCTATTCGATGTGTTTGACAACTTTGATGCTTAGATTAGATTCTTTCCGATGCTTTAAATTGGGTTCTTAAGAATTTGGCTAAAATTTTGTTTAAAATTTATTTAATTTTAATCTCGTCCGTCAAATTTTTGTAAGAATCACAAATAATCCGTCCACTGTTTTTTCGATTTGTCACCCAATTGAAGTGGTCAATTAAAACTGTAAACAAAAAACGACGATTCGCGATGATTTCAAGGATTAAAGCAATAATTTTCGCAGATTCAGATTGCTCAATTAAAATTTCAACTTTATGACCACAGGAACGAGTTGTTTTCGTAACTAATAAAATAAAACAAGCAATCAAATTTTTATGAAAAATCGTGCATGGACCACAGCTTCGAGGCAATGAATCTAATTACCCATATTATGAGATTCGAGATAATTTTTTAAGCAAATTTTGCGTGCCTGCATGACTAAAGCTCCACAGGTTCTCATTTTTTTACGTTATTTACTTTTCATTTTATTCGATATGTGGCACGGACGAGATGTAAAAATGTGATTCTTTTAATAATTTTTTTTCGCTATCGGAATTGACACACAATTCAATAGAAGACATCTTTCACTCAATTTGTTCATTTCTATTTTTGCAAAACTGGCACTGGAACAAACGTGATTATGAATATTATTGGCATATTCACACATATTTACACAATCTCAAAATTGATACTTTAATATATCTTGACACAACAAAAGATTATTCCTACTGTATAATATAAAGCAACAGCAGCAGCTCATCAGTATTGTTAAGAGAGAAAAAAAAAAGTATTAAGAATAAAAGTAGCGAGCAAACAAAAATAAAAATAAAGAATATAAAGGCAAATCCGTTATTTCCACTTGCTAAATAAACAGCTGGAATGAAAACTGAATTGTTTGTGAATGAAATGAAATGAGAGAGGAACGAAAAGAAGTAATTTCATCATCATGAATCTTCTTCTTGATATCCACTTAATATCTTATAATTTTAAGTGAATTTCTTCTTCGTTCCTTGAGTACATCCATTCAATTATTTGTGCACGCACAAAGCAGCAACAATAGCTATGTACATTCTTGGATAATTCAATGTTGATGACGATGGATGGGTAAAGTAGAGCAATCTGTCATCGAAAACACACTTTGTGATGAGGTTTTGGGAAAAATAACAAAGGTAAAAAAAATTGTGCCAGTCTCGACATCAGCAAGGAAAGAAGAGAATGAATGAAAAAAGATAAATTATAAATGATATGCTGTAAAAAAATATCACGCGTCGTTCCAAATATTTCTTCACTCTCTTTGAAAGGAAAGAGGGAATTCTCATAAAATTAAAAATAAAATGAGTGAGACATAAAAAAAAACAAAACGACGATGAAAATTAAGTGGTTGAGGCAATAGAATTAAAAATCTATTCATCATCCATTAATGTCATGTAATAATATTGAAATGTTTTCACACACTAATGATCGAGATAATGATGGTGATTTAACGCCGTGTCAATAAGCCACACACACAGAAATTAGAAATTATTACTCTTCTTAATGACAGCTTGCCTACCTTTGGGCAAGATTAACTCAAGTTAGCTACTTCAAGTGTTTGTTGAAAGTTCTTGAGAGCTTTCATTGAACTGTACATGGATGCGCTCTTTGCAATCACAGTAGGTGGCTACCTATGCATCTTCATGACATTAACGGAGGAATCTTCATGTATGCGAGTAATTAACAATTTTTTACAACGTCGTTTTGCCACTCCAGTAGTGTCTCCTACTTCTTTTATAGCCTCACTCAACTTGTGTTAAAGTGTTAAATTAAAATTAACAACATTTTTTTCTCACGCATCTCTTGCTGTTTGCTGCTTGTTCTAATCCATTCGAGACGTTTTTCTAATGTTATGATTTATTAATCGCTCTAGTTAAGCTTCTATAAATAAATTTTTTATGGATCAAAACATAATGAAATTTGAATACAATAGCTGTTTATGCTCATAATCTGAACAAATTTTTTTGACTATTTCGTGAGAAAATTCTCTTGAAATAACAATGACTGTGGCTTTGTGTGCCTCATAAACTTTGTAAATATGATATGTGTGGAATTATTAAGGCAATCAAATCATCATAATAATAATAATGTGGCTTTAAAGTAGCAATTTTAAGGAATAAATAATAATTTACTCTTTTTGTCACATACTCTAGTTTCTTCTTGTTAACAATGAAGAGAATAATTATACTGCTTACCGTCTCGTTGGGATTGTCAATAGCACACCCAACAGCAATGCCAGCAGATTTGTCGAACGTACCAGAAACGGATAGTGATAAATCAAGGAAAATCATTGGACAAAGGTAAGAATGAGGAACTAATTTTCAATAGAACTCATCGATGACTAATGAAAATCATTACTTTTACTTTATTTGCATTCATAAATTAGTGTCGTGACTTCGGTTAGTGTGATAATGAATGGCAATGAAGAACCTCAATTTACTGATGCAGTTGGAAAAACAGTACCAAGACCATTTGTTCCGCCACAGGTTGCAAGTCCGATAAATTTATTAAATCCAGATCGTTATGAATTTTACACATTTAACGATAAGGGCGAGCTTGTAAAAAGATTGATGACATTGAGAGAGATTCAAAGTATTGTTGCAAATGGTAACGGTGCATTGATTGCTGGTGATAATGATCCAAACGAATCTTCATCTGTAATGCTCAATTCTATTCCGTTAACAAACTCAAATCACGATTCTGACACAAAAGTGCAAGACATTGTAGATACGGTTCAAAATGTATTAAGTCGTGAAATGGAGAATAACAAAAATCTTTCGACTATTCCACATGAATTGTTGGATACACCTAACGTCTCGTCGTCATGGTCGATGATTTTGCCCGCAATTTTCGGAAACACAGGTGATGAAATATTGCCACAAATTCCAATAAACATGACTCCAGAAGCTGAAGTAATTGATACAACGACAACAAAACAAACAACTACGACTAGACGCCCAATTAGTAAGAAACCGGTAGCAAATGTTACTAAAAAAGTTTCTACAACTAGAACAACGTCAGCTCCAAAGAAGCAGACAACAAAATTGGAACAAAAAATTACTCAATCCACAACAGTACCGTCAACAACAAAAAGAACGACTTTACAGACGAAAAAACCAATTACATCAAGCACTACCAAGAAACAGCAAACTGTAAAGTCAAAACCAACAAATTCAGCTTTCAGAAGTACAACTAGACGACCTGTTGTTTCTATAATCAATAATATTCCATCGATTAAAGATGATAGTTATGAGGAAACCACAAAAACTGTATTAATTACAAGCCGTCCGTACACGACCACAAAATTATCACCAACATCTGAAAGTACAACAACTAGGTCTCCAGTAAATAGAACAACGACTAAGAAAATCATTAGGAAACCTACAGTTTCAAGCGTTAAGAAAACCAGCACGACATCATCTGTACTTCAAAAAGTACCAGCAAGCTCATTGATTAAAGATTCCCAGATAACAAAAATTGAAATGAAGCCTGTAATAGTTGACCTAAAGAATGAGGAAAATAAAGATAAAATTGAAAGTAATTTCGACAAAACGACACACGCACCAAGCACGATCTTATCGACTCTCTCAATCATTACAAGTACAACACAGAGACCAACAATGATGGAAGTTGTAAAAATAGAAACTATCGCACCCCCAACGAAGATATTTACAAAAACGCCATCAACAATATTAAGCACATCAACTACAGAATCTAAGGTACCAAGCAGCTCACCAACTACAATTTTAGTCTCAAGTTCTCAACCAATCACGACTGAAAAGGAAAAGTTTACAACAATGTCACTAATGCCAATAAAATTAGAAACTTTTACTCCAACAGAACAGTCGAAAATTCCAGAAACAACTGTAATGGAAATGATAAATGAAGAAACTACAAGTGTCGAGCAGCCATCATCGGAAGAAATCCGTCAAGACCTTGCAATCAGTCAAATCATTGGTTCACTTCAACATGATAATTTCAATTTAAATCACTTATTTAAACCATTCTATAATGAGATGAAAGAAGCTTCATCAACAACAATGACACCGTCGCATGCTGACGAAAGCACAACAAAAATACAAATTGTAGAGCAGGAATCTGACAAAATAAATCACGTGCCTGAAAAAGTATTTGTTAATAATCAATTACATTTGGATGAGAAAGAGCCAATAGTGAAAGATATTCCCACAACAGAGGCGCCAGATACAGATGAAATGACAACAATAGAGAATCAACCGACATTTGAAAAGATCACAACAACCGTGAATTCGAAAGAAGATTCCATTTCATTGTTGGAAAATAACGAAGTAATGGAGACAATTGAAAAGCTTTTACTAGAACAAAATAAGTCAAAAAATAAGGTAAATGCTGAGAAACTTGACATTCTTGGATTTGATGATGATGATGAGACTGAATTGCAATTTGAAAATACTTTTAATAATAATAAAAAGACAACAAAAACCACGAAAGCTCCATTAGTATTTACAAGAGTCACACAACGTTCAACGGAATTGCCTCCAACGACGACTTCAATAGCCAATGAAGAAAGTGAAACGACAATTTCAACAATTCTTAGTGAAGCACTTTCAAATGTCATTGAGCAAATGATTAAAGAACAAGAATTTAGAAAAACGTCTACGGTCAGTACAACAGAACTGCCTCAACAGACAACAACCAAACCTATTATAAAAGTGTCTACAGTAAGTACAACTTTAAAACCTCAGACAGAAAAATCTACAACAACAGTCATAGAAACGCCACAGACAACAAGTAAAACGACGCCTGAAGCTATAGAACCATCATTAGATGAATTAAATAAATTACTTTATCATTATCAAGATCTGAGTTCCATACCAAATGAATTGGAGTCATTATCATTAGTTAAAGGAGATACCGTCACGACAACAGAAACTCCAATGACTGAAGTTTTAGAGACGAGTACATTCGAGAAGGTTAAAAAAGTGCATCCAATTATCGAAGAAAAATCATCGTCGTCCTTGCATCATGACAAAATTTATAGCGAAATAGACAGCACAACTGTATCATCAATTTTAGAAGATGAAACAACAACAACTGAAGACCCAACGACGCAAGAATTTACAACATTTTTCTACGTGAGTGACGGTTCAGTTGAGGAAACAACTGATGATAATCTTGGCGAATTTACAACAGAACAATTTGTAACGAGCGAAAAGAGAATCAGCGAGAGGAAAAATGAAGCATTTACCACAACATTCCCGCCATTAACAGATTCTGATGAAGATAATGATACAGAAGAGGCTGATCTGGTTTCTAATATGTTCGATGCAATCGGATTATCTTCGAATAGCGAAGAAGATGGAGAAGAAGAGAATACAAGTACTGAGAATAATCTTAAAAGTAACATTAATGATGCCCCAACAGAAAGTGAAGAAAGCGATGAGTTAGTAAGCACAATATCCAAGATTTCATCGACTTTAGATAAGACAATCCAAACAGATGTACCACTAGAAGGAAGTGAAGAAAGCGATGAAATTGTAAGCACAATATCCAAGATCTCATCAACACTTGATAAGACGATCCAAACAGACATAAATACAGACTTTACACTTACATCTAATATTGCAAATAGCTTGATATCTGTCGCTGATAGCATTTCTGACACATTAAATGTTGATAATGACGAAAGTGAGGAAAATACCGATACACTTTCAAGAACCACAGTTATTCCAAAAGAACAACATGAAAGTACATCGACGCAAAAAGTAATTACAGAAAATCACGAAGACGAGAAAAATTTGCCTGAGAGGGAAACTGAACATTTAATTGAATTGAGCAGTGAAGCATTTCAAGATACAACTATAGAACAAGAAGAAATGACAACGGAAAAAATTTATGAAGCAACAACAACATTGGAATCGACAATGTCGGAAGAAGATATACCTACAACTACAGTCTATAACGTACCAAATGTGATGAAAAAATTGCCAAAATTTCCCACAAAAAACCATAATAATAAGCATAAAGATAATGGAGTTCAATTAGTGAAAGATGATAATAGTCCAATGGTGCAGTTGAGTATAATAAGAAAGGAAGACTCATTGGAGGAAATAAATATCATGACACCGGCGATTCCGACAAGTACAAAAATTCCAATTACAGAAGGAAATTTTATTAAAATTGAGAGCATAGATATGTCAACAAAAAAGACGACAACTACTTCCAGTCCGAATTTAAATGACACCAAAAATAATACGCATGAGAATGTAAAGCCAATTTCACTTGCTCAACGTGCAACCACTGCAAAATCGAGTTCACTTCCCGACATTGTTCCTTCACAAGCGACCAAACTTTTAATTGAAAAACATACAGACAGTGGTGATGAGAAAACAGAAGAACCACTAACAGAGCGTGTTCCACTGATAGAGAAAGTTACAAAAGAAATGGCATCAGGGCCAATAATGAT
The DNA here is from genome assembly GCA_026123125.1 of Chironomus striatipennis. Taxonomy (NCBI): domain Eukaryota; kingdom Metazoa; phylum Arthropoda; class Insecta; order Diptera; family Chironomidae; genus Chironomus; species Chironomus striatipennis. Next base: position 32,548,431 of record CM047394.1, read on the forward strand.
GGCAAGTGATGAAAATTTAGTTCAAATTCAGATTCAAACAAAGCCGCCAACAACAATAATAACATCATCAGCCAAGACACCAATAGAATTTAAAACGACTTTATCAACAGCTGACAATGTTCAAAATATCAAAAATTCAATCAAGAATGCACAACAATTTCAAGTTCATACTCGACCGCTTGTGCAAACAATAGACTTAAGCTCTAGCCCACAAGAAAATCTCGGTTTAGCAGCAAGTACAGCTCATTTAAATTCAGACTTGAGTGATTTCTCGAAATTGTGTAATGAACTGGCATTTACATTCTGGAAGTCGATTACAGCTGATGGAATAAGTCAATCACGAAGTGTCGTTATTTCACCATTTGCATTAACATCAACATTATCAATGATTTTCCTTGGTGCACGCGGACAAACGTCTGGAGAAATGAATGACTTGTTGCGTCTTGATGACACAGTAACATTTAATCCACATGTCGTGTTTCGTAACATCTCTGAGTCTGTTGAGCAATCTCGAAATTCTGGAATCGCAGCAGCTGCATTTGCCAGAGAATTGTACAGCGATCGATCGAAAGGAAAACTTCTTCCATACTTTAAAGAGAAGGCACAACAATTTTATGGCGCACATGTTGAAGAAGTCAACTTTAATGTTGTAAATGATATTTTGAGACGCAGAACAAATTTGTTAGTTAAAAGACATACTTATAACAAAATCAAAGAGTATCTAAAAACCAACAATATTTGGGTCAATGAACCACTTGCTGCTGTTTCAGCAAACATTTTTATGGTATGTACTAATTTGACAGAGTTTCTTAATTAGTTTTTGTTTATTTAACGTCCAATTATTTTCTATTTGATACCTTTTCTCTAAAATATGTAGACTGATTGCTCAGGAACTCTATTTAATGAAAGAGATGGAGAGATGTTCTTCCAAGTTTCACCAGCAATACGACAAAGACGATTAGTTCCAATTCCTGCGGCAGTTTTTCGACGAGGTTTCACAGCTGGCTATGATCCAATTTTGGACGCTACTGCTGTTGCCTTTGGCGATGATTTACAATCGACAATTTTGGTGATGCCAGGTCAACAAGGAAGTCTTTTGCCGGGTGATAATTTAGAGAGATTAGAAAATGCTTTCTTAGATTCCTCAAATGATGTTTGGGGACGTTTATTGACGACATTTATGGAACGACCAGGACTTGAAGTTCAAATTCCAAGATTTTCACATCGATCACTAATCAACACAACTTATGCATTACAACAGATGGGATTAAAGGATATGTTTGATTCTGAGAAGGCTGATTTACGGGGACTTACTGGTGTTTCATCAAGCGACTTATACTTCTCAGACATGATGCAAATCAATCAGTTTACCACATGTGGAGAAGATAAAATTGGAGACTCACATCACATTGAAATTTATCCATCGCCTGCATTGAAGAGAGAATTTGCGAATGAAGAAGAACAGGCACGATATGAAATGGCATCAGTTGATGGAACGATGCAGTATAAATCAGTGTTTTATGATCCAATATATGACTCACGATACATGAATGTTCCTTTGCCACTTCGTCCACGACAAGCTAGACTACCCGAAAATCCTCGATTACGATTTGATCGTCCATTCCTTTATTTCGTACGACACAATCCAACTGGAATTATTTTGTTTATGGGAAGATTTAATCCACGCCTCTTGCCATAAACGGCAATTAATTCAGGCATTCAATTAATTTTTATCATGCATTTAAAGACGATTTATTAAATCATCTGTTGATTTATTTACATCATTAATGATAGTAGCGAGTTTTATGTAATAATAGCAAGTACACAAAAGTTCTCTCTTTCTAAATTTAAGTGACTGATGATAATTTATACATTTAATCCTTAATCTGAAATCTCTCAATGGTACAGCATGCAATTGATTTCAGATTGACGAACTTCAAGCAAATGAGCTTTTAATTAAATTTTAAGGCAATTATTTTGATACTTTTAAATTCCTTTTATTATTACGTATATGCAAAAGTCAAGTGAATAAGTAAAGTTATAGAGTTAATAGAATCTAATTTAGGTAAATACAAGTATTATGTATTACTAGAGTTTAGTTGATAAAAAAATTTAAATAAAAAAAAATTATTAAAAAAATAAAAATTTAGCAGTGTTCTCATCTAAGGCAGACAATTAGGCAGTAGACGTTTACAAAATTTCCATTTCACGCTCAATGCCGACAAATTTCAACTGTTCTGTTGGACCGTAACGATAATCAAAGAATAATTCTTCACCAGGTTGAATAATGCGCTTTGCAAAAATACCAATTCGATGATCGCCGTTAACCATTATGACTTTAGCATAACAGTTTGGATTTATGCTGTGATTTGCGAAACGGATTTTGTTACCTTTTCGTGTTGCATCAACAACAAAGTCATTATTGAGATTAAATAAGAAGCTACAAGCATATTTATCGTAGACTTTTCCTCGTCTGTCAGCTTCTTCTTGTGATATAATTTCACCGCAATATTCCTGTTAGAAATGTAAATGCACAAGACTATTAGCATCATCAACATCTTAATGACAGAATAATTTCTACTTACGCTAATGAATTCATTCTTTTGAGCTCCATCTTTCAAGAATATCCCCCATCCAGCTACATCCGATGGTGCCATTAATAAATGTTTACGTAATCCACGCTGTACGCTTACATTCTTGCATGTCATTTTATTCAAATGGAATTGATGAGCACCGCATTGACACAAATCTGGATCGCATTCACGAACAGCTAAATAGCATGAACATTGCTTTGTGTTACATTGAGCCTTACAACGACATCCAGGAAAACGATTTGGACATTCTGATGAGCAATTACAGAATTTCTCACAATAATTTGAGCTCTCATAGCATGGACAAGATGCCTGACATGGACCACTGTGATCACATGGCGTATAATTATAAACATTGTTTGCATTCGCTTCCTTCCTAGCATTCTTTCGGATATGCATGGTCCACAATTTGGTATTAATCTTTTTCTTTTGTTGCTTTCGAGGCGGTGAAGCATTTTTTCCCAGCTCTAACGGTTCTGTGTGTTTAAGCTCTTCCTGTGCAAACTCATAAACTTGTTGACACGTTTTGGTCTGTAGACCTCGTGCAATAGCACAATAATTGTTGAGAAAACAACGATGTAAGACACGGAAAAATGATTGGTCAGATCCAGTCCATACGTCATCAGGTTCCAATGCTGTATCGAAATTAACCATAGATTCACATTTTGATTCTCTTTTCTTCTCATCAGCATTACTTTTACTTTTTCTGTTATCAGAAGTTGAAGTTTTTACGCCTGCTAAATGCATATAGCATTTATCACTACATGGCTCATCGACAACTTCCAATTCTGGACCTTTACGTTTTTGTAAATTTGGTCCTGGATTTGTGGACAATCTATGCAAGAAGCAATCATATTTGAAGCATCGTCTGCAGAACAATGCATGAAAAGAATGTAAAGTTTGATCATGACTGACCGATTCAGCATTTAATCCATCAATATTTGGTGTACAATATTCTGGTGGACGATTTGGATCGACACTTTTTGTTAGTTCTATATAACTTTGTCTTAATTCTTCTGGAGATCCTTTAGTTGGAAACATTTCACTAATTGCTTGAAATATATTTTGACTTGGAAATTGATCCTTTACATCACTACTCTCCTTAGCTGGATCTTGAATTGCATTCGAATCAGAATCTTCTTTCATTTCCTTCTCTTTTTCACGTGTTAATGGCTTATTGACTGTTGGAGTTTCCACAGCTTTTGATTGAAATGGAATCATTGCTTTAACTAAGTCTACAAATAGCTTGTCATCAATAAATTCTTCATCATTATCTCCATGAACTTTTCCATCATAATTCTTAATCAATTCGTCTATAAATTCAGAGTCTTTGTCCAAAACTTCATCTCCCATGTATGGAATATTGTAAAGAACCTAGACGAAATAAAAATTGTTAATTTTTGGGTACAGGAAGTAAATCATGAATGAAAACAACTTACAGTCTCATCTTCGACCATAAAATTCTGTTGAACTGGTGCCCAACTGCACATATTGGGTATTGGAATGACATTCGAGAGGACATATGTTGGAACCGACTGCTTATTTCCATCATGTGTTGTTATTGTTGCCTTCTTTAAATGATCTTTATGCTCTGGATTAAATACATTGTCTTTAAAAGTACAATTAATGTTGTTAAGTCGCTCCAAAATCTCCTCAACATTTGCTTTACATTGTTTTCTGTGAATAAAAAGAAGTTATGAATGAACGTCCATGAACTGCAATATGTATGCACATTTAAGCGGCAAATTACCGATTTTCAACCCAAGTATCTACAATTTTCTCCTTTTCCTGAGACTCTTGAAGCGTTTTGAGACGTTCATACTCTTGTCTCATCTTCTTTTTAAAGTCTGAACTTATTTTAATCACTTTAGATGTGCTCATTTTGGCTAAAACTTAATTAATGATTATTTTATTTATAAAAAACTCGAATAAAGTCTGAATTAGTTGTTGTTGTTTTAAATTTAAAAAAAATTCAGCCGTTACGATTTTAGAAACTTTTAGGGACCTGATCTTGAACTTCCATGCGTTTATTAATTTTGATAAAATTTACAAGCAATCTTTGATTTTAATCTACATTTATTGTTTCTTCTGACATATTTCAATAAAAGTCGCCATATAAATTCATTAATTTGCAATAAAATTTTTTTAACGGAAATAATTCAAAACCGGGAAAAACATTAGAATCCAGCATGGAAGTCTTGATCAATTCGTGGCAGAAAAATAATTTATAAATTTAAAATTTGATTAAAAAAAATGAATTTATTTAATATTCCATCATCCTCAACGGAGCTATGTTTTGATTCTAATGAGTTCTTTAAGGTGTGTATCAATTATTTCCATAAAATGACAACAAAAGCTATAAAAATAACATTTAATTCTAGACAAATTTTTCTGTGGATGACTTTTTGCACAATTATCGATATTCAGCGACTTTAGAGACATTTCGTGATGATTTAGGAATATATTTAAAGATCCTAAGATCGGCTATGATAGAGCTGATTAATGAGGACTACGCAGACTTTGTGAATTTATCATCAAATCTTGTGAATTTAGATAAGTCAATCAACATCCTTAAAGATCCATTAATTCAGCTACGAGAGGAAATTCTATCAGTCAGGACAAATCTACAAGATTGTATGAATGATATAAATGAGTGCCTAAATGAAAAACGTCGATTTAGACAGATCCTTAAAAGCCTTAGTTCGTTAGAGACATCCAGAAAGTCATTAGAGAAAATTCAAAAATTAATGGATTCAGTGAGCAGTAACGATAATGATCGATCGATTGTATTGGAAAGAGTAGCATTGGAACTTATTCAACTGCAATTTAATGTTAAATATTGTCATCATTTCCTTAATGCCAATGAAAAGTCATTAGTTGATGAGCAAGAAGTGATTTTGTTAAATAATTTAAATACATACTTTCTGCAAGCATTAGACCAAAATTCAGCATCAAATGAGCTAGAAAGATGTTTAAGAATTTATTATACGCTAGATAAATGTAAATTGGCTGAAGATATATTCCGCAAAGAGACATCAGATTACATGGAAAGTATAATAAGCGAGAAAAACTTACACAAGAATCCAGAGAATTTGACAGGAATATATAATCAGATCTTAGACTTTGTGTCATTAAAAATGAAACAGCTACTAAGTTTGACTCGTGGAAAGACAGTGAAAGTTAAAGGATATAATTTTCTATTCAATAGCTTTTGGAGTGCTACAGAGGAACGACTAGAAACGAATCTTACTTCCATATTCAACCCCGGACTCCCAGATCAATTCTATCAGAAATTTATATGCACAATGGAGTTTCTTAAACGAATTGAAATGATTATTGATGATCCAGTGCTGATTGAGAAATTTCATGAACATGAGCAATATAGGAAGTTCCAAAAGCGATGGAACTTGCCAGTTTATTTTCAAATTAGAAATCAAGAAATATCAACGACACTAGAAAGTTTCTGTGACATAAATTGGGATACAATGATTGTGCAATCAGATTCTAATCAAATGCAAGTTAAAGTCTTTGTGGAAGTGATTAATTCAATTGCAACATGTTGGAAGGATGGAATTTTTTTGGATCAGCTTTATTCGAATTTTCTTAAATTAACTCTTCAGCTTATATCACGTGCAGTTCGATGGACACAAGATGTCCTCAAACAAACATCAGAAAATAGCGAGGAACTGAAAATTGACCTTCAATTATTCTATTCAATCTTTTATCGCGACATAGGAATATTAATACTTAAATTCCCACAAATTGAGGAACTGCTACATCAGAAATTGAAGGAAAATTTAGTCTTAAAAGACAAAATGGACATGACGAGCATTAAAAAGTGCTTTGAAGCTCCACAAAATGCATTTAGTGAATGCCAAAGAAATATTGAAAGTCAAATAATGAAGAAATTGATGATTTTGTGTCTTAAATCTATCAAAAATGTTCAGGACATTCCACGATTATTCAGAAAAACAAATCGTGAAGTTCCAACAAAACACTTGCCATACGTTGATCAGATTCTACAGCCAATTGATGACTTTATGCAGAAATATTCACAAAATTATCAACCGGATGTCATTCAACGGATATTAAAGGAACTGTTTAGTAAATTAACAATCCAGTATTATCAGTCCGTCAGTGAAGTTCTCACGTCCGTTCAGAGAACTGAAGAATCATTGAGAAGATTAAAGAATTTGAAAAAATCACAATCATCATCAGTTGTTAGCGACGAGCGACAACTTATGTCTGACGATGATAAAATTCGATTACAGCTTCAAATTGACATTATGCAGTATGTAAAATGTGTTGAGGAATATAAATTGAATCGAGATGAAATCGATAGTCTTGTGGCAATAATTAATTTAATCGGCGATATAACAAAAGTTAAACTTGCAATTAATTAATATATTTTCTTTTTATTATTATTATTAAATATTTAAATTAAAGTGATTAATAAAAGTTTTACATTAAAAAAAAGTTGATGAAGATTTTGAATTTTTTTTTTTTTTTTGAATTTATAAACCGTTAAATTTTGAAACCAATTTTGAGAAACTTGCGAATGTTTGAGTTTGTCTCCTGAAACCTTACAACAGCCTATTTATTTAAAAACCTTACAATAGCTTATTTGTGGTATGAAACCATACAACAGCTTGTTTTTGCAACGTGAAACCATAAAACAGTAATTTTGAGAGCATAAATCTAAACAATAAACGATTTTAAAGTAAAGCCATAAAAAAGCATTTTTCAGTGTCCAAAATATTCCATAATTCAACAGCATGCAGAAGCACAGAATATTTCAGTACGGACAAACGAATATGCGATCATGAAGGGGACAACAACTTTAATGAAAAATTTTCAATCAACAATTTGTATGGAACGAAAAAAAAAAAATTAAGGGGGGGTTTTGGGATTTTTTTTCCCTAAAAACCCTAGCAAATTGAAGAAATTTCCCAAAAAGAGGGGTAAAGAAGAGTATTCTGGACCACTAAATAAGAACTTAATTAGGACAAAATCTTCATAAAAAACTATTGTTTAAAACTGGCACACAGCCTCAGACCCCCTTTTCACCTAAAAATTTGACGCAATTTGACGTAATAAGTGAACGACCTCCAAGTACGATCAGTTAATGTTGACTGATTTTCAAGGAATGTAAATTAAACATAACATTAACGTATAACTTGTGTATTATTAATGTTAATACATTTCTTTAAAATTGCGAATAAGTATGGTTAGTGAAAATCGTGAACATAGAATATAAGTAGACCAATGTAATAATCTGTGAAAATTTTATCGAATTTTTTCAGTCATTGATTCCAAATTTTTATTAAACCTTTATTACACAAGGATACTCTGGACGAATGAGAAAAGAAGTTTTGAACTAATAATTCAGTATTTTGTACAATTAGCTTGCAAGTACACCCAATCCTAATCACTTCCAAATGTCTAATCCACAAAATTCTTGATCTGATCTAGATTTTTCATACATTCGATCTAGAACTTTCGGTAATTATTCATCGCCATCTTCCCTCATCATTTGTTCAATCAATTTCCTTCGTTCCTCAGCCTGTCTCATTTGTCTTAGTACAAGACTTTCATAATCTGATTCTGTTACTGTATTTCCTGCCTTTTTACTTTTTGGAGCATCACCAATCCACTCCATTTTCAATGGATTGCTTATGATTCCTTTCTCATACTGTACTGCCATTTCTGCTGCATCTTGATTCTTAAATTCAACTACAGCACTTCCTTTCTTTTTTGATGAGATAACTAATGCTACAACATCTCCATATTTGTCTAAGAATCTTGTTAAATTTTCATGACTATATCCTCCATTTGTGGCATCATTTTTGTCAGATTTCCATTTAATTTTAATTCGATGTTTTGATGAATCCCAAGTTGACGATGTTGCAGCAGATGATATATTTGTACTTGCAAAATTCTGTCTCATTAATTCATTCTCTTCTTCCAGAATCTTTTTATTCTCTTTTAAGACACGCTCAAGTTCCATTTGAAAGATTTCTTCTGGTGTTTTATTGTCATATTGTGAAGTTTTTCGACTTGCTGCTTCCTTTTCTCTCGCTTCCAATTCTGATTTGAGTTTTTGTCGTTTACTGTCAAGTTGTCGATTCCTAATTTCTGCCTCTTTCTTAGCCTTTTGGAGTCTATCGTAAGCATTTCGAGCTGATGTATCTGTTAATATTTGAAGTGCATCTTGAAGCTTGTGAAATAATTCAGCAGCTCCTGGATCTGGATTTTTATCAGGATGGCATGTTAAGGCTTTCTTTCTGTATGATTTTCTGATCTGAAATTAGGGAAAAAATTGTTAAATTTTGAGAATTAATGAAATTTGTAATTTTTGAGTAAATTTGACTTACTTCCGATTCCGTTGCATCATTGGCAACTCCTATAAGCTCATATAGATCAATTTCCTTATATTTCTTCACATCTGCCATCGTATTTCCATTAATTTAATTAAAAATTCTTAATAAAAAAAATTATTCGATTTAAAACGTAAACAAACAGCATGTAAACAACGACAACGACACTCTTGGATTTAAATTTAAATCTTAGGATTTATTTAACCCAATCAGCTGTGAATTTTCGTATCAAATGCGTAATATATTAATAGAAAATCGCGAAACAAAAAAATTAAATTTCATTGAGTATTTTTGCCTTAGTCAATTGATATTCAGTCATCATCTGTTAAAGTCGCGTGTTTTAAGTCAATTTCTCGTGAAAATCAGCTTGTCTTGTGGAAAATTTCATTCAACAATTATCCTTTAACTATTTTCCCATTCAATAAAACATTTTCTAGAACATAAACAAATCACATGAAAATTCTGGAAAATTTCTGCCAACAACCTTGAAAGGTATTTAGATATTAAGTCGTATTCAGTTTATCGGTAGACGAAGAAAAGATAAGAAGTTACTTAATTTGGAATTAAAAAATTGTTGCTAGTGAAATTTCTCAGTGACTAACTAATTAGCACAAAAAAAAAAATGGAATTTAATTTGATAATCAAGGATGATGCTAAAATTAAGCAGTATGAGAGCTGGGAAAGTAACGAGGAAATACAAATTTTTCGTGAATACTTAAGGATCCCGTCAGTTCATCCAAACATCGATTACAGTAAGTTCAAAATGCAATAGAATTAAAATATACAGCAGACATAAAACATCAGATGATACATAAAATCTATTTTTAATCCTCTTTTTATATTTGCAAAAAAAAAAAAAGAAATTAAAATTAGATTGTAAATAACGCCACTTAATATCTGCGTGCTAGTTGTATATGCCTTTGACATATAAATATTTTTATTTATTTTTTGTAGGAGATTGTGTACGATTTTTATTTCGACTAGCTGAAGAAATTGGATTGACATCTAAAGTTTATTATCCAGTTGAAAAAACTAAGCCAGTCGTTGTTATCAGCCTAGTTGGCACGCAGCCAGAATTGCCATCAATTATACTTAATTCTCATATGGATGTTGTGCCAGTTTTTGAAGAATATTGGACTCATAAACCATTCGATGCGGAGATGGATGAAGATGGACGAATTTTTGCGAGAGGTGCACAAGATATGAAATGTTGTGGTATGCAGTATCTTGGTGCTTTGAGATATTTTAAACGGAAAAATGTTACATTTAAGCGGACAATTCATGTTGTTTTTGTACCCAATGAAGAATTAGGTAATTTGATTGAGTCATGCGATTTATTTATAAATAATTTATTGTTAATTTTATTTGTATGAAAAGGTGGTCAAGGTGGAATGGCTGATTTTGTTCATACGACCGAGTTTCGGTCATTAAATGCAGGATTTTCTCTTGATGAAGGTAATTTTTGTTTAACGAATTTTTAGATTTTGAATTTTTCTTCAAAACCGTGCAAATGTTTTTAAGAATTTGGATGGTTTTATCATGGTTTACTTAAAAACCTATAAATATTTTCGATTTTCTTAAAACCGTACAAAAGTTTTTTTAAACGATAGTTTTAAATTTAAATGTTTTTTTAATTTGAATTTTAACGGTTTTTAATACAATTTTAATCCTTTTTTAAAAGAAATTATGCATGAAGTTCTAAATTTTAATATCAATGACTTAAAATTGCTTTAATTCGTAGGAATTGCATCACCAACAGAAACCTTCAACATTTACTATGCAGAACGTTGCATTTGGCATATAATATTCACAATAAATGGCAATAATGGTCACGGAGCTCTCTTATTGAAAGATACAGCACCAGAACGCTTACGTACTCTTCTCGATAGATTTTATGACTATAGGGACACTCAAGTTAAAAAATTACAAGATAATCCAGATCTCACAATAGGAGATGTAACTACAGTTAATATTACAATGATAAATGGAGGTGTACAGCTTAATACAGTCCCTCCAAATATTAAAATAATGACAGATATAAGATTAGCTGTTGATGTAAATCACGAAGAATTTGAAAATATGGTTAAGTCATGGTGTGCAGAAGCTGGTGACGTTGAATACGAATTTGATCTCAAAGATCCATATATTCCACCCACAAGCTTAGATGAGACAAATATTTATTGGTCAGCATTTAAGTCAGCAGTTAGTGAGTTGTAAGGAGCAATTAATTAATTTAAAAATTGCAACAAATAATTAATCAATTTAAAACTTTTACAGAGGTCTAAAGACAAAAGTTCAAGTGTTTCCCGGTGGAACTGATTCTCGTTATTTACGTAGTGTTGCGATTCCAGCTATAGGATTCTCACCCATGAATAATACACCCGTTTTACTTCACGATCATGATGAATTTTTACAAGCTGATGTCTACCTTGAAGGCATTGAAATTTATAAGAAAATTATTAATAATGTTGCAAATGCATAAAATGCTTTGTAAATTTTAATCAATTGAAAAAATAATTTTTTCTTGGCTTTAAAATGATTAAATATATACCAGCGGTTGTTTGTTGATCTTTGCGGTATTATCGAAAAAATTGTTGAATAAAAAAAAATTAATTTATTATGATAAATAATTTGGTTTTCATTTAATTCCTTTACTACCAGAGTTGCAATTAGTATAGGCACTTATGCACTGGTGAGAACCGTACAATTCCTTGATAATTTGAGAGGTTTTTTCAATTAAAACCTTACAAATTCTGATAAAACCGTACAAATTATCAAGAATTTGTACGGTTTTCGCCTGCGCATCCCGCCTGCGTTGCAAATCTGGTGCCTGTATCAAAACTGATTCATACATTATGAGGAAATAAAGGGATAATTGGTGGAAGTTGATGAACTTATAATTTTTTTAGACGTCAATCGTACGCGCAATGTGATAATTTCACTAAAAGATCAACAATTTAATTTCTTTGTTTCATTCACAAAGTGCAATTGTCTGTGCTTATCTTATACTTAATAAAATGTCCACATATAATGATCTGTGGCTGTAAAATTTAATGAAACATTCTGAATAGCTCTTTTGTTTAATTTCTATTAGTTAAGATGAGACTTTACATGAACGATTAAGAATTCACAGAAGCGATGCTACATCAACAAAAATTCAATTAAAATGCAGAGTCTGTTGCCAAAAAAATTAGTTGCCACAAAAAAAAAGCTTTGAAAGCTCTCATTTTTTTTTACTTCTAATTTTAAAATTTTTCCGAGATGCTGACCTTGTGTTATCAGTGCTCAACATGTGATATTTCATTTTTTTTATTATTATTTTTGTTTTTAAAAGTGTAATGTACAAAACATACAGAGAATTTACGACAATTGATAATGATTTCGCTCTCTCTAAATGAGTGAAGTGTCTACTTAAACAACAATGAAGCGATTGTTTTAAGTCAGATCGCTTTAGGCCGTTGATCAAATCGCAGTGTCATTAAGTATGTGAATAATTGTGACTTATTTTATTTATTTTTGTTATGGAAGAAGTGTAGAAATTGTTTTTAAATGTTTAAGCATACTGAGTAGTTTTTAGACGAATCTGATTGTTTAAATTTGATTAGCTTTGAAAACATTTGTACGGTTTTGAAGTGGAATTGTGAGGTTTTACAAAAAAATTGTAGTTTTTTTTTTTAAAAAAAGAACTTTTTTTAGAATTTATAAGGTTTTTAAACGAATTTGTAAAGTTTTGAAAATAATTTGTATTGTTTTAGCAAGAACTTGAAAGGTTTTTTAAAATAATTTTTATGGTTTTAATTTGAATTTGTAAATTTTTGAAATTCTTTAAAAAATTGTTCAAATTTGTTTAAAATCTGTTAAAATCACAAAAAATTCTTTCAAAAATATTGGAAAATATCCATTTTCAGTTCTGGCACATTAGAAACAACTAAAACTTAATTTAAAATAGAAATAAATCATTTAAGCATCAGTTTAATGACAATACAATTTCAGCCAAAAAAAAACTGCAATTAAAGCTTCTTTTGAAAAATTAGGTATTTTGCGGAAGAAGTCAAGCAAAAAATGAAAAGTAAATATTTTTATGCATGCTTAAACATCACCAAAATAACTGGTTCCAAAAAATTGACCATAAATGAAAATCAAGAATTTTTTTAACATCTACGCAAAAAACTACTCAGTTCGAATAAACATTAGCAGCAAAAAAGGTTTAATAACTCAGAATTCTTTCACTTCAGTTTTCTTATCGCCTTTTGAAGTTGCAATTTTAATTACCAACAAAAATGAGTGCCTGGGAAGATAACGAAGAAATTAAAATTTTCCGTGAATATTTGAGGATCCCATCAGTGCATCCCAATATTGACTATAGTAAGTAAATTTATGGACACATGTGACATCTTTTTTTGGACATTGTTCACTTGTTATCTGGAATTTTTTTAAATTTTTGAAGATCAATAATTGGAAAAGATTAAAGATGTTAATTATTTGAGTTTTTACTATTTGTACAAATATACCCAAATAGTGGGCCCTAAAAATGGGTATTTGTATTGACATCTCTAGAAGTGATCAAATGTCAGTCTTTGGAATATTTTGGCCATAAAAAAGGTTGATTGATTGGGAAGTCATTGAAAAATGACGCCTAAAGAATATAAACCACAATGGTCTGAAATCGAAAAAATTGTTCAAAAATACATTTTAGGGGAAAATTTAGAGGTTCAAAATTTTTTGTTGATTTTCTTTATTTTGATAGTTTTAATAGCTTTATTATGATTTGATTATACACTCCTGAAAAAATCAGCCTATAATATTAAGTGTAAGTATGATTTTTTGTTAAAAATCTATCAAAAATTTTTGTAAACAAACAAATTTGTATGGAAAAACAAGTGAAATTAAAATGCAAATTTCAAGAAAAGTGCATCAAAGTACCTCACCAGAGCATGATTAGAAGCTAAATTAAGACTCAATCTTTGGATTCTGGTAGGTATCACGGACCCTGAGAAACCCGCTTTTAACTTATGGACATTTAAAGATTTGAAAATTTTCAAAATTTTAATTGCATTTTCCCTAATGATAAAGGAAGTGGCTAATGTTTTATAAGCTTTAACATAAAATTTGAGCATTAATTAATGTATTGACAGTAATTAGAACATGTATCAAACGATAGAAAGTGGAAAATTATTATAAAACTTTTTCATGGTGTTTTTGTACACAAAATTTCCGTGACTTTCATTAATGATTGACAGAGTTAGACAACGATTAGAAGGCTGATATTTTCACAGAAGATGCGTCAGTTTATGTTTTATAATCGTGCATTTAAAAGATCAGGTTTAAAAGACATGACATTTTTGTATTTTTGAACATTTTTTTCGATTTCAGACCATTGTGTAAACTGCGATTACTGAAAGGATTTTTGAGGTTAATTTACCTAAATTGAACCTTGAAAACATCACTTAAAAATTTTCAATAACTTAATTTCCAGTGTGAAGAACTGGGTGGGTATCATGGATACTAGGGGTGTCAAGTACAAATCCCAAGTACTTGGGTATTTGGGGTATTTTGCAAGTACTTGGGTTTTTATCCCAAGTACTTGTACAAATCCAATAATTTAGTAATTTTCAGCAATTTTTCAGCTATTTAAGATAAAATATTTAATGATTTTTTCAAAAAATTGAATTTTTAACAGATTATTGTCTTTTTTACATGCAGAAAACTTAAAATGGAGCTAATTTAGTTAAAATTTTTAAATAATGAGCTTTTTTATTAAAATTTCGAATTCACAATGGTCTGAAATCGAAAAAAGTGTCCAAAATTTATTTTAAGTCGTGTCTTTTAAACCTCATCATTTAAATGCAATATTATAAAACATAAACTAACGCATTTTCTGTGAAAATATCAAGCTTCTAATCGTTGTCTAACTCCTTCAATCATGATCCAAAGTCATGAAAAATTTGTTTACAAAAACACCATGAAAAAGTTTTCATATATTTTTCCACTTTCTAATGTTTGATTTATGTTGTAATCACTGTCAATAGCTTAATTAATGTACAAATTTTATGTTAAAGCTTACAAAACATTAGCCACTTCTTTTATCATTAGGGAAATTGCAATTAAAATTTCGAAAATTTTCAAAACTTTAAATGTTCATACGTTTGAGGGTAAACACCGGAAATCTCTGAAATCTGCCTAAATCGAAAGATTGAGTCTTTATTTACCTCCTAATCATACTCTGGTAATGCCAATCTATGCCAATTTTGAGATATTTGCATTTTAATTTCACTTGTTTTTCACAATTTTTCCATACAAATTTGATCGTGCACAAAATTTTTTTGGAAACAATTTCAAATTTTTAATGAAAAATCATGTTTATCTGTCGTATTATAAGCTCATATTTTCAGAGATGTATAATTAAGATATAACAAAACTATTAACACTTTCAAAATAAAGAAAATCAACCAAAACTTTGCGACCTCTAAAGTTTACAACAAAATATAAATTTTGGACACTTTTTTCGATTTCAGACCATTGTGGAATTTTTGATGTACATGGACAATTTCAATTTTAATTTACATTTAAAGGAGTTTAATGACTTGAAAATAAAATTTTAACGATCAAAATAACTCTATTATTTAAAAATGTCAATAAAAAGAACCAAATATAGTATTTTTTCACCTTTAGGGTCATTTTTTAGTTCAATTTTATTAAGGACTTGGGATTTGTACAAGTACTTGGGGTATTTAGGACTTGGGTATTTGGGACTTGTACAAGTCCTGATACCCCCAAGTAATTGACACCCCTAATGGATACACCCTAAACCCTAGGGTAATAACCTAAAAACTCGCACCTGATCAAATGGATTCTAGTTATTTTCGTACGATTTTGATCATTTTTGATTACCCAAAAGTCCACAAATTTCACTTCCAAGACCCCAAACATCATATTTTTAAAAATAAAATCATAACCCACTTCAGTACCTAACAGACATCTTCAAGTATATTTTTATCATATCAAAAAATTACAAAATAGAAGTGATAATAATGAAGTGATTAAGACTATCCCATAATAAAGTTAATGACATGTTTGAAGATGATAATGAGTGAACAGAGCAAGCAGAGTAAAGGCAAAATTATTAAAATATTAGAAAAATGTTGTGTGAGGCTGAAAGTGATGATCATGTGAGGAGATAATAAGCTCATAATTTAAATATTATTGCTTGCTTTTAGAACCGTGTGTGGAGTTTTTACGTCGACAAGCAACCGAGTTGGGGTTAAATTTTAAAGTGGAATGTCCGGTGACCGAGAAAAAGCCAGTTGTAATATTGACATGGGTCGGAACTGATCCAAATTTACCGTCGATTGTACTTAATTCACATATGGATGTGGTGCCAGTTTATGAGAATTTGTGGTCACATAAACCATTTGCAGCTGATATTGACGATCAAGGTCGAATTTATGCTAGAGGATCTCAAGATATGAAATCTATTGGAACTCAATATCTTGGTGCTTTGAGGTATTTTAAGAGAAATAAGATTCAATTTAAGAGAACAATTCATTGCACTTTTGTGCCAGAAGAAGAGATTGGTGGAGTTGATGGAATGAGAGAATTTGTGCATACAGAAGCATTTAAAAGCTTAAATATTGGATTTTCATTAGATGAAGGTAATTAAGGCATAAAATTGGACATAATTGACAGAATAAATTAAAATTGATTATTTAAAGGCATTCCAAGCACAACTAACGACTTCCTCGTATTCTATGCTGAAAGATCAATCTGGCATGTACAATTTATCATTCCGGGAAATGCAGGTCATGGAAGTATGCTAATTAAAGGCACAGTTGGTGAAAAACTTACAAATTTGATCAACAAAATAATGGCATTTAGACAGGCAGAAGTACTGCGTATGGAAAGTCAAAACTTCTATATTGGTGATGTGACAACAAGCAACATCACAATTATTAATGGCGGTGTTCAATCCAATGTGATTCCTTCAGAACTCAAAATGATGGTCGATTTTAGACTTGCACTGGATATTGATCATGAAGAATTCGAGAATAGATTAAAGAGATGGTGTGAAGAGTCTGGCGAAGGAATTACTTTTGTATGGGAACAGCATCAACCGAAAGTAGCACCAACAAAGACTGATGATTCAAATATTTATTGGATTGCTTTTAAGAAAGCTATAGATGAGCTGTAAGTTGGATATTGACTTGATTGATTAATTTACTTACTTTTTGTATCTCTTTAACAGTGGATTAGGTATTCAGCTAAGAGTTTTTCCAGGCGGCACTGATTCAAGATACCTTAGAGGTGTTGGGATCCCGGCAATTGGATTTTCTCCAATTAATAATTCTCCGATGTTACTTCATGATAATGATGAGTTCCTACAAGCTGACATTTATTTGAGAGGAATTGAAATCTACAAAACAATCATTCCAAAAATTGCAAATTTAGATTGAATTTAAGCACAGTTTTTCAAAACCTAACAAATGTTACTTTGACCGTTATTTTTCAAAATTTTAAATTGTATGGTTTTGAGAAGAAAATTGAAACATTTGTAGGGTTTTCAAATTTTACTCACATTAATTCACAATTTAACTAAAATTTATCAAAAAGGCACAAATATCAAGTTATAAGCATCACATTTTATAAACAGCAGCGCTATCTTTATTTCAGAAAATAAAAACTGAATAAAAAGTCAACAGAAAAAAAATCGAGTCTCATTGTTTACTTTTATTATTTTTAAAACCAAAAATTAAAATAAAATTAGAATGACTGAAAAATCAAAGACTGGTAAAACTTCATCGCTTTAATAATCCAAAATTCTTTAACAATTTTTTGTATTCATTGCAGATCAATGCGTCGACTTTTTAAAATTGTTGGCTAAAGAAATTGGTCTTGAATGCTTCATCTCATATCCAGCCAATAAATTAAAGCCGACAGTCGTTTTATCACTTATTGGAACGGAACCAAACTTACCATCAATTCTATTAAATTCTCATATGGATGTTGTACCTGTATTTGAAGAATTTTGGAGTCACAAGCCATTTGATGCTGACATTAATGAAGAAGGGAAAATTTTTGCGAGAGGTGCACAAGATATGAAGTGTGTAGGCATGCAGTATTTAGGAGCGATAAGAAAATTAAAGCGCAATAATGTCCAATTAAAAAGAACAATTCATGTAACTTTCGTACCTGATGAAGAGATTTTTGGACCTGATGGAATGAAAGCTTTTGTCAATTCTGATGATTTTAAGGCATTAAATGTTGGATTCTTACTGGATGAAGGAATTGCGTCAGAAACGAATGTATTCAAAGCATTTTATGGAGAAAGAACTTGTTGGCGTAAGTCATAGATGTATTAATTGTCATTTCTAGTTATTTAATAATTTTATTAATCTACAGAAATTCTATTCAGAGTTCACGGACAGCCTGGACATGGATCATTATTATTGCAAGACACAGCAGGAGAAAGTATGCATATATTGTTGAAAAAGATCTACGATTTTAGAAGAAGTCAAGAGAAGTTGCTGGAAGATAATCCAAATTTGGAACTAGGCAATGTAACATCCATCAATGTCACTAAAATGAGCGGTGGAAAGCAAAGAAATGTCCTGCCAGCATTCATTGAAATAACTGTTGATATAAGAATGGCATTGGACGTTGACTTGAATGAATTTGAAGCAATGATTAATGACTGGACGAAAGCATGTAAACGCAAGGTTGACATCGAATTTCCAACCAAAGAACCTTATTGTGCACCAACAAAAGTCGATGAAAGTAACATTTATTGGGTTGGAATTAAGCAAGCATTAGATGAAATGAAATTGGAAGTTAAACCATTGGTATTTCCTGCTGGAACTGACGCTGCATATGTTCGTGCTTTGAAGATTCCAGCTATTGGATTCTCACCCATGAATAATACACCAGTTTTACTCCACGATCATGACGAATTTTTACAAGCTGATGTCTATCTTAAAGGAATTGACATTTATGAAAATATTCTGTCGAAAATCTGCAATGTCTAATTTTAAATGATAAAGTACCTCTAGTCATTGTACTAAGAGTCAAAATTAAGAAAATTTATCAAATTTTTGACCGATCTCGAGAAAATGATATAGTCCTTGGATTTATGAGTGGAAATGTAATCGATAATTATTATTAACTTATAGATTAACAAAGATAAAGACACAAAAAATGTATTAACAGTTTTATTGAAATAAAAAAATTGATTATTTAAAATGTGAACCTTAATGACCCTTACTAGTTATGTGCTGAATTATTAGAATAACACTGATCTAAGTTTGCTTCTTGAGCTTCTTCTGGTAAGCTTTTCTATAGAAATTCCCAAAAAGTACCTGAAAAAGATTTGAGAATTTAAATCTGTAGGTTTTTAAGAAAGACCCCTGAGGATAATCCTAAGTACTTACCAAATACGACGCAGCATACAACACTCCTAGACACTTTAATCCAAATGGATAATTACATCCAAAAATGATGTTCGATGTTGCAATGTAAAATGCGATCAGGAACTGAATCTACAGACATTTAAGAATCTCAAGTTAGTTCCACAAATCATACTTTGTTGTTATCAAATTTTATTCCATTGGTTTTGTACACTTACAATTTGTATAGCCGTGAGATATTTTTTCCACCACAAATACTTTTTCGCACGATTTCCAAAAGCTGATAATCCGTAGTAAGAATACATGACGACGTGGACAAATGAATTGAGAATCAATGCTGAAACGACTAAGAATCAATACCAAAATTAGCATGCTATAAATTGCACAAGATACAAAAAAAAATTTTTTGAGGTTATGTGATGATTTTCTAGTAAGTGGCATAGAATTCAACCTTGGGTACGATACCACATTATTTTTCTTGCTTGATTTAAATTGACTAGTTGATCAAGACAAAACAGTCATTATCATACCACAAGCCGCATATTATATGCGGTTTTGATCAAAATATACCACCACTTAGCTTTTGCCTTTATCTTACCACTTCCAGACGGAAACCACTTCATAACAACCCAGCACAAGAAGAATATTGACGAATGATGATAAATATGAAGGAACGACAGTTGGCTATTCTTTTTGCGTAGAATAAAGAAAAGTGTGTCACTAAATTCCACAATTTTGCTTATGTAGTACCACCAATTATTGTTCAATAATTTTAGTTCCAACGGATGATAGCTCACTTTGTATGGTTCACATACAAACTTATGACCCAGCATGTAAGTAAATTCTACAGCTGTTATGAAGATTTTTAAGCTTAGACATGCCATTGCGATGTTGTAGAATATCATTAGTTTGTTCAGCTTGTATGGTTTCTTGCTGTGGAAATAATTATTAATTAAAGTGCGTTCCTTTGCCATATTTGGTAATTTTACTTACTTTTCCATGAATTTTAATAATCCCCAAATTCCAATAAAGTACAATAAGACAATTAAGCACACTGGATATGGATCTTCAACCAATGGAAAATCCTTTGTTCTTGGATCTGAAAATTTATCCAGCCATTGGTATAGATCTTTGACTTTTTTCGCAGCACTTCCGATCATCTTCACAGACAGTACTTAAATGCACAAAATATTTTAAAAAATTTGATTTCTTTTTGTGTTATGAGACAGCATTTTCATATTACATAAAATTTTGGGTATAGCATTAAGAAGATCAGTGAAGGATGACAAGCTGTAATCTTCAGCATATTTTCGACTTTATTTGATTTATTTTTGATGGTACATCAGTTTGAATAAGGCATGTTGTATAATTTAATATTTTATTTATCTATGTCAATAGTATACAATTGGCATTTGCAGGAAGTGCAAAAGTTAGGGTTTATTATAATTGTAGCTAGATTCAACTTCTATCAAGTAAATTTGGATCTACAACTTCATTGACACTGCACAAAGCTTCAAAACTTGGATTAGTACCTGAAGTACATTTCGAGGCAGCTGCGCCACTAACATAAATTGGAAATTTCTAGATATTTGTGCGAGCATAATCACAAACAAAGAGAGTAGACTTCCAGCCATCTTTATCAGTAAATTGAACAACAGCACATCCAACTTCATTAGATAAATCATTAACTATCTGTGTGAAATGACCAATTACTTTATTAGGTGAAACAGAATAGCTGTCTATTTCACGCTGTGTTGCATCTTTTACTTCGTTGTACCAATTTTGCATTGCATTTGTAATTATTGAGTTTAATGTCTCAAATTTATCGGATGCTTGACTTAGAGCTATATTTTGACCAGCAAATTGGAACTTTTCAGTATTTCTGCATTGATCGTGTGCAAATGTACATGTTTTTGCGTTCAATTCTGCTAATTTTGATAATTCATCATTCCAAATCTGGAAACAAATAATAAATTTTGTTATTGACTGCTTGAAACCTTACAAATGTTTGAATAGAAATTGTAAGGTTTTATATTTAAATTTCGTTAAAACTTTTGAAATTTACCATCGTACTCATCATTGAAGCTGAATTGAATCCTGTTTCTTGACCACTTGCAATTTTATTTCTAAGTTTATTATGTTCATTCAAAATCATCTGCTTGTGTTCTTCAAGCAAATCTAGCTTTTTCTTATCTGATGGACATTGTGGATCAAAATCACCAGAATTTGCACATGCTATATGCTTCAAACCAGAGCATAAAGTTGCTGAGCAGTAGTCTGTCTGCGATTCTACAAGACTTGCCAACAAAAGGATGAAGAGAATGCTCAAGCTTTTCGATAACTTCATAGTTATTGAGTGTTACAAAAACTACTAAACTACAGATAATTAGTAAACTGCCTTTATATAGGTCAGAAAATTTCTCATAAATATCATTAAAAATTCTACAAATTGGTAATAAATTAAGTAAGACAAAGCTTTCCAACTGATAATAAATTTTTTATTTTTAAATCACGAATTTTTAATAAGTTTTACTGTTTGTTCCAAAATAGTTATTCATTTATTCAGCTACAGACCTAAAAATAATTTTTGGAATAGGAAAAAAGTGATTTGACAAAAAACCTATTCTTGTCCTAAAAAAAATCTTTGGGGTAATGCTGATTCTTTGGTAAGTTATAGCCACAAACTTAAAATTTGAGATAATTGGCATCAACCTTTTCATTTTCACTGCACAATGCTGGATAATTTGGGTTAGTTCCTGTTTTGCATCCAGATGCTGTTTTTCCATGTTCATAAACAGCTTGATCGACCAAATTAGTACGAGAATAATCACAGCTAAGCTGGAAGGTCTTGAAGGCAGTTCCACTACTTGAATCTGTGTACCTTACTGCACCACATCCAACTTCCCCTGCCAATCCATTAACAACTTGTGTGAAATGTCCAATCATACGTCCATTTGTATCTGATGGGTACTTGTCAATATCACTTTGTGTTGATAATTCATATTCTGAGTACCAATCACGAATAGAATCACGAAGAGCTTGATTTGTTTCAGGATAGTCTCCAGTGCTTGCACGAATAGCCAAATTTTGACCAGCATACTGGAAGTCATCAGTATTTCTACATTGATCATGTTCGAAATCACAACCAAGGGCATTCAAAGCAGCAAGATAAGCAAGTTCATCATTCCATTTCATTGTTGCCATTACTTTAGCTGGTTTGAAGCCTTTTTGTTTACCATCAGCAATTTTATTGCGAAGATTGTTGTGCTCTTCCAAAATAATCTTTTTGTGCTCATCAGTCAGTTCAATGTATTCAGCATCAGATGAACAAGCTGGACCCAATTTACTACTTGCACCGCATCCAATATGTGGCAATATTGGATTTCCTTCAATTGTACAAATCTTTGGATTACAATAATCAGTTGCCAAACTGACGGCTATGATGGAAAATATTACGATAATGACTTTCATGCTGACCAAGACTATTCGATTGCTAGCTTCTTTCAAAACTATTAGTTTAGGAAGATCCAACTGCTGCTTATATACTTTTTTGAACAATTGAAGCATAAAGATAAGAATAATCGAATTACTGACTGATTTATATGCAAATTGTAGGTTTTATGCGAAATTTCTTTCTCGACTTGTAATCGGCAACAATTGAATTACAGTAGCTGCTAACAGCTAATACACGTGATTTAGATCAAAAACTAGAACATAATCGAATCTACTGTAATTATTGATTGATATCAGCATCAAATTTGCATAATTTGGAGTTACATCTTTTAACAAGCAATTAACTGCAATTAAGTCTGATCAGATAGAACTAAGTCTTGTTATTCATTTTTCAAGGTCTAGATAACAAAATTTTGGTTGTCTAAAGAAATTTTTTGATAACATTAATCTTATCAGTTGCCTGCTGTTGGTATTTTTTAGTTTTTGATAATTAATAGATCAAAGCAGGTGTATTTTTAAAATTATGGAGAAAATTCAGACAGTTCTTGGGGATATAAAGCCTCAAGATCTTGGAATAACTTTAACTCATGAGCATTTTTCGTTGAATTTTGATAAATTTTATTATGCACCTCCTGAATCTTTGGCTAAATACTTTAATGATGGAGTTAATGAGAAACTTCATTTGAAAAATGCTGGATTTATAAGGCAGTATCCTTATGGAAGTAAATACAATATAAATTATGAGGATGAAGATACTCACAAAGCAGTTATGAATGATGTGAAAATTTTCAAGGATTTTGGAGGTAGCAGCATTGTTGAGAACACAACTTGTGGAATAAATCGAAACTTGAAGCTTATGTATGAAGTATCTAAGGAAACTGGTGTCAATGTCATTGCAGGAACTGGATTTTATTTGGGAATGACTCAAAAGTCTGATATTTTGGACATATCTGTTGAAAAAATGGTTGAATCTTATACACAGGAGATTATTGAAGGAATTGACGTCCAACTTAGTCCATCAGAAACTGTAAAAATTAAGTGTGGAATGATTGGTGAAATTGGAAGTGCTTATCCGATATCTGAGTTTGAAAAAAGAGCAATTATCGCAGCAGGAGAAGCTCAAAGTGCTTTAAAATGTGGTGTCACTTTTCATCCAGGCCGTGACTCACCAAACTCACCATTTGAAGTCATGAGAATTTATCTTGAAGCTGGTGGAGATGCCTCAAAATGCATCATGTCACATCTAGATCGTAAGCTTTAATATTGATCATTAAAATTTATTTCTTATCAACTTCTTGATTTAGGAACAATTATGGATGATGACAAATTGCTAGAATTCTCAGACTTGGGTGGTTATTGTCAGTATGATTTCTTTGGACTGGAATGTTCTCATTTTCAAATGAATCATAAAATTGACATGCCGTCAGATGCACAAAGGATTGGGAAATTAAGTCTCCTGAAAGAACATGGAAAGTTAAATCGCATATTAATGAGCCATGATATTCATACGAAGCACAGACTGGTAAGATTTGTGACTTTACAGGAATTGCACATTAAAAATTTCAATTTATTATTCACAGATTGAATTTGGGGGTCATGGATTCTCTCACATCATCAACAATATAATCCCAAAAATGAAGACAAGAGGATTTACTCAGGACGAGATTGATACTATTTTGATTCAGAATCCAACAAATTGGTTAAAGTTTTAGATTTTATTTTGTATTTTAATCAAACTGAAAATAAAACATAAATTGATGCAAAGCTGCTGATAACATACATACAAACTTTCAATCATTCTATTTTTTACGCTATAATTATTATTATTATTACACGCTTTTTATTCACTCACTCTGTCTGTCTTTCTGTCTGTCTGTTTCTTTGTCACGTTCAAAACTTGTGACCCTTTTTTCGACCACTTCCTCTGCTCTAATCGAACCGATTTTTTTTATATATACGTATTCCAGAGGGCAATTTGATATTTCATCATCATCAAAACAATATCATGCTTAATAAAGCTATAATTAATTAATTATTCTTAAATAAGGGAAAAAAATCCAAAGTCACTCATGTGTGTTTTCGATTTACAATTACTGGACATTTTCTGACATTGAAAATGAGCTCATATGATTCATTACGCGTTATATAATAATATCAATTAAAATTTATATTGAAATTCTTAATGAATCAAGATTTTTTGATAAAGTTAGAAAAATTGTCAAGTAATTTTTTCATGGAACAATTTGAATTTTTAAAAACCGTTACACTTTTAAATTTAAATTGACGGTTATTTTCTCCAGTATTATATTCTACCGATTCCGGATAAATGCTTACTGGATCTCATTTTATGGCCATGAATCCTTACTGGATCTCATTTTATGGCCATGAATGCTTACTTGATCTCATTTTATGGCCATGAATCCTTACTGGATCTTACTTTATGGCCATGAATGCTTACTTGATCTCATTTTATGGCCATGAATCCTTACTGGATCTTACTTTATGGCCATGAATGCTTACTTGATCTCATTTTATGGCCATGAATGCTTACTGGATCTCATTTTATGGCCATGAATGCTTACTGGATCTCATTTTATGGCCATGAATGCTTACTGGATCTCATTTTATGGCCATGAATGCTTACTGGATCTCATTTTATGGCCATGAATGCTTACTGGATCTCATTTTATGGCCATGAATGCTTACTGGATCTCATTTAATGGCCATGAATCCTTACTGGATCTCACTTTATGGCCATGAATGCTTACTGGATCTCATTTTATGGCCATGAATGCTTACTGGATCTCATTTTATGGCCATGAATGCTTACTGGATCTCATTTTATGGCCATGAATGCTTACTGGATCTCATTTTATGGCCATGAATGCTTACTGGATCTCATTTTATGGCCATGAATGCTTACTGGATCTCATTTTATGGCCATGAATGCTTACTGGATCTCATTTTATGGCCATGAATGCTTACTGGATCTCATTTTATGGCCATGAATGCTTACTGGATCTCATTTAATGGCCATGAATCCTTACTGGATCTCACTTTATGGCCATGAATGCTTACTGGATCTCATTTTATGGCCATGAATGCTTACTGGATCTCATTTTATGGCCATGAATGCTTACTGGATCTCATTTTATGGCCATGAATGCTTACTGGATCTCATTTTATGGCCATGAATCCTTACTGGATCTCACTTTACGGCAATGAATGCTTACAGGATCTCACTTTATGGCCATGAATCCTTACTGGATCTCATTTTATGGCCATGAATGCTTCCTGGATCTCATTTTATGGCCATGAATGCTCAATGGATATCATTAATTGACCTTTAATACTTACTGGATTTCATTTTAAAAGCATAAATGCTTGCTGAATCCGACGATTTACTAATTTAGGATTTTGTAATCTTTGGTTTTAAGTTTTGGTCGGTTTACTAAACGCGGAAAATGCGCTTTAGTCGGTCACGAGTGATCACCGTTATACTAGTATCAATACATAATTGTTTTATCAAGCGAAAATGAATCATGCTGAGCTATAAATGTTTCTGATAGAATTTCAATGCTTTAACATGGAAAATTCATACATTTAAAAGGTTTTAAGCATTGATATTACATTTTAATGCTTTAACATGGGAAATATGTGGAATTGAAGGGTTCTTAGAGTCGAACGAAATGAAGAGAAGCGAAGTGGAGTTCGACACTCCTGTAATCTATAAAAGTCGAACGGAACGAAGCGAAGCGAAGTGGAGTTCGACACTCCTGTAATCTATAAAAGTCGAACGGAACGAAGCGAAGCGAAGTGGAGTTCGACACTCCTGTAATCTATAAAAGTCGAACGGAACGAAGCGAAGCGAAGTGGAGTTCGACACTCCTGTAATCTATAAAAGTCGAACGGAACGAAGCGAAGCGAAGTGGAGTTCGACACTCCTGTAATCTATAAAAGTCGAACGGAACGAAGCGAAGCGAAGTGGAGTTCGACACTCCTGTAATATATAAAAGTCGAACGGAACGAAGCGAAGCGAAGTGGAGTTCGACACTCCTGTAATATATAAAAGTCGAACGGAACGAAGCGAAGCGAAGTGAAGTAAAAAAAAAACGCAGTTCAAACTAGGTTGAGCGAAGCTCACAAATTTTTACATCCTGAACGAAGCGAAGCGAGTGAAGGTGTGAAAATTTTCTTAATATGTTTCTAGACTCTGGATTTATGAGGTATAATGTAAAAGTGTTCGAGCGAAGCTCGAACACATAAACTTTGAACGCAGTTCAAACTAGGTTGAGCGAAGCTCACAAATTTTTACATCCTGAACGAAGCGAAGCGAGTGTAGGTGTGAAAATTTTCTTAATACGTTTCTAGACTCTGGATTTGTGAGGTATAATGTAAAAGTGTTCGAGCGAAGCTCGAACACATAAAGTTTGAACGCAGTTCAAACTAGGTTGAGCGAAGCTCACAAATTTTTACATCCTGAACGAAGCGAAGCGAGTGAAGGTGTGAAAATTTTCCCAATACGTTTCAAAACTTTGAAATCATAAGGTAAAGTGTAAAAGTGTTCGAGCGAAGCTCGAACACAAAAAAAGATATTCATGTTCCTATTGTGATTTAGATTTAGACTTGATTGAGACTAAAAGTAGTAAATAAAAAAATATAAAAAAACTTTTTAAAAACACGCTTTTTGAATAAGAAATTAATTTAAATAAAAGACTAAACAGGAGTAAAGAAAAAAATATAAAAAAACTTTTTAAAAAACACGCTTTTTAAAAAAGAAAACTATTAACTATTAAGACGAACTAAAAAGTTGTAAATAAAAAATATATAAAAAACTTTTTAAAAAACACGCTTTTTGAAAATGACCAAAAACTTTGTTAAAAATTGTTCTAAAAAGTAGTAAATAAAATAATATCACGCTTTTAAAATAAAATATAACTAAAATAAAATTTCATTGATTAACTAAAAAGTGTCTAAAATATTTTTCTAAAATATTTTATGTAGTACAAGAACACAATGACTGTAAAAGCGTGGGGCGTTCAAAAGAGGTCATCAAAATCAAAGGGTCGCCAAGACAATTACGCCCCACGCTTTTACAGTCATTGTGTTCTTGTACTACATAAAATATTTTAGAAAAATATTTTAGACACTTTTTAGTTAATCAATGAAATTTTATTTTAGTTATATTTTATTTTAAAAGCGTGATATTATTTTATTTACTACTTTTTAGAACAATTTTTAACAAAGTTTTTTGGTCATTTTCAAAAAGCGTGTTTTTTAAAAAGTTTTTTTTATATATTTTTTATTTACAACTTTTTAGTTCGTCTTAATAGTTAATAGTTTTCTTTTTTTAAAAAGCGTGTTTTTAAAAAGTTTTTTTATATTTTTTTATATTCTTTTATTAAACTTAATTGAATCATCTGTGTCTATATTCAAAGTTAAAGCACTCAACATGGGAAAAATTATTCAAACAGGTCAGATCAATACTTTATACAATAATTCTGTACATAAAATCAATTCTATATCTAGTAACTGGAGACATTTTACCTGAGAAGCTAGGAATAACTCTAACTCATGAGCATCTGTCACTACAATTAGAAAAGTTTTACATAAATCCACCAGTTCAATTTGAAAAGCACTTTAATGATGGAATCAATAACAAGATTCATCTTAAAAATATTGGGTACATAAGGCAGTATCCATATTCAAGTAAATACAATATGGAGTTGGGATATGATGAAGAACAGGCTTTGATTGATGATGTAATGGATTTCAAGGCTTTCGGAGGAGACACCATCGTTGAAAACACAAATTATGGAATCGAAAGAGATCTGAAATTTATTTTTGATGTTGCTAAAAGGACTGGAGTTAATGTAATTGCAGGAACTGGACATCATATTGAGGCAGCTCAAAATTCACAAACATTAAACATGTCAGTAGAACAACTTGTTGATTTATACACGAAAGAAATTGAAGAAGGGATAGAAGTAATTGCTGGAACTACTGTTAAATGTGGATTTATTGGTGAAGTAGGAAGTGTTTATCCAATGACAAGTTTTGAAAAGAAAACTATTCAAGCTACTGGAATGGTTCAAGATGGCCTTAAGTGCGGAGTTTCTTTTCATCCAGGATTCAATCCACAAGCACCATTTGAGATTATACGTGTCTATTTGGAAGCTGGAGGTAATGCAAATAAATGTGTCATGTCTCATTTAGATCTGGCATTTTCCAATATTGATGATTTACTTGAATTCTCAAATTTGGATTGCTACAACCAAATGGATCTCTTTGGTATGGAAGTTTCTTGGTACCAGCATGATCCACAAATTGACATACCTTCAGATGCTCAACGTTTAGAACGATTGAAAGTATTAGCTGATGAAGGAAAAATTGATAAGATCTTGATGAGTCAAGATATTCACACTAAGCATAGATTGGTAAGATGTTGTATACTTTAAATCTATGATGATTCTTTTGATATTTTTCTAGACTGCATTTGGAGGTCATGGATATGCACACATTTTAAACAATGTCAAGCCTAAAATGCTGATTAAAGGTTTTACGGAAGAGCAAATTCAGCAAATAATGGTTAAGAATCCAGCTAAATGGTTAGAAATTTGACGCACTAGCATAACTGCTCCTCCGGATTGATTCTCTTTGAAAAATCCTACTACATCCCACTATATAATACCTAATCCCAATATAAATTTAATTCTGTAGTAAACATATACAACGAATGATAATAAAAGTATACAGCAGTAATCTGCTATGAGCTATATTTTATTTTCATTCTTATCGTTTTTCTGTGCTTTATTCGTTATCTTAGCATAAACAAATCTTCTCTCCATTAAAACAGTTTGTTTTTAAAGAGCAAAATGGGAAAAATAATTCGAACAGGTATTTTAAATCATTTATAAGCAATTTAAAACATTAATTGTATATTTTATGTAGTAACTGGTGACATCCCTTCTGAAAATCTTGGAATAACATTGACTCACGAACACTTCAACTTAAAATTTGATAAATTTTACTGTTGTCCACCTCCACAACTGCTAAAATATTTCAATGATGGAATTAATGAGAAGATTCACTTGAAAAATGTTGGATATATCAGACAATATCCATATGCAAGCAAATATAATTTACAATTTGATGACGATGAAACACAAAAAGCTGTACTTGATGATGTTATGAATTTTAAATTGTTTGGAGGAAGCAGTATTGTTGAAAATACAACTTATGGAATTGAAAGGAACTTGGACTATCTCGTTGAAGTGGCTCAAAAACAGGAGTTAATGTAATAGCTGGAACTGGACATTATATTGAGATGACACAAAAATCTGAAAGTTTAAAATTGACTTTGGAAGAAATGGTTAATTTGTATGCAAAAGACATTGAGGAAGGAACGAAAATTTCATCTGGATCAATTGTAAAGTGTGGCTTTATAGGGAAGTTGGAAGCGTATATCCCATAACTAAGTTTGAAAAGCAGGCTATTCAAGCTACAGCAATTGTTCAAAATAATCTCAAGTGTGGCGTTTCCTTTCATCCAGGAAGAGATGCTAAAGGACCATTTGAAATCATCCGGATTTATCTTGAAGCTGGTGGAGATATCAATAAATGTGTCATGTCTCATTTGGATCGAACTCTTTTGAATGACGAGCAATTGCTTGAATTCTCGAAATTTGGATGTTACTGCCAAATGGACCTTTTCGGTACGGAAGTATCTTGGTATCAGTTGAACCCTTACGCTGATATGCCATCTGATGCCCAACGAGTTGAACGACTTAAAATGCTGGCTGATGAAGGTAGAACGAATAGAATTTTGATGAGTCACGATATTCACACAAAACATAGATTGGTAAGTTGCCGTATTCTTTTGTTTATAGTATTAATTATTAGCGATTGATCTTTTCATAGACTGCATTTGGAGGCCACGGATTTGCTCATGTTTTGAATAATGTTAAGCCTAAAATGATTATTAAAGGATTTACAGAAGAACAAATTCATCAAATTATGATCAAAAATCCTGCTGAATGGTTGGAAATGTAAGACAAACAGTATATCAATATATATATATGTGTTCATATAGAAAAGTGACCGTTATTTTTTTTAAAATTTTTGAAAAAATTCACTAACACTATCAAATTTTCAATACAAAAAACTGAGCAACTCAACTGAGCTATGGTCGTCGCATGGTCGTCGCTCAGTTGTATGAACACATATATATATATTGCAGTATATCTTCAATAAAGCATGCATTACAAAGAGCAGATATCAATTCTAATTTTAATTCAAGGACGATGGTAGTTTGAAAACAATTTTTTGATTGAGAGGTAGCAAAGATTTTGCAAAAATTTAAAAATTTTAAAAAACAGGTTTTTAGTAATAAAATTCGTTTTTTGTTTATAATCTTGAAATACCCGCAAACAACTGCAAACAATTAGATAGCTCAATGCCAATATTTTATTATTTCAAATTCCAATTAATCCCAAATAATTAAAAGCAATTAAAAATTAAAAGAACAATAAAACTTGAATTGACATGTAGATAGTTACAAGAAGACAAGGAAACCATCCAAGAAAACGCCAAGGTTGAAGAGCATTTAAAAAGGCAACTGTATGAACAATTCTTGATATTGCTCCGATTCTCATTATATTTACGCCAATAAATGTGCTTGGGTTTGTTAGGACATACAGGAATCCAATGATCTGGAATATACATTAAAAATTAGGTCACAATTTAAAAAATTGCAAAGAAATGACACTTACCATAAATGGGATGCAGTTTTCAAGGTCATTGCGATGAGCTCTGAAAATTTAGCAAAAAATTATTCAAGCTAGTTCTTAACGATCTGACCTAACATACCTTCTAATACGTTCAACTCTTTCATCTCCAGTTTTTACTTCGACTTTCCAATCGTTAGCGTCTTCATAATTCACAAAAACCTATCAGTACAAATTAAAATCTATGAGAAACTAGCCACACAACATGCTTAATATTCATATCTAAGAAGCTTCTAATGTTTAATCTCAGGTTCACATTTTTCACTTACTTTATTCATTAATCTTGTCTTTCCCGTCCAAACAGACATAAAAAGCATTTTCAAAACGGTAATTGCTGACCAAAAAGCATAAGCTTTGAAGACTTCATTTTCTAATGAAATTGTATCCAAAAGTGACATTTTTTATTTAAATTTTATTTCAGCACAAGAACTTGTTGATCAAATGAAAAGACAACTCAAACTGAATGATTTTTTTCTTAAATCAACGTATATCCTAGGAAGAAGCTACTAATGTGTTGCGTGAGTTAATAACTAGTTTTTTGCATATATACAAATGTATCATGGTCTCTAATATATTTTTAAATCAGGGATTGTGAATGGTCTTTTTGTTTGTGGGAGCTATTGACCTTTAATTTTAAATAATGCATTTATGAGCATTTTCCATGATTATGAACTTCAAATCTGAAGATCCAAATAAATCGACATGATGTCGAGTGAAATGAAAAAAATAGCATAAATAATTTTATTTGGTTAAATAGATCAGAGTAAGAATGCACAAAAGTCGATAGAATTTCAATTTAAAGAAAAAAAAATAAACTAAAAATTTGAATTAAGACTATTTAATATCTTTTGCGTGGTCATTTGTTCATGCTTAAAAAACCCCTTTTTTGTTAAGTTCATTTTCGACTTCTTATCCCATAATAAATTTTAAAAAATTAATAAAATGCTTATTAAAAGAACAACAAAATTTGAACAGCCATGTAGACTGTAGGTCCAACGCATCCAAAGAAACCAATAGCACGCCAAGGGTTAAGAGCATTTAAAAAGGCAATTGTATGAACAATTCTTGATATTGCTCCGATTCTCATTAAATTTACGCCAATAAATGTGCTTGGGTTTGTAAGGACATAAAGGAATCCAATGATCTGGAACATACATAATAAATTAAGTCGCAATTTAAAAATTCTAAAGAAATGTCACTTACCATAAATGGGATGCAGTTTTCAAGGTCATTGCGATGAGCTCTGAAAATTTAGAAACAAATTATAAAAGTTAATAACTAAGAATCCGACCGATTATACCTTCTAATACGTTCAACTCTTTCATCTCCAGTTTTTACTTCGACTTTCCAGTCGTTAGCGTCTTCATAATTCACAAAAACCTATCAATGATTAAAAAGATATGAGAAATTAGCCACGTAGCATGTTTAATTTTCTAAGAAGCTTCTAATGTTTTTAATCTTTGATTTATTTGTTTCACTCACTTTATTCATTAATCTTGTCTTTGCTGTCCAAAAAGACATAAAAAGCATCTTCAAAACCGTAATTGCTGACCAAAAAGCATAAGCTCTAAAAACTTCATTTTCTAATGAAATTGTATTCAAAAGTGACATTTTTATTTTTATTAAAATTTTATTTCAGCACAAGAACTTGTTGAAAAGACAACACAAACTGAATGATTTTTTGGTAAATCAACGTATATCCTAGGAAGATGCTACTAATGTGTTGCATGAGTTAGGAACTAGTTTTTTTTTTTTTTTTGCATAACACAAATGTATCATAGTCTTTAAATCAGGAATTGTGTTTATTACCAATGTGAATAGCAGTAAATAATTTTATTTGGTTAAACACAACGGGCCCTAGAATTATCAGAGTAAGGATACACAATATCACCAATTCTTAAAAAAACCCCTATTTTTATTATTATTAGCAATATATATATATGAGGTCATATGGACAGAGTCCGCCCCAAAATCGCCCCAAACAAAACTAACACTATCAAAATTTTCCATTGTTTCCGATATAGAAAGTTTTGATGGTGTTAGTAAATTTTTCAAAATTTAACGGTCATTTTCGTATATGACCTCATATATATATATTGATTATTAGCTTCATTTGCGACTTCTTATCCCATAATAAATTTTTAAAATAAAATCAAATGCTAATTAAAAGTACAACAAAACTTGAACAGCCATGTAGACTGTAGCTCCAACGCATCCAAAGAATCCAAGAGCACGCCATGGTTGAAGAGCATTCAAGTAGGCAACTGTATGAACAATTCTAGAAATTGCTCCAATTCTAATGACATTAACAGCAATAAATGAGCTTGGATTGGTAAGAACATACAATAATCCAATGATCTAAAATTGTACAAATAAACGAAATCATCATTAATATTTGAAAGGAGTTAAGAATCATTATCAATAAGTATGACTTACCATAAATGGAATACAATTTTTCAAGGTCATTTCTATGAGCTCTGAAATAAAATAAAAATAGTTAATTTTATTAGATTGTGAATTGATAAAGGTCTTATCAATTGTACCTTCTAACACGTTCAACGTCCTCATCTCCAAATTTAGTTTTCAAATTCTTTCCAGCAAAGCTTGTGTCTTCGGGATTTGCAAATGTCTATAATATTACACGCTTTTTATTCACTCACTCTGTCTGTCTTTCTGTCTGTCTGTTTCTTTGTCACGTTCAAAACTTGTGACCCTTTTTTCGACCACTTCCTCTGCTCTAATCGAACCGATTTTTTTTATATATACGTATTCCAGAGGGCAATTTGATATTTCATCATCATCAAAACAATATCATGCTTAATAAAGCTATAATTAATTAATTATTCTTAAATAAGGGAAAAATCCAAAGTCACTCATGTGTGTTTTCGATTTACAATTACTGGACATTTTCTGACATTGAAAATGAGCTCATATGATTCATTACGCGTTATATAATAATATCAATTAAAATTTATATTGAAATTCTTAATGAATCAAGATTTTTGATAAAGTTAGAAAAATTGTCAAGTAATTTTTTCATGGAACAATTTGAATTTTTAAAAACCGTTACACTTTTAAATTTAAATTGACGGTTATTTTCTCCAGTATTATATTCTACCGATTCCGGATAAATGCTTACTGGATCTCATTTTATGGCCATGAATCCTTACTGGATCTCATTTTATGGCCATGAATGCTTACTTGATCTCATTTTATGGCCATGAATCCTTACTGGATCTTACTTTATGGCCATGAATGCTTACTTGATCTCATTTTATGGCCATGAATCCTTACTGGATCTTACTTTATGGCCATGAATGCTTACTTGATCTCATTTTATGGCCATGAATGCTTACTGGATCTCATTTTATGGCCATGAATGCTTACTGGATCTCATTTTATGGCCATGAATGCTTACTGGATCTCATTTTATGGCCATGAATGCTTACTGGATCTCATTTTATGGCCATGAATGCTTACTGGATCTCATTTTATGGCCATGAATGCTTACTGGATCTCATTTAATGGCCATGAATCCTTACTGGATCTCACTTTATGGCCATGAATGCTTACTGGATCTCATTTTATGGCCATGAATGCTTACTGGATCTCATTTTATGGCCATGAATGCTTACTGGATCTCATTTTATGGCCATGAATGCTTACTGGATCTCATTTTATGGCCATGAATGCTTACTGGATCTCATTTTATGGCCATGAATGCTTACTGGATCTCATTTTATGGCCATGAATGCTTACTGGATCTCATTTTATGGCCATGAATGCTTACTGGATCTCATTTTATGGCCATGAATGCTTACTGGATCTTTCTTTATGGCCATGAATCCTTACTGGATCTCACTTTATGGCCATGAATGCTTACTGGATCTCATTTTATGGCCATGAATGCTTACTGGATCTCATTTTATGGCCATGAATGCTTACTGGATCTCATTTTATGGCCATGAATGCTTACTGGATCTCATTTTATGGCCATGAATCCTTACTGGATCTCACTTTACGGCAATGAATGCTTACAGGATCTCACTTTATGGCCATGAATCCTTACTGGATCTCATTTTATGGCCATGAATGCTTCCTGGATCTCATTTTATGGCCATGAATGCTCAATGGATATCATTAATTGACCTTTAATACTTACTGGATTTCATTTTAAAAGCATAAATGCTTGCTGAATCCGACGATTTACTAATTTAGGATTTTGTAATCTTTGGTTTTAAGTTTTGGTCGGTTTACTAAACGCGGAAAATGCGCTTTAGTCGGTCACGAGTGATCACCGTTATACTAGTATCAATACATAATTGTTTTATCAAGCGAAAATGAATCATGCTGAGCTATAAATGTTTCTGATAGAATTTCAATGCTTTAACATGGAAAATTCATACATTTAAAAGGTTTTAAGCATTGATATTACATTTTAATGCTTTAACATGGGAAATATGTGGAATTGAAGGGTTCTTAGAGTCGAACGAAATGAAGAGAAGCGAAGTGGAGTTCGACACTCCTGTAATCTATAAAAGTCGAACGGAACGAAGCGAAGCGAAGTGGAGTTCGACACTCCTGTAATCTATAAAAGTCGAACGGAACGAAGCGAAGCGAAGTGGAGTTCGACACTCCTGTAATCTATAAAAGTCGAACGGAACGAAGCGAAGCGAAGTGGAGTTCGACACTCCTGTAATCTATAAAAGTCGAACGGAACGAAGCGAAGCGAAGTGGAGTTCGACACTCCTGTAATCTATAAAAGTCGAACGGAACGAAGCGAAGCGAAGTGGAGTTCGACACTCCTGTAATATATAAAAGTCGAACGGAACGAAGCGAAGCGAAGTGGAGTTCGACACTCCTGTAATATATAAAAGTCGAACGGAACGAAGCGAAGCGAAGTGAAGTAAAAAAAAAACGCAGTTCAAACTAGGTTGAGCGAAGCTCTAAATTTTACATCCTGAACGAAGCGAAGCGAGTGAAGGTGTGAAAATTTTCTTAATATGTTTCTAGACTCTGGATTTATGAGGTATAATGTAAAAGTGTTCGAGCGAAGCTCGAACACATAAACTTTGAACGCAGTTCAAACTAGGTTGAGCGAAGCTCACAAATTTTTACATCCTGAACGAAGCGAAGCGAGTGTAGGTGTGAAAATTTTCTTAATACGTTTCTAGACTCTGGATTTGTGAGGTATAATGTAAAAGTGTTCGAGCGAAGCTCAGCACATAAAGTTTGAACGCAGTTCAAACTAGGTTGAGCGAAGCTCACAAATTTTTACATCCTGAACGAAGCGAAGCGAGTGAAGGTGTGAAAATTTTCCCAATACGTTTCAAAACTTTGAAATCATAAGGTAAAGTGTAAAAGTGTTCGAGCGAAGCTCGAACACAAAAAAAGATATTCATGTTCCTATTGTGATTTAGATTTAGACTTGATTGAGACTAAAAAGTAGTAAATAAAAAAAATATAAAAAAAACTTTTTAAAAACACGCTTTTTGAAAAAGAAAATATTTTAAATAAAAGACTAAAAAGGAGTCAATAAAAAAATATAAAAAAAAACTTTTTAAAAAACACGCTTTTTAAAAAAAGAAAACTATTAACTATTAAGACGAACTAAAAAGTTGTAAATAAAAAATATATAAAAAAAACTTTTTAAAAAACACGCTTTTTGAAAATGACCAAAAAACTTTGTTAAAAATTGTTCTAAAAAGTAGTAAATAAAATAATATCACGCTTTTAAAATAAAATATAACTAAAATAAAATTTCATTGATTAACTAAAAAGTGTCTAAAATATTTTTCTAAAATATTTTATGTAGTACAAGAACACAATGACTGTAAAAGCGTGGGGCGTTCAAAAGAGGTCATCAAAATCAAAGGGTCGCCAAGACAATTACGCCCCACGCTTTTACAGTCATTGTGTTCTTGTACTACATAAAATATTTTAGAAAAATATTTTAGACACTTTTTAGTTAATCAATGAAATTTTATTTTAGTTATATTTTATTTTAAAAGCGTGATATTATTTTATTTACTACTTTTTAGAACAATTTTTAACAAAGTTTTTTGGTCATTTTCAAAAAGCGTGTTTTTTAAAAAGTTTTTTTTATATTTTTATTTACAACTTTTTAGTTCGTCTTAATAGTTAATAGTTTTCTTTTTTAAAAAGCGTGTTTTTAAAAAGTTTTTTTATATTTTTTATATTTTATTAAACTTAATTGAATCATTTGTGTCTGTATTCAAAGCTTAAGTGCTCAACATGGGAAAAATTATTCAAACAGGTCAGATCAATACTTTATTCAATAATTCTGTACATAAAACAAATTCTATATTTAGTAACTGGAGACATTTTACCTGAGAAGCTAGGAATAACTCTAACTCATGAGCATCTGTCATTACAATTAGAAAAGTTTTACATAAATCCACCAGTTCAACTTGAAAAACACTTTAATGATGGAATCAATAACAAGATTCATCTTAAAAATATTGGGTACATAAGGCAGTATCCATATTCAAGTAAATACAATATGGAGTTGGGATATGATGAAGAACAGGCTTTGATTGATGATGTAATGGATTTCAAGGCTTTCGGAGGAGACACCATCGTTGAAAACACAAATTATGGAATCGAAAGAGATCTGAAATTTATTTTTGATGTTGCTAAAAGGACTGGAGTTAATGTAATTGCAGGAACTGGACATCATATTGAGGCAGCTCAAAATTCACAAACATTAAACATGTCAGTAGAACAACTTGTTGATTTATACACGAAAGAAATTGAAGAAGGGATAGAAGTAATTGCTGGAACTACTGTTAAATGTGGATTTATTGGTGAAGTAGGAAGTGTTTATCCAATGACAAGTTTTGAAAAGAAAACTATTCAAGCTACTGGAATGGTTCAAGATGGCCTTAAGTGCGGAGTTTCTTTTCATCCAGGATTCAATCCACAAGCACCATTTGAGATTATACGTGTCTATTTGGAAGCTGGAGGTAATGCAAATAAATGTGTCATGTCTCATTTAGATCTGGCATTTTCCAATATTGATGATTTACTTGAATTCTCAAATTTGGATTGCTACAACCAAATGGATCTCTTTGGTATGGAAGTTTCTTGGTACCAGCATGATCCACAAATTGACATACCTTCAGATGCTCAACGTTTAGAACGATTGAAAGTATTAGCTGATGAAGGAAAAATTGATAAGATCTTGATGAGTCAAGATATTCACACTAAGCATAGATTGGTAAGATGTTGTATACTTTAAATCTATGATGATTCTTTTGATATTTTTCTAGACTGCATTTGGAGGTCATGGATATGCACACATTTTAAACAATGTCAAGCCTAAAATGCTGATTAAAGGTTTTACGGAAGAGCAAATTCAGCAAATAATGGTTAAGAATCCAGCTAAATGGTTAGAAATTTGACGCACTAGCATAACTGCTCCTCCGGATTGATTCTCTTTGAAAAATCCTACTACATCCCACTATATAATACCTAATCCCAATATAAATTTAATTCTGTAGTAAACATATACAACGAATGATAATAAAAGTATACAGCAGTAATCTGCTATGAGCTATATTTTATTTTCATTCTTATCGTTTTTCTGTGCTTTATTCGTTATCTTAGCATAAACAAATCTTCTCTCCATTAAAACAGTTTGTTTTTAAAGAGCAAAAATGGGAAAAATAATTCGAACAGGTATTTTAAATCATTTATAAGCAATTTAAAACATTAATTGTATATTTTATGTAGTAACTGGTGACATCCCTTCTGAAAATCTTGGAATAACATTGACTCACGAACACTTCAACTTAAAATTTGATAAATTTTACTGTTGTCCACCTCCACAACTGCTAAAATATTTCAATGATGGAATTAATGAGAAGATTCACTTGAAAAATGTTGGATATATCAGACAATATCCATATGCAAGCAAATATAATTTACAATTTGATGACGATGAAACACAAAAAGCTGTACTTGATGATGTTATGAATTTTAAATTGTTTGGAGGAAGCAGTATTGTTGAAAATACAACTTATGGAATTGAAAGGAACTTGGACTATCTCGTTGAAGTGGCTCAAAAAACAGGAGTTAATGTAATAGCTGGAACTGGACATTATATTGAGATGACACAAAAATCTGAAAGTTTAAAATTGACTTTGGAAGAAATGGTTAATTTGTATGCAAAAGACATTGAGGAAGGAACGAAAATTTCATCTGGATCAATTGTAAAGTGTGGCTTTATAGGGGAAGTTGGAAGCGTATATCCCATAACTAAGTTTGAAAAGCAGGCTATTCAAGCTACAGCAATTGTTCAAAATAATCTCAAGTGTGGCGTTTCCTTTCATCCAGGAAGAGATGCTAAAGGACCATTTGAAATCATCCGGATTTATCTTGAAGCTGGTGGAGATATCAATAAATGTGTCATGTCTCATTTGGATCGAACTCTTTTGAATGACGAGCAATTGCTTGAATTCTCGAAATTTGGATGTTACTGCCAAATGGACCTTTTCGGTACGGAAGTATCTTGGTATCAGTTGAACCCTTACGCTGATATGCCATCTGATGCCCAACGAGTTGAACGACTTAAAATGCTGGCTGATGAAGGTAGAACGAATAGAATTTTGATGAGTCACGATATTCACACAAAACATAGATTGGTAAGTTGCCGTATTCTTTTGTTTATAGTATTAATTATTAGCGATTGATCTTTTCATAGACTGCATTTGGAGGCCACGGATTTGCTCATGTTTTGAATAATGTTAAGCCTAAAATGATTATTAAAGGATTTACAGAAGAACAAATTCATCAAATTATGATCAAAAATCCTGCTGAATGGTTGGAAATGTAAGACAAACAGTATATCAATATATATATATGTGTTCATATGGAAAAGTGACCGTTATTTTTTTCAAATTTTTGAAAAAATTCACTAACACTATCAAATTTTCAAAAAAATGAGCAACTCAACTGAGCTATGGTCGTCGCATGGTCGTCGCTCAGTTGTATGAACACATATATATATATTGCAGTATGTCTTTAATAAAGTATGCATTACAAAGACCAGACATCAATTCTAATTTTAATTCAAGGACGATGGTAGTTTGAAAACAATTTTTTGATTGAGAAGTAGCAAAGATTTTGCAAAAATCTAAATATTTTAAGATACAGGTTTTTAGTAATAAAATTAGTTTTTTGTTTATAATCTTGGAAATTCCCTCAAACAACTGCAAACAATTAGATACCTCAATGCCAATATTTTATTATTTCAAATACCAATTAATCTCAAAAAATTAAAAGCAATTAAAAATTAAAAGAACAATAAGACTTGAACTGACATGTAGATAGTTACAAGAAGACAAGGAAACCATCCAAGAAAACGCCAAGGTTGAAGAGCATTTAAAAAGGCAACTGTATGAACAATTCTTGATATTGCTCCGATTCTCATTATATTTACGCCAATAAATGTGCTTGGGTTTGTTAGGACATACAGGAATCCAATGATCTGGAATATACATTAAAAATTAGGTCACAATTTAAAAAATTGCAAAGAAATGACACTTACCATAAATGGGATGCAGTTTTCAAGGTCATTGCGATGAGCTCTGAAAATTTAGCAAAAAATTATTCAAGCTAGTTCTTAACGATCTGACCTAACATACCTTCTAATACGTTCAACTCTTTCATCTCCAGTTTTTACTTCGACTTTCCAATCGTTAGCGTCTTCATAATTCACAAAAACCTATCAGTACAAATTAAAATCTATGAGAAACTAGCCACACAACATGCTTAATATTCATATCTAAGAAGCTTCTAATGTTTAATCTCAGGTTCACATTTTTCACTCACTTTATTCATTAATCTTGTCTTTCCCGTCCAAACAGACATAAAAAGCATTTTCAAAACGGTAATTGCTGACCAAAAAGCATAAGCTTTAAAGACTTCATTTTCTAATGAAATTGTATCTAAAAGTGACATTTTTAATTTAAATTTTATTTCAGCACAAGAACTTGTTGATCAAATGAAAAGACAACTCAAACTGAATGATTTTCTTCTTAAATCAACGTATATCCTAGAAAGAAGCTACTAATGTGTTGCGTGAGTTAATAACTAGTTTTTTTTGCATATATACAAATGTATCTTGGTCTCTAATATATTTTTATATCAGGGATTGTGAATGGTCTTTTTTGTTTTTGGAAGCTATTGACCTTAAATTTTAATTAATGCCTTTAAGAGCATTTTGCATGATTTTAAACCTTCAAATTTGAAGATCCAAATAAATCGACATGATGTGGAGTGAAATGAAAAAAAGCATAAATAATTTTATTTGGTTAAATAGATCAGAGTAAGAATGCACAAAAGTCGATAGAATTTCAATTTAAAGAAAAAAAAAATAAACTAAAAATTTGAATTAAGACTATTTAATATCTTTTGCGTGGTCATTTGTTCATGCTTAAAAAAACCCCTTTTTTTATTAAGTTCATTTTCGACTTCTTATCCCATAATAAATTTTAAAAAATTAATAAAATGCTTATTAAAAGAACAACAAAATTTGAACAGCCATGTAGACTGTAGGTCCAACGCATCCAAAGAAACCAATAGCACGCCAAGGGTTAAGAGCATTTAAAAAGGCAATTGTATGAACAATTCTTGATATTGCTCCGATTCTCATTAAATTTACGCCAATAAATGTGCTTGGGTTTGTAAGGACATAAAGGAATCCAATGATCTGGAACATACATAATAAATTAAGTCGCAATTTAAAAATTCTAAAGAAATGTCACTTACCATAAATGGGATGCAGTTTTCAAGGTCATTGCGATGAGCTCTGAAAATTTAGAAACAAATTATAAAAGTTAATAACTAAGAATCCGACCGATTATACCTTCTAATACGTTCAACTCTTTCATCTCCAGTTTTTACTTCGACTTTCCAGTCGTTAGCGTCTTCATAATTCACAAAAACCTATCAATGATTAAAAAGATATGAGAAATTAGCCACGTAGCATGTTTAATTTTCTAAGAAGCTTCTAATGTTTTTAATCTTTGATTTATTTGTTTCACTCACTTTATTCATTAATCTTGTCTTTGCTGTCCAAAAAGACATAAAAAGCATCTTCAAAACCGTAATTGCTGACCAAAAAGCATAAGCTCTAAAAACTTCATTTTCTAATGAAATTGTATTCAAAAGTGACATTTTTATTTTTATTAAAATTTTATTTCAGCACAAGAACTTGT
This sequence comes from Chironomus striatipennis, assembly GCA_026123125.1. Classification (NCBI taxonomy): domain Eukaryota; kingdom Metazoa; phylum Arthropoda; class Insecta; order Diptera; family Chironomidae; genus Chironomus; species Chironomus striatipennis. The sequence continues at coordinate 32,591,277 of CM047394.1, forward strand.
TGAAAAGACAACACAAACTGAATGATTTTTTGGTAAATCAACGTATATCCTAGGAAGATGCTACTAATGTGTTGCATGAGTTAGGAACTAGTTTTTTTTTTTTTTTTGCATAACACAAATGTATCATAGTCTTTAAATCAGGAATTGTGTTTATTACCAATGTGAATAGCAGTAAATAATTTTATTTGGTTAAACACAACGGGCCCTAGAATTATCAGAGTAAGGATACACAATATCACCAATTCTTAAAAAAACCCCTATTTTTATTATTATTAGCAATATATATATATGAGGTCATATGGACAGAGTCCGCCCCAAAATCGCCCCAAACAAAACTAACACTATCAAAATTTTCCATTGTTTCCGATATAGAAAGTTTTGATGGTGTTAGTAAATTTTTCAAAATTTAACGGTCATTTTCGTATATGACCTCATATATATATATTGATTATTAGCTTCATTTGCGACTTCTTATCCCATAATAAATTTTTAAAATAAAATCAAATGCTAATTAAAAGTACAACAAAACTTGAACAGCCATGTAGACTGTAGCTCCAACGCATCCAAAGAATCCAAGAGCACGCCATGGTTGAAGAGCATTCAAGTAGGCAACTGTATGAACAATTCTAGAAATTGCTCCAATTCTAATGACATTAACAGCAATAAATGAGCTTGGATTGGTAAGAACATACAATAATCCAATGATCTAAAATTGTACAAATAAACGAAATCATCATTAATATTTGAAAGGAGTTAAGAATCATTATCAATAAGTATGACTTACCATAAATGGAATACAATTTTCAAGGTCATTTCTATGAGCTCTGAAATAAAATAAAAATAGTTAATTTTATTAGATTGTGAATTGATAAAGGTCTTATCAATTGTACCTTCTAACACGTTCAACGTCCTCATCTCCAAATTTAGTTTTCAAATTCTTTCCAGCAAAGCTTGTGTCTTCGGGATTTGCAAATGTCTATAATATTATTACACGCTTTTTATTCACTCACTCTGTCTGTCTTTCTGTCTGTCTGTTTCTTTGTCACGTTCAAAACTTGTGACCCTTTTTCGACCACTTCCTCTGCTCTAATCGAACCGATTTTTTTATATATACGTATTCCAGAGGGCAATTTGATATTTCATCATCATCAAAACAATATCATGCTTAATAAAGCTATAATTAATTAATTATTCTTAAATAAGGGAAAAAATCCAAAGTCACTCATGTGTGTTTTCGATTTACAATTACTGGACATTTTCTGACATTGAAAATGAGCTCATATGATTCATTACGCGTTATATAATAATATCAATTAAAATTTATATTGAAATTCTTAATGAATCAAGATTTTTTGATAAAGTTAGAAAAATTGTCAAGTAATTTTTTCATGGAACAATTTGAATTTTTAAAAACCGTTACACTTTTAAATTTAAATTGACGGTTATTTTCTCCAGTATTATATTCTACCGATTCCGGATAAATGCTTACTGGATCTCATTTTATGGCCATGAATCCTTACTGGATCTCATTTTATGGCCATGAATGCTTACTTGATCTCATTTTATGGCCATGAATCCTTACTGGATCTTACTTTATGGCCATGAATGCTTACTTGATCTCATTTTATGGCCATGAATCCTTACTGGATCTTACTTTATGGCCATGAATGCTTACTTGATCTCATTTTATGGCCATGAATGCTTACTGGATCTCATTTTATGGCCATGAATGCTTACTGGATCTCATTTTATGGCCATGAATGCTTACTGGATCTCATTTTATGGCCATGAATGCTTACTGGATCTCATTTTATGGCCATGAATGCTTACTGGATCTCATTTTATGGCCATGAATGCTTACTGGATCTCATTTAATGGCCATGAATCCTTACTGGATCTCACTTTATGGCCATGAATGCTTACTGGATCTCATTTTATGGCCATGAATGCTTACTGGATCTCATTTTATGGCCATGAATGCTTACTGGATCTCATTTTATGGCCATGAATGCTTACTGGATCTCATTTTATGGCCATGAATGCTTACTGGATCTCATTTTATGGCCATGAATGCTTACTGGATCTCATTTTATGGCCATGAATGCTTACTGGATCTCATTTTATGGCCATGAATGCTTACTGGATCTCATTTTATGGCCATGAATGCTTACTGGATCTCATTTAATGGCCATGAATCCTTACTGGATCTCACTTTATGGCCATGAATGCTTACTGGATCTCATTTTATGGCCATGAATGCTTACTGGATCTCATTTTATGGCCATGAATGCTTACTGGATCTCATTTTATGGCCATGAATGCTTACTGGATCTCATTTTATGGCCATGAATCCTTACTGGATCTCACTTTACGGCAATGAATGCTTACAGGATCTCACTTTATGGCCATGAATCCTTACTGGATCTCATTTTATGGCCATGAATGCTTCCTGGATCTCATTTTATGGCCATGAATGCTCAATGGATATCATTAATTGACCTTTAATACTTACTGGATTTCATTTTAAAAGCATAAATGCTTGCTGAATCCGACGATTTACTAATTTAGGATTTTGTAATCTTTGGTTTTAAGTTTTGGTCGGTTTACTAAACGCGGAAAATGCGCTTTAGTCGGTCACGAGTGATCACCGTTATACTAGTATCAATACATAATTGTTTTATCAAGCGAAAATGAATCATGCTGAGCTATAAATGTTTCTGATAGAATTTCAATGCTTTAACATGGAAAATTCATACATTTAAAAGGTTTTAAGCATTGATATTACATTTTAATGCTTTAACATGGGAAATATGTGGAATTGAAGGGTTCTTAGAGTCGAACGAAATGAAGAGAAGCGAAGTGGAGTTCGACACTCCTGTAATCTATAAAAGTCGAACGGAACGAAGCGAAGCGAAGTGGAGTTCGACACTCCTGTAATCTATAAAAGTCGAACGGAACGAAGCGAAGCGAAGTGGAGTTCGACACTCCTGTAATCTATAAAAGTCGAATGGAACGAAGCGAAGTGGAGTTCGACACTCCTGTAATCTATAAAAGTCGAACGGAACGAAGCGAAGCGAAGTGGAGTTCGACACTCCTGTAATCTATAAAAGTCGAACGGAACGAAGCGAAGCGAAGTGGAGTTCGACACTCCTGTAATATATAAAAGTCGAACGGAACGAAGCGAAGCGAAGTGGAGTTCGACACTCCTGTAATATATAAAAGTCGAACGGAACGAAGCGAAGCGAAGTGAAGTAAAAAAAAAACGCAGTTCAAACTAGGTTGAGCGAAGCTCACAAATTTTTACATCCTGAACGAAGCGAAGCGAGTGAAGGTGTGAAAATTTTCTTAATATGTTTCTAGACTCTGGATTTATGAGGTATAATGTAAAAGTGTTCGAGCGAAGCTCGAACACATAAACTTTGAACGCAGTTCAAACTAGGTTGAGCGAAGCTCACAAATTTTTACATCCTGAACGAAGCGAAGCGAGTGTAGGTGTGAAAATTTTCTTAATACGTTTCTAGACTCTGGATTTGTGAGGTATAATGTAAAAGTGTTCGAGCGAAGCTCGAACACATAAAGTTTGAACGCAGTTCAAACTAGGTTGAGCGAAGCTCACAAATTTTTACATCCTGAACGAAGCGAAGCGAGTGAAGGTGTGAAAATTTTCCCAATACGTTTCAAAACTTTGAAATCATAAGGTAAAGTGTAAAAGTGTTCGAGCGAAGCTCGAACACAAAAAAAGATATTCATGTTCCTATTGTGATTTAGATTTAGACTTGATTGAGACTAAAAAGTAGTAAATAAAAAAAATATAAAAAAAACTTTTTAAAAACACGCTTTTTGAAAAAGAAAATATTTTAAATAAAAGACTAAAAAGGAGTCAATAAAAAAATATAAAAAAAAACTTTTTAAAAAACACGCTTTTTAAAAAAAGAAAACTATTAACTATTAAGACGAACTAAAAAGTTGTAAATAAAAAATATATAAAAAAAACTTTTTAAAAAACACGCTTTTTGAAAATGACCAAAAAACTTTGTTAAAAATTGTTCTAAAAAGTAGTAAATAAAATAATATCACGCTTTTAAAATAAAATATAACTAAAATAAAATTTCATTGATTAACTAAAAAGTGTCTAAAATATTTTTCTAAAATATTTTATGTAGTACAAGAACACAATGACTGTAAAAGCGTGGGGCGTTCAAAAGAGGTCATCAAAATCAAAGGGTCGCCAAGACAATTACGCCCCACGCTTTTACAGTCATTGTGTTCTTGTACTACATAAAATATTTTAGAAAAATATTTTAGACACTTTTTAGTTAATCAATGAAATTTTATTTTAGTTATATTTTATTTTAAAAGCGTGATATTATTTTATTTACTACTTTTTAGAACAATTTTTAACAAAGTTTTTGGTCATTTTCAAAGCGTGTTTTTTAAAAAGTTTTTTTATATATTTTTTATTTACAACTTTAGTTCGTCTTAATAGTTAATAGTTTTCTTTTTTTAAAAGCGTGTTTTTTAAAAAGTTTTTTTTATATTTTTTTATATTCTTTTATTAAACTTAATTGAATCATCTGTGTCTATATTCAAAGCTTAAGTGCTCAACATGGGAAAAATTATTCAAACAGGTCAGATCAATACTTTATTCAATAATTCTGTACATAAAACAAATTCTATATTTAGTAACTGGAGACATTTTACCTGAGAAGCTAGGAATAACTCTAACTCATGAGCATCTGTCATTACAATTAGAAAAGTTTTACATAAATCCACCAGTTCAACTTGAAAAACACTTTAATGATGGAATCAATAACAAGATTCATCTTAAAAATATTGGGTACATAAGGCAGTATCCATATTCAAGTAAATACAATATGGAGTTGGGATATGATGAAGAACAGGCTTTGATTGATGATGTAATGGATTTCAAGGCTTTCGGAGGAGACACCATCGTTGAAAACACAAATTATGGAATCGAAAGAGATCTGAAATTTATTTTTGATGTTGCTAAAAGGACTGGAGTTAATGTAATTGCAGGAACTGGACATCATATTGAGGCAGCTCAAAATTCACAAACATTAAACATGTCAGTAGAACAACTTGTTGATTTATACACGAAAGAAATTGAAGAAGGGATAGAAGTAATTGCTGGAACTACTGTTAAATGTGGATTTATTGGTGAAGTAGGAAGTGTTTATCCAATGACAAGTTTTGAAAAGAAAACTATTCAAGCTACTGGAATGGTTCAAGATGGCCTTAAGTGCGGAGTTTCTTTTCATCCAGGATTCAATCCACAAGCACCATTTGAGATTATACGTGTCTATTTGGAAGCTGGAGGTAATGCAAATAAATGTGTCATGTCTCATTTAGATCTGGCATTTTCCAATATTGATGATTTACTTGAATTCTCAAATTTGGATTGCTACAACCAAATGGATCTCTTTGGTATGGAAGTTTCTTGGTACCAGCATGATCCACAAATTGACATACCTTCAGATGCTCAACGTTTAGAACGATTGAAAGTATTAGCTGATGAAGGAAAAATTGATAAGATCTTGATGAGTCAAGATATTCACACTAAGCATAGATTGGTAAGATGTTGTATACTTTAAATCTATGATGATTCTTTTGATATTTTTCTAGACTGCATTTGGAGGTCATGGATATGCACACATTTTAAACAATGTCAAGCCTAAAATGCTGATTAAAGGTTTTACGGAAGAGCAAATTCAGCAAATAATGGTTAAGAATCCAGCTAAATGGTTAGAAATTTGACGCACTAGCATAACTGCTCCTCCGGATTGATTCTCTTTGAAAAATCCTACTACATCCCACTATATAATACCTAATCCCAATATAAATTTAATTCTGTAGTAAACATATACAACGAATGATAATAAAAGTATACAGCAGTAATCTGCTATGAGCTATATTTTATTTTCATTCTTATCGTTTTTCTGTGCTTTATTCGTTATCTTAGCATAAACAAATCTTCTCTCCGTTGAAACAGTTTGTTTTTAAAGAGCAAAATGGGAAAAATAATTCGAACAGGTATTTTAAATCATTTATAAGCAATTTAAAACACTAATTGTATTTTTTATGTAGTAACTGGTGACATCCCTTCTGAAAATCTTGGAATAACATTGACTCACGAACATTTCAACTTGAAATTTGATAAATTTTACTGTTGTCCACCTCCACAACTGCTAAAATATTTCAATGATGGAATTAATGAGAAGATTCACTTGAAAAATGTTGGATATATCAGACAATATCCATATGCAAGCAAATATAATTTACAATTTGATGACGATGAAACACAAAAAGCTGTACTTGATGATGTTATGAATTTTAAATTGTTTGGAGGAAGCAGTATTGTTGAAAATACAACTTATGGAATTGAAAGGAACTTGGACTATCTCGTTGAAGTGGCTCAAAAAACAGGAGTTAATGTAATAGCTGGAACTGGACATTATATTGAGATGACACAAAAATCTGAAAGTTTAAAATTGACTTTGGAAGAAATGGTTAATTTGTATGCAAAAGACATTGAGGAAGGAACGAAAATTTCATCTGGATCAATTGTAAAGTGTGGCTTTATAGGGGAAGTTGGAAGCGTATATCCCATAACTAAGTTTGAAAAGCAGGCTATTCAAGCTACAGCAATTGTTCAAAATAATCTCAAGTGTGGCGTTTCCTTTCATCCAGGAAGAGATGCTAAAGGACCATTTGAAATCATCCGGATTTATCTTGAAGCTGGTGGAGATATCAATAAATGTGTCATGTCTCATTTGGATCGAACTCTTTTGAATGACGAGCAATTGCTTGAATTCTCGAAATTTGGATGTTACTGCCAAATGGACCTTTTCGGTACGGAAGTATCTTGGTATCAGTTGAACCCTTACGCTGATATGCCATCTGATGCCCAACGAGTTGAACGACTTAAAATGCTGGCTGATGAAGGTAGAACGAATAGAATTTTGATGAGTCACGATATTCACACAAAACATAGATTGGTAAGTTGCCGTATTCTTTTGTTTATAGTATTAATTATTAGCGATTGATCTTTTCATAGACTGCATTTGGAGGCCACGGATTTGCTCATGTTTTGAATAATGTTAAGCCTAAAATGATTATTAAAGGATTTACAGAAGAACAAATTCATCAAATTATGATCAAAAATCCTGCTGAATGGTTGGAAATGTAAGACAAACAGTATATCAATATATATATATGTGTTCATATGGAAAAGTGACCGTTATTTTTTTCAAATTTTTGAAAAAATTCACTAACACTATCAAATTTTCAATACAAAAAACTGAGCAACTCAACTGAGCTATGGTCGTCGCATGGTCGTCGCTCAGTTGTATGAACACATATATATATATTGCAGTATATCTTCAATAAAGCATGCATTACAAAGAGCAGATATCAATTCTAATTTTAATTCAAGGACGATGGTAGTTTGAAAACAATTTTTTGATTGAGAGGTAGCAAAGATTTTGCAAAAATTTAAAAATTTTAAAAAACAGGTTTTTAGTAATAAAATTCGTTTTTTGTTTATAATCTTGGAAATACCCGCAAACAACTGCAAACAATTAGATAGCTCAATGCCAATATTTTATTATTTCAAATTCCAATTAATCCCAAATAATTAAAAGCAATTAAAAATTAAAAGAACAATAAAACTTGAATTGACATGTAGATAGTTACAAGAAGACAAGGAAACCATCCAAGAAAACGCCAAGGTTGAAGAGCATTTAAAAAGGCAACTGTATGAACAATTCTTGATATTGCTCCGATTCTCATTATATTTACGCCAATAAATGTGCTTGGGTTTGTTAGGACATACAGGAATCCAATGATCTGGAATATACATTAAAAATTAGGTCACAATTTAAAAAATTGCAAAGAAATGACACTTACCATAAATGGGATGCAGTTTTCAAGGTCATTGCGATGAGCTCTGAAAATTTAGCAAAAAATTATTCAAGCTAGTTCTTAACGATCTGACCTAACATACCTTCTAATACGTTCAACTCTTTCATCTCCAGTTTTTACTTCGACTTTCCAATCGTTAGCGTCTTCATAATTCACAAAAACCTATCAGTACAAATTAAAATCTATGAGAAACTAGCCACACAACATGCTTAATATTCATATCTAAGAAGCTTCTAATGTTTAATCTCAGGTTCACATTTTTCACTCACTTTATTCATTAATCTTGTCTTTCCCGTCCAAACAGACATAAAAAGCATTTTCAATACGGTAATTGCTGTCCAAAAAGCATAAGCTCTAAAAACTTCATTTTCTAATGAAATTGTATCCAAAAGTGACATTTTTAATTTTTATTTTTAAATTTTATTTCAGCACAAGAACTTGTTGAAAAGACAACACAAACTGAATGATTTTCTGGTAAATCAACGTATATCCTAGGAAGATGCTACTAATGTGTTGCATGAGTTAAGAACTAGTTTTTTGCATATATACAAAAGTATCATGGTCTCTAATATATTTTTAAATCAGGGATTGTGAATGGTCTTTTTGTTTGTGGGAGCTATTGACCTTTAATTTTAAATAATGCATTTATGAGCATTTTCCATGATTTTAAACCTTCAAATTTGAAGATCCAAATAAATCGACATGATGTGGAGTGAAATGAAAAAAAGCATAAATAATTTTATTTGGTTAAATAGATCAGAGTAAGAATGCACAAAAGTCGATAGAATTTCAATTTAAAGAAAAAAAAAATAAACTAAAAATTTGAATTAAGACTATTTAATATCTTTTGCGTGGTCATTTGTTCATGCTTAAAAAAACCCCTTTTTTTATTAAGTTCATTTTCGACTTCTTATCCCATAATAAATTTTAAAAAATTAATAAAATGCTTATTAAAAGAACAACAAAATTTGAACAGCCATGTAGACTGTAGGTCCAACGCATCCAAAGAAACCAATAGCACGCCAAGGGTTAAGAGCATTTAAAAAGGCAATTGTATGAACAATTCTTGATATTGCTCCGATTCTCATTAAATTTACGCCAATAAATGTGCTTGGGTTTGTAAGGACATAAAGGAATCCAATGATCTGGAACATACATAATAAATTAAGTCGCAATTTAAAAATTCTAAAGAAATGTCACTTACCATAAATGGGATGCAGTTTTCAAGGTCATTGCGATGAGCTCTGAAAATTTAGAAACAAATTATAAAAGTTAATAACTAAGAATCCGACCGATTATACCTTCTAATACGTTCAACTCTTTCATCTCCAGTTTTTACTTCGACTTTCCAGTCGTTAGCGTCTTCATAATTCACAAAAACCTATCAATGATTAAAAAGATATGAGAAATTAGCCACGTAGCATGTTTAATTTTCTAAGAAGCTTCTAATGTTTTTAATCTTTGATTTATTTGTTTCACTCACTTTATTCATTAATCTTGTCTTTGCTGTCCAAAAAGACATAAAAAGCATCTTCAAAACCGTAATTGCTGACCAAAAAGCATAAGCTCTAAAAACTTCATTTTCTAATGAAATTGTATTCAAAAGTGACATTTTTATTTTTATTAAAATTTTATTTCAGCACAAGAACTTGTTGAAAAGACAACACAAACTGAATGATTTTTTGGTAAATCAACGTATATCCTAGGAAGATGCTACTAATGTGTTGCATGAGTTAGGAACTAGTTTTTTTTTTTTTGCATAACACAAATGTATCATAGTCTTTAAATCAGGAATTGTGTTTATTACCAATGTGAATAGCAGTAAATAATTTTATTTGGTTAAACACAACGGGCCCTAGAATTATCAGAGTAAGGATACACAATATCACCAATTCTTAAAAAAACCCCTATTTTTATTATTATTAGCAATATATATATATGAGGTCATATGGACAGAGTCCGCCCCAAAATCGCCCCAAACAAAACTAACACTATCAAAATTTTCCATTGTTTCCGATATAGAAAGTTTTGATGGTGTTAGTAAATTTTTCAAAATTTAACGGTCATTTTCGTATATGACCTCATATATATATATTGATTATTAGCTTCATTTGCGACTTCTTATCCCATAATAAATTTTTAAAATAAAATCAAATGCTAATTAAAAGTACAACAAAACTTGAACAGCCATGTAGACTGTAGCTCCAACGCATCCAAAGAATCCAAGAGCACGCCATGGTTGAAGAGCATTCAAGTAGGCAACTGTATGAACAATTCTAGAAATTGCTCCAATTCTAATGACATTAACAGCAATAAATGAGCTTGGATTGGTAAGAACATACAATAATCCAATGATCTAAAATTGTACAAATAAACGAAATCATCATTAATATTTGAAAGGAGTTAAGAATCATTATCAATAAGTATGACTTACCATAAATGGAATACAATTTTCAAGGTCATTTCTATGAGCTCTGAAATAAAATAAAAATAGTTAATTTTATTAGATTGTGAATTGATAAAGGTCTTATCAATTGTACCTTCTAACACGTTCAACGTCCTCATCTCCAAATTTAGTTTTCAAATTCTTTCCAGCAAAGCTTGTGTCTTCGGGATTTGCAAATGTCTATAATATTATTACACGCTTTTTATTCACTCACTCTGTCTGTCTTTCTGTCTGTCTGTTTCTTTGTCACGTTCAAAACTTGTGACCCTTTTTTCGACCACTTCCTCTGCTCTAATCGAACCGATTTTTTTTATATATACGTATTCCAGAGGGCAATTTGATATTTCATCATCATCAAAACAATATCATGCTTAATAAAGCTATAATTAATTAATTATTCTTAAATAAGGGAAAAAAATCCAAAGTCACTCATGTGTGTTTTCGATTTACAATTACTGGACATTTTCTGACATTGAAAATGAGCTCATATGATTCATTACGCGTTATATAATAATATCAATTAAAATTTATATTGAAATTCTTAATGAATCAAGATTTTTTGATAAAGTTAGAAAAATTGTCAAGTAATTTTTTCATGGAACAATTTGAATTTTTAAAAACCGTTACACTTTTAAATTTAAATTGACGGTTATTTTCTCCAGTATTATATTCTACCGATTCCGGATAAATGCTTACTGGATCTCATTTTATGGCCATGAATCCTTACTGGATCTCATTTTATGGCCATGAATGCTTACTTGATCTCATTTTATGGCCATGAATCCTTACTGGATCTTACTTTATGGCCATGAATGCTTACTTGATCTCATTTTATGGCCATGAATCCTTACTGGATCTTACTTTATGGCCATGAATGCTTACTTGATCTCATTTTATGGCCATGAATGCTTACTGGATCTCATTTTATGGCCATGAATGCTTACTGGATCTCATTTTATGGCCATGAATGCTTACTGGATCTCATTTTATGGCCATGAATGCTTACTGGATCTCATTTTATGGCCATGAATGCTTACTGGATCTCATTTTATGGCCATGAATGCTTACTGGATCTCATTTAATGGCCATGAATCCTTACTGGATCTCACTTTATGGCCATGAATGCTTACTGGATCTCATTTTATGGCCATGAATGCTTACTGGATCTCATTTTATGGCCATGAATGCTTACTGGATCTCATTTTATGGCCATGAATGCTTACTGGATCTCATTTTATGGCCATGAATGCTTACTGGATCTCATTTTATGGCCATGAATGCTTACTGGATCTCATTTTATGGCCATGAATGCTTACTGGATCTCATTTTATGGCCATGAATGCTTACTGGATCTCATTTTATGGCCATGAATGCTTACTGGATCTCATTTAATGGCCATGAATCCTTACTGGATCTCACTTTATGGCCATGAATGCTTACTGGATCTCATTTTATGGCCATGAATGCTTACTGGATCTCATTTTATGGCCATGAATGCTTACTGGATCTCATTTTATGGCCATGAATGCTTACTGGATCTCATTTTATGGCCATGAATCCTTACTGGATCTCACTTTACGGCAATGAATGCTTACAGGATCTCACTTTATGGCCATGAATCCTTACTGGATCTCATTTTATGGCCATGAATGCTTCCTGGATCTCATTTTATGGCCATGAATGCTCAATGGATATCATTAATTGACCTTTAATACTTACTGGATTTCATTTTAAAAGCATAAATGCTTGCTGAATCCGACGATTTACTAATTTAGGATTTTGTAATCTTTGGTTTTAAGTTTTGGTCGGTTTACTAAACGCGGAAAATGCGCTTTAGTCGGTCACGAGTGATCACCGTTATACTAGTATCAATACATAATTGTTTTATCAAGCGAAAATGAATCATGCTGAGCTATAAATGTTTCTGATAGAATTTCAATGCTTTAACATGGAAAATTCATACATTTAAAAGGTTTTAAGCATTGATATTACATTTTAATGCTTTAACATGGGAAATATGTGGAATTGAAGGGTTCTTAGAGTCGAACGAAATGAAGAGAAGCGAAGTGGAGTTCGACACTCCTGTAATCTATAAAAGTCGAACGGAACGAAGCGAAGCGAAGTGGAGTTCGACACTCCTGTAATCTATAAAAGTCGAACGGAACGAAGCGAAGCGAAGTGGAGTTCGACACTCCTGTAATCTATAAAAGTCGAACGGAACGAAGCGAAGCGAAGTGGAGTTCGACACTCCTGTAATCTATAAAAGTCGAACGGAACGAAGCGAAGCGAAGTGGAGTTCGACACTCCTGTAATCTATAAAAGTCGAACGGAACGAAGCGAAGCGAAGTGGAGTTCGACACTCCTGTAATATATAAAAGTCGAACGGAACGAAGCGAAGCGAAGTGGAGTTCGACACTCCTGTAATATATAAAAGTCGAACGGAACGAAGCGAAGCGAAGTGAAGTAAAAAAAAAACGCAGTTCAAACTAGGTTGAGCGAAGCTCTAAATTTTTACATCCTGAACGAAGCGAAGCGAGTGAAGGTGTGAAAATTTTCTTAATATGTTTCTAGACTCTGGATTTATGAGGTATAATGTAAAAGTGTTCGAGCGAAGCTCGAACACATAAACTTTGAACGCAGTTCAAACTAGGTTGAGCGAAGCTCACAAATTTTTACATCCTGAACGAAGCGAAGCGAGTGTAGGTGTGAAAATTTTCTTAATACGTTTCTAGACTCTGGATTTGTGAGGTATAATGTAAAAGTGTTCGAGCGAAGCTCGAACACATAAAGTTTGAACGCAGTTCAAACTAGGTTGAGCGAAGCTCACAAATTTTTACATCCTGAACGAAGCGAAGCGAGTGAAGGTGTGAAAATTTTCTCAATACGTTTCTAAACTTTGAAATCATAAGGTAAAGTGTAAAAGTGTTCGAGCGAAGCTCGAACACAAAAAAGAAATTCATGTTCCTATTGTGATTTAGATTTAGACTTGATTGAGACTAAAAAGTAGTAAATAAAAAAATATAAAAAAAAAACTTTTTAAAAGCACGCTTTTTGAAAAAGAAAATATTTTAAATAAAAGACTAAAAAGGAGTCAATAAAAAAATATAAAAAAAACTTTTTAAAAAACACGCTTTTTAAAAAAAGAAAACTATTAACTATTAAGACGAACTAAAAAGTTGTAAATAAAAAATATATAAAAAAAACTTTTTAAAAAACACGCTTTTTGAAAATGACCAAAAAACTTTGTTAAAAATTGTTCTAAAAAGTAGTAAATAAAATAATATCACGCTTTTAAAATAAAATATAACTAAAATAAAATTTCATTGATTAACTAAAAAGTGTCTAAAATATTTTTCTAAAATATTTTATGTAGTACAAGAACACAATGACTGTAAAAGCGTGGGGCGTTCAAAAGAGGTCATCAAAATCAAAGGGTCGCCAAGACAATTACGCCCCACGCTTTTACAGTCATTGTGTTCTTGTACTACATAAAATATTTTAGAAAAATATTTTAGACACTTTTTAGTTAATCAATGAAATTTTATTTTAGTTATATTTTATTTTAAAAGCGTGATATTATTTTATTTACTACTTTTTAGAACAATTTTTAACAAAGTTTTTTGGTCATTTTCAAAAAGCGTGTTTTTTAAAAAGTTTTTTTTATATATTTTTTATTTACAACTTTTTAGTTCGTCTTAATAGTTAATAGTTTTCTTTTTTTAAAAAGCGTGTTTTTTAAAAAGTTTTTTTTTATATTTTTTTATATTTTTTTTATTAAACTTAATTGAATCATTTGTGTCTGTATTCAAAGCTTAAGTGCTCAACATGGGAAAAATTATTCAAACAGGTCAGATCAATACTTTATTCAATAATTCTGTACATAAAACAAATTCTATATTTAGTAACTGGAGACATTTTACCTGAGAAGCTAGGAATAACTCTAACTCATGAGCATCTGTCATTACAATTAGAAAAGTTTTACATAAATCCACCAGTTCAACTTGAAAAACACTTTAATGATGGAATCAATAACAAGATTCATCTTAAAAATATTGGGTACATAAGGCAGTATCCATATTCAAGTAAATACAATATGGAGTTGGGATATGATGAAGAACAGGCTTTGATTGATGATGTAATGGATTTCAAGGCTTTCGGAGGAGACACCATCGTTGAAAACACAAATTATGGAATCGAAAGAGATCTGAAATTTATTTTTGATGTTGCTAAAAGGACTGGAGTTAATGTAATTGCAGGAACTGGACATCATATTGAGGCAGCTCAAAATTCACAAACATTAAACATGTCAGTAGAACAACTTGTTGATTTATACACGAAAGAAATTGAAGAAGGGATAGAAGTAATTGCTGGAACTACTGTTAAATGTGGATTTATTGGTGAAGTAGGAAGTGTTTATCCAATGACAAGTTTTGAAAAGAAAACTATTCAAGCTACTGGAATGGTTCAAGATGGCCTTAAGTGCGGAGTTTCTTTTCATCCAGGATTCAATCCACAAGCACCATTTGAGATTATACGTGTCTATTTGGAAGCTGGAGGTAATGCAAATAAATGTGTCATGTCTCATTTAGATCTGGCATTTTCCAATATTGATGATTTACTTGAATTCTCAAATTTGGATTGCTACAACCAAATGGATCTCTTTGGTATGGAAGTTTCTTGGTACCAGCATGATCCACAAATTGACATACCTTCAGATGCTCAACGTTTAGAACGATTGAAAGTATTAGCTGATGAAGGAAAAATTGATAAGATCTTGATGAGTCAAGATATTCACACTAAGCATAGATTGGTAAGATGTTGTATACTTTAAATCTATGATGATTCTTTTGATATTTTTCTAGACTGCATTTGGAGGTCATGGATATGCACACATTTTAAACAATGTCAAGCCTAAAATGCTGATTAAAGGTTTTACGGAAGAGCAAATTCAGCAAATAATGGTTAAGAATCCAGCTAAATGGTTAGAAATTTGACGCACTAGCATAACTGCTCCTCCGGATTGATTCTCTTTGAAAAATCCTACTACATCCCACTATATAATACCTAATCCCAATATAAATTTAATTCTGTAGTAAACATATACAACGAATGATAATAAAAGTATACAGCAGTAATCTGCTATGAGCTATATTTTATTTTCATTCTTATCGTTTTTCTGTGCTTTATTCGTTATCTTAGCATAAACAAATCTTCTCTCCATTAAAACAGTTTGTTTTTAAAGAGCAAAATGGGAAAAATAATTCGAACAGGTATTTTAAATCATTTATAAGCAATTTAAAACATTAATTGTATATTTTATGTAGTAACTGGTGACATCCCTTCTGAAAATCTTGGAATAACATTGACTCACGAACACTTCAACTTAAAATTTGATAAATTTTACTGTTGTCCACCTCCACAACTGCTAAAATATTTCAATGATGGAATTAATGAGAAGATTCACTTGAAAAATGTTGGATATATCAGACAATATCCATATGCAAGCAAATATAATTTACAATTTGATGACGATGAAACACAAAAAGCTGTACTTGATGATGTTATGAATTTTAAATTGTTTGGAGGAAGCAGTATTGTTGAAAATACAACTTATGGAATTGAAAGGAACTTGGACTATCTCGTTGAAGTGGCTCAAAAACAGGAGTTAATGTAATAGCTGGAACTGGACATTATATTGAGATGACACAAAAATCTGAAAGTTTAAAATTGACTTTGGAAGAAATGGTTAATTTGTATGCAAAAGACATTGAGGAAGGAACGAAAATTTCATCTGGATCAATTGTAAAGTGTGGCTTTATAGGGAAGTTGGAAGCGTATATCCCATAACTAAGTTTGAAAAGCAGGCTATTCAAGCTACAGCAATTGTTCAAAATAATCTCAAGTGTGGCGTTTCCTTTCATCCAGGAAGAGATGCTAAAGGACCATTTGAAATCATCCGGATTTATCTTGAAGCTGGTGGAGATATCAATAAATGTGTCATGTCTCATTTGGATCGAACTCTTTTGAATGACGAGCAATTGCTTGAATTCTCGAAATTTGGATGTTACTGCCAAATGGACCTTTTCGGTACGGAAGTATCTTGGTATCAGTTGAACCCTTACGCTGATATGCCATCTGATGCCCAACGAGTTGAACGACTTAAAATGCTGGCTGATGAAGGTAGAACGAATAGAATTTTGATGAGTCACGATATTCACACAAAACATAGATTGGTAAGTTGCCGTATTCTTTTGTTTATAGTATTAATTATTAGCGATTGATCTTTTCATAGACTGCATTTGGAGGCCACGGATTTGCTCATGTTTTGAATAATGTTAAGCCTAAAATGATTATTAAAGGATTTACAGAAGAACAAATTCATCAAATTATGATCAAAAATCCTGCTGAATGGTTGGAAATGTAAGACAAACAGTATATCAATATATATATATGTGTTCATATGGAAAAGTGACCGTTATTTTTTTCAAATTTTTGAAAAAATTCACTAACACTATCAAATTTTCAATACAAAAAACTGAGCAACTCAACTGAGCTATGGTCGTCGCATGGTCGTCGCTCAGTTGTATGAACACATATATATATATTGCAGTATATCTTCAATAAAGCATGCATTACAAAGAGCAGATATCAATTCTAATTTTAATTCAAGGACGATGGTAGTTTGAAAACAATTTTTGATTGAGAGGTAGCAAAGATTTTGCAAAAATTTAAAAATTTTAAAAAACAGGTTTTTAGTAATAAAATTCGTTTTTTGTTTATAATCTTGGAAATACCCGCAAACAACTGCAAACAATTAGATAGCTCAATGCCAATATTTTATTATTTCAAATTCCAATTAATCCCAAATAATTAAAAGCAATTAAAAATTAAAAGAACAATAAAACTTGAATTGACATGTAGATAGTTACAAGAAGACAAGGAAACCATCCAAGAAAACGCCAAGGTTGAAGAGCATTTAAAAAGGCAACTGTATGAACAATTCTTGATATTGCTCCGATTCTCATTATATTTACGCCAATAAATGTGCTTGGGTTTGTTAGGACATACAGGAATCCAATGATCTGGAATATACATTAAAAATTAGGTCACAATTTAAAAAATTGCAAAGAAATGACACTTACCATAAATGGGATGCAGTTTTCAAGGTCATTGCGATGAGCTCTGAAAATTTAGCAAAAAATTATTCAAGCTAGTTCTTAACGATCTGACCTAACATACCTTCTAATACGTTCAACTCTTTCATCTCCAGTTTTTACTTCGACTTTCCAATCGTTAGCGTCTTCATAATTCACAAAAACCTATCAGTACAAATTAAAATCTATGAGAAACTAGCCACACAACATGCTTAATATTCATATCTAAGAAGCTTCTAATGTTTAATCTCAGGTTCACATTTTTCACTCACTTTATTCATTAATCTTGTCTTTCCCGTCCAAACAGACATAAAAAGCATTTTCAAAACGGTAATTGCTGACCAAAAAGCATAAGCTTTAAAGACTTCATTTTCTAATGAAATTGTATCTAAAAGTGACATTTTTAATTTAAATTTTATTTCAGCACAAGAACTTGTTGATCAAATGAAAAGACAACTCAAACTGAATGATTTTCTTCTTAAATCAACGTATATCCTAGAAAGAAGCTACTAATGTGTTGCGTGAGTTAATAACTAGTTTTTTTTGCATATATACAAATGTATCTTGGTCTCTAATATATTTTTATATCAGGGATTGTGAATGGTCTTTTTTGTTTTTGGAAGCTATTGACCTTAAATTTTAATTAATGCCTTTAAGAGCATTTTGCATGATTTTAAACCTTCAAATTTGAAGATCCAAATAAATCGACATGATGTGGAGTGAAATGAAAAAAAGCATAAATAATTTTATTTGGTTAAATAGATCAGAGTAAGAATGCACAAAAGTCGATAGAATTTCAATTTAAAGAAAAAAAAAATAAACTAAAAATTTGAATTAAGACTATTTAATATCTTTTGCGTGGTCATTTGTTCATGCTTAAAAAAACCCCTTTTTTTATTAAGTTCATTTTCGACTTCTTATCCCATAATAAATTTTAAAAAATTAATAAAATGCTTATTAAAAGAACAACAAAATTTGAACAGCCATGTAGACTGTAGGTCCAACGCATCCAAAGAAACCAATAGCACGCCAAGGGTTAAGAGCATTTAAAAAGGCAATTGTATGAACAATTCTTGATATTGCTCCGATTCTCATTAAATTTACGCCAATAAATGTGCTTGGGTTTGTAAGGACATAAAGGAATCCAATGATCTGGAACATACATAATAAATTAAGTCGCAATTTAAAAATTCTAAAGAAATGTCACTTACCATAAATGGGATGCAGTTTTCAAGGTCATTGCGATGAGCTCTGAAAATTTAGAAACAAATTATAAAAGTTAATAACTAAGAATCCGACCGATTATACCTTCTAATACGTTCAACTCTTTCATCTCCAGTTTTTACTTCGACTTTCCAGTCGTTAGCGTCTTCATAATTCACAAAAACCTATCAATGATTAAAAAGATATGAGAAATTAGCCACGTAGCATGTTTAATTTTCTAAGAAGCTTCTAATGTTTTTAATCTTTGATTTATTTGTTTCACTCACTTTATTCATTAATCTTGTCTTTGCTGTCCAAAAAGACATAAAAAGCATCTTCAAAACCGTAATTGCTGACCAAAAAGCATAAGCTCTAAAAACTTCATTTTCTAATGAAATTGTATTCAAAAGTGACATTTTTATTTTTATTAAAATTTTATTTCAGCACAAGAACTTGTTGAAAAGACAACACAAACTGAATGATTTTTTGGTAAATCAACGTATATCCTAGGAAGATGCTACTAATGTGTTGCATGAGTTAGGAACTAGTTTTTTTTTTTTTTTTTGCATAACACAAATGTATCATAGTCTTTAAATCAGGAATTGTGTTTATTACCAATGTGAATAGCAGTAAATAATTTTATTTGGTTAAACACAACGGGCCCTAGAATTATCAGAGTAAGGATACACAATATCACCAATTCTTAAAAAAACCCCTATTTTTATTATTATTAGCAATATATATATATGAGGTCATATGGACAGAGTCCGCCCCAAAATCGCCCCAAACAAAACTAACACTATCAAAATTTTCCATTGTTTCCGATATAGAAAGTTTTGATGGTGTTAGTAAATTTTTCAAAATTTAACGGTCATTTTCGTATATGACCTCATATATATATATTGATTATTAGCTTCATTTGCGACTTCTTATCCCATAATAAATTTTAAAAAATATAATCAAATGCTAATTAAAAGAACAACAAAACTTGAACAGCCATGTAGACTGTAGCTCCAACGCATCCAAAGAAACCAAGAGCACGCCATGGTTGAAGAGCATTCAAGTAGGCAACTGTATGAACAATTCTTGAAATTGCTCCAATTCTAATGACATTAACAGCAATAAATGAGCTTGGATTGGTAAGAACATACAATAATCCAATGATCTAAAATTGTACAAATAAACGAAATCATCATTAATATTTGAAAGGAGTTAAGAATCATTATCAATAAGTATGACTTACCATAAATGGAATACAATTTTCAAGGTCATTTCTATGAGCTCTGAAATAAAATAAAAATAGTTAATTTTATTAGATTGTGAATTGATAAAGGTCTTATCAATTGTACCTTCTAACACGTTCAACGTCCTCATCTCCAAATTTAGTTTTCAAATTCTTTCCAGCAAAGCTTGTGTCTTCGGGATTTGCAAATGTCTATAATATTACACGCTTTTTATTCACTCACTCTGTCTGTCTTTCTGTCTGTCTGTTTCTTTGTCACGTTCAAAACTTGTGACCCTTTTTTCGACCACTTCCTCTGCTCTAATCGAACCGATTTTTTTTATATATACGTATTCCAGAGGGCAATTTGATATTTCATCATCATCAAAACAATATCATGCTTAATAAAGCTATAATTAATTAATTATTCTTAAATAAGGGAAAAAAATCCAAAGTCACTCATGTGTGTTTTCGATTTACAATTACTGGACATTTTCTGACATTGAAAATGAGCTCATATGATTCATTACGCGTTATATAATAATATCAATTAAAATTTATATTGAAATTCTTAATGAATCAAGATTTTTTGATAAAGTTAGAAAAATTGTCAAGTAATTTTTTCATGGAACAATTTGAATTTTTAAAAACCGTTACACTTTTAAATTTAAATTGACGGTTATTTTCTCCAGTATTATATTCTACCGATTCCGGATAAATGCTTACTGGATCTCATTTTATGGCCATGAATCCTTACTGGATCTCATTTTATGGCCATGAATGCTTACTTGATCTCATTTTATGGCCATGAATCCTTACTGGATCTTACTTTATGGCCATGAATGCTTACTTGATCTCATTTTATGGCCATGAATCCTTACTGGATCTTACTTTATGGCCATGAATGCTTACTTGATCTCATTTTATGGCCATGAATGCTTACTGGATCTCATTTTATGGCCATGAATGCTTACTGGATCTCATTTTATGGCCATGAATGCTTACTGGATCTCATTTTATGGCCATGAATGCTTACTGGATCTCATTTTATGGCCATGAATGCTTACTGGATCTCATTTTATGGCCATGAATGCTTACTGGATCTCATTTAATGGCCATGAATCCTTACTGGATCTCACTTTATGGCCATGAATGCTTACTGGATCTCATTTTATGGCCATGAATGCTTACTGGATCTCATTTTATGGCCATGAATGCTTACTGGATCTCATTTTATGGCCATGAATGCTTACTGGATCTCATTTTATGGCCATGAATGCTTACTGGATCTCATTTTATGGCCATGAATGCTTACTGGATCTCATTTTATGGCCATGAATGCTTACTGGATCTCATTTTATGGCCATGAATGCTTACTGGATCTCATTTTATGGCCATGAATGCTTACTGGATCTCATTTAATGGCCATGAATCCTTACTGGATCTCACTTTATGGCCATGAATGCTTACTGGATCTCATTTTATGGCCATGAATGCTTACTGGATCTCATTTTATGGCCATGAATGCTTACTGGATCTCATTTTATGGCCATGAATGCTTACTGGATCTCATTTTATGGCCATGAATCCTTACTGGATCTCACTTTACGGCAATGAATGCTTACAGGATCTCACTTTATGGCCATGAATCCTTACTGGATCTCATTTTATGGCCATGAATGCTTCCTGGATCTCATTTTATGGCCATGAATGCTCAATGGATATCATTAATTGACCTTTAATACTTACTGGATTTCATTTTAAAAGCATAAATGCTTGCTGAATCCGACGATTTACTAATTTAGGATTTTGTAATCTTTGGTTTTAAGTTTTGGTCGGTTTACTAAACGCGGAAAATGCGCTTTAGTCGGTCACGAGTGATCACCGTTATACTAGTATCAATACATAATTGTTTTATCAAGCGAAAATGAATCATGCTGAGCTATAAATGTTTCTGATAGAATTTCAATGCTTTAACATGGAAAATTCATACATTTAAAAGGTTTTAAGCATTGATATTACATTTTAATGCTTTAACATGGGAAATATGTGGAATTGAAGGGTTCTTAGAGTCGAACGAAATGAAGAGAAGCGAAGTGGAGTTCGACACTCCTGTAATCTATAAAAGTCGAACGGAACGAAGCGAAGCGAAGTGGAGTTCGACACTCCTGTAATCTATAAAAGTCGAACGGAACGAAGCGAAGCGAAGTGGAGTTCGACACTCCTGTAATCTATAAAAGTCGAACGGAACGAAGCGAAGCGAAGTGGAGTTCGACACTCCTGTAATCTATAAAAGTCGAACGGAACGAAGCGAAGCGAAGTGGAGTTCGACACTCCTGTAATCTATAAAAGTCGAACGGAACGAAGCGAAGCGAAGTGGAGTTCGACACTCCTGTAATATATAAAAGTCGAACGGAACGAAGCGAAGCGAAGTGGAGTTCGACACTCCTGTAATATATAAAAGTCGAACGGAACGAAGCGAAGCGAAGTGAAGTAAAAAAAAAACGCAGTTCAAACTAGGTTGAGCGAAGCTCACAAATTTTTACATCCTGAACGAAGCGAAGCGAGTGAAGGTGTGAAAATTTTCTTAATATGTTTCTAGACTCTGGATTTATGAGGTATAATGTAAAAGTGTTCGAGCGAAGCTCGAACACATAAAGTTTGAACGCAGTTCAAACTAGGTTGAGCGAAGCTCACAAATTTTTACATCCTGAACGAAGCGAAGCGAGTGTAGGTGTGAAAATTTTCTTAATACGTTTCTAGACTCTGGATTTGTGAGGTATAATGTAAAAGTGTTCGAGCGAAGCTCGAACACATAAAGTTTGAACGCAGTTCAAACTAGGTTGAGCGAAGCTCACAAATTTTTACATCCTGAACGAAGCGAAGCGAGTGAAGGTGTGAAAATTTTCCCAATACGTTTCAAAACTTTGAAATCATAAGGTAAAGTGTAAAAGTGTTCGAGCGAAGCTCGAACACAAAAAAAGATATTCATGTTCCTATTGTGATTTAGATTTAGACTTGATTGAGACTAAAAAGTAGTAAATAAAAAAAATATAAAAAAAACTTTTTAAAAACACGCTTTTTGAAAAAGAAAATATTTTAAATAAAAGACTAAAAAGGAGTCAATAAAAATATATAAAAAAAACTTTTTAAAAAACACGCTTTTTGAAAAAAGAAAACTATTAACTATTAAGACGAACTAAAAAGTTGTAAATAAAAAATATATAAAAAACTTTTTAAAAAACACGCTTTTTGAAAATGACCAAAAACTTTGTTAAAAATTGTTCTAAAAAGTAGTAAATAAAATAATATCACGCTTTTAAAATAAAATATAACTAAAATAAAATTTCATTGATTAACTAAAAAGTGTCTAAAATATTTTTCTAAAATATTTTATGTAGTACAAGAACACAATGACTGTAAAAGCGTGGGGCGTTCAAAAGAGGTCATCAAAATCAAAGGGTCGCCAAGACAATTACGCCCCACGCTTTTACAGTCATTGTGTTCTTGTACTACATAAAATATTTTAGAAAAATATTTTAGACACTTTTTAGTTAATCAATGAAATTTTATTTTAGTTATATTTTATTTTAAAAGCGTGATATTATTTTATTTACTACTTTTTAGAACAATTTTTAACAAAGTTTTTTGGTCATTTTCAAAAGCGTGTTTTTAAAAAGTTTTTTTATATATTTTTATTTACAACTTTTTAGTTCGTCTTAATAGTTAATAGTTTTCTTTTTAAAAAGCGTGTTTTTTAAAAAGTTTTTTTTATATTTTTTATATTCTTTTATTAAACTTAATTGAATCATCTGTGTCTATATTCAAAGTTAAAGCACTCAACATGGGAAAAATTATTCAAACAGGTCAGATCAATACTTTATACAATAATTCTGTACATAAAATCAATTCTATATCTAGTAACTGGAGACATTTTACCTGAGAAGCTAGGAATAACTCTAACTCATGAGCATCTGTCACTACAATTAGAAAAGTTTTACATAAATCCACCAGTTCAATTTGAAAAGCACTTTAATGATGGAATCAACAAGAAGATTCATCTTAAAAATATTGGGTACATAAGGCAGTATCCATATTCAAGTAAATACAATATGGAGTTGGGATATGATGAAGAACAGGCTTTGATTGATGATGTAATGGATTTCAAGGCTTTCGGAGGAGACACCATCGTTGAAAACACAAATTATGGAATCGAAAGAGATCTGAAATTTATTTTTGATGTTGCTAAAAGGACTGGAGTTAATGTAATTGCAGGAACTGGACATCATATTGAGGCAGCTCAAAATTCACAAACATTAAACATGTCAGTAGAACAACTTGTTGATTTATACACGAAAGAAATTGAAGAAGGGATAGAAGTAATTGCTGGAACTACTGTTAAATGTGGATTTATTGGTGAAGTAGGAAGTGTTTATCCAATGACAAGTTTTGAAAAGAAAACTATTCAAGCTACTGGAATGGTTCAAGATGGCCTTAAGTGCGGAGTTTCTTTTCATCCAGGATTCAATCCACAAGCACCATTTGAGATTATACGTGTCTATTTGGAAGCTGGAGGTAATGCAAATAAATGTGTCATGTCTCATTTAGATCTGGCATTTTCCAATATTGATGATTTACTTGAATTCTCAAATTTGGATTGCTACAACCAAATGGATCTCTTTGGTATGGAAGTTTCTTGGTACCAGCATGATCCACAAATTGACATACCTTCAGATGCTCAACGTTTAGAACGATTGAAAGTATTAGCTGATGAAGGAAAAATTGATAAGATCTTGATGAGTCAAGATATTCACACTAAGCATAGATTGGTAAGATGTTGTATACTTTAAATCTATGATGATTCTTTTGATATTTTTCTAGACTGCATTTGGAGGTCATGGATATGCACACATTTTAAACAATGTCAAGCCTAAAATGCTGATTAAAGGTTTTACGGAAGAGCAAATTCAGCAAATAATGGTTAAGAATCCAGCTAAATGGTTAGAAATTTGACGCACTAGCATAACTGCTCCTCCGGATTGATTCTCTTTGAAAAATCCTACTACATCCCACTATATAATACCTAATCCCAATATAAATTTAATTCTGTAGTAAACATATACAACGAATGATAATAAAAGTATACAGCAGTAATCTGCTATGAGCTATATTTTATTTTCATTCTTATCGTTTTTCTGTGCTTTATTCGTTATCTTAGCATAAACAAATCTTCTCTCCATTAAAACAGTTTGTTTTTAAAGAGCAAAATGGGAAAAATAATTCGAACAGGTATTTTAAATCATTTATAAGCAATTTAAAACATTAATTGTATATTTTATGTAGTAACTGGTGACATCCCTTCTGAAAATCTTGGAATAACATTGACTCACGAACACTTCAACTTAAAATTTGATAAATTTTACTGTTGTCCACCTCCACAACTGCTAAAATATTTCAATGATGGAATTAATGAGAAGATTCACTTGAAAAATGTTGGATATATCAGACAATATCCATATGCAAGCAAATATAATTTACAATTTGATGACGATGAAACACAAAAAGCTGTACTTGATGATGTTATGAATTTTAAATTGTTTGGAGGAAGCAGTATTGTTGAAAATACAACTTATGGAATTGAAAGGAACTTGGACTATCTCGTTGAAGTGGCTCAAAAAACAGGAGTTAATGTAATAGCTGGAACTGGACATTATATTGAGATGACACAAAAATCTGAAAGTTTAAAATTGACTTTGGAAGAAATGGTTAATTTGTATGCAAAAGACATTGAGGAAGGAACGAAAATTTCATCTGGATCAATTGTAAAGTGTGGCTTTATAGGGGAAGTTGGAAGCGTATATCCCATAACTAAGTTTGAAAAGCAGGCTATTCAAGCTACAGCAATTGTTCAAAATAATCTCAAGTGTGGCGTTTCCTTTCATCCAGGAAGAGATGCTAAAGGACCATTTGAAATCATCCGGATTTATCTTGAAGCTGGTGGAGATATCAATAAATGTGTCATGTCTCATTTGGATCGAACTCTTTTGAATGACGAGCAATTGCTTGAATTCTCGAAATTTGGATGTTACTGCCAAATGGACCTTTTCGGTACGGAAGTATCTTGGTATCAGTTGAACCCTTACGCTGATATGCCATCTGATGCCCAACGAGTTGAACGACTTAAAATGCTGGCTGATGAAGGTAGAACGAATAGAATTTTGATGAGTCACGATATTCACACAAAACATAGATTGGTAAGTTGCCGTATTCTTTTGTTTATAGTATTAATTATTAGCGATTGATCTTTTCATAGACTGCATTTGGAGGCCACGGATTTGCTCATGTTTTGAATAATGTTAAGCCTAAAATGATTATTAAAGGATTTACAGAAGAACAAATTCATCAAATTATGATCAAAAATCCTGCTGAATGGTTGGAAATGTAAGACAAACAGTATATCAATATATATATATGTGTTCATATGGAAAAGTGACCGTTATTTTTTTCAAATTTTTGAAAAAATTCACTAACACTATCAAATTTTCAATACAAAAAACTGAGCAACTCAACTGAGCTATGGTCGTCGCATGGTCGTCGCTCAGTTGTATGAACACATATATATATATTGCAGTATATCTTCAATAAAGCATGCATTACAAAGAGCAGATATCAATTCTAATTTTAATTCAAGGACGATGGTAGTTTGAAAACAATTTTTTGATTGAGAGGTAGCAAAGATTTTGCAAAAATTTAAAAATTTTAAAAAACAGGTTTTTAGTAATAAAATTCGTTTTTTGTTTATAATCTTGGAAATACCCGCAAACAACTGCAAACAATTAGATAGCTCAATGCCAATATTTTATTATTTCAAATTCCAATTAATCCCAAATAATTAAAAGCAATTAAAAATTAAAAGAACAATAAAACTTGAATTGACATGTAGATAGTTACAAGAAGACAAGGAAACCATCCAAGAAAACGCCAAGGTTGAAGAGCATTTAAAAAGGCAACTGTATGAACAATTCTTGATATTGCTCCGATTCTCATTATATTTACGCCAATAAATGTGCTTGGGTTTGTTAGGACATACAGGAATCCAATGATCTGGAATATACATTAAAAATTAGGTCACAATTTAAAAAATTGCAAAGAAATGACACTTACCATAAATGGGATGCAGTTTTCAAGGTCATTGCGATGAGCTCTGAAAATTTAGCAAAAAATTATTCAAGCTAGTTCTTAACGATCTGACCTAACATACCTTCTAATACGTTCAACTCTTTCATCTCCAGTTTTTACTTCGACTTTCCAATCGTTAGCGTCTTCATAATTCACAAAAACCTATCAGTACAAATTAAAATCTATGAGAAACTAGCCACACAACATGCTTAATATTCATATCTAAGAAGCTTCTAATGTTTAATCTCAGGTTCACATTTTTCACTCACTTTATTCATTAATCTTGTCTTTCCCGTCCAAACAGACATAAAAAGCATTTTCAAAACGGTAATTGCTGACCAAAAAGCATAAGCTTTAAAGACTTCATTTTCTAATGAAATTGTATCTAAAAGTGACATTTTTAATTTAAATTTTATTTCAGCACAAGAACTTGTTGATCAAATGAAAAGACAACTCAAACTGAATGATTTTCTTCTTAAATCAACGTATATCCTAGAAAGAAGCTACTAATGTGTTGCGTGAGTTAATAACTAGTTTTTTGCATATATACAAATGTATCTTGGTCTCTAATATATTTTTATATCAGGGATTGTGAATGGTCTTTTTTGTTTTTGGAAGCTATTGACCTTAAATTTTAATTAATGCCTTTAAGAGCATTTTGCATGATTTTAAACCTTCAAATTTGAAGATCCAAATAAATCGACATGATGTGGAGTGAAATGAAAAAAATAGCATAAATAATTTTATTTGGTTAAATAGATCAGACCCTTGAATTATCGTAGTAAGAATGTATAAAAGTCGTTATATTTTCAAATTAAAGGAAAATGAAATTATGTAAAAATTTGAGTTTTGACTATTTAATACCTATTGCATAGTCATTTGTTCAAGCTTTAAAAAACCCTTTTTTTATTAATTCCATTTGCTTATCCCATAATAAATTTTAAAAAATTAATCAAATGCTTATTAAAAGAACAACAAAATTTGAACAGCCATGTAGACTGTAGGTCCAACGCATCCAAAGAAACCAATAGCACGCCAAGGGTTAAGAGCATTTAAAAAGGCAACTGTATGAACAATTCTTGATATTGCTCCCATTCTCATTAAATTTACGCCAACAAATGTGCTTGGGTTTGTAAGGACATAAAGGAATCCAATGATCTGGAACATACATAACAAATTAAGTCACAATTTTAAAATTCCAAAGAAATGTCACTTACCATAAATGGGATGCAGTTTTCAAGGTCATTGCGATGAGCTCTGAAAATTTAGAAATATATTTTAAAAGTTAATTATTAAGAATCTGACCGATTATACCTTCTGATACGTTCAACTCTTTCATCTCCAGTTTTTACTTCGACTTTCCAATCGTTTGCGTCTTCATAATTCACAAAAACCTATCAATGATTAAAAAAAGATATGAAAAACTAGCCACGTAGCATGTTTGATATTTATATCTAAGAAACTTCTAATGTTTAATCTTTGAATTATATGTTTCACTCACTTTATTCATTAATCTTGTCTTTCCCGTCCAAACAGACATAAAAAGCATCTTCAAAACCGTAATTGCTGACCAAAAGCATAAGCTCTAAAAACTTCATTTTCTAATGAAATTGTATTCAAAAGTGACATTTTTATTTTTATTAAAATTTTATTTCAGCACAAGAACTTGTTGAAAAGACAACACAAACTGAATGATTTTTTGGTAAATCAACGTATATCCTAGGAAGATGCTACTAATGTGTTGCATGAGTTAGGAACTAGTTTTTTTTTTTTTTTTTTGCATAACACAAATGTATCATAGTCTTTAAATCAGGAATTGTGTTTATTACCAATGTGAATAGCAGTAAATAATTTTATTTGGTTAAACACAACGGGCCCTAGAATTATCAGAGTAAGGATACACAATATCACCAATTCTTAAAAAAACCCCTATTTTTATTATTATTAGCAATATATATATATGAGGTCATATGGACAGAGTCCGCCCCAAAATCGCCCCAAACAAAACTAACACTATCAAAATTTTCCATTGTTTCCGATATAGAAAGTTTTGATGGTGTTAGTAAATTTTTCAAAATTTAACGGTCATTTTCGTATATGACCTCATATATATATATTGATTATTAGCTTCATTTGCGACTTCTTATCCCATAATAAATTTTTAAAATAAAATCAAATGCTAATTAAAAGTACAACAAAACTTGAACAGCCATGTAGACTGTAGCTCCAACGCATCCAAAGAATCCAAGAGCACGCCATGGTTGAAGAGCATTCAAGTAGGCAACTGTATGAACAATTCTAGAAATTGCTCCAATTCTAATGACATTAACAGCAATAAATGAGCTTGGATTGGTAAGAACATACAATAATCCAATGATCTAAAATTGTACAAATAAACGAAATCATCATTAATATTTGAAAGGAGTTAAGAATCATTATCAATAAGTATGACTTACCATAAATGGAATACAATTTTCAAGGTCATTTCTATGAGCTCTGAAATAAAATAAAAACAGTTAATTTTATTAGATTGTGAATTGATAAAGGTCTTATCAATTATACCTTCTAACACGTTCAACGTCCTCATCTCCAAATTTAGTTTTTAAATTCTTTCCAGCAAAGCCTGTATCTTCGGGATTTGCAAATGTCTATAATAAGTAAAATAATCAATTTAAAGTGTGTGAAAAGCTTTAATATTGACCGTAAATAGACATTGGAAATAATGACATGCAAGTCTCTTATTAGCAAGTCATTAATTATTTCATGAATACTTGACTAGATTACAATCATCAAAATTTTAAATTTGATTTTCTTACCTTATTCTTGAATCTAGCCTTTCCAGTTAAAGCAGACATTAAAAGCATCTTAATAACTGTAATTGCAGTCCAAAAAGCATAAGCTCTGAAGACTTCATTTTCTGAAGAAATTGTATCCAAAATTGACATTTTTAATTTTTACTAAAATTTTATTTCAGCCCAAGAACTTGTTGACTAAATGGAATCAAAACACAAACTGAGTGATATTTTTGTTCATAACATGTATATGACAGAGAGAATGTGTGTATATATTTGTTAAAATTGCCGGTTTCTGTGTCTGTATTGTATGTAAACAAAGCTAATTACCTTCCAATGTATTTGTTAGTTATATAATAACTAGTTAGTTTCATATACAAGCGTGTCATGATCTCTGATACATATTTTTGATTGAGATCTAATGTTTATGAATGACTTTGCAAGATTTATTCACATACATTTGAAATAGTATTTATTAGGAACAAAATTATTCAAGATGCTTGAACACCTGAAAATTATCTTACAAAAAGTACACGATATTATTGATGCACATATAAATCATTGATGCAAAACAGATGGCAAAGCTTATTGATCGGAATGGCTGTAATGCATTGATATATGAATAACTGTAAGCCAATCGTGATAGAACAGCAGTACGAATAACATTTGTGGCAATAACTGCTGAGGGATTAGTCAGCATGTACATAAACGAAATAATCTGAAAAAAAAAATTAAACAAAACTTGATAAAATTGATAAGTGATATCGGGTCAAAATAGTCACTTACCAAAAATGGTATGCAATTCTCTAAATCATTTTGATGAGCTCTTAAAAAATAAATAAACAATTAACAGTAGCTTACGTGTGTCGGAAATTGACTCTCACCTTTGAACTCTTTCTACATCTGGATCTCTAGCATCTGGCTTGATCTCCTTTCCTTTTGCAAACATGGCATCTTCTGGATTTACTACAAACTAGATGTCAAAAAATATTTCATTAAATTTGACAGATATTGCAAGAATTTGGCACAACTTACACTCTTCTTGCGTTTTGTTCGTGATGTCACGAGGGCCATTGCGAGAACTTTGAGGACAAGAACAGCTGACCAGAATCCATAGGACTTGAACACTGGATTATCCATTGTTAATAATTCAAAAACGCTTGCCATCTTTTCAGTCTGTTATTTCCGAATTCACAAAAACGAATAACTTGATGATTGTTTACTACGCGTTCTTATATATGTACAAGAATGATTGTCAAAAATACAAAATAGAGAGAGATTATATCTCTCATGGTTAAGAGAGCATTTTAGTTCCAAAATATTGCTTTTATTTATCATTACTTAAAAAAATAACACTCCAGATTAATAAAAAGAAAATGCAACTTGTATTGACATGTACAATGTAATAATCACACCGATACCAAAAGTGATACCTCGCGCTGGTTGTGTGGGATAAATAGCATAAACAAAAGTGTGAACTATTCTTGATAAGGTAAATAATCTTATCAGATTCACAGCAATGAAGGTGGAGGGCGATGTAAATATGTAAAGAAATGCTACAATTATGAATATGGGAATGTTTTCTAAATCATTCAAGTGAGCTCTTCGTTGACGTTCAACATCTTCTGAGAATCTCACAATCCCTTTTGGTGAATCTTCTTTGCTAGCAACAGCCTGGAAAAAATTAAAAATTTTATGAGAATCGTGTTTATGTTTATGATAACGTGATCCAGTTACCTTATTCTTAATTCTGTGAATAACTGTCAATAATGCCATTAGCAATGTTTTAATGATTAGGATTGTTGTATAGAAGACATATGTAGTAAAAACAGGATTGTCAATACTGAAATTCTCAATAATTCTAGACATGTTTAAAATAAATTTATGAATTCTACTTGTTGCTCCTCAAAACTATACTTTGGTTTAAAAAGATCTTACATTTTTTTGTCAATGTTACATTACTAGAAGTTTTACAAAAAATATTATAACAGTCTAAAGGTCGTTTGACTTGAATTTATAAAAGTCGTTGCGTTTAAGTTTTTTTTTTCTTTTCTTTATTACTTTATTAATTAAAATGTATTTGAACAATATTTGGGCAATTCTCCAGACAATTTTTTTTTTCAAAAATCTCACACAAAATGAATTATTTTCTTGCATAAAAAGGTCTTAAAGAAAGGACTTTTCCCAGGTATGGCGAACAGAATTTTTGCCGTCAAATTTTCAGAAATTTAAAGTTTTTTTGTAAAGTCCCTATTGTTCACTAACAGTAAGAAACATTTTTAGAATGAAAATATGAAACAAATTTCATCAAAATTTTACAATTTAAGTAAATAATAATACTGATTGCTCAAAAAATAATTTTGAGCAATCAGTATTATTATTTACTTTGGTTTGTTTCAATAATGATATTTGAATGCTTTTGGTGCAGTTTAACATATGATTTAATCGATTAATTGCAAAATTTTCATTTGTTTTGTATTTGTCAAATTTTGAAATTCAAAATTCAAATTTTAACGGAAAAATAAGGTACCTTTCGAAAGTTCGAAATCGAAAAATAAGAACCTGTAAGAACCGTTCGCCATACCTGGGATTTTTCTTATGTAGTTTTTTGATTGCTACAATTCTGTATCATTGAAAGTTCAAAATATCCAAAGGAAAATCTAATAAACTACATTAGCTTAATCAATATTATAAGATTCAAATGATGATTTTGATTGGTTCCTATTGATCCACATTGAATAGTTAATAAAATGATTGAACAGATTTCTGTTCCGAGCTATAACTGTTACTTCAGAATTCCATAAATGAATCATTATTTAATTAAAACGTCCGTCTGTGACAATATTTTTTGGAAATGAAGTTATTTCTGAATTCAAGCTAGTTTCAACTATCTTTTTTTAAAAAAAATTAAAATTATTTTTAGTGTGTCGGAGACGAAGGTTTAAGATTCTAATATATTCTTAAATTTACGTTTTGTTTAAATTTTCAATATAAATGTAAATTGTTACTATTTAACTAAATTTGTTGATGACTTTCCACTGATTTGTGGTTAGTTTTTTTGAGAAATAGGTATTTGTTAAACTCCTTATAAATTTTCTTCTGATAATAAGGAGAATGTTTCTTTTGATTACTATCATGTAAAAATTAAGTGCAGATTTGAATAATTTTCCAAATAGGACGATGAGGTTTCACTTCTTCCTAATCAGTTTTGTAAACCTTCTACTTTTAAATCCACTGTATCTTCATTTCGGATACCTAAAATTTTAGCAACCATGAAGGATTTATTTTTTGTATTCATTTTGTCATGTGTGCAGCCTTTATATACACATCTTTGCCTTTTTGTGAATTCTTTTTGTAATCGAAAAATTTCGTCATATTTTCTTGTAACAAAAATGCCAAAATCAATCAAAAACACCTAAAAGAAACGATTAGTTACCTTAAAATTCTAAACAGAATAAGTATGATGGTTACCTGGTATAAATTTTCAATTTTTGAATTAATAGATCCACGACAATAGCTTTCGTCATTGAAAATTGCAACTTCTTTGTTGATACACAAATCCTCTTCGTTGAGAAATTTTTCCTTATGTTTTTTGTACGTTTCGCTGAAATTATTTTATTCATTAAATTAAAATTACTGTTGTAAGGTTTTGAAGAGAAAATGCTGTTATAAGGTTTTTTTGTAGCAAAAGTAAGGATTCACGATTTCCCGGTCCCGTATGATTTTCGGGACTCGGGACGATTTCCCGTCCCGTTCCCGGAACCGTGAATCCCTAAGCAAAAGTACTTTTATGCGGTTTAAAAATACGGTTACAGGGTTTCATGACTAAATTCATAAGGGAATAATGAAAATTAAAACTTTTTGAAATTTTTGCTCCCACGTAACCAAAAGTCGATCAATGGAGTATTATTACATTAAAATCTCTCATGCATCTTCTATTTGTACATTTCATGTAAAGTACATCGGATAATAATGAAAAATAAATTTTTAAAATTCAAAATTCATTAATATGAACATTTTTAAGGATTTTGAATTTGTCAAAATTACAGTTTGTTCCTTTAAAAGCCCTCATGGTGAATTTATGGCTCTCGCATCTTTCTTGTTTAATAACTTCATTATTCGTGACCCTCAACAACATCTCACTGAGCTATATCTACTATTCACATTATGTATAATTTTTTTTTGTGATTTATAAACGCGATTTCTGTTTACTGTAATGTACTATCCCTAACAATATTTATATATGTCTTCATTTAAGAATATGGACGATTTTGGCTACGTGGGTTAGCTATCTCTACTCTAGTTGATGATGAAAACGAATATTAGAAAAGCTCTCTAAACTTTCGATAAATCTGTCAATATTAAATTGCAAGTTTCTTCTCTAAAACTTACTTTAAGTCATCCAAGAACTTTTTGATATCAGCCATTTCCTGTTTAATATAGAAAAAGAAGCAATTTGTTTCATAGAAAACGTTAAGAACGATTTCAAGATTTTGACCAATTATCAATTTTTCAAAACTTTGTTTCTTGATAACACTTGGACATTTTGTCAAGATTTTTGATGGAATAATAGCTGAATTCGACGAATTGGTTAATGAAGAGATCTGATTGACTTGAACATTTGTTTGCTGATGAATTATGACAGCTTTTTGAACATTTTCAGTTTGCTTTTCTTGTTGATCAACGATTTCATTAAATTCATTTGTTAAATTACGTTTAACTTCATAATTATTTTCTGTTTGTTGATTCATAGTCATTTTAGATTTATTCTTAGTTGGTGGTGTGAATGCTTTTCTGCTAGATCGTTTCCTGCTACTCTTATTTGAATTAGTTGTGGATATAGATGTTGGTGAATAAATCTTCTTTGGCACTTGAACTGGTATTTTGGAAACCTCAAAAGGCACTTGAACTGGTATTTTGGAAACTTTAAATGGCACCCAACTATCAAAAGATTCAATTTCGTCATCTGCTTCGGATTGTATGTCCAACAATATTCCTTCTTCATACGCATGAAATTCATAGCTATCACTACTGATGACTCTGTTAACCAAAAAGTCTTTGTCTGCTCTTGCATGTCCATTTTGAATCATTTTATCTATCAAAAGCTCAGAAACCTTTTGTTCATTCTTTCGCTTGATTCCTAAATAATATGAATTGTCACGTGTGTTGTAATCAAATATTTTGATATCAATTTTCGTGTTTTTGGTGAAATTCTCAAAGAAAATTCTAGCTTCATCATTCCATTTGCTTCTGTGATTAGGCTGTATAAATGCAAGAACACCACGACGAGCGACACACGGGAGATTTAAAAAGTCAACTTTCAAATAACATATATCAATGTGCCTGGCGTCATCGGAAGTACCAAAATCCACATAAAAAATTCTTACAAAATTTTCATCCTTTTTGATGATCATTCCACGATGCCATATACCATCAAACAATGCTGCTACATAAAGTCCTCGTTGCAAATCTTTGGAATCAATTCGCAGTGAATCCTGATTAGCTGTGTAGAATTCTTGCATGTTTTCCATAAGTTTAAGCAGTTCTTTATATTCATTATACTCTGCAAACCAGAATCGATGTGGATTTACAACATCCAGCATTGCAATTACATATTTGACATTCGGATTCAATGGTCTACATGACAAAATTAACTGATCAATTGTCTTTACAAGTTTAAATGGAATTGGATTGCTGACATTTTTATAAATGTTCATTTTTTGCCTCGATGTATGTCGAACTTGTGAATGAACCATTGAATCCTTACTGACTGCCTTGGAAGTAGTTGGTATCATAATTTTTGATGACGGAGTTTTTAAATCTGCAAGAATTTGATTGATTCCTTTAATGGGAAGTTTTTTACTCGGTGTTGTCAATTCCTGGTTATTTTTTGCATCAGTTTTGTCACTTTTCTTTGCATTTAAGTTTCCTATCATGTTTAAGTATACTAAATCGTCAAACTCGTCGTCGGTTATTGATGAAAAGTTATATTTTGGTAATTCTTCACCGTTAAAAACACTGCTAAATTATATGTCATTTAATATTAATAATTAAACAGAAATTAATGAACGACCTACTCAAGTGAAGATTTTCGTGAAAAAGAATAAGGATCCGGTCCATAAATAGCCCTTAGACGTGGTGATGAATTGATTTTCTTAGCGAATGAATTAATAGTTCCTCGTTTTTGTCTGTAAAGCACTCAATTTATTATGTTTACGGCTGAATTACTTAGCTGAACACTTACTTTGAATGTTGATTCATTTTTGAAATATGATCTCCGCACGATGAAATAACTCGAACAATTGGATCAAATGAATTGTAATGTATGGTGAATTCATCCCATTCTTTTATAAGATCCAGTAGATCTCGATGGCCTAACAAATTATAGTAAAATTTGAAAAAAATGTCAGTATTCAAGTGTTAAAAGTAATAAATGTATAAAAAACAATCTAATAATAATAAAATCATTGAAATTTACCTTGTTCTGCCACGAATTTGTCAACATCGATATTCTCGTGAAATAATAAATCTCTTTTTATCTCCCTAACTGTTGCTCCTGAAGTTTTTCCTGCTTTTCCACGACTACTATTAATTATTGCTTTTAAAAATGATTGAAATTCCTTAACAATGGTCATTAAACTAATAAAATTAATCAGAGTAAACTTTTTTCACAATTTTTCTAGAACTTAAACAAAAGAATTTTAACGGGTTTCAAATTGAGCAACACTGAGCAAAAGTAAGCAACAAAACCCTTTAAAACCTGAAATTTAGGTTTTATTAGAAGACAAAGAGTGAAATAAAGTATCCTAAAGTAAAATTTGTAAGTATAAAATAATTTTTTTGTTGAAAAATGATTTTTATATAAAAAGTAAGGTTAAAAAATTTCTGTTACATAAAAATTCAAATTTAAATGTCCGTTATAGATGGTGCTGATTCGTTATCAAGAATCCAATAAACATTGTTAGATTTAACACGTGCTGCAGGCAAATCTTCTTTGTCTTCAAAAATTTTCTTAAGAATTTCAGCCTTGCTTTTTCCAGGAACAGTGAAAATTGAGTTTCTTGCATTATTAATGAGTGGATAAGTCATTGTAATTCTTTTTGGAGGAGGCTTAGGAGAATCAACGATATGAGTAACAAGTCGATTTGCCATTTTTAATAAAGGATGATGAGGAAATAAAGAAGCAGTGTGGCCATCTGGACCAATACCAAGTAAAAGAAGATCAAATGATGGAATTTCTGAAGTATTTCCAAATTCAGCTCTAATTGATGCCTCATAATCGTCAGCAACTTTCTCTACTGGATCTTTAACATTTATCGAATGGAATTGCTGTTCAGTCAAGGGAAGTAACGGTATTAAATGCTTTTTATAGAATCTAAAATTTGATGAATAAGCAGCAATTAAAAAATGTTGAGTATTTAATTCGAGTCAGCAAATTTACCCAAAAGTCGATTCAATGTCAGATTCCTCAACATATCGTTCATCACAGAAGAATATGGCCCATTTTGACCAGGTAGTCGTAATATTAGGCAGAGTTTGGCATAAATATTTTCCAAGTGACCCTCCTGAAAAGTGAATGTGGACCTTGTAATGCTCTATTGAAGTTTTCAAGTAATTATAATTAAGTTATTTACCTGAGAATCCAACAGTAAATTTGTCTCTTGATGTTATTGCCTCATTTGAGATCTCTTCGATCATATTTTGAAGTTTCTTGAGGACTTCATCTTCATTTTTCAAAACTATCACAGGCATGTTGAGAATTGGAATTTATTCAATATAGAACTTATCGCACAAATGTAATGAATCGCAATGTATTGATGAAAATGTAATAAGCACTTCCAATAGTCGGCAAAAAAGGTCAACTTGTTGATTCTCATTCCAATAGCTGGAAATATCATTTATAGATTTAAAAATGAAAAAGTCGTTAATTTCTTTAGGAAACTTTTATTTGAAATGACTTTAAATTACAATAAATAAATAAAGTAATTAATATGAGCAATAGCTTAAAACAGCAAAAATCGATAAAAAATAATGAATGACAAAAAAGATTTTATAACAAATTCATTTTGATGAAACTAAAAGAAACAACAATTTTATTTTTTATGAGTGCATTTATGCTACATTTTTAACTTACTTGACTAAAACGACATGAGGATCATATTCTCTTTTTTTCATTTTACTTAATTATGACATCACATAGATGTTTTATATATTATGGGAGCAATGGTAAATTTAACTTAAAATTGAATTTGTGATGTCATCTAAATTTTGTGCAAAATATAGTCATACATGTGTGTGTATTTTCTATTCTTCTATATTCATCCATTTGTGACGGTTAGTGCAATAAATTAATAATGAAAGTTTCTATTGGAAAACATTATTATGCTATCTTAACTCATTTTATGTGCATGTAAATACAATTAATTATTTCAATAAATTAGTAAACTTAATTATTGCACTAAAGCTTGCTTAAGAACTTATATTTAAGTTCACAATTACTAGAGACACTTTTATCTCCGACGATCAACATAACTTTTCTTAAAAAATTACCAATAATACAAGAGAAATGGGAAAGAGATTGAGAGAGTGGGAGGAAAATTGTTCTTATATGTACATCTAGTCTAATTGATTTTTTATTAATTCCTTTTTTTGGTTTTAAATTAGCTTCAACATTATCTCATTAAGCTTAAAAATTTAAGCTTTTCATTTAATTTATAACTATTATCATCAATTCTTTTACTTCCATTTTACGTATAATTGTAGTTTTTGTGAGAATTTGGCTCAGTTTGTTAAAATTTAGGAGAAGTTTGCATTTTTTAGTGGATTTGAACTTGCTGTTGTGTTTTAAAGAATTTTTTTTATGGATTTCTTTACTTATTTCTTAACAAAATGAACCAATTCTCGATATCTAGTTATCTTCTGTCCCTATTTAATTAGCTCAGAAGACAATTTCACAAAAAAACCAAAGATTTTTTTTTCCATCAGATCAGAAAATCTCTTTAAAATTAAGTTTCATAGATATTATTAAATTTATCAATTAATTGTACATCCAGGATTTTCATTCATCTTTAAATCAACTTAAATATTTATTTTTTTGTTTCTTCTTTCTTTTCTTAAATTCTTAAAATTTTTAATTTACTTTTTTTTTGGAAAAGATGAAGTTGACTTTCAATATCTGACTTTGAGGATACTTTTTCCAGTTGACTAGCACAAGTATTTCTTTTTGGGCTTCATGAGCTTATTCCGTCACTTGGGTGTTGTGACAATTCCATTTGTTCCGGATGAGGATGACGTTTGATTAGGTGGCGAAGACCGTGAAGAGCTATTTGAACTTGGATTTACTGTTGATCGTGCTGGTTGCGTTGGTGTGGTTTTTTGGGCAGCTTGTGCGGAAGCTTGAGATTCTGTTGATCGTGCATTTGCACCACACGCTTGATGGTGACTTTCCCAATCTTTATGTTGACAAAATGCTCCACAATAACGCGCCAAATTGCAGCCTGAGCATGTTTCATTAGCTTTACGTCCACAGTTCCAGCATGACTATTTAGAGAATTTGAGAATTAGATTTGAATGAGCTCTACTAAGCTTTTCAAATATTTTTTCATAGGTCTATGATTAAAAAAAGAGAAACTCACATTAGATCCAGTTGTCTGTTCTGCTGGTTCAGTTCCATCACCAACTCGATTCATTTCACTGTAAATTTTCTCCATTTTAATCCGTTCTTGAGCTATCATCTCAACAGCACGAGTTTCAGCCGCAGCAACAGCTCTTTGTATTTCTATTACAGCCTGTCTTTTTACCTAATTTGTTACAGACAGAATAAGTATCTATCAATCATATTCCCATTCAAATACAATCGAGAGAATTGCTGTCTTACCTGATTGACAGCATCTTCAGCATTTCGTCGAAATTCAGCAATTTTTTCTTCAGTTTGACGCCTAATATCGCTAATCACTGTCGATTCATGGTGATGTGAACTTGACACGCTATCTGTGCCACGATGTTGTAGAATGGAAATGGCACGTTTTGTCTTATCAACCATTCCACTTATACACGATAACATTGTGTGAATATTACGCCATTCTTCATCACCACTACCCGAGGATGATGATGTTCCATTTACTTGACTGCTGGCACCAGTACTAACCCGATTGTTACCACGCGGTGTTTCTGTATTAATTGATCTGAGATCACGTTCTTCACGAGTATTATGCTGTTTAGAAAGGAAAAAAAACATAAATAATTTAAAAATTTAATTTTCTTCCTCGAAAACAATAGAAAATTTTAATTGAAAATATTTCCATAAACTCAATTTGATAAGCTTCTATAGCTTAGCACATAATAACTAGTATCGAGAATAAATATAGAAAGAGAGAAAATGGGAAAAAAATTACAATGATTCTGCTGTGGACAGATTTGAAAATTAGTTTTTGTGTCAGGAAATTTACATTCAATTCCAGCCGTTTAGAACTGGCGTCGACACAAAAGACAATGGGGTTAAATGTAGTAAATTTAGTTGGAGAAAAGGCATACACAAAAAAAAACTAAACTATTGAAAACACTCTCTTGATGGAACTGATCTAGACAGCTTAATATAAATTTTTCTAATTTCTATCGCTCAATGACTTTTTCTAATAAATTTTCAAACGCAATATGGGAATCAAATATAATCGTCTGCAGTTCATCTTTTAATAATTTATGATGATATTTACTGTCCTGGATCATACCAATTATTGAAGTATAGCATTTTCACTAAATATCAAATGTGTATCTTAGTCTTTTTTGTTTACTTAGTAAATAAGTTTAGACACATGTAACCAAAATAGTCCTTATGTATTACATTGACCTTCTTTAGGAACATGAATGGAATATATTAGGTCGATTTTGGTTACTAGGGGATACTTCAAAATCTACAGAATCTCTTGCTAAACGACCCTAGCCAACAAAAAATAAAGTAACAAAAAATGCGCTTTACTTAATTCCCAATGAACAAAACAGAATCAAATCATTTGAATGGATTCAGATTAGAAATAAAAGAATGTATATAAAAAGAAAGAAACATCTACTGACCATTTGTTGTTCCTGATGTGAATGGATGCCATTTGCTTGATATTCAAACAAAGATGGATGATTTATTAAATGCGGCAATGCTGATGAGAGCATCAATGAGTGATGTGGTCGTTTTGCAGGTGAAATGTAGTCACTCCATTCGTGCGATGATAAATTAGATCCACTAGTTATGTGTGAGTCGTATAGCAAACTGTATCAAAAAAAATAAGGCATGTATGAGAAAATCTGTGTAAT
The DNA here is from genome assembly GCA_026123125.1 of Chironomus striatipennis. NCBI lineage: Eukaryota > Metazoa > Arthropoda > Insecta > Diptera > Chironomidae > Chironomus > Chironomus striatipennis. The sequence goes on from CM047394.1 coordinate 32,632,518, forward strand.
TTGAAGGAAGATTGACAACTTACGTTTCAGTTGCACGCCGTTTCAAATTCAATCCATTGCTTCCATTAAAATTACTTTCATTGGATAGGAAAATATCGCTATGAGCATCAGTTGGATTATGTAGTAATTCCAAAACGGAACTTTCATTTGTTCGTACATATTGAAGTGCAGACTGTTTGCTTACGCGGGCCATACTGTTGATTTCACGTTGGAGAAGCGGTAAATGTGAACGAAGAAATGGCAAAACGTTTGGCCTTAATGGAAAATTTGTTGCCTCCTGCACAGCTATTTGGAATTCTTCAATTGACAGTCCACCACTCTGTATAGACGATGATAAAAATTAAAATTGAATCAATTTAGATACATGTCGTCAGTAACCACAACATGGAAGGTGAAAACTTACAGCAAGTGATAGCACTAATGAACGTAGTCTATCGCCAACATCTGGATTTGTATCTTGACCAAATTGCACGAGAGCACCCAAAAATCTTCTTATCTTTAATAAACGTTGACTGTCATGAACAGATGTTGCAGTATTTCCAGTGATGAGGGCCGTCGCAGACGCAGTTGGTGGCGGTGTTCCATTATTTGTTGGCGATGAACTATTATGACGATTGACACTCGAACTTCGATTTGTTGATGCTGGAATCATTGTTGTAATGGGATGAATATGATGTGGAGAGATGGGAGATCGGGGTGCAATGACTCGTGCTCCTTCTGGTGAGTCTGGTGTATGGCACTGTTCTTTGCCTGTGAAAATAAACGAAGAATAATAATGAAATAAAAAAAATTGAATTTGCATAACAATACGGATGACACTTTATCTTAAAAACAATGGATTGCGATTTATTTTATCTCCACGTTCTCTCACACTTCTGTGCTCTTCATTATGACAAAAGCAGTTCGAATCATACATATTTATTTGCAAAACTCCTTCCCACTTTTTATTATTTCCATTTTTTTTCAAAAACCATTTGTTTTAGAAAAATATTGTATATATAAAAAAAAAGAAGTAAGTTATTTGATGGTACCAGTAGCAGACAGCTATATAGTACGTAAGCAAACAGCCAGCAGCAAAAGTTGAATTAAGTATATGTGTGTGCATAGAGTCAGAGAGTTATGAATAGGAGAGAAGTGGAAATGGCTTTTTTTTGGAATAAAACAATTGCTTTATAATAATTATTAATAATGAAAATAATAAATGCAACGGATGTAAATGACACATTAAATGATGGTGCTTTTTCCCTTCTTTGGTATTAAGTAGTTTTAATAAACACCCAGCTTGTTCAGGCACTCTCTTTTTCGTCGTTTATATGGTTGGAAGATGTAGAAAAGTTTCTAACGCGTTTTTCTTTTAATTGACTGTTGGAACTGGTTAATCTTCAGGTATGATGACTACTTATAGACATTCAGTCTTAAAAATGCGCTTTAACTAAAACTCAGAAGTTCCCTGACATAAATCAAACTTATCACATCAACATCCAGAACTGCATTTGTTGGAGGAAGTAAATAAGTTTATGAGCACAAACGTCTTCATTTTCCCACACTTTCTTCAAGCAAAAGCACTTAAGTTTGTGTTTGAAGGAAGGAAAATGAGAAGAAAAGCAATTCACAGTTCATTTTTTTCGATCATTGTTAAACTTATACTTCGTCGCTGTCTTAAACTCTTTTTTTTCTCATGCTTCTGTTCATTACCATTCTGCTTGTTCGTTTATACACTTGCTTATGTATTCCTAACAGACGATGTGTATGGAAAGTGTGCAACAGAAAGCTGCTTATAATTGAGTTTTTTGAGATTTCTCCTGCAGTTTTGCTGTAATTTCCTTTTTATTTTTTTTTTCTTTCATCGTCTTTTTAACTTTATTCAATTTCAATCAATTATTTTCATCATCATCATCATCATCATCATCCTTACTTCCTTTGTGTACACAATCTCATTACCAAATGTCTTTTCAATAGCGCAGTTTACATGAAAACTCAGGTGTCTTTATCATGAACACACAAACACAAATCAAATTCATTGTTTTTCCGACCATGAGTATGGGAGGCTTAATCGCACTCACTCTTTAGTTGTTCGTACGAGAATGAACAATAATTAGAAACGTCATGTGGAAAATGTGTCACAAACATTCATCACAATAATCTAAAATATCACCTGCTTGATTTACTAATGAATAACAAGAAAAATGTGGCATTTACGAATATATTTGTAAAGGGCACATGGGGTACATGTGATGAGTGAATGTGCAGGAACTAATAGATTTTTTTGGATTTTGAATTGAATATTTTAGACAATTTTGGAGCTTTTAAGCATTTTTTTAATTATGGTCAAATATTTTCATCGGCAACACGACTGACTGAATAATAACAAGTTGTACTTTAGTTTTTCATATGATGTGCTGAATAATTAATAGTGAAAATTAATAGCTTGTTACTTATTTAAGTGAAATGATGGGAGGTCAAAAAATATGTAGTAAACTGTAATTCCAATAATTGACGGTTGAATCAATCAAAATTTAGATGTTTTTGTCAAACTTAATTTAATGATATTTGATATTTCCTTTTAATATTTAATAATGTTAAATGTGTCATTAAAACATCAAAATATTTATGGCACGTTCGGAATTTAGTCGGGATTTAATTTTTAGTTTTTGCTGGTACAAGTTAGTAATTTATTCAAAAATATAGAAAAAGGAGTTGAAAATTTAAAGAAACCATTAAATTATTCTTTCCAACTTTTAAAACCCGGATTCAAATTTTTTGGCGCGCTTTTGAAAGTTTGTTTTCAAAAATGAAGTTTTTTTTTATCATCAAATTTGATCCTGCAGAATCAGAATTCTGATTGACAATAAATCAAATAAACAAGATACAAAATTTGATTAAATAAAGTCAGTTTAAAACTTCCAAAACATCTATTCATGAATAAATAATTGAGCATAAAATAACTTAATTTATTCTTGTTGAATTTTCCTCGATATTTTATTACAAACAGAAATCATCGAAAATTATGAGTAATTTCAAAGGTTAAATTAGTTCTTCTTTCTACTTTTAAAAAATCTACTTTATTTAAGGTAGAAAATAGAAAAGTTTTTCATTATTTTCTATTTGTTGTTTCACATGCACAGACATACACACATACACTCTTTTGCCTGTTTTCGAAATAGAAAAACTTTTTTTTTTCTACTTCCTTTTTTTTATTTTATTTCGTTAAAGTGGAAATGGTAAAAGAAAAACTTTTAGTAAAAATGATGCATGGTTTTGAAAGCTCCTTACAGAAAGAAAGAAAAGTAGAAAGGAAGACGAAGAAGAACAAAACAAACGAGTTAGTTAGAGTGAATAAAGTGAGTGAGAAACAGCGAAAGAAAATAAAAGTTGAGTCTTAGAGCAAGTAAATTCAGCTTGAGTTGGTAACAGATGGAACGCATGTGGATGTTTATTCATCAAATAGCAGTAACAGAAGCACATCAGTACACAGCAGTAGGTTATAAGAGAGAGAAAGATTCTGTAGTGCGTGTGGGTGGCATCTTTCATGTTTCACATATGTTTTTGATTTTTCGGTTTTTTGTGTGTTGCTTCACTCCACACATCCCTCATCTCGCAATCTCATCCAAAAATCCATCCCAACTTACCCTACCCCCTCTTCTTTCCATAATCATTATTATGTGTACCATATCTACCTCATGTCATATCAAAACATTTCACATTTCAACTGAGAAGAACAAGAGCAGTGGAAGAAATTATTATTATTTTTTTTTTCTGTGGAAAGAGAAGCAAAGCAAAAGCACACATTTTTTTTTTTTTTTCATATTTTCAAAAATTTATTTGAGAGCGAATGAAATTTTCCATCTGTCAGATTGTGTACGATAGCTGTTGTGGACATGAAGTTCCTCAAAGGTACTTGTTTACTCAATTTTATTTCCTTCAATGATTCTTTTCCTTTATTTTTCATTATTTTCTTTTTAAAAATGTTTTTCATTCTTGTGAACTTCAAGAGCTCAAAGAGAAGAAAAGAAAAATTATTAGTTGGATGGACAGATAGATTGGAAGCCTAGGAGGATATTTGACTGTATCTTTGGTATATTGTAAACAGCTTTTGAATGAAGTTTTAAGTTTTGTTTTCTTTTAAAAATAGAAATTTGGGAAAATAAATTTATTTTGAGGTTATTTGCTACATCTTTTATGGCTATGCTGCATTTATTGAATTTTAAAATAAATTTCATAAAATTTATTTCCAATATTTCCATATTTCAAAAACAAAATTCTAGAAATTAAAAGTTACAAACCCAACTTCAAAAAGACAAGTCAATAATAAAATTTCCCATTTACTTCTTGTCTACTATGTCATAGACATCCTTTAATATTCTTTCCAATAAAAATTATCATTCATGTGCCATAAAACGCATGAAAAAGGAGAAATTTACTTGTGTATTTAAAATCTTCTTCCTTTCTATGTTTATCCTGCAGCTTATAGGATGATGAAAGCTTGCCAGTCAACACATGCGATATAGAATATAATTTTTCTTCATTTCTTTTTGTAAAGACTCAGGAAAAAAGGAGAAGAAATAGTATTGGAACATGTTGTGATGGCAATAGGAAAGAAATGAATCTTCTAACGAACTCAACGCACTCTTTGTACAGCAGTAAACGAAAAAAAATAAGAAGAGAAGAAATAATAATTCTGAGGGCTTCTGCGGGTGACAGGCAAGATGGATGATGATAAGAAAAAAGAGCGATTTTTCCATTCATAAGGAAAAGAGAAAAGAAAGTTTTTCCTTCAACTTCAAAAACCGGCATGCAATTGAATATTTCGTTTATGCTTATTTTCTCTCATAAAGTGTGGGGCACTTGAGCACCTCCATCGTTTATTGATCTCATTTCTCAATATTCCATTGCTTAATTGTCAAAGATCAATTTTTCTGACAGTTTCCATTATTTTCCCCTCATCATATCTTCCTTTCTACTTCCCTCACTCTCGTTTTTACCACGTCAACATCATCAATCGAGGCTTTATCGGCTGCTGTTGCTGATACTTTTTGAACTCAAAACATAACTCGAAATGCCAAATGCAAACAACAAAACACAATTCTGTTATCAGTTGGTATCACACTTCTCTCAAAACAATGTGTATACAGCACGAGAAATAAAAGAAACCTTTTTGATGGTTTTACTTGGTGAGAAGATGATCAGTTGGGGATTTTATTGAAGAAACATGGAGAGTGAGCGCTTGTTGTTCTAACTGGAAATAGTTATTAATTTTTTAATTGCATTTCTAGTTTGAACTATTTAGATATTGATCATTTTAGATGATTAAATCCTACAAAATCTTCTTGATATAGTAAATTTTTATTAAAATAAAATATAAAAAAAAAGTTATAAATCTACTTTTGTGGCAAAAAAATTAAGGAAAAAATTGGAAAAAAGATCTTTACTGAAAGAGAGTTGAAATCAGACTAAATATTTACATTAATGAAAGGGCTAACAACCACGACAAAAGGAAAAACGCGTTTTTTATTTGCCAAATACAATTAAAATTTGAAACAACCGTTATTTCAACAGATTCAATCATGAAATACAAAATAATTTAAGTTAGTTTAAGCAAGCTTCTGCTACAATATGACAATTAACTACCAATTAAATCAAGTGACAAACGTACATTAGATACAAGCTACTTACTGCCGATGACCGACATGTATGTGAGAAAATATAGCACTTGGAATTTTTGTATTGATTTATTGTTAATGGAACTAGCAGTTATCCAGAATAATGAAGAAAAAAAAAAATTCCTTCCACAAAAAAAAAGAATTGCTAAATCCGCTTTTGAGCAATAAATTTGAATTTGCTGTCGAGTGGGGGGTTTAGAATGAAAAGAGTATAAAAAAATATTTCAAACATTTTTTTCTTCTTTTTTTCATTAGCACGATAATTGCCCTTTTCGCATGCCAAATGAAAAAGAAATTACCACCAGTCAGCTTTTAGGAAAGGAAAGAAATATAAATTAAAAAAATTGCTGTAAGCTGAGACTGCTGCGTTCTGGAGATAGATATTTTGAGGACTTTAAAAGTGACTAAAAAATCAGAATAAAAAGTGTCAGACCCGATTTGAGGGGAAAAAAATTCCTTTTTTTGCTGATGTGAATATTGTAATTGAGTTTTATCTTTTAAAAAACACACATACCGAGCGGTAAAAAGTTACAAAAACGGCAGCGGCAGTAAGAAAGAAATACCAGCAGTGTATGTACTTTTGGGATAGGATTTGGTGTGTTGGCATACATGTCAATAAAATTTTATTAGAGCTTGAATTTCTTGTAGATTTATGAGTTTGACAGTTTATTTTGGAGTTTCAGGAGGGATTGGATGGTAGGTTGTGGATTTAGGACTGCATATTTGTGAAATGCTTTATGTCAATGAAATTTATAATTATTTAGAAATAGAAGAATTGGCAGTAAAATCCTTAATAAGTGTAGGTTCGATTCCTACTTAATTTATGCAAGATTTCCAAAAAATATAAAGCAAAAAAACAGCATGTCATGTGAAGATAACCTTCATTCAACATTCCATCCCATAATATTTTCCAATCATTCAACCAAAAAGCTAAGCAGCACATCCAAAAAGGGGGACTTTTATGTGATTCCTTATTCCATATTATTACTCAAACGACGTTCTTGCTCATCATCAAAACAAGACAGAGAAGAGTGGAAGAGTCTGTCTAATCTCTCTTCGCGCGATGCACCACATTGTGAATTTTTCAACATCGCCCCTTTTTCGTGACGTTGAATAAATTTTTTGTGTTTCATTTTCACTTGAAATGATATGATGGGCTTTGAAACAGTGTAATTGAATTTTTTCTTTCCCATGCTTTATGTATACATCTCTTCTCTGTATTGTGAGAATGTGCGAGTGAGATAGGACGAGCGAATTTTCTTTTCAAAAAAAAATCCACAAAAATTCTGTGTATATATAAAAGAACAGATTGCGTGTGCATGTTTTGCTCTTATCACGAAAATGCCAAATGGATACCAGAAATTATTGCGATATCGCATTTTTATGTCAGCCAGAAGAAGAAACATACCAAAAATGAATGGTGCGGTGGAAGAAAACGAAAAAAAAAGGAAAAGGAAGAGCATTATTAATTATGGGAACCAAAAAGGGAATTATCAGTTGTGTGAATGAGCTTGAAAAATGCCACATCGTCATGATAGGAAAGAAAATAAGCAGTAGCAGCAAATACAAATAGGGGTTTATGGCATTGCAAAACGGTTGATAAAAAAATAAAGCAAATTTCTCCCAACTCATTAGCACGAGAATTGAGAAATTGGCTGTATTGCAAAAAAATGGGATTTTCAAACAAATTTAAAGCGTGCTTTATCTCATTTATTGTGTGCTAATACATTAAAATAACATGCTTTGAATGCTGAACGTAGGAGTGTGGATTCAATTACTGATAAATATGATTTAAATTCCTCAAAGATGTAACTTAGAGTTATGACTGTTTGATCTCAATGGATTTGGAGGAAGTGGCGTGGAGATTTCAAAGAATTTGATGTTGTAAATAGTTTTAATTAGGTTGATTTGGAATTTGTTGATGGAAATTTCTGTTTATTAACTTTAGTTACAGTCTAATTAGGCATGCTTGAAATTTTTGTGGACTTTTTAATGCTTTTATGTTTTATATTCTTGAAAATTTGAGATTTTGCAAATTTAATACAAAAACATTTTTTTGATTAATTTAAAAATTTAAAAAAAAGTTATTTACTCAGTTCAACGATTTCGTTTCTGTTTCAACTAGCTTGCAGTTAAGAATAGCAACAAATAAATTATGTAACATTAATTATCAATTTAACGGTTTTTGGAAATTTAAATTAGCAGCCAACAATTATTTTTGAATTTTCATACTTTAAGCCCCCTTTTTCCTCGAATTGAAATAAATAAACCTAATAAACCTAATAAAGTATTTAAAAAAATCATAACGAAACGTTTCTATGCCTGTATTACGAGGCACAGCCAAGCAATTTCACCAGAACACCCTCAATCTGTTCCACAAATTAAAAAAAAAATCAAAGTTATCAAAAAATCATTTTCATTCCATAATTTTTTTTTTACCAATTTTAAAATATTATTTTATGTTGTTTATCAGAGCTGCTAAAAATCCCACGAAACATTTAAAAAAAAAATCAGTAATATATTTTTGAATCAAATTTCTAATTAAGATTTTTCATTCAAAAGAAGTTCATTAGTTCCATTTGAATGACTCCTGATTCATAAAATTTCCTCATTAATTCCTACACAATTTTTCATCAAATAAAATCCTTGAGAAAATTAATTCCTCTCAATTTCATAAAAAAAAATTCTTGTATGCTCTGCGACAATAAGAAAAACATTTTCTCAAGCTAGATACAAGATGAAGCATGTCATTGCATAAATTAAAGAGATTTAAGCAGTAATTCAAAAAATAAAAAACTTTTTTCCTCATTCAATGTTGTAGGTGATAATTTGTCCGACACTTTTAATGCAATTCATTGCCACCTACCCAATACAGATAGTAGCTATAGCTTGCTATATAAAAAATAAACTTTTTACTTTCCACTAAAAAAAATATTTCCTTTCCACTTCCTATAATGCATTGAGTGTACATGCTAGCACAGAATGTAGCATGAAAAGCGCTACTTTATTTTCCATTTGCACTTGTTGTTGTTGTTGCTGCTGCTTTTTATCCTCTCATTTATACCAAAAAAAAGTAAAAAAAAAAATTCTCTCACACTCTTGCCTGCTGTTTTCCCATTGTTATCATCAATTCATTTAAAAAATGTACGAAAATGTTTATGTTGTTTTGAAAACTTCTACATGATGTTGTTGTTCGATGGCTGGTGTTTTTTCCCATCATCAGTGTTCAGTGTAAAAATGAAATGTGAACAGAGTAGAGTGGGTAGCAAGCATACAATAGAACTGAATAAAAAAAAAGAATTCTATATCATATAAATGTAGGGCGATGGTGGTGGTGGTAACTTGGTTGTTACAGACAAAAAAAACAGTAAGTGTGAGTGCTGTCAGTATCAGCAGAATGAGTAAAAATTGAGGATTGAGGGTAGCAAAAAAAAGAGAATAAAAAAAAAGTTTTTTTTTCGTACGTCGGAGGCGACAGAAAATACTCAGATGGGTCGTGTTATTTTTATGTTGAATGGGATTTAAACATTGTGGGAAAATTCACAATCTAATTGAATGAGCTCAGTAGGAACGAAAAGTGAGAGAGAAAGAGAGAAAGCTGGAAAAAGGAGAAAACAAAAATCATCGCACGTTGGTGGAGGAGGAAATCAAGTAAATGAGTTATTGTAGGCGGTGAATTGAAACGATTTTCCGTCAATATTAATCAGGTAATTTATTATCATTAAGTATGAATGCGCTTGGCTATAATGTTGTCATGTCTGTGAACGATTTAGAGCTTGTAATGATAGCTGAATATTCTAGTATCCAATGGATGAATTTATGTTGAATAAATTTTATAGGATTTAAGATTTTCAAGGAATTTGGAGTTTGTCATCTGTAATTTTTGAGGTTAGAATACCTAAATTCTTAAAGAAATAGATTGACTTCCAAATTTTGATGTTAGGAGGGATCTTACTTAGAAGAAATATGAATATTGAAGAAGAAATTGTGGATAGTTGGATTCGAATTTTGATACCTATGAAATTTAGGCAAATACTCAAGCTAGCTACTAAACATTCGAGGATTCCAAAGGAACTTAGCATATTGCTGATTAAAAAGGTATTATGATTCAGTAACAAACCCCAAATCCCATCATAATCAACGTCCAAACCATAAATATCCACAAAATAATTTTCACAAAAAATCCAGCTCCCCAGGATGAAAACAAGAAAAAAATGATGAACATGAAAACATTATGAGCACAATTTTTATAACTTGGCACACAAATTAGATTCGATTAGGTACCATGTACATTTCTATCGATTATTTCTTTCTTTTTTTGTGTACTTCTACTTCCATCCAACCCACTTGCAATGTCTATTAATGCATGAGAAAATTTTTCTTTTGAAACAGACTGTGACAATGACAAAAATTGGTTTATTGAGCGAATCGTTGGGATATACATTAAGGTGAAAATTGATAGTAGAAGTTTGTAGGGCCTGGCAATTACTCATCAATAATTTATTGAAATGCCACAAATTGATTGCAAAGCCCATTCACACCGAAATTATTATGAAGTGAGAGTGTAGGAACAAAAAAACCATCACCGATACCGCCAAATGTATTTAACTGGCTCATTAAAACGTGATTTATTTTTTCAGGTGATATAAGGGTAAATTGTGTATTCACAAAAAAAATTGAGGAAATATTTCATTGCGCATAAATTGAGGAACTGAACATACATACAAAAAAAAATGTGTCTCACTCTCATTTAATAAATTTTAATGCATGTGTCGTCTATTCAATATTAATGGTATTCGGTGGGAAAAGTTTCGTCTGTGTCCAAACGATTAATTAAAGGTGAAACAGCGATGACAATAAGCGAGTAAATTACTATCTAGGAACAACATTCAATTAATTTTGATGTCGATATTTTATTTATTTATGATTGACATGTGCTTAATTTGCCATAATGATTCCAAGAAGTTTGATGAGGAATTTGTATTAAAAAAGGATGTTTTTTAACTCACCTTTTGATCTCCGAATACTTCCACTGTCATACACCTCTTTATCCGGAATCTCTTCCTTAATTGCCTTCCCGTCGAGTGCCATCTGTAAAGAAACGAAATAAGAATGTGAAAAATATTTTTTGATTGAAGAACAAAAATTTAATTTTAATTATTCGTCAAGATATGTCGACTTCTTCTCGCTACTCAATAACACTGTCACTGTCTTCATCCATGCTTTAACATAATTCAGGGAGGATGGAAAGACAGAAATTAATGAATTAAATTTGGATTAAATGAATAAGCTTTAAATGATAAATTAATGTGTAGAGACTGAACTGAGTATGTTGAGATGGAGATGGAAGGTAGGTATGAGCATCATGTGCACTGAATGACGGTTTGAGTCATTATCATTATAATTACGATGAATTAAGGCAATCAGAGGTGATAAGCAACATACGGTCGAGTGTTGAATTATTTTGACTTGAAAAATTCCACAAATGCTCAACAGTCAGCCGTGGATTCATGATTGAATCAATAAAATGTGAGATAGTGAAAGCAATGCAAGGCACAAAGCAGAAAACAGAAAGAGATGGAGGAGAAGAAATAAAATAAAAAATAAATATGAAACAACAGACGGAAGCAAAATGTGCGAGAGACGTTTTGATTTAAAACATCTGGCAGCGGAATTTTTCTCTCTCATTTTTTTTTTCTACTTCTACTTCCATACTTCCACCAAATATCCATCGACAGTTTCTGTTTCTGTTTTTCTCGTTTATAGTTCATTACACAATTGCCATTGAGTGACTTTGCACTCATCCAGTAAGTATCAGCAGACAACAACAACAGCAGCACTAGCAATAGCACTTTTCCACTGCCAATGCGAATGTTTACGAATTCTTTGGCATGTCTGTTGCTAGTCGCTGTTTCTGTTTTGCTTCTGGCTTGTGATTATTTTGTTTTTATAAAAATTGAAAAGTCACATGGCATTTATCATCATAAAAGATATAATTTTGCCACAGAAAATGCAGACGCACACACTTGGAACAGACATTTAATTGTGAATGTCATGCCCGAGCAGCTTGTTGATTTGATATCGTGAGCTATTGCTGTCTGGAAATTAGAAATCTGATCTGAATATTGATTCCAAGGCATTAAAGATTTTATGGTGCTGGATCTAATGAAACAATCAAGTAAGTCTCAAAATCAGCTTAACATGCACAGCTCGGAACTCAACAAACGCAGAAAAGAGAGATTTTTTGAAGTCAAGAACGAAAGTCGATGAGGCACTTTAAAAATCTCAGACACAACACAGCACTGTTCATATTTCATATCCATTATGAGTTCTGGATTTAATTTTTATCTGTTCATCACAGCATTTTCTGCAATTGTTGCTGCAACTTCTGTTCTTATCAAAACAATTCTCGGTAATCAAAACAATGTTTTTTTCTCTGATTCTTCCTACTTCTTGCTGCTTCTTGCATTAGAAATGAGTTGAATTGGTTACATTGATGTAGGAATGACTGATATCGAGGCAAGTGGATGAATGAAATGGAAATTTTCAACAGTTGTTCTTGATCTCATCAACCATTATGTGATTTATTGTAAAGCATGCTTACATTCAGCATAATTCAACAAAACAATATGAAAATGAATTGTCGGGAAACAAAATAAAAAAAGTATTCAGGATGTCTGTCGATTTGGAAGGAATTTGAACAAGCTCAATTAGGAATGTTGCTGCAGGGCAGCATGAATGAAAAATTATAAATTAAAATGAATGAATTATGAAAATATTTTCTATGGCATTGGATGTGCCCTTCATAGAATTCCATAAAATTTAGATTCGAATGTATTCGCATAAGCAGACAACCAGGCATAAAATAGGAAATATTGATGATGTGAAAGTGAGCATCACCTGTGAATTTTCACATCAGTCATCAGACAATGATAATAATCGTCATAATGATTCCCATTTACAACCACATTGTTAGACATAAATATTCGATTCGGAACTCGAAAATAATGAGTTAAAGCATGAATTTATTGTTTCGGGAATTTCCACACGCAAAATTATTATTATTTGACAAAAAAATTTTATGAATATTGTGTCCAACCAACAATAGCTTCAATCATTTCTTTTTCATGCTATTTTATTTAATTTCTGTTCCATAAAGCATAATCGCAGTGCACGAATGCTCGCCAAATGTTTCATTCATAATTTTCATTCCTCTCTCGTGTTTTAACATCAGTCGACGATCGACAACGGCAGGCAAGCATTTGAGCTAACTGTAACATACAGCAACATCAGGAACAGCAACAAAAAAAGTTTTTCCGTATTTTAAAATTTATCAAAAAAATATTTTCTTTTTTTTTTTTGTTTTATATTATAATTCATTGTATGACGATGATGGCTGACGATGGCTGATGGCAACATGTGTTCACAATATGTTGACAGTTTCAATTTCATCTAAAAGAGCACTTTTGTGTGTATTTTTATTATAACTATTTTTGTGTGCCAAAAAAATTGATTTTTATTTAATAAATGAAGCACCGCTGATTTTGCGTTGTTTGAATTTAATAACTCATCCATATCCAGTTGATTGTTAGGACAAGTGTTCCTGTACTATTTTTTCCATAACCATATTTCTTCCTCTTTTCAATTTAATTTACTTTTCATGTCTGTTTCACAACTGATTGTTCTGCAGACCAAATGAGAGAAGAGAAAAAACATTCATCCATGCTGCTTTTTCATATTATTTGAGAAAAAGTCTTTCATCTCATTTTACGACTGTTTATTTAGGTGCAAAAAAATTATATGAGAGACAGTAAAGACACACCTAAAAAAATTTCAATTGAAGTTTTCTAATAAAATAAATAAAACTTTATCTCAAATGATATTAATGTGCTCCTTAAAATAAATTTTTAATTTTTTTTAGGCAGTTATCGTAATGGGATAGAAAAAAGTGGTCTGATGGTTGTTAAGCTGGGAGAGTCTGAAAGCGCATTTTTGGAAATAATTCTAAATTTCTGTTTCTTAATATTTTTTTTGTTTGAGTTTGAACAGCTTTTTCTTCTGAAAGAACTGTTATTAGATATTTTTAATGTAAAAAACTTTATTAATAGTTGTTTAGGTGATGTCTACTCTTTATATTTGAGTCAATCTAAATGAAAATGTATTAAGGGACATTTTTATATCTCGCATTATTTCTCGTGTGTATTGATACCATATATATCATATTTGATATCGTTGGAAAGCTTAACACAGTAGCTACCCACTTCTGTAAACATTTTTGAATTTGGACTTATCCATTTTTTCACAGAACACCTCAAAGCTCGAGAAAACATGCAATTTTCAAACTAAAATTTTGTGTATGTCATGTGCACAAAATTTATAACTTTTTATTGTGCAGATAGCTACTAAGTACCAACTAAAACCCGCCACTTAAATCAACTTGAATTAATCAATTGGTGTCGAGATATGAATTTTTGAAGTTTTGCAAATTTCCAAAAAAAAATTTTTTTATAAATTTATATTTTGACTCTTTATCTCATTTCTCATGTGCATTACCACTAAAAATACAATGTTTTATATTGTTGTAAAGCTTAAGACAGTAGCTAACAATATCAGTAACAAATTTTTGATATAAAGCTATTCCGTTCTGTTATATATTCGAGTTTCGTTTATTAACTGATTTTTATATTGTTTTTCATAAATAATGATTGCTACGATTTATCATTATTTAACATCTCCCTCTTTTAAGATTGTCCATATCTTTTTGATGGTTTTGGAATTCTGGATGATCTTCGAAGTTGTGGTTGATTGGTTGTATTTAGATCACTGTTGTTTCGATGAGGGATTGTAGATGCATTGGGAGGTTGAGGATGTTGCAATGAGCTAAAGAAGCTATCCATGATTGAATCTTCATCACTACCTATACTTTGCCTATCCTCAATATCTATTGTGCTATTTCCTTTATTTAATCTGAGAAATTTTGAATTTCTCCGTAAAATACTACCATTACTGAGTAATATTTCATAAGATCTTGGTTGATCTAATTTTTTAATGATTTTTCCTTTCATCCAAGTTTTATTTTGGTTCTGAACCCAAACATAATCATTAACATCAAAGTGGCTTTCATTACCTACATTCTTATTGTAATAAAACTTGGATTTAAAGCTCTTTAGCTTAAACTTTTCTTGGACATTCTTATTTAAGCGTGGTTCTAGTGATTCGGTCTTTGTGACTATTTTAGTCCTCATACGACGATTTTGTGCCAATTGTGATGGAGACAAATCTAAATCTCCCAAAGGTGTATTATTGTAATTCATTAAAGCTATGCACAATTGATCAGCATTTTTCGTCTTTTTCATCATGTTTTTAACAATTCCTACAGCTTTTCAGCTAATCCATTTGACTGTGGATAATGCGGACTTGAAGTTGTGATTACTATATCCCATTCATTCGCAAAAGTTCTACATTCATTCGAGTTAAAGGCATGTTATCAGCTATAATTTCTCTAGGTACGCCATGATCACCAAATATTTCTATCCACTTTGAAATTATCGTACTTGAATTCTTGGATGATAAATATTTACAACATATCCATTTCGAGAAATAATCAATCAAGACAAGATAATTCTTTCCATTCAACTCTAGGACATCACAACCTACTTTTTCAAAAAGCTCTTAGAGAATTTCATGCTGAATAATTGGTTCTTTCTGATTCGACCTTGCATACGTGTTGCAAGATTCACACGAACTGATGAGATTCTCTATACTCTGAGCCATGCATGGCCAATATACGAACTCTTTTGCAAATTTTTAATGTTTTTGTCATTCCCATATGACCTTCATGTAAATCTTCTAACACTTTTTGCGCAACGATTGTGGAACAATCACACGATCCTCATAGAAAACAACTCCTTGAGAAACATAAATCTCATTTCTGATTTTATAATAAGACTTAACACTATCGGAAACTTTCGATTTATCAGACGGCCAACCTTTACTGTAGTAATCAACAAGAAGCTTCAATTCAGCATCTTTACTGGTTTCTGAACTATACAATTCTAACTTTTCATCACTTATGCTTAAAGTATGAACCATTTGCTTCATGACTTTTTCTTCAAAATCTTTCTCGACACTACTTTTTGTATAACGTGACAAGTAATCAGCAATCGGAATTTTATTGCCTGGCTTGTAATCTAAATGTAAGTCATACTTATACAACTTAAGACGTAACCTCTGAAGTCTTCTTGAGCCTATCTTCGACAAATCTTTCAACATTATACTCTCAAGAGGTTTATGATCTGACTTGACAGTCACACGACGGCCATACACATAATCATGGAATTTCTTACATCCAAAATACACAGCCAAAAATTCCTTTTCTATCTGACCATACTCTTTCTCAATGTCTGACAAGCACCTCGATGCATAACAAATAATCTTATCACCTTGTCTCAAACATGCACCTAAACCATACGAAGATGCATCAGTTTCAAGCTCTAATGGTAATTTCTCATCAAATGAAGCACAACAAGTTGAATCTTCAATGACAAGTTTAAGATTTTCAAATTCTTCCTGATGTTGAGCTTGCCAAACAAACTCACTATCTTTTTTCAGTAAGTTTCTAATGTTATGCGTTAACTTAGGTAACTGTGGAATAAAGTTACGCATATAATTAATTACACCTAGAAACTTCTGAACATCATTTTTATTATTCGGAACTGAAATATTTTTAATAGTTTCAATTCTATCTGGGTCAATACTAACTGCATTCTTTGAAAAATATGTGTCCAAAGAACTTAACAGATTCCTGAGTAAATTGAACTTTTTTAATATTAAATTTAATGCCTTTTCTCCGGGCTCTTAGCATAACTGCTTTAACATTCAAGTCATGCTCTTTCAAATCTTTTCCAAAAATAATAATATCATCAATATAAAATTTGACACCATTCAAATCACCAAAAGTATCAAACATGTATTTTTGGAAAGTTTCCGAAGCAATTTTAATACCAAACGGCAGACGATTAAACTGATACATGCCAAACGGGGTACTAAAACTACACAACTTCTTCGAATCTTCGTCTAATTCTACATGCCAGAAACCATCTTTTAGATCTAAAACAGAGAAATACTGTGCATCTTTCAAATCCTGTTTAATTCTTCTAGCTACGGGATCGGATAACGAAAATTCTTTAGAGCATTATTCAAGTGCTTCGGATCAATACAAATTCGAACTTTGTCTCCTTTTTCAACTACTACAATATTATTAATCCATTCACGCGGTTCATTCACTTTTGAAATTACACCTAGTTTCTCCATTTCATTCAATTTTCCATGGACTTTGTCCTTCAACATTAATGGAATTTTACGAGGTGCCGCGGCAAATGGAATAACTCTCATGTAAATATAACTTAAAAGGCTTACTAAATTTTCCTAATCCTTCAAAAAAATGTCTTTATAATGTTCTTTAAATGCTGCTAATTGATTATGATTATAAAGATTTTTATTAATATTAACTGCGTCTATACGCGATACTAAATTCATATTTACACATGTTTTTAAACCTAAAATTGGCTCAAAACTGCCTTTCAATATTTCAAATTCTTCATGATAAATTTTCTTATTTAAACTAATTGGTAATATCACTTTGCCAATGGGCTTAATTATTCCACCTGAATAAGAACGTAATTCAATTGTCGATGGCAAAATAATGATATTAGCTTTTATCTTCTTAACAATATTTTCAGTAATGGTATTAATCTCTGCACCTGTATCTAACTTAAACTTTACATTTATCTCACTAATCTTTAAACTTTTGTACCATGAAAGACTACTGACATACCTTACTGAATCTGATTGATTTTCAAACTCTTCTATTCTCATCTTAGCTTTCATTGCATCAACCTTTTCTTCCTTTTTGCATCCTGCTTTAATATTTTCATGCTGACTTTCTCTAAAGACTTTGCCGACTGCAGGTTTACAAACTTTTGAAGGCTTTTTGATGCAATCACAGCTTCTTGAAAAGTTTTCTCCATTATTCTTCAACTTATTCTCAGCATTTATTTTCTTTAATTCATTATGTTGATATTCATAAAATCGTACTTTTTCAATTACAGCATGCAATGAAAATTCATTTTCAAAAATTATTTTTTCTTGTATTTTTGAATTCTTCATTCCGATGACCAATCTGTCTCTTATTTGATCTTCTTTTTCTTTGAAATCACAACCTGTGTTGATAATTTCCGAACTCTTGACACAAACTGGTTGAATGTTTCTGTATCACTTTGGACTGCTTGATGAAACTTCATACGATGGATGTAAATGCTCGTTTTCGGACAAAAGTATTTCTCATAACTGTCTATAACTTTTTGAAAACATTTACCATCTTCTTCATTCAATTCCAAATGATCAAACAATTCAGCTGCATCATTTCCACAAAGCAAAGTCAAATAAGCAATTTTTACTTTGTCACTTTTTTCGGTTATTTCGGCCAAATCAAAGAAACTGATCAAATCTCTTTTGAATCTTCTCCATTCTTCACTCAGAGAACTCGCATTGACATCGATTGGAAGTACCAAATCACTAACTTTCAACTGCGCCATGTTATATATTCGAGTTTCGTTTATTAACTGATTTTTATATTGTTTTTCATAAATAATGATTGCTACGATTTATCATTATTTAACACGTTCCTTATAGAATGCCTCAAACTTTTATAAAAAATGGGATTTTCAAATAATAATTTTTCAAGCATCTTTTGGACAAAATTTTTTTGTCTTTATTTTATCATAAATTACTTACAATTAACTAACAAATGCTTTTTAAATCAATTTGTTTTAACAAATTGCAATTGAGATATGAATTTTTGAAGTTGGGACAATTTTTTCATATTTAAAAAAAGTAAAAAATCATAAATTTTCACTTTTAATCTTATTTCTCGAGTATAACTTCACCATATTTAATAATTTTGGTATCGTTGAAAAGTTTAGAACAGTGGCTAAATATGTATGTAGCAAAAAAATTTTTTTGAACTTCTGCTGTTCCTTACAAAATGACTTAAATTTTTTGAAAAATATTACATTTTTTAATGATTTTTTTTGTAAGTTCTGAACATAAAATATTTTTGTTTTTAGTATTGTGAAAGCATCTAAGTAAGACCACACCTAAAACATACTTTGCACTACATTAAATTTAGATAAACAGTCAGAAAATTTGAATTAAAACAGTATATTTTTCAAAAAATTTGAGTCATTTTGTAAGGAACAGCAGAAGTTCAAAAAAATTTTTTTGCTACATACATATTTAGCCACTGTTCTAAACTTTTCAACGATACCAAAATTATTAAATATGGTGAAGTTATACTCGAGAAATAAGATTAAAAGTGAAAATTTATGATTTTTTACTTTTTTTAAATATGAAAAAATTGTCCCAACTTCAAAAATTCATATCTCAATTGCAATTTGTTAAAACAAATTGATTTAAAAAGCATTTGTTAGTTAATTGTAAGTAATTTATGATAAAATAAAGACAAAAAAATTTTGTCCAAAAGATGCTTGAAAAATTATTATTTGAAAATCCCATTTTTTATAAAAGTTTGAGGCATTCTATAAGGAACGGAATAGCTTTATATCAAAAATTTGTTACTGATATTGTTAGCTACTGTCTTAAGCTTTACAACAATATAAAACATTGTATTTTTAGTGGTAATGCACATGAGAAATGAGATAAAGAGTCAAAATATAAATTTATAAAAAAATTTTTTTTGGAAATTTGCAAAACTTCAAAAATTCATATCTCGACACCAATTGATTAATTCAAGTTGATTTAAGTGGCGGGTTTTAGTTGGTACTTAGTAGCTATCAGCACAATAAAAAGTTATAAATTTTGTGCACATGACATACACAAAATTTTAGTTTGAAAATTGCATGTTTTCTCGAGCTTTGAGGTGTTCTGTGAAAAAATGGATAAGTCCAAATTCAAAAATGTTTACAGAAGTGGGTAGCTACTGTGTTAAGCTTTCCAACGATATCAAATATGATATATATGGTATCAATACACACGAGAAATAATGCGAGATATAAAAATGTCCCTTAATACATTTTCATTTAGATTGACTCATTTGATGATGTATTTCAAAATTTTAAAAATATTCATATTTTTTTATTGTTTAAAAACTGAAAAAAAACGGTAAAAATGAATTTGAAGATAAATTTTTAAGCTTTCCCGCACTTTCTTTGATTGAAAATAAATAAATTTAATAGTCAGAAATTTTGTTTAAATTCATGTTATAAGTTAAACCCACTCTTTCTACGTATTTTAAGACACTTAAAATAGCTAATAAGCATGAAGTGACTTCAAAATTGAAGCACAAAAATTTCAAATCCAAAAATTTTATATTATTCTTATCAGTTGAATTTAAAGTCTAATTCTTAAACAAAACAATCTAATTAGACAGTATCAACTCGATAATCAAAACGAATAAGTACCAATCAGTTAATAAAAGGACTGTTCCTCAAGAATAATAAATTATATGAAGATGTTTATTGATCAAAGATTATAAATTTGAAAGAAACTAAACATTTTTATCAAAGGGGAATAACAACTGTACAAGGGAAAAATCAACTAATTGTAGTTGCAAATATAATTTGAATATGAAACGACCGTTGCGTTGACGTCTTTTTATAAGACAGACTGACAAATCATCCAAGACCCTTTACATACAGCAAAAAGATTCTTAAAAGAGATGTAAAATGCTGCGAGAGAAGTAAGACAAGGGAAAGTGAGAATGAGGAAAAAAATGATGAATGGGGAAATTGTTTACAAAAGTTCCTAAACGAGAATGAGAAAATTTTCTACGAGATATTATTAGAACAGGTGCAAAACAGAAATTTGTATCCAATTTGATATTAAAAATTTTCTCAACCATGTGGCATCAGTTTTGAGTTTAACTATAAAGCAAGGAAGAAAGAATGGAAGTGCAAAAAAAATGTTGGGCAAGAAAATGATAAGTCAAGAGTAAATATTGTCAATTTAATCATTCAGACTGTACAGACTCATTTGTCTCAGAAATTATTACACGAAGAACTTACATATGGATATGTCACATAAATTATCATCTCTTGCTTCTTTTTAAAGCTTCTAACAAATTATCCCATTAGCAATATTTTAACACCTTCTTGAATATCTTACGAACAGCTTTTAATACCAAATGATTCATTCTACAGCGTGTAAGTATTTCACATCATTCCATTTGTTTCATTTCATTTACAATTTGGGAAATAAAATAAAATTTTTTTTTTTTGAATATTTTACATCTTCTTTTTATTTTTTTTTACCCATTTTCCTTCTTCCAATGCTTCATCATCATCATCAGAAACAGCAGCAGTATGGTGAATATTCATTCATCGACATTAGACAAGCAGAAACAATCTGCTATTCGTCAATTATATTTTAATGAATTGTACTTAGCCAGTTCGGAAACATTTTTTGGCACTGCTATAAACTTTACGAACACTCAACGTAGCACAACATTTGGCTTTTCTCATTCAATCCAGAAATAATTTCTCTACGCAATCAATGGATCTCTTCTTCTTTTGCCTTTATAACTATACAGAGAGAATATTTCATATTTTTTAGGATGAGTTTTTGAGTGAACAATTATCAAAGGATGTTCAATGTGATGGGGAGGATGTGCTGTGTGGTTATGAAATCTCCATTAAGTTCTTTTACTCACGTAAACCAGCAAAAGTGACGAGAAGTTTAAACAGTTTTTGATGTGGTCACATTCTGTCCATTTGTTTACTTCTTTTTGTGTCTTTTAATTTGTGAGTACCTTTCGGACGTGCTTTAAATATTTTGTTTTATATGGTTTAATCTGGTTATGATATCCATTGCGTATTGTTTCATGCATTTTAAGAATTTTTAGAGAAACTTAAAATTTAACGCATTTTTTAGTTTTGAAAGTTTTGAAAATTTTTAGACATTTAAATTTTTAAAAACTGTTAATTTTTGAAAATTTAGTTTTTATTCATTCCTAACCCAAAAAAAAAGAATCTCAAAGCAGAACCAGCAGATTATTTCATTACCAACTATAAAATTTCTTGTTTTATTGCAAACAGAAAAATTTCCCCAAACATCCTTTTTTTTTGTGTGCCATTCTTGATGGCTTTAACATCCGACACCATCAGCAAGTACGAACAATACACAAAGTAACATCAGAAATGTCACCAACATGTGAGTAAGTGAGTGAGTGAGAGAGAAAGAGATGAGAAATCAGTGTGGCAGCATCTTGAACACGAATAATGAATGAAGGAAATGTGCTCACTGTGTTTTGTAGCTTGCTTGTTTTGAAAACAATAAATGAAGGGTGGATGGGAGAGAGAACATGCATGTCACAGACTGATATTATCGCCGTACTTGTTGTGGATAAAAAGTGTATATAGACAAAAGATTGGAAATTGGTTCACAATAATGAGTGTCTGCGATTGAATTTTAACTCCTTCCATTATGTATGTATAGTCAATTTATCCTATGGCTACTTCCTTGAAAGATATGCTCTCACATAAAAAATATATATTTAGAAGTGTCTGTGACACATTTTCATAATGTTTTCCGTGAAAATATTTCCCTCACTATTCTAACATGTGCTATTGACACTTTTGTTGTTGCCTGGATGCTTCTGTTGCTGACATTTTAAATAGTCATTTCTCTTAAATTGAATTGAATGAATTTTTTTCATTCATTCATTCGGTAGCAAGAAGCAGCAAGAAGATGGATAGATATGTGTGTGGAAAGTGAAATGAAAAGAAAGGCACTTGGAATCTCTCAAAAATCTTAATGCTGAATGAGAAAAATCTCAAGTTGAGTGAGCGAGAAGAAGCAAAAGAAAAGTAAAAGGAAAGGAAAGTTCTTTATAAATAAATAGAAAAGGCTTGGATTTTATCAATTTCAAATGTCGATCGAAATATTCAAGTACGGAATGCGTTGGATGGTTTTTGGCATTTTTTTCTGCTTCTCCTCTCAATTTTTTATTTTATTTTATTTCTGATGATGAAATTGATGTTAAACAAGCAACTTTTTCCCGTCCAATAGCACTGAAATTGATTCAAGTGATGGTTAACATGAAACAGCAAAAGCTATCAATTGCTATAAACTCCAGCCAGCATGTACAAAATTTCATTTTTTGTTTTATTTTCAATATTTCAGTATTGATGCTGGTTTTGGGATTTTTACTTTTTTTGCGTCTAACGCCCTCACTTATATGTCTGTACTTGTCGATCGTCTGTGATTATATCATCATCAGCAATGCCGTAATAGCCACAAGTCTTCAGTTCTCACATCTTCTTCTCGTTTTAGTTTCTTTTGTTTACGCAAAGAAATGAGAAGAAGCAGCACTTGTAAGTGAGTTAAATCTTGGTTAAATCTACAAAAATTATTGCATACAACTCAAAAATCTCTTCAAGTATCTGGATTTCATTCCTTATAACTTACTCATTCGCATACAATTTACATCATGGAGAAAAATTGAAAGTAATGAGATTTTAAGTGTAATTTATTAAACATTTTTTAAGCAAATAGTCTTAAAGAGATCTCAGTCAGCGGCGATGAGTTTTTGAAAACAGAATTGCCGAAAAAAATATTTTTTCTTCGTTCTTTCTTCTTTTATTCGTAAACATTTCATTTAGTTGCCTATAGATATTCTGCAGACATGTCATGATGATGATAATTGATTGGTGCAAAATTAGAGCTGCGTAGAGATCATGCTGCATACTTTTTTTGTGAAATATTTGCCTGTCATTTTGGTCGTCGTCGTGAGGTATTGTCACGATTATTTTTTTGAAGAAGAATTTCAAGGCTGTCTATGAATGTCGAGGAATACAGGAATTAGACAGAGTATTTTGAGCATTTATCTGATTGCGGTTTGAATTAATATTAAATTTAGATTTTCTCTCAATTTGGTTCATTTAACCTCAACGACCAGCAACTGCATTAGGTAAATTCAATTATTTATTGGATCTGTCCAAAGGCGATGGCTTTCACTAATTGGGTAAGAAAAATTGTCAAATGCACCAAAATTATAATTTAATTGGAAAAATTCAAACTTCTTAAATTGTGGTCTGATTCAAATCCCTAAAACAATCCAATGCGCTCCCCACACCATCACTACTCAATACCAATAAATCCTCATCTCATTTCATTCGCCCCGTTCTCATCATTATCATCATCATTCAAAATGTTAGCAATTTTCATGTCTACATTCCACAGCTAATTATCTGTACATCACATCATGCGGCAATGTAGTAGAGGAATATTGCATGAGGGTCACCCAGCATAATGTCTTCTCGTCATTTCCATTTTCTTATAAAATAGATGTTAGTTTTAGCTCATCAAATGAAGCACAACCAGCATCATGAAATAATTTCATCGAATTAATCCCAAGACTTTTTTTTGTCTCTTCTTGTTCTTCTGTTCGGTACGTCTCATTCCAGCGATACACACACACATAAATTCCTTCTTTTGACTCAATTAACGATTGTGTGAAATCTTGTGCTGCTTTTCATTTTTTTTTTGTATTTTATTATTCGAGTTCATGTACCCAAATGCTGCATGCACTTAGACAAGCAAAAATTTTATGATTTTATCCACTATATCGATCCATGCATTGGCACTGGCACTGGCATGAGAATATTGCGACAGTTTGGAAAAAGTTTTTCTCAAAAAAAAAAAAAAAAAAATCTTTTATGTGATACCAACCAGCACATGTGCTGAGCTATAAAATTTAATGTCGAAACCCCGAAATGTGAAATTTTCACACTGCATGATGGTACCGCACACACATACACACACACACATTTTGTATCCATCTTTCTCTTTTTCCTAGTTTCTCTGACTATTTCTTGTTTTTTTTTAGAGCAGCAGTAGCAAAAATTTTTTTTTGGTTGTGCAAAAAAGAAATTAATGAGCACCGACATAAACACTCGGCAAGTGTATATATGTACACACATGTGTGGCACAAAAAAAGCACCGAATGCATTTAATTGCACTTTTCCTAAACGATCTCTTTCTCTCTCTTTTTTTTACCAATGTATAAATTTTCTCAAAACTTTTTTTTTCTGGTGCAGGAAAGCAGCAGCACATGTTCTTGTCGTTTGCAGTTTTTTTTTGAAATTTTAAGTGCATTTTTGTTGAATGGTAAAGATTGTTTTGTTTGGTTTTTGTCTGTCTGTCTGTCAAACTATATTTTATTCCGATCTTTGCACAATGGTCTGAAATCGAAAAAAGTGTCCAAAATTTATATTTTGTTGTAAACTTTAGAGGTCGCAAAGTTTTGTTTGATTTTCTTTATTTTGAAAGTGTCAATAGCTTTGTAATGTCTTAATCATACATCTCTGAAAATATGAGTTTGTGACATTAAGGATAAATATGATTTTTCATTAAAAGTTTAAAATTGTTTCTCAAAAAATTTTGTGCACAAGCAAATTTGTATGAAAAAATTTGGAAAAACAAGTGAAATTAAATTGCAAATATCTCGAAATTGGCATAGATTGGCATTACCAGAGTATGATTAGAAGCTAAATAAAGACTCAATCTTTGGATTCTGGTAGGTTTCAGAGATTTCCGGAGTTTACCCTCAAACGTATGAATGTTTAAAGTTTTGGAAAATTTCAAAAATTTAAATGCATTTTCCCTAATGATAAAGCATTTGGCTAATGTTTTGTAAGCCTTAACATAAAATTTGTGTATTAATTAAGCTATTGACAGTAATTAGAACATAAATCAAGCAATAGAAAGTGGAAAATTTTTAGAAAACTTTTTCATGGTGTTTTTGTAAACAAATTTTTCATGACTTTGGATAATTATTGACAAAGTTAGACAACGATTGAAAGCTTGATATTTTCACAGAAGATGCGTTAGTTTATGTTTTATAATACTGCATTTAAATGATGAGGTTTAAAAGACACGACTTAAAATAAATTTTGGACACTTTTTTCGATTTCAGACCATTGTGCTTTGGTGGAATTTTTAGCTTAAAATGTGCTTACTATCTTAAGGAAACAGTCAAAATATCTTTTCAATTGGTCACTTTCTGTGCTTGAACTAGCCAAAAAACTTTTTTAGATGGCTTAGGTTACGTAAAAATATACTTAATGAAGAAAAACGTACGTAAAATTACGTAGCGTAAATCACGTATGACAATTAGGGTAAATGATTTTGAAATTTGCACAAAATTTTGCATGAAAACTTTATTTGCTTGAAACTCTTCAACGGCTGATTGTTATAACTTCAATATGGTTTTAACACGTTCAACAATATAGATATTTTAATTTTAAGTTGAGTTTTGAAAGCTCCATCAAGTACAGGAAGAGATATATAACATTCAATTTTAAATGTTGAAATTTGCATGGAAAATGTTAAAAATTGCACAAAAAAATGTTGAAATTTGCACACTTTTTTAATAGCAAGCAATGACAAATTTCAATTGTTTTTTGTAAACAAATAATTTTTTTTTATTTTTAATTGAAGAAATTGTGAAGAATAACGTCCAAAATTTATCTTTAAAAGATTCAAACATATTTATCAAATTTTTAACATCGTCGTCAACTCTTTCTGGTCAAATAAGAATGAAATTATCAAGAATTTTCATATTCAAACATTCTGTTGTGCTTAACTCAAGTCTTTTAAGTGTCCTATGAACTTTTTAAATAGCTGAAATTCAAGATTCATGGCATCTTTGCAAAATTTGCATCAACAATTGCTTCAAATTAATTTTTTTTTGCATCTAACTTCTACTTCTGCTAATCACGACTCATTAAATAAAGAAACGAAATACTTTTTTAAATCCAACACATGCAATTTATTATTTTTTTAAAAGCCAAAAACAGTTCCTCCTCAAAATAAAACAAAACAAAATTAAGCATCAATTCAAGAACTAACTCCAGTTACATTGAAATTTCGATTCCAAAAAAATCCTTGCGTTTTTGGACTCCATTATGTTTTAAAATTTCAGTTAAATACACTTCTTGAATGATTTTTGATTTTTTGGAACATCCAATTCATCAGTATTCTTCATTTTAGGCACAAAATATTTAAATTTTAATTAAAAATATTTAATGTTTACATGAATTTTTCCAGTGATTTCTACGATAAAAATGTGTGCAATTTTCAACATTTCACAAAAAATTTGTGCAAATTTCAACATTAAAAAACAAGCATTTTTAAAATTGACTTTTTAGTCACTTCCTCTTGTTTAATTGACAACAAAATGATTTGAATGTTTCCAGCAACATAAGATCTGCATTTTCTGGTACTAAAACTTTCCATAAAACTTCTCCTTGTTCTCGAAAATCTTGATTCAAATTCTTTTTGATTTTGTATGAGAATCTTATTTTAGGAAGAATGCAGCTTACTATTGCTTTTAAAGGATTTAAAATGATGCAGAAACATTCATCCAACATTTTTACACATATTTTGTAAAGAAAGTTCGTTTAGATATGTATACTTTTCGAGAAATTTAAAATTTTAATTTTCAAAAAAGTGTGCAAATTTCAACATTGTGCAAATTTCAAAATCATTTACCCTACGTAAAATTGACTTTTAAATTTCAATTAAATTTTTGGTTTGGAATAATTTCTATAATGATAAGAAATTATGAGGAGTTAAAGATTGATGGAAGTCTTAATCTTGTAAACAGCCATATTTATTCATAAATAAAAAAATGCGTTTTTGTCTGTCTGTCAATAGTTACTAAATCTAAACTAGTTTCCTTCTTCATTCACTTAACCAACCACCATACCATACCAAGAGTAGTAAAACTACAAAAAAAGAAGGGATTTTTTTTTCTCACAAAAGAGCAAGAGAATGAGAAAGAAAAATTCCATCGGCAGAATGGCTTTTCGCAAAAATTTTAATCGCTTTTGCCAGATACACCAGATGCCGCCGCAATAATGAAAATTATGATAAATTACGGAATTTATGGTGCTGCAGTATGTATGTGTAGCTGATGCTGAGCTTCTATTGCTTGCTGTTGCTGATGTTAAACTTAATCGGTAGTCACACACAACAGAAGCTCAATGCTCAGCACACAGCACAGCTCGGTTGATGAAGGAAAGGGATTAAAATTTTCCCTGAATTTGTTTATTGCTAATCCTTCGCCAAATGTGTCTCTCAATTCAAATTCTTCTTTGCTGCTACTACTATTGCTCAGAGTATTAGGATGTATTTGCTTTTGACTTTTTTTACTGCTACTGCTGCTTCTGCCACTCTCAACTTAGACAACAAAAACAAAAGTTTTTTATCTGTTGGGTTCTGATATCGAAAGGAGAAATCCCTTCCTCTTATTTTCTGCCTGCTCAAAAGTGTTCAAAGTTTTTAATAGATAGATAGACATCGAGAGAAAAAGGCTTAACATCACCCCTTTAACTTTCCCTATCCCTTTTTTTGCTTGCTCTCTCGCTTTTATTACACGAGAAAAAAAATAAAAATAAAATAGGAATGAGAATGTATAATCTTGCAACATAACACTTGTGGCTTGAAAATAGCTCTGATTGCTTTATAAAATGCAAGCAATTCGTTTAGAAATATTTTATCTCTCTATTGCATACTTTTATTTTACAAACATACACTCGCTTGGATATGAGCACAAGTGTCGAGTGAAAGGATTTTGTATATAACTCCGTGTGTATAAAAATCAGTACACAGTAGGGAAGAAAATTTGGTTAAATTTTTAAACGCATTTAAAATGAGCAGTGAAATTTTCGCATTAATTGATGCAAAAGCTTTTAGATTTTTGCATCAATTATAGAAGCAAAAGAATTTGAAAATTTAACTACTTTTTGAAATGGACAAATTTTACACAAAAAATGCTTAAATTTTAAAATTTTGCGCCAATCTATTTTAAAAAATTTGCATTAATTGATGCAAAAAGTTTCGCATCAATTGATTCAAAAAAAAAAAAAGTTTCGCGTCAATTGATGCAAAAAAAAAGTTTCGCAAAAAATTGCATCAATTTATTGAAATAAAGATATTATAACCAGAAATATAGGAATTTGATATTTTAAACTGACATTTATCCCTTAACTAACTGTTTCCAAATCTCAACCTAATTGCTCCAAATTCCCTAAATCCAATAAAATGACAAGTTAAGTCATTTATCTCGCGAAATCATTGTGCTAAAAAAATTGTCTGTATTTACAGCTCAACTAAATTGCAAATGGTAAGGATATGTGCAAGTAAAGGAAAGGGGAAGATAAAAATAATGGAATAAAAATAAAACTGTGTCGTGCCGCAGGTGCAACTAAAACACAAATCCATAGCAAAGTAAATATCCAATGCATCATTGTTATGTGTCTTGTTGTGTGTGTGTGCTATATGTTTGTACTTCATTCTGGTGGGAGTTATGGCAAAAGTAAGACATGTTGGCAAATGCCTTGTAACATCAGATGTCTCATGAATAAAATGACATAAAGTAATTATGCATTTTGAAACAAACTTCTGCTTCTTCCTTCCTTCCCTTCAGAAAACATCTTTCATCCTCAACAGTCAGTCAGTCCGCCCTCTCTTTTTTTCTCTCCATCGCACCTCTCATCTGTCTTAATTAATGACTCGATTACTCATAATTTTCATTGTTTTTTTTCTTTTTCTTTTTTACTTTAAATTCATTTTTCAAACAGAAAAAAAAATTGTGTTTAAGTTGGAAAATCATTGTAAGTACTAAATTATAAATTCTCCCTATTCCTCCCTCATTTATTCCTTTATCAGCATCAGGTCGGATAATTTCTTCCATAATGGATAAGTTTGAATTTCAATTTCCCTTCTATCATTACCAATGCGACCACATTGGAACATTCAACTGCCACCGAAATCGCGTTTTATCAGGAAAACATAAAAATTACGACATTTAATAAAAATGAAAAAAGATTTTTTTTTTCTGTTCCTTTTCGTTTGCTGCCTGCCTCCTTTAAGTTGGAGGTTTTTGCATAAATTTGTAATAAAAAAATATGTTTCATGATTTTCCGTCTTTACATACATACACGAGTGTTGTGAGATAGGCACAAGGAAGTAAGGAGAAAATTGATTGGAAATTGCGGGGTTTGTGAGTTTGGAAGCGCATAACTTGTTTGAATTATTGATTTACTGTAATTTCTATGAATCACATCCTCTAGCTTGTTTAATCACTAATTAGCTATTATTATCTTGATTATTACTAGATCTGTGGCTTCAATTTCATAATGTTGGTTATCTTATGTGATCAGCTGTGATTTTTATAATTAAATCAGCAAGTCGTCTAAGATATGCATCATTAATCTACGCGAGCATGAGTTTATGTCATAATTATTTTTGAAAAAGTGGATTAAGTTTAAAAATCACTTCCTGAAAAGTTTATTTGCTGTTAAACTTCTCTAAATTCACAATTAAGTTATGATTTATTGAAAAGTACTAGTAAGGAATGACTCGACAATTCTAGAGGTTTGTTTTTATAGAAAATTTAGATTGAATTAAATTATTGAATTTTAATGAATGGCTTTTTTTTTTTGGACGCCAATGTTTGGAGTTTGACAATTAAACTTTCAATTTTAAAGCACTGAACAAAATTAAATCAAATTCCAGAACAACCAATTTGCAAAAACTAACCTATGTAAATCCTCAAACAATATTTACTAAACCAATAAAAAAGAACTTTGAACCTGTTCAGTTAAGTTCAAAACAAAAGGAACAAAACTTCTCAATTTTACAAGCTGTGTACCTGTTTTGTACTACATATTCGTCCTTGAATAATATTCCAAAGAGAAGTGATCAGTCATGAATTTCATTCACTGTGCAGGTGCCAGGTAGATAATTTATGAGTTATGCAGGTTTGCCTTTATATGGACTTCCTTTTGTTGTTTGGAATTGAAATCCCAGAGATTTTGAAATAATTTGCATTTCGGAGGTAGAAAGTTCAAGACACCTGCAAGATCATTTCAAATCCTTCAAGACAAACTGATCAGAAATCAATTTAGAATCCAGTGCAGAAAAAAAAGGAAATGTGAGATGGGAAAGTGAACACTTGTGCATCATAAAAAATATTTCTCTCGAGGGCACATACAAGAAATGAAGGGAAATTTCTATGTCGTCGTACACTGCGGCATTGTCCGCTTCACGAGTAAGTAAAAAATTTGGAAGTAGATGGTAAGAAAATCTAAAGGCACAGAATGGGGGGTAACATTTGTTTACGGGTATATCCTCTGCGATTCCATCTGCGAGCGAGCAAGAGGAGATGTGGAAAAAAATTATTACTGTGAATTCAATCGAAAAAGCAAATAAATTTTATTTTTTACCCGTGGAGATGGAGGGAAAAAAAGTTTGTGTCATTTGGCCCCGGTGGTGTTCAATCTTGCTTAAATGTTGCCAATGTTGCTTTCGAGGCCAAAAAATTGACATTTGCAAAAAATGTGAAAAATTTTCATCCAAATGATGGCAAAAAAGTTTCTTTTTTTGTCGCAAAACAGAAATTGAAAACAACTGTGACATCTAAAGCACTTACCATTAACGTTGATAAAATGTGCAATTTTCTTAAATCCACGATTTATAATTTTTTATGTTCCGAATTTCAATCGAAATATTTTTTTTTTACTTTTATTATTTTTTTTGATGTCTCAAAAATATTTTTTATTTTATTTTTTTTGGTCACTTATTTCCTTATCAGAACCTCACAATATCAATTAACTTTCACTTCCACTGCTTTTTCACATCCACTCGCGAACAAGCTTCAAGACAGAATGAAATCACACAATTGGAAAATAAATTATAATTTTTTTTTATATATATTCAGATTGATAACTCAGTCCAACTTCCTTCCAAAACTAAATGTGCTGCACGTTGTTTCATTTGTCGGTGAGCGTTCGAAAATACAACCGATTACAATGAATGTCCTAAGCAAACTGTACCGAAAGAGAATTGAGATCTCTTGCCGCATTCATCATCCAAAAAATGTGTGTATTTTCATGAATGAACTGTTGGAACTGCCGAGAGAGAAATTTTTTTCTCTTACTCTCTGTTTTGAGTAAACGACGGCTTACTCTCTGGAATTGCTGTGTGTAATAAAAAAAATAGCATAAATATTTATGCTGTAGAATGGAATGTGATGACTGAAAAGAAGCAGAAAGCGGCAGC
Organism: Chironomus striatipennis; assembly: GCA_026123125.1. Lineage (NCBI taxonomy): Eukaryota > Metazoa > Arthropoda > Insecta > Diptera > Chironomidae > Chironomus > Chironomus striatipennis. The sequence goes on from CM047394.1 coordinate 32,664,323, forward strand.
CGCAAAAAGAATAAAGAGAGACTTGCTCTCTCTCTCTCGGAACAGGCAAATGAGGCAGTGGAAGAGAAATGTGGAATGGGAAGAAGCATGCAGCCACAAAATAATACAGTATGAAAAAAAATTGTATCAGCTGCGAAAATATATAAAATGTGTTTGAAAAGAATTCATTGTGATGATGTTTGGAATCAGCTGCTCAGTTCGGGTTAAAAATAAAAAAAAGGAAGGAGAAAAAAATGAAATTGAACAGAATAAAAATGGGAAGAACAAAACATTCGGCATTCGTATGCAGTTGTCGAATTTCTATCAACAATTTTTTTTTTTACTTTTAATTTCTCTTCGCAGTGTTCTTTTTATTAGGAGGAACTATGAGCCGCAGCTATTCATTGTCTATATATTTCAATATTCGTCACAATTTGTCACCTGCTATTGGTTTTCTTACCTAATGGTTGATACATTCTATTATGTATTAATAAATTCCATGCTTCTTGCTCATTAGGGGGGTACCATGTGCAAATGTTTGACAATTTTTACTTAGAGCTAATTAAAGAGAATATTTGAATGCAGCTTCCTAATTATGGGATAAAGAGGTGCTTACCTTTTCCAAAATTTATTAGTGGAGAAGAAGTTAAGCATCATGGGTTAGCGAAATCAATGTTTATTCAGTTTTAGAATTTTCAAATTAATTCAATATTGTCAAGGTAGTTTTATAAGTTAAAACGACCTACTTTGGTGATTTCAAAATTGGTATAAAAAAAACAAAAAAATTTTTATGGAAGGTGTACAAAATTTGATTTTTTAGCTTGATACCAGTTTTGAAAAAATCAAAGTAGGTCAACTTAAGTTATGGAACCCCCCTAGAGTTTCATTCATACATTCATACATACTTTTGTTGCTCAGTGTCAGGAAATTATATTAAAGGACTCTTAACACTGAGTTCCGATGCCTGCAATAATTATGAACCTGATTATTAATCCTTTGCTCCAATTGCTTCCCATGAGTCATTTAAACCTACAATTTTTAGTTTCGCAACAAAATTTCATTAATTCAAATCTACTGTCATTAAATTTCTACACAATTCTATATTTTTCATCCATACTACCCCCCTTAATTGTCTCACATCTCATGCATTTGTCTCTCTTTTTTTCGGAAATTAATTAAAAGATGGTCTTTTGTGCAAGAAGTCCTCCTCATAATCATCACAGTCAACGCAGCAGTTTAAACGCATATTATGTATATTAAAAGTTACGTATATATATTTAATATCATTATATATAATTTTTGGAGCGTGCTGCTGTTAACAGGTGAATTTATCATCGCCATGAATAATGTCTTGAAAAAAAAAATGTGGAGATAAAAATCGATGCCTGCTGTAAAAGCAATGAGAATTGGAAGAATGATGAATAATAAAAAAATTTCAAGAAGGTTTTTTTTCTCAATAATTATCCGTAAGAAACAATTGCATAAGTCTATAAAAAAAATATTAAGAAGTCTGTAAAGATAAGGCAAAATTATGTTATTGAAATTATAAATTGCAGCACCTTGCACTTGAACAAAATAATTTATATACTTAGTTCCTAAGCACACCTTATAGAGGTGCAATAATTTATGTTTGGGGCATTTTTGTGACATTCCTTGATTGGCATCTCTAATTTCTGTTCAAGAATTTCATTTTAGTCGACTTTTTTTTTGCAAGATGGAATTTTTTATGACGATTTTATTGCTGTTGGCTGAATAATTTTATGATATTCATGAGGTTAGTACTTTAATCGAAATTTATGAACTAAAATTACTCATCAAAGTAAGTCATGGATGTGAAATAAATAATTATGATAATTAGTAAAGAATTGTTTTTATAGTTTGTGAATGTTTATCACACCTTGAACTTGTCGGCAAGGACTGATTGTGACAATATAAAGTGGTACGCATTCGTTTAGAGCCACTTACAAAAATTTGAATTTTTCTTTACTTAAAGACTTTTTTTGAAAACGGTTTTCAGTTTTTAGATTGTTATTAAAATAGTGATTAAATAATATGATTACTTAAAATTTATCACATTTACTTTTTTAAAAAATTTAATTTTTTTGAAAATTACAACAACAACAAGGCGCATTCGTTTAGATCCACTTGGAAAAACTTTAAATTTTTTCCCATATTAGGCAATTTAACTGTTATATTTGGTTTCTAATATTTAGTTTATAATAAAACAAAGCTAAAACATACTTTACATCAAAACATAAATGCTTAACTTTCTTAAAATTGAATTTTCAAAATGGCGATGAAGATTTTTAAATTTTTCTTTAAAAAATTATAGTAAATTAAACTATCCTTAACTTCTTCGTACTAAACTAAACTGCAAATTAAATAAGCTTTCTAACAGTATATAAATCATTGGTATTTTCATTGATTAAAGTCAAGAATTTATCAAAAAGATTTTATTGCATGCAAAAATTTTTCAAATTTTTTTAGTTTATGATGAAAATTTAAAGAATTATCAACATTAGATTCTTAAAATTGATGTTTTTGTTTAGTTTTTTAATGGTTAAGTCATTTACAATTAGTTATTTAACGATTCAATGAGGGATTTTTGAAAAATTTACAAAAATATTTGAAAGTCTATTGAAAATTTTGTACGATGAAAGCATAATAATTCAAAGTTTAATTTTAACTTAATTTCTGTACAAAAATTCATCTTTAACACATCAAATATAATTAATATATTAATTTAAAACAGCTTTAGTTAAAATATACTATGAAAATAACAATTTTTGATAAATTTGCTTTCATCGTACAAAATTTTCAATAGACTTTCAAATATTTTTGCAAATTTTTCAAAAATCCCTCATTGAATCGTTAAATAACTAATTGTAAATGACTTAACCATTAAAAAACTAAACAAAAACATCAATTTTAAGAATCTAATGTTGATAATTCTTTAAATTTTCATCATAAACTAAAAAAATTTGAAAAATTTTTGCATGCAATAAAATCTTTTTGATAAATTCTTGACTTTAATCAATGAAAATACCAATGATTTATATACTGTTAGAAAGCTTATTTAATTTGCAGTTTAGTTTAGTACGAAGAAGTTAAGGAAAGTTTAATTTACTATAATTTTTTAAAGAAAAATTTAAAAATCTTCATCGCCATTTTGAAAATTCAATTTTAAAAAAGTTAAGCATTTATGTTTTGATGTAAAGTATGTTTTAGCTTTGTTTTATTATGAACTAAATATTAGAAACCAAATATAACAGTTAAATTGCCTAATATGGGAAAAAATTTAAAGTTTTTCTAAGTGGATCTAAACGAATGCGCCTTGTTGTTGTTGTAATTTTCAAAAAAATTAAATTTTTTAAAAAAGTAAATGTGATAAATTTTAAGTAATCATATTATTTAATCACTATTTTAATAACAATCTAAAAACTGAAAACCGTTTTCAAAAAAAGTCTTTAAGTAAAGAAAAATTCAAATTTTTGTAAGTGGCTCTAAACGAATGCGTACCACTTTATGAGCAGGTGAGTAGACAGAAAAGGTAAATTAGTGACAAATATTTGAAATACGTAAGTTTTGGCGTGACTTCTTTTCATCCTTTAAATTTGACTTAAATTTTACAACAAATTTGGATCTGAAAAAATTAAACAAATACTAATGTTAACCCCTTAATAAAGAGTTTGGCTTAACTGAACCTGAATTTAATGCCTGAGATAAGTGATATTGGAACGTTGAAATCAACGCCCCAACACTCCTTGGAGGAGTAAAGGGAACTACTTATCTTAACTGAACCCCAATGAAATGAGTCAATTATTAATATCTCATAATAGTGGCGAGACCAAGAATTTTGAAGGATGGGGGAGGGGGGGTGGGTTAGTTTGAAATTTTTTTGTATGAAAAATTTAGGGGGTTGGGTAAATTTTCGTTTTCTAATGAAAAAAAATACTGGTGAAGGGGAGGGAGGGGGTGAAAATTCAAAAATTCACATCCTACCCCCCTGTGGCTACGCCACTGAAAGAAAGGAGTGAGATGCTTGTATGAGTCAAAAGATTTTGACTGACGTAATTTACAATCAATCCCCTAATACCCCCCTAACTAAGCAATCATATGCAATGAAAATTTCTAGAATACTAAAACATAATAACACATAGCATATCTGCATATCAAGATGAGACTACAATCAGTAATAATAAAGTGTGTAATAAATCCCACTCATTGACTATTTTGAGATTTATTACAACTTCTTACGTTTAGCATAAAATAAGAATTGAAAAGACATCCATATGTTGACATCCACGTGTACACACAACCCAGAAGATTCTCATATTCATCTTTTGGTCATAATTTCATTGACGAAAAAACATCCAAAAATACTCCATTTTAAGTTCTATTGATAAAGTCTTTCTTTCCTTGATATTTTTAAAACATTTCAAAACGAAAATGGAAATGATGGAAATAGCTTCACATCGATTTTCCATTCTACCACCCAGACCCATACCCACACAATCTAGATAAAATTTGTTGGTGATACAATTGAGGCTAAAAATAATATAAATTCTACAGAATGCTCATCATCATGTAACAGGTAGGATTCGATTTTCAATGACATTGATAGAACAAAAAAATAATAATGAAATAAAAATTCGAGAGAAAAATGCTCATCCACAAGATTATAATTGTGCAATGTCTTTCAACGTGCCTGTACCTTTTTATACTTACTTATTTAAAGCATCACCATCCGCAATCGAATCTCTCTCTGATACACATAACAGAACGGCACGTCTGATTATACAACTTTATGTAAAAATAATATTAATTGTTATAATTAAACGCTCAATTCCAATTGTGAGTCATTTGCAGCTAATGGCAAGCTGGTTATGTGTGGTTTTTATAGCCTCATCGTTTGGTTAGTTGCGGGGTATTTTCAGTATTTGCCTTTCTCTCAAATATGCGTTTGACAGCTGATACGTAGACAAAAAGCGATCATTCGGAATGTACATGCATACATGTGTGTTTGTTTGTAAAAAAAAATAAAAAAATTTCAATAGAATAATCATTAAAATAATGAAATGTGTGCATGGGAGCAGGGGCAGCAGTTGTTTTCACCTTTTCCAATATGATTGCATATTAGTCCAATGTGGAGTGTGCACAATGTGTATGGGCAAGCAGGCAATAGGAATGGGAAGAGAAAAAAAAAACATTTGTCATGTAATTTCTTTTTTAGAAGCAAATATTTTTGTTGTTGCTGTAAAACTGCGACATGCAGATGAAAAATTAATTTTCTGTGCTGGTGCAGGTGAAAAATATATATATTTTTTATTTTTCATCTTCGTCCACAATTTTTTTTATCTAATTTTTCTGATCACAAAGAGCATTCTCGTTTCTTCTTTTTTTGTGATACATTTGCTCACTAAATGCTAATGTTTATGTCTAAATGGATTCCATTGAGATAGTTATCATTATTAGAGGAAAAATTTGATGCCCTAGGGCTAATAGCTTAAATTACTAAGATACTTTATATGAATAGAAGGGGTTTGGGTACTTCGTGTGCTATCATTTTCGTTGATTGAGGTTGAAATTGAATTCTGTGAATGCAATGTAGTTAGGAATAAGAATCGTTCATTAATTAAGTTCATTATGTGAGTAAAAATCGTTTAGGTGGTGCTAATTTCTACTTTACTATACTGAAAAGTTGCTTGCCCCTCTACTCCTTAACTTAGTAGAACTAATAAGTCTAGGCCTCATAAATGAATGATACTTACAGGATAGAGAACACAAATGGCTAAAAACAGTTTATTCTTAATTTTTCGTCCTAGATGATAAGACAAAAGGGGTTCAGAAAAGAAAGAGGGATTTTTTTTAAAAAAAAAATTGCTTGCCCCCAATATATATATATATATTTTTAAAAAAAAACCCTCTTTCTTTTCTGAACCCCTTTTGTCTTATATATATATATATATATCACAATGGGGTGCGTAGCATTGGACCTACGGAATTATTCCGCGGAAAAATTCCGCGGAAAATTTCCGCTGCGGAATTTTATTCCGTGGAATTTTTCCGCAGAAGTTTTTTTTTAAATTTTTATTTTTTAAGAAATATTCCGCGGAATTTTTCCGCGGAATAATTCCGCATTTAATTTTCATTATAATTCCGCGGAAATCTTCCGCGGAATTTTTCCACATAGTTTTTAAAACTTTAATTGAATTATTATATTTTCGACATTTATTAAAAACTTCAAATACCTATAACATTTCAGTAATCTTCAGTAATAATAAGTTATCAAGCACAAGACTTAAATTTTTAAATATAAATCTGGATAAAGGGTCTAGCCTTTTGAACTGAAGATACAATAAACCTACAGTCAGAGTTGAAATCTGACCTCAATCAATAAAAAGTCATTTTCTGTTTGCAGATATTATCTGTATGGTGACAATTTTTTTTTCACCTGCATGCAGATGAAAAAAATCTGTCTGCTATATATATCTGCTCTAAATATCTGCTTTTCAACTCTAAATCACTGGGAGGTAACATTTCAAAGACACGAGTCAGTCTAACGATCTGATGCTCTCCTCAATTTACCCAATCAAGTATCTTCATAAAATCATCCAGATGTTAGTATATTCTACCAAAACAAACATCCTTTTTGCCATAGACCTCGTAACAACTTAAAACTTTTAGCTACGCCTTGCTAGATCATTTAGAAAATTTCTGGAAATTTTAGTAGTAAGAATAGTGTAGAGCTATATCTTACGTCTAAATGTACAAAATATTTCTTGGAAAATTTTTGCAGCCTATGAAATTTTCAAAACTTTAATAAGTAGGTAGCACAAATTTTTTTAAAACAATTCTTAAACCATGTGCTGTAAATTAATACCTCCATTTTGAATATTATTGAATGAACATTCATAATTATTAATATTTAGTTGGTCAACGTCAATGTCAAATAAATTGAGATCTTGGAAAATGTTAATTTTCTTTCAAGAAATAATTCTACTTCTAATTTTTTCTTCATCAAATCATCAGTAATAATTCAAGATCTCATCGAGCTGTAAACACTGCAAAAACTCATTGGTTAAAATTAGAGATTTGATCAAAATTTGCAACACTCTATGGTCTGATTTGACAGCTCTATAATAACTACCTGTTTATAAGACTCTGTGTTATTCGATGATAAAACCCGTATATGAAGAATAATTCTGTATATTTTCAAAATATAATAATTCAATTAAAGTTTTAAAAACTATGTGGAAAAATTCGCGGAAGATTTCCGCGGAATTATATTGAAAATTAAATGCGGAATTATTCCGCGGAAAAATTCCGCGGAATATTTCTTAAAAAATAAAAATTTAAAAAAAAACTTCTGCGGAAAAATTCCGCGGAATAAAATTCCGCAGCGGAAATTTTCCGCGGAATTTTTCCGCGGAATAATTCCGTAGGTCCAATGCTACTGAGCCATCACAATGGTCTGAAATCGAAAAAAGTGTTCAAATTTTATATTTTGGTGAAAACTTTAGAGGTCCGAAAGTTTTAGTTGATTTTCTTTATTTTGAAAGTGTCAATAGCTTTGTCATATCTCAGGACAAAGGAACATATCTCAGGATAAACATGATTTTTCATTAAAAATTTAAAATTGTTTCTCAAAAAATTTTGTGCACAAGCAAATTTGTATGAAAAAATTTGGAAAAACAAGTGAAATAAAAATGCAAATATCAAGAAAACGGCATAAAACGGCATTACCAGAGTATGATTAGAAGCTAAATTAAGACTCAATCTTTGGATTCTGGTAGGTTTCACGGACCCTGAGAAACCCGCTTTTAACTTATGAACATTTTAAGTTTTGGAAATTTTCAAAATTTTAATTCCATTTTCCCTAATGATAAAGGAAGTGGCTAATGTTTTATAAGTTTTAACATAAAATTTAAACAATAATTAAGCTTTTGACAGTGATTAGAATGTGGGTCAAACAACAGAAAGTGGAAAATTTTTGTAAAACTTTTTCATAGTGTTTTTGTAAACAAATTTTTGGTGACTTTCGTTAATGATTTAAAGAGTTAGACAACGATTAGAAGCTTGATATTTTCACAGAAGATACATCAGTTAATGATTTACATTCGTGCGTTCAAAAGATCAGGTTTGAAAGACATGACTTTTTTGTATTTTTGAACATTTTTTTCGATTTCAGACCATTATTATGATATATATATAAAGTGACCGTTATTTTTTTCAAATTTTTGAAAAAATTCACTAACATGAATTCAACTGTTCATCAGTAGATTATATGTGTACATACTATAAGCAAAAAATACCATCGTAATATATCCGTTCATTACTTGCATCTTAGTTTTTTCGGCAAATCTATGAAATGAGCTTATTCTTTTCCCTTACCACCCGTCCTCCTAATACTCACATAAAAAATGATGAAAAACAATTTTTGCCATAGAAAAAGTTTCCAATTTTCACGTAAAAATAGAAATTTCCTTCATCCGCCTCCACACACATATACACACACAATTTTCGTATACATTATCGTTTAGGAGAATTTATGGCAAACACCTTTACGTTCTCACGTGCCCATTTTTATTATGGCAGCAAAAAATGATTTATCGTTCTCATTGGGTCACTCTTTTTTTGCTTTTCCTTTACTTTCCCTGGGCACCATCACCATTCATTACAAAACTCATTCTCAGCTCTCACCTCCCTTACAACAGAAAAAAACAACAATAACAACAAACTTTATATATACATTTCAAATGAGGAGTGGAAAAACCATTATTTTAGAAATGGACTGGATGAGACCAGCTGCGGTAAATTTGATAAGAAACCTTTTTTAATCCGTTTTCGTAATCGAAAGTATCCTTTTTGTTTTGTGCAGATTCTGTTTATAGAATATGGAAGTTGATGGTAAACTTTCCATTTCTCTTCTTCCTTCTTCTATAAACAATTCACGGCAGATGGGAGCGTTCCCAAAATGCCAATAAATTTATTCCTTGAATTTTTTTTTGTTCAATCTCTTTTGCGGACGATAGAAACAAAAAGCTCAATTTTTTTATTGCTCGACAATAATTTTCATGATTTAAAAGCATCTTTAGGTTTATTGGTGAATTAATTTTTGACTTGATTTTTAGTATGCTTGTGGATAGTCTTCAATTGTCTGACTGACTGAAATAGAGAAAATTTAAGGATTTAACGGATTTTGAAAATTTGAAATTTTTGAAGTTATATTTTCAATAATCCAAAATGGCGACTTTTAAACTAAATTTTAAAACTTTTCATCCACCAATAAAACCAAATTAAGCGCCTCTATCTATTCACTTACCTTATTATCAGCTTATTCTGTAAAGCTTCTTCGTGACTTCACTAAAAGTTCCTTTTCATTTCCTTCCATGATTTTGTTTATTTCATTTCAAATTTTTGTTGTTTCTTTATGAAATGAAAAGGAACAAAAACATTTGTCGGATCGGAGGGTTTAAATGATGGATATTTAAATGAAAATCGATTCATATATATTTTTTCATTTTGCTCCTTGGATATAGCTAAAAATGTCGTGGGAAAATTTGCACTATTGTAAATATTTTTGTTGTCTTATTTTTCTTTCTTTCTTACTTATTTATTTGTTGTATTTTGAGTATTTTTTGGTTTTGTGAACAAAATGATTCATGATTTGTGTTGCGTGGATTTTGATGTACTTTTTGGAATGATTTTATGATGTTTTATGGGATGTAAATTGAAATTTTGAGTCTTTAATTTGAAGGTTAGATTCTAATTTCATAAAATTGTTAATACCAGAAATTTCATTCTTCCATCCAGGCAGCACTTACTTTATATCACTTCCACTAAAGTTTGTGTACAAACTCATTGATTCCTTCAAAAACAAAATATTTTTGATTAAGAAGTTCATAGCTATTAACATTTAATTAGTTAGCAGTGTCACGGTTCTAAACATTATTTAATTGAGGGAATTAATTGGAATTAACTGTTATGAACTGATGATTGACTAGACATAATAACATGTTATTTTGTTTACAATGACATAAAGACTGTTGAATGACAATTATGATGCATGTTTGGTCGGCAATTATGTTGAGAATTAAAATTCTCAAGGTTTTTGTTGGTCAGGTTGATACCTGAAATTATGTTATTACATTGGCATTTGATATTGGATACAGATTGCTAGACAAAGTATAGACTATTTTTAAAGATTTAAGTAAGTTAAGATTACAATTTGAGATTCATTGACCGAGGGGAAAACAACTTACAGAAATAAAGATTTTAATGTTAATAATCTCCCTTAGACTATACAAAGTGCCATTTTTTGTAGCAATTAAGCGTTTTTTGTTGTTTGGAAATTAGTCTGTAATAAGATTTTGACTTTAGATGTCCCTTAAAATCATCCAACTCGAATGGGTCTAGTAACTTCCAATAAAGTTGTTCTCCCTTCGACAAAACTTAGTAAAAACAAACCAAACCAAAAAAGCTCTCAAAAATAAGCACATAACCTCTCAAAGCTTTTAGAACTCGCTTTAAATTGAACCCCATGTTCCTGCATACAAAAGCACAAAGCAACAATAAACAAAAGAATGAGGAAAAAAATTAATTTTAGTGTTGTGAAAATTGAATATCATGTTTTGATGTAGGAACAAAATTCAATAAACAGCATTTATGTGTACAAAACAAAAGAGCACTATGGGAAATGACATTGCAGAAAAAAATGAGAGATGTACACAGAAAAAAAGCTTTCAATAACATACAAAAAAAAAAGTGCTTTTCAGTACAAAAAAAAAATTATCCAACTGAATGGTGAGAAAATCAGAGATCGAAGCCGCGACGAATAAGCCGGCTAGCTTAGCTAAGCCGGCTAAAATAAGCGAAATTTTTAGCCGACTTATTTTCGTCGCTAAAATAAGCGGGTTTCTTAGCCGGCTTATTTTCGTCGCTAAAATAAGCGGAAATTTTAGCCGGCTTATTTTCGTCGCTAAAATAAGCGGGTTTTTTAGCCGGCTTATTTTCGTCGCTAAAATAAGCGGGTTTCTTAGCCGGCTTATTTTCGTCGCTAAAATAAGCGAAAATTTTAGCCGCCGCTTATTTTCGGCTTAAGAGATAAATACTCGAGCTAATTTTCGCTAGTTAACTCGAGTTAATTTTGATTATTTTTCTTATTATATATATAAAACTTATTTCTGCTAATGCTTGTGAAGTATATAATATTATTCAAAATTTTTGAACATTATTTTTTCATCATTTTTTAATTATAATTTTACCAAAAATTCATGAAAATTGAAAATTAACAATTATTTTACTTTAATAAGTTAACTTTAATATATCAATCAATATTTATTTGATTTTAACAAAATTTTAGACAAAAAAATACATAGAAAATGAAAGTATAAATAATTTCTTTAAATATTTTTTACATTTTTTTGTCTAAAATTTTGTTAAAATCAAATAAATATTGATTGATATATTAAAGTTAATTTATTAAAGTAAAATAATTGTTAATTTTCAATTTTCATGAATTTTTGGTGAAAAAATAATTAAAAATGATGAAAAAATAATATTCAACAATTTTTAAAAATTTTATATACTTCACAAGCATTAGCATAAATGAGTTTTGTATATATAATAAGAAAAATAATCTAAATATACTCGAGTTAAATATCGAAAATTAGCTCGAGTATTTATCTCTTAAGCCGAAAATAAGCGGCGGCTAAAATTTTCGCTTATTTTAGCGACGAAAATAAGCCGGCTAAGAAACCCGCTTATTTTAGCGACGAAAATAAGCCGGCTAAAATTTCCGCTTATTTTAGCGACGAAAATAAGCCGGCTAAAATTTCCGCTTATTTTAGCGACGAAAATAAGCCGGCTAAAATTCCGCTTATTTTAGCGACAAAAATAAGTCGGCTAAAAATTTCGCTTATTTTAGCCGGCTTAGCTAAGCGACCTTAGCGGCTTCGATCTCTGGAGAAAATTGAAAAAAATATTTTTTTACCGCGTGCAACATAAAAAAATGAATGCAATTGGCAAAAACAGAGGCAACGACAACATGAACATATCATAAAAATTCATTTTATTTATCCGCTAACAATTGTTATTTCCTCAATACGAGTGAAATGTGTTGGATATAAAATTCAGGAAAACATGACGAATATTAAATTTTTTGCTATTGACAAAGTTTTTCAACATCTGAAAAGCTGGATGAATTTTTTGACGTGTAAAACAATTTATTTAATATAAATAAAACTTGAAACAACTAGGCACGAGGCTAATATCTACGAGAATTCTGTCTTTTGTTGTGATAGCTGTAGCCAAAGTTTCATAAAACCATCAAACGCACTCACAATCAACTTTAGAGTTAACAAGAGGAAAAAAACGAAATAATGGAAATAATTAAAGCTTTTGTAAGTGTTTGGAAAATAAGTTTTTATTTTTTGCTCGTAAATTGTTTGCTGGCTGATATTTTTGCGTGTGTTTGAATGTTTTGAGATGAAAATGTGAATAAAAGTAAAAATATGAAAGAACATACAGCACTAAACTAAGTTGGAGGGAATTTTTTGCAGTTAGAGTGAAGTTGGCGCCTTTTTGGAATTAACTGTTCAGATCTTTATTAGTTTCGATGTTTGGTTACAAATAAGTTCAATTAAGCTCAATTTAGACAGAATTTAATAAGCCACAATGGTCTGAAATCGAAAAAAATGTTCAAAATTTATATTTTGGTGGAAACTTTAGAGGTCCCAAAGTTTTAGTTGATTTTCCTTATTTTGAAAGTGTCATTAGCTTTGTCATGTCTTAATCATACATCACTGAAAATATGAGCTAATAATATTAAGGATAAACATGATTTTTCATTAAAAATTTAAAATTGTTTCTCAAAAAATTTTATGCACGAGCAAATTTGTATGAAAAAATTTGGAAAAACAAGTGAAATTAAAATGCAAATATCAAGAAAAGTGCATCAAAGTACCTTACCAGAGCATGATTAGAAGCTAAATAAAGACTCAATCTTTGGATTCTGGTAGGTTTCGGAGACCCTGAGAAACCCGCTTTTAACTTATGAACGTTTAAAGTTTTGAAAATTTTCAAAATTTTAATTTAATTTTCCCTAATGATAAAGGATGTGGCCAATGTTTTGTAAGTCTTAACATAAAATTTGTATATTAATTAAGGTATTGAATGTAATTAGAACATAGATCAAACAATAGAAAGTGGAAAATTTTTGTAAAACTTTTTCATAGTGTTTTTGTTAACAAATTTTCGGTGACTTTGGTTAATGATTTATAGAGTTAGACAACGATTAGAAGCTTCATACTTTCACAGAAGATGCATCATTTTATGATTTACAATCTTGCATTCAAAAGTTCAGGTTTAAAAGACATTTTTCGATTTCAGACCATTGTGTAAGCTTAGACAGAATTTTGAATGATTTTCGAAAGGGTGTGAAATAGAAACAAATTGATCAGTTTCACTCCCCTAAATTGTTTGTTTCCATTTTCTATTGAAATTTTTTATTTTTTTATTTTTCATTAAAATTTGCTTTAATTTATCATTACTTATGGTAAGACCCCCTAAATGTATAATTTGTTGCAAATTATCACTGATTTCTCAAAAGTTACTTCACAAATTTCCTTTAAAAGCAAATTGTTGAAAATTTAACATGAAATTTTAGGGAATATTAAATTTTACGGTTTATCCTACATAAAATAAAGAACCTATCTGTACCAAACTGTCACTATAATCCAACCATACACAAGACCAAAACGCGCTAAAATGGAGAGAGAAAAAGGATGTTATTGAATGCGCACAATACAAAGGCAAGAGTGAGAGCAAAAGAAGAAAAAAATGAAAGTTTTAATTAAAATTTCACCGAGTTGTCATTACCACTCATTTTAGTATTTTTTTTTCCATGTTCTGACATTGAATAAATATGGGAAGTTTTTGCTTTATAATCATAGAAATACTTTGGTTCGTCTGTCGTGTACAGTTTTTATGATTGAGTTGTTTTATGGTAGAAAAATACCTTAATTATGGAAAATTGTGGCATGAATGGAAAGCAATTGATGGACGGGATTTGGTGTAGGTAGCTTTTGAGCTTCTGGATGTTTGAAAAAAATTGAAAAAAATTTTTTTTTAAATTTTAAATTTATGATAATAGTTAGCGGATATCAAATATCAGCCACAGACACATAAATGAATGTGTCCATCTAGCACATCACAAGATCCATCAGCACAAAACATATTTTTTCAGGCAAAATAATTATTCTCCTTTTTCTTTCATTCCATTCTCTCGCACTTGTATGCTTGCGGACAAATTCCTGTGCTTTCAATTGCAATCGCAGCATTTTCATATTTCAAATTATAGTCAAATAGCAAATAAAGTGATTTTCGGTTGGATACGTCGCTGCAGAGATCAAAATGTACATACTCATGTATTTTTCGGAAATGAGCATTTTTTTGGTGCTTTTTTTGCATTAGACGGAAATGTTTGAACAGCTATTAGTTCAGCTTTTTATTGTATGCATGAATAAAAGCATGCACAATGCATATACAGAAAAAAATCTAATTTTTCCACATTCATCATCGTCATATTGCATCACATTAAATATATATGCTTATGTGCTAAAATCACATTATGCTTTATGTTGACGTTGACAAAATTTGCGGAAATTTCAATTTCTACCTCAGATTTTTTTTTTTTTTTTGTTAAATATAGAATATTTTTTAGTCCTCCCCACACTCCTCTCATGACTCCTCAAAAAAACTCGAAATAAATTCATGGTGAAATGTTTGCAAATGATGTTTATGCTGCAGGTGCTTTTATGGTTGAACGAAGGGAGAAAATTGAAAATTCAAACAACGACAAAACGCACATTTTTTTTTCAAAAAAATGTCAAAAGCAATTCATTCAGTTGCTGTTGTTAATTTTCAAAGCATTTAATTTTATTTTGTGTGTCTGCTGTTGGATTTTCAATTGCCTCGTGTATGCTGTATTTTCTATATAGTTTAATTTAGACTTTAATATTTAAATATTTATTAGCATATTGTTGGTAAATATTCTTGGAAAATTAATTTTGATTTTATAAGCAAATTTTGAGTTAATTTTTTTTATTTGCTTCAGCATGACATCAGTGAACTTTATATAGTTTTAAATTAAATAATTTTCTAGAAGTTTCTCAAAAAAAAAAAAATAGCAGTTTTGTAAGGTTAAGAAGTTGTGATGATAGTAGCACACAGTCTTAATTTAAAACGAGAAAGGGATCAAATTTCTCATCTTTTTATTTTACTTTGGGTTTCAGGACAAAATATTTCTCTCACAACTTTTTCTTACAATTTAAATTTTTATGGAAAATTTCTCATTTTTCTTTGTGAAAAAATTCAAATTTTATTTTTTTTTTTGAAAACCTTTAAATCTGATGAATTTAATCTAGTATTGAAAATTCATAAGTTTTAACCTCAAAATTATTGACAATCCATAAGGGGTTGTTCGGAAAATTCGAAACGTTCGGGGAGGGGTCTAAGCAGTGGCGTAGCCAGAAATTTTTCGAGGGGGGGGGAGGTTTGAAATTTTTTTTGTATTGAACGAAAAATTTAAGGGGGGAGGGGGGGTTTGGTATTTTTTCCCAAAAAAATCCTTTTTTAGCGTAAAAATTTCCCAAAAAGATGAACGGTTGAAACCCCAAAACCCCCTCTCGGGGAGGGTTCTAAGATTTTGGTACGCTCCATGCAGAGTTTTTAAAAATACCATACAAACTTTGTTACGATCAAGGGGGGGGGGGGGTTAAATGATCATTTTTAGAGTTACAAATTTTACGAACGACCCCTAACAATATTTTATATTTACAAAAGAAAGCTTCAAATTTACAAAAAAAAAATATGTTTCTGACAAGTTTTAAATATCATGTAAAACTGATTGGTAAAATTTCTGCAATTTTATAAGCTTTGGGGCTTTATTTAATTTTTTCGAATTTCAAAAACCAACACAAATTGTACAAAATATTTATTTTGACATTTAAAAAATTCAATTTTTAATATTTGCTGTCTGAAATTGAAATTTTTCTAAAGTTCATTTATAGACTCAGATTAGACCTAAAATTGTTTATTTTTAATGAAAAATTCATATTGTTGAAGTATTGATTTTGTATTCAATTTTTTGAAACAATATTGAATAAAAATCATGAAAAATTAGCTTTAATGATGAAAATTCAAAATCAATTGTATTATTAATAAATTTTCCCACAGTCACTGCATCGCAATCCAAACATAAAAAAAACAACAAATTTTGCAGAAAATTTCCATAATTGAAAAATAAAATAAATTTTTTGGCATTCATAGAACAACAAAAATAAAGTTTCATTATTTGATAGCCACAGGTCAAATATTCAAAACAGAACATATAGTGTGCATGTATAAATCAGATATAAAGAGCACTCTTTGAACAGAAAAAAGAATATTTTCTGACTGTTAAGCATTCATATAAACAACAGAAAATACAAATATTAAATAAAATATGAAATGAAAGGAACAGAGAGCGAATGAGACAGAGATGGAGCAAAAAATGAAAATAATATATTAATATTGCTTCTGTTTCAGACACATCAAAAACAAGCATGTCCATAAGCACCAGAGACTAGCAGAAGCAGCTATAGTGAAGCAAAAAAAGAAAAAAAAGCTAAAAGAAGAAAGAAAGAAAAAAAAAATAAATGCAATAAGAAACAGAGAGAAACAATCAAAAACAAGCACCATAGCATGGCATTTGATTTCTGCTTTTTCGTATATTGTACGCTATATTTTTGTGGGAAAGAAATGGAAATTTTCTTCTCATACTTTATTCTTTATTTTTTCTTCCTGTTTTTGCTGCTGCTATTGCTGCTTTCACTTGAACTACTGAAAGTCAGAGATTTGCTACTGATGTGTGTATAATATAACAGCAACAACTAAACAACAATAATAAGAATGTTTAAAGAAAAATTCAATTTTTATTTTCATTTATTTTCCATTTTTCTGAAGAAGAAAAAAGAGAGAAAATTTTTGAGTGAATTGTTTATGATTGTGGCATATCAACTAAGAATGAAGACATGAGAGGAGGAAATAAGTAATTTGTAGTGGGTTCCACTTGAGCGCAGTTTTGATTGGAAAATTATTCAGTTTCGTAGATTTGTTGTAAATAAAATAATTTTGTGAATATTTTCAAGGTCGTTTGTTAGTATGCTTGTTGGACTAGATCTTTATATTTCTTAATACAGGACTTTGAACATTTTTTCAGAAATTTTCAAAATTCTGCATTTTTAAGAGTGCGTTCAGAAATTTAATATAATTTTTTTTAGGTTATTTTAGACAGTAAATCAATAACTACAATTGACTTTTCAAAGAGAAATCAAAACTTTAAACACTTAAAAAAATAATTTTCGGAAAATTAGAACTTAACCTAAAAATAATTAGGTATTTGATGATTTTAAAAGATTTTAAAAATAATTTTGAGTTTTAAACAAGATCTTTACGTAATAAAAATGAGTTTTTTTAAACAAAATTTTGCTAATATTGGACATTGCTACCTCATTTTTCGAAATTCGGTACCTCTTTATTCTCGGTAGCTTCAAAAAAATCTCAGAAATATGTTATTAAATCTACACCACAAATTTCTAATCCAGCCTACTAAAGTTCAACATATTCAGATTATATCCACAAAATATCAAAATTCAAACACATTCAGCATACAAAGCTCATACCACAACAAACCAATGCCAATAAAAAATGCGCTAAGAGCAAAGTTCATTTTACGGAAAATTCTTCACAATAATAACATTTCAAATGTTATTTATTTCGCATTTATGTTGTATGGAGATGAAAGGTAAATTTCAAAAAAAAAAAAAAAAAAAATTGTTCAAGCAAACAACATGTCAGAGAACTTTTTAACCTGACGACGTAATACATGTGCACATACATAAACGTGCGAGGTATGTTGTTAGAAGGAAATAAAGAAATTTAGCAAGTTTAATTATCTTTTTACCTCGAGTTAAAAAAAATTGTTGTTGTTGCTAGCTTCTCTCCCCATCTACCCTCATGTATAATTCCTTTTTTTTCATACCCTCATGATGATGAAATAGCAAAGCTATACAGCAAGCACACAAGCTGCTTCCACCCAGAAGAAGAAGAAGTCGAAAAAACACACATCTTTCAAAACAAGAAGGAATATTATTTGGAAAGAAGCTAAAAAGAGCGACGATAAAAAACATTCATATATATACACAATGTGGCTCAACATTCATCTGCACATGGTGAACACATTTCATCCATAAGAATATTTTTTTTTCTGTACATAAGTATAAGAAATAGAGCAAGCTGATGAGAGAGAAAGAGAGCAAGCAGCAAAAAAAAATGAAAAAATTCTTGTAGCAAATTCAGCAAAAGGCGAAGGAGAAGGGAACACAAAAAAATTTGTTGCAGCTGTTGTTCGTACACACAAGAAAAAAAAAATTATTGCCGTAATTTTGAAATTGGTAAGAAAAAGGAATACTCATAAGCATCTGTTTCCTTGCCGCTCTCAGGACATTTCTTTCACTTTTTTTTTTATTTCGTGTGTACTGAAATTCATCCCACAAAATATTATTGTGTGCTCTCACACCACACGCAGCACTAAAAGATAGACTTCTTCTTTTTTTGCACTGAGAGAGTGAACAGCACTAAAGAGAGTGAAAAAAATTGACGGCGGTGCCATAAAGGATTCTCATGAGAATGAAAGTAAAAGGGGGAAGAGGAGAAAAAATTCCCACGCTCATACCGTTGTCTTCATTGTCGTCGCCGCAGTTACAAAAAAAAATATTCTGTTATTTTTTTTCTTCTTCCTTTCATACAGCCAACACAGCAGAGAGTAGCAGACGGAGAGAATGATAACGAGACATAATAAAATAAAACCTCATAAAACCAAAGCGAAATAATTACTTGCCATCGTCATTTAACTTCGAAGGTAGTGCCGATGAAATGGAGGAATTTGAATGGATAAAGTTGGGGTAGGTGAGTCATGATAATAGATACTAATGATCATGGTGGTGGTGTTTAATTAGTTTGTTGGCTTTTCATTAGATAATTCGTAGGGATTCAACTTCTCTCCTCTATCTGCCTCTTCCTTTATAGATATTTATTTTTATTGTTGCCAGTGGCATAAGTTAAATAAAATAAATTTTACTGGACTGAAAATGTGAAGGTTGAGAGCAAATAGGAAGGAAAATTCATGCTCCCTTCCCTTCTGAGAATCAACATGAAAATTTTCAACAACAGCATTTGATTTTCAATCAAAACAAAACAATATCTGATGTATATAGCAGCTCCGGTCATTTCCACATTGATGCATAATTTATGGTTTTCGGCATAGGTTGTGTTGGATGATTTTATTGAATGCCGGTTACTCACAAGTTATATCACATTATGCAGGAAAATGCTTAGAGGTGGAAACTTCAAAATGAGATTTTTAACGTTCAAAAATTATTTAAAATTTTATAAATTTTTCAAACATAAAAATTTATGATCTGAACTTGAGTAAAATGCCAACAAAAGTTCTCTTCGAGGCTTGAAATGGCATTACAGAGTACCCATCTCTAGGTAGATTGTGCAATATTTATATTTAATTGGAAAGGTTTTCTCTCAATTCAGATATGACCAAAATATTTTCAAATGGATAACAAATGGCAAAATTGCCCTAATATAACAATAAATACGCATAAATAAATTCATGTGCTACTTGTGATGTTTGTGCAATCAAGAATTTGTGTTTGCAATACACAAAATTTTGCACAGTCAGTTAGATATAGAGAGTTATGTTATATTCCTTGAGTAGCTGATGGTAATGATGCCATGTATCAATATGTCTGTATGAATTTAATTAAAATTTCATTTTCATGTATGCATCTCATTCTTCAAATATTGATGATTCTAATCATGTTTGATGATGTCATTCAAGAGAGAAACATGTACAAGCTTCTTTCTGCTTCTGTTATTTCTAAAGAAAATAAAGAAAAATTTTTAGAAGGAAAAGTGATATAAAACATCTGCATCATGTGTTTGGTTTACCACAGAGATATTTTCTCAAAAATTATTGCACTTTCTTGAAATGTATGCTCATGTATACGGAAAATACATCTGTTGGAACTGAATTTTCATTTTGCAATTGTTTTGAGAATTTTAAATAAAAAATGATTTCATGCTTGGTTTTAAACTTTTTATGGCATGCTGAATTGTCTGAGGAAATTAATAATTAAGTGATTTCTTAGAGTTGGTTAGAGTTGAGATGAAATTTCTGATCTGAAAATGAATTTTTGTAAATATTGGAAGTAAACTTTTAACTTACAATTTGCACTATTGAAACTCAAAATAATCCTATGCCTTTCATTGGAAAGCATTTATGGTTATTTCATAGATAAATAAAAACCTTTTCCTTAATAACATGCGTAAATTGATACCTTAAAAAAGATTCTTTTATAGGTAACTAATTTGTGTAAAATTGTAAACATTTTTTTTTGTTGCAGATGTCATTCTTGCAGTTTTATTTGAAAACTGTAGCGGTCACAATGTTTGAATTTTACAAATCAGCCGTTATTTTTTAAAAAAAGATTATATTCAAATGTTATTAACCAGTAAAAACTTGCAGTGAGGAATAATAAATGACACATAAAATTCAAACCACCTTTAAAAGTTCGTGCGAACGTGATTATAATACTACGAACTCTCAAAACCTTCTACTAAGGCCACAACATCTAAAATGTTTAATCCACATACATTAATCATTCAATAAGATTAAAAATTTATGCAGATTAATCGGCTTATTAACTGCAATGATATTTAAACAGCTCAATTATTTACACAATTTCTTAAATAGAAACATCAGCACATCTCAATCAACTTTCCTTTTGCCGAAAATTTAAAT
This sequence comes from Chironomus striatipennis, assembly GCA_026123125.1. NCBI lineage: Eukaryota > Metazoa > Arthropoda > Insecta > Diptera > Chironomidae > Chironomus > Chironomus striatipennis. Next base: position 32,685,219 of record CM047394.1, read on the forward strand.
TCCTCTCAATAATCTAGTTCAATCAATTATCATCACCTTAGATCTGCATAATATCAAGAATCAATGAAATAAGTAATAAAAATAAATATTTAAAAATATCTTTACTACGAAAAATCAGCAAGTTTATGGATCTGTTTTAAAAATCTCATCGGCTTAATTTGCTTACTATTTGCTTAAAAAATGTTTAATAAATTACACTTAAAATCTCATTACTTTCAATTTTTTTCCATGATGTAAATTGTATGCGAATGAGTAAGTTATAAGGAATGAAATCCAGATACTTGAAGAGATTTTTGAGTTGTATGCAATAATTTTTGTAGATTTAACTCACTTACAAGTGCTGCTTCTTCTCATTTCTTTGCGTAAACAAAAGAAACTAAAACGGGAAGAAGATGTGAGAACTGAAGACTTGTGGCTATTACGGCATTGCTGATGATGATATAATCACAGACGATCGACAAGTACAGACATATAAGTGAGGGCGATAGACGCAAAAAAAGTAAAAATCCCAAAACCAGCATCAATACTGAAATATTGGAAATAAAACAAAAAATGAAATTTTGTACATGCTGGCTGGAGTTTATAGCAATTGATAGCTTTTGCTGTTTCATGTTAACCATCACTTGAATCAATTTCAGTGCTATTGGACGGGAAAAAGTTGCTTGTTTAACATCAATTTCATCATCAGAAATAAAATAAAATAAAAAAATTGAGAGGAGAAGCAGAAAAAAATGCCAAAAACCATCCAACGCATTCCGTACTTGAATATTTCGATCGACATTTGAAATTGATAAAATCCAAGCCTTTTCTTTTTATTTATAAAGAACTTTCTTTTCCTTTTACTTTTTCTTGCTTCTTCTCGCTCACTCAACTTGAGATTTTTCTCATTCAGCATTAAGATTTTTGAGAGATTCCAAGTGCCTTTCTTTTCATTTCACTTTCCACACACATATCTATCCATCTTCTTGCTGCTTCTTGCTACCGAATGAATGAATGAAAAAAACTCATTCAATTCAATTTAAGAGAAATGACTATTTAAAATGTCAGTGACAGAGAACATAACATCAACAGCATCACGTTTTGAAAAAAAAACAGGAGGAAAAAAATTTTCACGGAAATAACATCATGAAAATGTGTCACATACACAAATTTTTTATGTATTTTTGATTTTTCCGCATTTAATTTTGACTCTCCCTCATTTGCCTAAAGGGGATGTGTTGCTGTTCTTGGCAGCTTGTGACGTATGCGATCCCTAGTTTTTTTATATTTGCAGATGTTTGTGTGGATTTTCTTCAAGTTGGTATTTAATAGCTCAATTTTAAGGTAAACCTTGTTGCTTACTGATTCGATTTGAAATTTTTCTTCAAGAATTACAGTTCCTTGACAAAAACTAATCCACAAACAAAAACAGAACAACAAGCACAATTCCTTCATTCATTATTCGAGGACAATCTGTTACCACACAATTTCTATGCAGCTTTTTCCTCTTACCTACATGTTCATCGTATGTGAATGTCATTGCTGATGTTGTTTCACAATCTTTCTCACTTTTTGTGACTTGAAATCCTTGAATCGGTGTCAGATGCTACAATCATTAAGAACGCAACGAAATCCTTTTTTTCTGACGTTTAACCTTGATCGTGCTCATGTTGCTGATGTTGCTTCAACTGATGTCATTTTATCTAATTATATTGCCATGTCTGCTTGATTTTATTTGCAATTTGTTAACATAGATGGGAAAGAGGAGATGGAAATTATGTGGAAGGAAGAATGGCAAGAATGAGGACATGAAAGGGTGAAAGACTGAAATAAATAAAAATATTTGAGGCACGTCTGTAAGGTGGTTTGAAAAAAAAGAATGATAAAAATGGAAGGATGCAAAAGACATGGACAGAATGTGACCACATCAAAAAAAGTTTAAACTTAACCGGGTTTTGTGTTTTAGACACATACAGAAATCTAGTGGAAAGTGTGGGACATAAATGGAATTTAATGGAAATTTCATGACCACATCAGTACAGAGAAATGTTTTGGATGTTCCTCAATCATTAAGCATTCTTACATGTCTCTTATGTTTGTGATGCTGCGTGAAATATGCTGTATTTTCCACAAATTGTGTTAAATTATTTCAGATTTACTAAAATCTGCCAAATGCTGATAGATTAAATGATCTACAATAAAATCATCTGTATACATTTCAGCACTCATTGTAAGGTAAAAAGTTTCAAAAATCACGGCCACTACTTTGAGAAATCATAACTGACACAAGGGTCTATTGACATCATGCTAATTTCAAATGCGTTCTGTCGGAAACGACCTTAATCATAATTAGACAATTATTTTGAAATTTACTCGTGTATATGACGCAAATGACAACGCATAATGACTGAATTTCTTGTGTAGAAGAATAAAATTTTCTAAAACTTTTTTTTTGGATCGTTCTTCATCCCTTAACTGCCATACTTGCTTACGTTATTCAAGAACAAACTCGAAACTGATGCCACATGGTTGAGAAAATTTTTAATATCAAATTGGATACAAATTTCTGTTTTGCACCTGTTCTAATAATATCTCGTAGAAAATTTTCTCATTCTCGTTTAGGAACTTTTGTAAACAATTTCCCCATTCATCATTTTTTGTGCTTCCTTTCTTTCTCACCTTCCTTTTTTTCCACTCCTCCTACTTCTGCTTAAATGCTTGTGTTTGTTTCATTTTAATGGTTTTTATTATTTAAATGTGTTGAGAGGAATTTGGTTAGTTAAATTAAATTTGATTTTTTTTCTGAACTTTAATTGAACTTGTTGAAAATATTCCAACTGTTTTTTAATATTTGAATTGGATTTAAAAATTTAAAAATTGTTTTCAGGGCAATTCTACAGATTGGTTGAATTCTCAAAAAACGCTTAATAAGTAAATCTCTACTTGTTTTTGTAAACAATAAAAAAATATTCTTATTTTTCTATCAATTCTCTACTATTTCTTCTTCTTGTTCATTTAAGTTGATTATACGATATCTAAATGTCTAAAGTTTAATGAAAAAATTGATGTTTTCTTGTTTAATTTCAAAAATTTGTTTATATTTTAACGATTTTTTAAAATTTGAATTTTGAGTTTTATGAATATGCGCTTTGCGTCGCTCAGTCTTTTTTCTTGTTTTGAAGAAAAATATTAATTTTGTTAAAACTACTGAATAACACACAAGTAAAACAATTAATATTGATAAATTTTGATTTGTATGATAGATTAGTTCAATTTAGAAGTGTCTAAAGTGCATCAATCATCAGAAATCTGCATTTGAATGTTGCCAACAGTGAAAAATTCCACAAAAAAAGACTGAGCGACGCACATAAAAATTAAATTATCTTCTTAATTAATGCATTTAGATTGTTGTAATAACATCAAATAGCTATATTTCAATGGTTTACATAAGTTACATCAAGCTTTAATGCGTCTAGATAGCTAATTAATAAGAAAAATTAATTCAAAGAAAAATTTTTGCAATTTTTTATCTGTAGAATTGCCCTTCACCGTATTCAAGTTGTTATTGCCCTTCATAAATAGGTAAATTGAGGTAAATAGGAAATTTAGTTTGATTTCAACTCTCTTACAATAAACATCTTAGTTTATTTATTGAAATCGTATTAGTCTTCCTGTTTGTCATCGATAAATATATTTTTTATTGTCACTCTTAAGAAAAATCAAATTTAAAGTGTCTGAAAACAACGATTAAACTTAAATCCTCCTAATTCTAATTTTTAAGAACAAAAAACCTGATTTTCCAGATCTAATTGTTGCTAACTGCAAAACTGGCTTCAATCTAATAAACATTTTACTCATATTCTATTGATTATAAGGCATTAACTTATTCATCATCACCTGAATAAACATCCATATGATAGGAAAAACCCACAGGAAATATGAAAATGTGTTTCTCAATGACACATTGTTGTGCATACCTCGTGTTAAAACAGATACTTTGAGTAATTAAAAATGAGTTGACATTAAAAACACTTGTAATGATGATAATCAATACTTTTTAAGTGATAAAAGTAGCACAAAATGTTACAAAAAGAAAGCCATTAAAAAATTTAAAAAAAAAAACATTTTTGGCTCACAAAAATAGTTGAAGCAAAAAAATCATCAAAATACACACAAAAGTGCTCTCTTAGATGAAATTGAAACTGTCAACATATTGTGAACACATGTTGCCATCAGCCAACGTCAGCCATCATCGTCATACAATGAATTATAATATAAAAAACAAAAAAAAAAAGAAAATATTTTTTTGATAAATTTTAAAATACGGAAAAACTTTTTTTTGTTGCTGTTCCTGATGTTGCTGCATGTTACAGTTAGCTCAAATGCTTGCCTGCCGTTGTCGATCGTCGACTGATGTTAAAACACAAGAGAGGAATGAAAATTATGAATGAAACATTTGGTGAGCATTCGTGTAGTGCGATTATGCTCCACACAAAAAAAGAAGGAAAATGATTGAAGCATTTTGATAGCGGAATGAGCCATAAATGGATGAGGATGGGAGGGAAAGAAAATTATGACAACTTTGCGGACACAACCCGAGAAAATTATCAATTGATGGGATTTTTTATTATTTAAGCTATAGACATTTATGTGAATGCGGCATTTTCATGCTTCTCTTCCTACTCACACTATTTATACATATTTTGAAATATTCAAGTTTCGTGGGTGAATTCTAATGATATTTATAAATGTGAGATTCATTTGTTAAATGACGATAACAGCAATGGAGGTAATTGATGTGAAAATTCACAGGTGATGCTCACTTTCACATCATCAATATTTCCTATTTTATGCCTGGTTGTCTGCTTTTGCGAATACATTCGAATCTAAATTTTATGGAATTCTATGAAGGGCACATCCAATGCCATAGAAAATATTTTCATAATTCATTAATTTTAATTTATAATTTTTTTATTCATGCTGCCCTGCAGCAACATTCCTAATTGAGCTTGTTCAAATTCCTTCCAAATCGACAGACATCCTGAATACTTTTTTATTTTGTTTCCTGACAGTTCATTTTCATATTGTTTTGTTGAATTATGCTGAATGTAAGCATGCTTTACAATAAATCACATAATGGTTGATGGGATCAAGAACAACTGTTGAAAATTTCCATTTCATTCATCCACTTGCCCTGATATCAGTCATTCCTACATCAATGTAACCAATTCAACTCATTACTAATGCAAGAAGCAGCAAGAAGTAGGAAGAATCGGAGAGAAAAACTTTGTTTTGATTACCGAGAATTGTTTTGATAAGAACAGAAGTTGCAGCAACAATTGCAGAAAATGCTGTGATGAACAGATAAAAATGAAATCCAGAACTCATAATGGATATGAAATATGAACAGTACTGTGTTGTGTCTGAGATTTTTAAAGTGCCTCATTGACTCTCGTTCTTGACTTCAAAAATCTCTCTTTTCTGCGTTAGTTGAGTTCCGAGCTGTGCATGTTAAGCTGATTTTGAGACTAACTTGATTGTTTCTATAGATCCAGCACCATCCAATTTTTATTGCCTTAGAATCAATATACAGATCAGATTTCTAATTTCCAGACAGCAATAGCTCTCGATATCAAATCAACAAGCTGCTCGGGCATGACATTCACAATTAAATGTCTGTTCCAAGTGTGTGCGTCTGCATTTTCTGTGGCAAAATTATATCTTTTATGATGATAAATGCCATGTGACTTTTCAATTTTTATAAAAACAAAATAAGCAGAAGCCAGAAGCAAAACAGAAACAGCGACTAGCGACAGACATGCCAAAGAATTCGTAAACATTCGCATTGGCAGTGGAAAAGTGCTATTGCTAGTGCTGCTGTTGTTGTATGCTGATACTTACTGGATGAGTGCAAAGTCACTCAATGGCAATTGTGTAATGAACTATAAACGAGAAAAACAGAAACAGAAACTGTCGATGGTTATTTGGTGGAAGTATGGAAGTAGAAGTAGAAAATGAGAGAGAAAAATTCCGCTGCCAGATGTTTTAAATCAAAACGTCTCTCGCACATTTTGCTTCCGTCTGTTGTTTCATATTTATATTTTTTTTTATTTTATTTCTTCTCCTCCATCTCTTTCTGTTTTCTACTTTGTGCCTTGCATTGCTTTCACTATCTCACATTTTATTGATTCAATCATGAATCCACGGCTGACTGTTGAATATTTGTGGAATTTTTCAAGTCAAAATAATTCAACACTCGACCGAATGTTGCCTATCTGTTTTGATTACCTTAATTCATCGTAATTATAATGATAATGACTCAAACCGTCATTCAGTGCACATGATGCTCATACTTACCTTCCATCTCCATCTCAACATACTTGGTTCAGTCTCATACACATTAATTTATCATTTAAAGCTTTTTCATTTAATCCAAATTTAATTCATTAATTTCTGTCTTTCCATCCTCCCTGAAATATGTTAAAGCATGGATGAAGACAGTGACAGTGTCATTGAGTAGCAAGAAGAAGTCGACAAATTTAGGCGAATAATTAAAATTAAATTTTTGTTCTTCAATCAAAAAATATTTTTCACATTCTCAATTATTTTCCTTGCAGATGGCACTCGACGGAATCAAGACTTCATGCGATTCAGCACACTAAACTATTTAAATATGATTTAACATTAATGAAAGCTAATGCTTACATCTCGGGGTCATTAAACTATTTTGAGCTACTTTTATGCGTATATGATATGTGTTAATATTTACTTTAATGCTTATTATAAGGCCATTTCATTTTTTTCGGCATATCCATATGTTTCGTTAATTTATAATCAAAATAAAAATGACCTTCACCATGATATTAATCTGGCACATTCACCTGAGATTCAATTTCAATATTAATTATGTGTTTGCAAACCTTGATGTAATTCTGTCTTATCCAACGTGAAATTGAAAAGCTATAAAATATGTTAAATTTATTAATTTATGTTCCTCATTTATACAGCAGTTATCTTTGCGTAAGTTTTGCACGTATTTATTTCCTTGAGGATTTTACATTAAAATTGCTAAATGTGCGTTGCAAAAATTAAACTAAATGATTTTTTTTTATCGGAATTGACCTATCGTGCTTCCTTTAAGGTTGCAGGAAATTTAGTCAAAGTTAATCAAACTTTGAAATTCTTGCATAAATTGGCCAATCTAGCCAATCTTCAATTATTAATGAAACTGTCTTACATCAAAGGTCACTAACCTTTAAATCGTCAAGCTGAACTCTTTTTACATGCATGAATAAATATCACAAGAATTTTCAGCATGTTACGCATCATATACATACTTGCGAAATCAATGAGCTCTATCCCAAACCCCCAAAAAACCTGATTAAACTTTTACTAATGCAAAATATTGAGAAATTTTTTTTTCTATATTCCATTCTGCTTCACATTCTTTGATTAAATGGAAATTTTGTTGAGGTATCAGCTTGTTACATGCATGTTCTCCACCAATAGCTGTCTTCTTTCCCTTATTGATGTTTAACAAACAAACAAACAAACATTGCGAACACACTTCCTTCATTCATTATTCGTGCTCAAGATGTTACCGCACAGGATGATGTTTAGTCTCTCTCTCTACTTATTCTGTATGTGAGTGTGTGATTTCATATTGTTGATGCTTTTTGATAAGCATCACATGTTGAAACCATTAAGAATCGAGGGATGAAGGGAAAATTTCCTTTCTTGTCGTTTAACCTTGATCGTGCTCATGTTGCTGATGTTGCTTCAACTGATGTCATTTTATCTAATTATATTGCCATGCCTGCTTGATTTTATTTGCAATTTGTTAACATAAATGTGAAAGAGGAGATGGAAATTATATGGAAGGAAGAATGGCAAGAATGAGGACATGAAAGGGTGAAAGACTGAAATAAATAAAAATATTTGAGGCACGTCTGTAAGGTGGTTTGAAAAAAAAGAATGATAAAAATGGAAGGATGCAAAAGACATGGACAGAATGTGACCACATCAAAAAAAGTTTAAACTTAACCGGGTTTTGTGTTTGTTTTAGACACATACAGAAATCTAGTGGAAAGTGTGGGACATAAATGGAATTTAATGGAAATTTCATGACCACATCAGTACAAAGAAATGTTTTGGATGTTCCTCAATCATTAAGCATTCTTACTTACACATCTCTTATGTTTGTGATGCTGCGTGAAATATGCTGTATTTTCATGCGTATCATTTTGTGTAACATGTTTTGAAAGATGTCAGTTAGCACTCAGTGAACTTACTGATTACTTTAATTAAATAAGAGTAAGCTTAAATCTACAGGAAACTGAAAAATATATCAAAACAAAACTAATTTAGCATGACTCATAAGGTCATTAACATGCGTGTCTATGCAGCATACATATGTGTTCCATAATATTTTGAATTTAAATGATAATCTCGACTGACCAACACCTTGATTTTCATCTTACGTTAGTTGAAATAAAACAAAATAACTTACCTGCATCATTTACAGTAATCATATTTAGCGTTTCGTCTTAATCACTGTCTTATGTCCAACCATCAGTACACGTAAATCTTTTGATATTATTTCCCTTCCATTATTGTATGTGATTTCATAGAAACTCTTAATGAAGGGCTTCTGCAAAGAAACGAATAATCTTTAGCATTTTTGAAACATTGTAAATGTCAATGCGATTGTCAGAATACAACATCCAATAATTAATAAAACAAAATTTTCATATTATTGTCATTTTTCATGTATTGTCTTCAGCTATTTTAGAAATAATTTTTGAGATGCAAGATGTGATTAATACAGTGCTGGGTAACTTATTTCGCCATTCTGAAAATAAACAAATTAGTTAAGTTTAAATTTATGAAATTTAACTTACAAATTATGAACACTTCTAGTTTCAATGATTTTTAGAAAATGACTGAAAAATCAAATTAATAACAAGGGGGAAAGCTACTACGCTTAAATTTCAATAATGTTCAATTTAAAAACGACTGTTGCATCAATGTTTTTGAATCAAGAAAAGCTTCTTCAATCCCTAAAAGGTTGCGCATCACTGATCTTATCGTTCCTCAAACTATGGCATCCACAAGGTTATGAGAAATATTGTACCTTTCATTTGCTGTCTAATAAACAAAAATATTTATTTAAGTATCTTCACTGTTTTATCAAGTTTTTAGTAATTAAAGTTTAGTCAATATGAATACATCCCAGATTCTCGCGTTAATAAACATATTTTATGATAATGCAGACGAAAGGATTCGGGATAAATTGTTTATGGGAAATCCGTTTACAATATTTTCGGTGTATGTTTGTTATGTAGTGATTATAGCAATAATTTTACCAAAACATATGAAAAAACAGGATGCAATGAATTATAGAAAATTTATGACATATGTCGATGTGATTTTGTGTACAAGATCAGCTTACTTTTTAATAAATTTTGCATATTTGTGGCTATTTGTGTATAATTGGAGTTGCCAACCAATAGACCGATCAGATTCATGGTTATCAAAATATGAATTAAGAATAAGTTATGAATTTGTTGTGACGAAATTCCTTTACACTCTTCAAAGTTTTGTGTTCGTTATGTGCAAGAAAAAATCTCCAGTAGCTACATATTTGTTGATTCATCATGCAATGTTCCCAATGATGCTGTGGACTTGTGCAAACTTTTACCCCGGAGGACACATTTTGTTTATTGGATTTATCAATTCAATAGTTCATTTTTCGGTGACTGCAATGAGAATCTTGGCTGTTGTCGTTCCTGAATTTAGTGCTGTAAAACATTTTAAGTTTATAGATGTAGCTCTGCACGTAAGCTTTAATAGATTTCGTATGTTTAAAATTAAGCATAACTTGATTGATTCACAGATTTTTCAATTTACAATCTTCATATGCCATTCTGGCCAGTTGCTGTTTCTTCAAAACTGTCAGGTTCCAAAAATTTTCGGGTATTTAGAAATCATGTCAACAATTCTAATTGCCATGATTTACAACTATTTTGTGCTGCATTTAAAGAAGAAGAAAATTAATCCAGTGAAAGAAAAAGAAAAACAAATTAACGAAGCTTGAATAATTTAGTCATCACGTCGTTGTTAATTTTAGTGTAAATATATAGTTGACATAGAAATTGCTACTGTAAATAATTTAAAATATTTAGCAAATAAATCAAAATTTTTAAAGTTGAATTGGATAATTTCTTTCTTACTTGATTTATAGCCATAAAAATATTTTGAAGTGACAGGCAGAAAATTTGTCAATAATTGCCACTTAGCTACCAATTCGCACGCTTTTGAAGCTTACATAAAATATTTCAATGCTGTCAATAAAACTTTAATTCCTTTAATCTTAATTCAATCTTCCCTATACCTTACTTTACCTTGCCTAAGCTAAGTGATTGACTAAAAACAAAACACATTAAATTATCTTTATTTCAATCCAACCTTAATGCCACTTATAGGAACTGACCTAAAGGGTAATTTTTAATCAATCATCTTAAAATAAATTTGAGTTTTCAATCGGTTTTATTGAAGGTTTAGTAGGCCGATGACAAAATTAATTATGGATGTGTGACATGTTGACGCATTTTTTAGCCGCGTAAAGTAAGTAAGTAGGGCTCGCATGTCGATGAAAAAATGTTCGGTAAACGAAAGTAAAATGTAAATAAAAGCTATAAAGCAGACAGATTCATGAAACTAATAAGTTCGTTGACATTCAAATCATCAAATAAGTGGAAGTGCGATGGTTCAATTTATAAACATTGAAAATTATATCAAGGCAGAGTGGAGTTGAGTGTTGACTGGAGATGAATTAACTCTATGAACGTTTTGTATGATGAAAACTATTTATCTGAATATGTCGCACGATTCTTAATTTTTCTAAATTATCTTTAAATATCTCAGCAATAGAATAGTATTTGCATATTATTCTCTAGCATCTATGAACAAATACGTTACGTGCGAAATTTGAATTTGTTCTAAAATAAATCGCATTAGTACGGCTTATTTTAGTACAAGTCGTCCGTTAAATTTTTAAGAAACAAATTAAGATTTATATACTTTCTACTTGTTATAATTAGTTTAAATTTTTTTATATCAAATTTCATGGCTGAAATTATGGAAAAATCATTATTATAATAAATAAAAACTTAGGAAAAACACTTAATTTTGCAAAAAAGAATTTTTCTTGGTCGGATTATATGTAAAAAAAGATTTGAATTTTTGATTTTTTTCAAAAATTGAGGGCCTTTTAACTAAAAAATTAACGGACAAAACCGCTGTTCAGAGATGCTAGATTATTCTATAAAACAATAATAAGCCCAAAATAAGCAGTCTTAAAAATTATTAACTATTTCTATGTATCGAAAAGATACTTACTTTTTTGCAAAAAAAAAGCAAAAAGCTTAAAAATCATTGAATATTACTTCACTACATGTCATTACCCTTGAAATAAGAAGAAGTCATCATGACATATGAATAGCTAGTACCATAACAATGAACATGACTTTGTTCATCTTAAAAAAGTGCGCGAAAAGTAATTGATTTATTTCTCAGCATGTGAGTCATGTGGGTTCATTAATCATTTCATTATTTTTTAGACGTTTAAATGCTATTAGTTCAATTACTTTGAACATAAATGCATCAATGTACAGACCAAATTTTTGTGTACATAATTTATTGGTTCATTTCTCTCATTATTATTTAAATGCTAACAACTCTCAATAGAGAAATTTTCCGTTACATAGTACGAAAATTTGAATTTGAATTTTTTGTGTGTACCAAAAATTTACACACACAAACAAATGACTTTGAATTAAAACAAAAAATAATCATGATATTAAGCAATTATTATACATGAAAGTTAATTCTTATGCTTTTACTACATTTATTCGTATAATTTGAATGCTTAAAAGCATTAAAATTTGCAAAAGTTTAATTAAGATTTTTTCAAAATATTACTAACACAAATACACACTAATACAAACATATGCTGCGAATTCATGTTTTATTAATTTTAATTAAACTTTTCCTTAATTTTATCAGCTGAAAGTTGCTTATTTTATAAAAATCAGCATTTTCTTTATATGCATTAACTTAAAATATGGATTTATGCTGTATTTAAAAAGATATTTGTGATTTTGTCTCTAATAATTTAACGGACACGATGTACTAAAATAAGGAATACTAAAAATTCCTTATTCAAATTTTGTACTAAAATAAGGAAAACCGTTACGTATTGAGAGTTATTAGTTTAAATGTAATAATAATGATAAACCTTTTTAGGGTCATCAAATCAAAATTATTACGCAATAAATTATGTTGATGTTGATGTTGAATGATGCATTTATGGTAACTATCATAATTAATTTTTCATGATTTTATAAAAACCTGTTTGAAAATTCATCACAATCTTAGAAAGAAAGAAAGAGGGACAGACAGAGAAGAGATAAATTTTGTTCAATATGTCAAAATTATAAGAAATTTAGGTCATTTTCATTTTATAATTTTTTTGCTATTTTGTACATCACTAAATTTTGCAAAATAATCATTCATAAATTTTAAGTTTGTCATGGAGAAGAGGCCAAAGGCTTAGTGAACATCTCATACAAATGAGATTTATCAGGATGAAAATTTTGATTGGGAATAAACTCAAATTTTTCAATGGACATCATAAATGAATGAACCTTATAATATTCTTCACACTATTTTTTTTTTGCCCGCCCTTTCCTATTTCAATAAAATTTCCTTTACATAACACTATTGAAAATCCAGTTCTGTTCATAATATGTCAACTCAGATGATCGCATCATATCAAAAAACAACTTATGCAGGTGCAGTGATGATCAACCTTTTTTAGTTTTGCACCTTCTTCACTTTGGTGGCTAAACTTATTACTACAACTTACCTAATAGTAAGAATGAAACGGCACACAGAATATGGTTTAGAGGTCGTTCATAAATGACGTCCAAGGAGAGGGGATTGAGGTCGAAAACAATAGAATTTCTTAGAATTCTATTGTTCTTTTTTAAAAAAATGACCGTTAATTTCGGGCGTCATTTATGAACGATCCATTATGAGATTTTGCATTTTTTTGTGACAGATGAAAGTTCCGCGACACAATGATTGTCTATTTCTGTGACATAATAATGCATTTCGATAAAAACTTATGAACAAAAATAAAAGAGAGATAAAAATATTTGTGAGACTTAATTATGATGATAGACTTAATATAAAATTTCAAAGCATTTCTTTTTCATATTTCAGTATTTTTTGAGATTCATCATGAACACAACAGAAGTGAAAGACATTTTTAATATTTTTTATAATCACGCGGATAAAAGGATTCGTGACAAGCTTTTTTTTGGAAATCCTTATTCAATTATATCAGTGTATATATGCTATGTAGTTATAATATCAAAAATTCTACCAAAATTTATGGAAAATCGGAAGCCAGTAAATTATCGAATATTTATGTCATGTGTCGATGTGATTTTGTGGACTAGATCGTGTTATTTCTTTTCAAATTTATCTTATTTATGGTTTTTTAATAACAATTGGATCTGTCAACCAATCAATCTGACAGACTCTTGGCTATCAAATTATGAAATGATAATTTGCTATCAATTTGTTGTGACTAAGTTTGTCTATACTTTACAAAGTGTAGTATTTACTATGTGCAAGAAAGATACTTCAGTTGGAACTTACCTTTTGATACATCATTTTATATTTCCATTGATGTTATGGATCGGTGTCAATTTCTATCCAGGTGGGCATGCGACATTCGTTGGATTCATTAACTCAATTGTTCATCTTACTGGAGCTACAATGCGCATTGTATCCGCAATATTTTATGGTTCTAAGATAAGGAAGTTCAGCAAAATTTTGGATGTTTATATGCATGTAAGTTGCTACTGATTATTTTCACTAAGTTCATGAATACTAAAATTATATTTTTAGATATTTCAATTTATTGCCATCATTTGTCATTCAGCCATAGCTTTACTTCAGAGTCAATGCTCAGTTCCCAAAAGTCTTGCGCTATTTGAAATTTCTTCAGCTCTTTTTATTGCATTTATTTATAATCATTACGTATTAAATGCTAGTAAAAGAAGAAATGCATTAATCAATGAAAAATCAAAGTCATTAGCTTAATTTAGATTGGATAAGAAAAAATTGATAGCTGTAAATGCAAATGAGTTGCATCATTTTGATTTGACCTACTTTGATTAAACGTTTTTTGGAAATGAAAATTAAAAGTGTTAAAAAGGCATTAAAATTTGATTAAAATTCATTAAAATTTGATTAAAGTTCATTACAATTTTTAAAATTTTGCATTTTACTGTAAACTTAAAGTAATAAGAATAAAAAAATCAAAATTTATGAAAATAAAATAAATTTCAATGGTGCAATCCCTTAGATTATAAACATTTTAGTTTTTTTTTTGTAGTTATTCTTTTAATCTCGTTAAAATTTTTATATTAATAAAAAGAAAGTGTATAAAAAGGTACAAATTAAATAGAGCATTAAGTACATTTCCTTTTACTGGGGGACCTCGATTTGAGTAATTGTTTGGTTCCGGAAAAAATCTACTCAAATCGAATTTACTCAAATCGAAATGTATGGAAAATGACCGTTAAAAAAAGAAAATTTGAATTTTTGTATGGGAGCACTTTAGTTACTCAAATCGAAATTACTCAAATCGAAGTTACTCAAATCGAGGTCCCCCAGTATTTGAAAAATTATTCTATTCTATAATTTTATATAGATCCCTCCCATCCTCCCATCCTACCTAAGCGTTACGAATTTTACGAACGAATCCTAAGATCAGGGGCGTGGCCGATTCAGGGGGGAGGTTGGGGGTCAAAGCTTCGCAAAGTTTACACTAGATATAAATGAGCTTATTAGATCAGAAAAATATCGAAAAGTAGCAAAAAAAACTTCCTCAAAAAAATTCCTGGCCCTGCCTAAGATTCAATCAAAATAATCCAATTATATCAACTTAGAATCGTTATAACTTTGAGAATTTAAATAAATCTTAAATCAGTAAAATCTTATTAGAATTCAAACACAAAAGCTGTTTAAAAGTAACTTCCAGGAATTTTTTTTAAATAAGAATTTTAAGAAAATTCTAATTTTTTCACAATTCATATCTAAAATTCATGAATTCAATTAATTTCGAAACACTTAAATTGTATCTCTTCTAAGTAGCCCTTCAAAGGTATTTTGTCATCTTCTCACACTCACTGGTTCATTTAATGACTCTAATTAAAGCATAATATCCATCATATTTTTTTAAGTGCCATTGAACTTCAAATATTTGTGTTTTAAAACTATTTATCAGATCTGTTAGTCACACAGACCACGACAACATCTTCCATCAACAGAAGCTAATGCATTGTTTCCTGCAGAGTTGGTAATTGATTAAATTTTAATGTTTTTGGAAGCTGTGATGAGTGATACTTCATGGATCTGAACATAAACTTTATTTTGATGATTATTGATGATTTTGTTAGGGTTTGGATTTTTGATATGGTTTGTATGTTGGAGGTAAAAGGATAGATGCATTTACTTCCTATTAAAATTGGTCTTTCAAGGACAAATTGAATTTTTTTATTATTTTTTTTTTCGAATTTTTTCAAAGAACTTTTATTATTAGATTTGTACTCTTAAGAGTATATATGACTATATAACAGTGATAGTCATCTTTTGTGACGCGGTATACTTATGTCCAATAAGTCACAAGAACCATGTGATGTGTATGGTTTTGGATCACATCTAGATGTGTCATGCTACAAAAAGGGTGGCAACCACTTCTTTAGAGGCTCAAGAACCTAAGAGATCAGCCTTTAATCTTCCCAAGTGTCAACCCAAATTCCACACAAAATCACATTCAGATCAAATTGAGCTTTTAACCATAAAGAAATATTTTCTTTAAAAAAATAAGCTTATCCAAAAACATTTTTGACGACCATCCAATAGCCTTCAAACATTTTTCTACCACGAGTAGTGAAAAAAATAAGACGCGCATAGAAAAAATATAAAACCAAATGTACAATCTTTCAACAATTTTAGTATTTTTACTGCACTCGACATGAATACAACACAGATCAGTGAAGCTCTAAACTTTTTCTATGAGCATGGAGATAAAAGAATTCGGGATAAATTGTTTATGGGTAATCCATATGCAATTGTGTTTTGTTACTCATTCTATGTGCTTTTTATAACAAAAATTTTACCAAAATTTATGGAAAAACGAGATCCAATTGATTATAGTAAATTTATGTTCTATACGGACTCGATATTGTGCTTAAGATCGTTCTACTTTCTTATTAATGGAATTTATATGTGGTTCTTCCTGTACAATTGGATATGTCAGCCAAAAGACTTGACCGACTCATGGCTATCAAATTATGAAGTGAGAATTTGTCATGAATTCGTTGTGTCCGTGTTTATTTATACACTACAAAGTGTCGTGTTTGTGATGTGCAAAAAGTCAACTCCTGTTGCTACATATCTGCTTATTCATCATACAATTTTCCCTATTATGTTGTGGACTGGTGCCAATTTCTATCCTGGTGGTCACGGAACATTTGCGGGATTTATTAATGCAATTGTGCATTTTAGTGTGACTGCAATGAGAATTGTAACAACAATTTTTCCAAAATCCAGTCTTAAGAATTACAGAAAGTCAATTGATGTGAATTTGCATGTGAGTTGTGGATTAAAAAAAATGTCAAAAATTAAGACTAAAATTTTGCTTGTTTTCTTCACAGATCTTTCAATTCTTGATCATAAGCGCCCATGCAGCTCAAATATTTTTCCAACCAAATTGTGACGTTCCTGTTGGACTTGCTTGTTGTGAAATTATTGGTGCACTTATCATTGCTGTGATTTACAATCGATATGTGCTTAATGCTAGTAAAAGGAAAAAGGATGGTCCGAGAATCGAGCTTGTAAGAACTTGCTAGGAATGAGCAATAAATTGCTAATATGAAGATTTAACCTTAAAAGATGAAATTAAATAACTATAAAGGAATTCAGGATTCAGGGGTTGAAATTTCCATTATTTTTGCTGTGATAAAAATTCTAATTTTCAAAAAAATAAAATTTTTGTTTGAATTTTAAATTTAAAGAATCTTTGAAAACTGAATAAAAGATTTTAAAATTAAAGTTGAGGCTTTTTGTGAAACATAAGAAAAAATTATTATTTTCAGGTTAAATTATTTCAGGAATTTTGAATTTATCATTTATTTATCCAAAATTATCGTGCTTAAAATTTTTTACACAATCCAAATTTTAAGAATTAAGCAAGAATTAAGTAATTTTAAAAGCTTTTTAAGAAGTCAAATCCTTGATTCTTAAATTTTTATTAAATAAATACTTAATAAAATAAAAAGTGATGAACTTCTTCTTTTAAAATCGTTCATTTATGCCAGATTCTCATAAAATATTTGGAAACATTTCAATTTTATACTCTCAACATAAGATTTAATCTATTTCTTGATAGCTTCATTTTATGGGTCATTCGTAAAATTCGTAACGCCAAAAAGTACCATTTTGGACACCTTCCCCCCTCCCTGTAACAAAAAGCGTAATAAATCCCTGACCTCATCCACCTCCCCCTTTCCGTAACGTAACAAAAGTATAATTTTTTTTCTAAACCAGCTAAAAATTCCTTGAAAATGTGAAATTTATTGAGAATTAAATTCAAAAGAGTAATTTTGATACAAACTTATCCTAAAAATATTCATTTTGACCTAAATCTTAAAAAAAAAATACATATAATTTTGAAACTGCAGAGAAAAAATTAGCAAAAAATAAATATTTTAGTGAAAAATTTCTAAAAACTGGCAACTTTTCAACATTTTTGCTAATTTTAAAAAAGAGTTACGTAACAAATTCTTATACCCTTCCCCCTCTCCCCGTAACTACCTGTAACAAAATCTTAGACCCTTCCCCCTCTCTAAGCGTTACGAATTTTACGAACGACCCCTTAATGTTTGTGCAAAAATCATAAAACATATTTAAAATAACAATCTTGTTAATTGTTTGCAAAACTTAATTTTTGACATAAAACTTTTAAAATGTGCAAAATCATTGTTTTAGTAAACAAATTGTAAAAAGTTTATTATTGCAATTATGTTTTGTAGATTAAGAGGAACACTAAAAATTCTAAGTAATTAGAACTAGTAATTCTAGATATTTTTTTGAATTTTATTTGTTTTAAATTAATTAATTAGAACTTGGGTACATCAATTGATGAATTATGTTGAATTAATTAATATCAATTATCTATCTTAGATAGGTATTTATTAAAATTCATTTTCAGATTGGAATTTAACATTAAAATTTCATTTAAGGAAGGTTTTTTAATTAAGAAAAAATTGAAGTCAATTATTTTTTTTTAAAATTCGTTTAGTTAAAATTGGTTAAATAAATCTTAATTTAATTCGAGCAGAGAAGTTCATTAAACCATAAAACAAAAATAATGATGATCATTTTAAGTTGAAAGAAAAAAGTAGAAAAAAAAAATATTTTCGTGAAATTAATCTCAAGCTTAACAAGATTATTTAATTCAAGGTAATTTGTGCGTTAGTTCTACACACTGTTACGCATTTTGAAGTGCAAATCTATAAATCGTTATGTCTATGCTTAATTTTTTTTTTTTCAATTTCTAATACCTTGAATGTTGATCCAAAAAATTAAAATTATTCCATGAAAAAGGTAAATTTGCATTTCTAATCCTTTTAATTTCCAACACTAGAAATATACCTCAATGTAAGTCCATCATAATTCCACGCATGATGAACAATAGCGATAATTAAGATGAAACTTATGTAAATTTACAAGTGTCAAAAAATTATTCATTTTATGTACATTAACATTTTCATGCATTTGTGACGACCTAGGTCAACATGAATACCTTTTCAAGTTCAATTTTGATGTTACATCAAGTTTACATAAATGCACAAAGCATAAGTCAATAAAAGTGTTATAAATCCATAAATTAGTTACATGCTAAGTTTTTCGTGTGAAAATTATGAATGGGCTGTAGATATAGACAAAGTCTTCAGGCTATTGTCTTATTTACTGCCGGTTGAATAGATTTACGTTCAGAGAGTTGAAAGTTTAATTGAATCTATGGAATTATTCACAATTTATGATTAGTTAAGGCTTCTTAGTAACTAGTTGATTAGATTGATAGTAATAAGTTGTTTAAGTCTTAAAACTAGTGCAAACATAGGTTTTGCGGAAATTCACGGAAATTAACGCTGAAATTCGGGTTTTTTACAACACCCCCCACCCTCTTCCTTCCCCTCGATAACGCTTTAAACAAAAGAATCACGAATCACGTGCAAGAACAATAGACCGTAACAACCGTAACAAACTCCAAGACCCCCTCCCCATCATAGCGTTTGCAGCCGGGTCAATTTAAAAAACTGATCATCAGCATCAATAAATTTCGCTAATCAACTATGTATGTAAACATTGTCAACTATTTGTCTGATAATTATGTACAGGGGGTCCTCGATTTGAATAAAATCTCTCAGATTTCTGGGACAAAACAATGATTGTTCAAATCGAGGACCCCCTATCCTAATTAAGTCATACTGCACGTCCACTGCACGTTTAGTTAACATTCTAATTCTAAAAGTTAAAATAAGAATCCAAAATTGACACTTCTAATCAAACAGATTTAAAATCTGCATTTACAGTCAATAAATCACCAAAGCACTAGGTCAATGCCACAAATAAAAAAAAAATCATTCCCAAAATTTCTTTTTAAATGCCTGCATCGTTCATTTTCAATGCCATTTTGCCGGTAATTGCTGTTTTGAGACCTTCATCTCAACAATAAGACGCAAAGCTATTTGCAACGTTGAACTCATTCAGCAATTGATGTGGTTAGAAATTTTTTTTTTTTGCATTACTTTTGTTAATGCTTAAGCTATCTATTGGTGCGTTCTAAAAAAAATGAGCCGGTTTGAAAGGTTTTCTTTAAATATGAATAACTTTTTACAGGAAAAGTCTTTTTTAATGAAACAAAAAGTATAATTTAGTATTTTGAATGTAGTATTTGTTGTGTTAATATGCATTACTAGAACTTTCTAGAAGTTAGTTTTATAAGCCGCGGACAAAAGTAAGAAAATTCAATTTTTTACATAAAATTTTGAATTTAGTTTTTAAAAATATATTTCCATTGCACCGATTAATCTAAAGCACTTTTGCAATATGGAATTCAGTGAAATTTATTAATCAACAGTCAGTTTTTAAATACAATGCGTAATGTAAACAAAAACAATTTTTTTGTCAAAACATGAAAATTTTCAAAAATTTTGAAAAGTTCAAATATTAATTAAACGGAACAACTAAATAAAAAACTAAATATGCTATCTTTATAAGTAGTTAATAAGCTATTAACTAATCACTATAAAGATATCATTTGTGATAGGAAAATTCTTATGAAATTTTTTTTGCATAACTTTTATGTTCACAAATTAAATCTAAATAGTGCGTGATTAATAGCCTATTAACTACTTATAAAGATAGCATATTTAGTTTTTTATTTAGTTATTCCGTTTAATTAATATTTAAACTTTTCAAAATTTTTAAAAATTTTCATGTTTTGACAAAAAAATTGTTTTTGTTTACATTACGCATTGTATTTAAAAACTGACTGTTGATTAATAAATTTCACTGAATTCCATATTGCAAAAGTGCTTTAGATTAATCGGTGCAATGGAAATATATTTTTAAAAACTAAATTCAAAATTTTATGTAAAAAATTGAATTTTCTTACTTTTGTCCACGGCTTATAAAACTAACATCTAGAAAGTTCTAGTAATTCATATTAACACAACAAATACTACATTCAAAATACTAAATTATACTTTTTGTTTCATTAAAAAAGACTTTTCCTGTAAAAAGTTATTCATATTTAAAGAAAACCTTTCAAACCGGCTCATTTTTTTTAGAACGCACCAATACATATAAATCATTTTTTGAAGATTTTTTTTTTTTTTTTTGCATTATGATGATGAGAGAAAAGGATTGCTGTTGAGTCATGCTGCTTTTTGTTGAAATTTTCTTTCTTGCTGCATTGTTGGAACCAGACTACCGACATTTCAAATATCTCCGTTAAAACCGAAATTCAAAATTTTTCAAAAAAATTCCAGTCGTTAAAATTTTTTTATTAACTTTCTTAATATGCCTCAAATCAAACTAGAAACCATCCAGTTTAGCTTATTAACACTTTATTTAGTACTGATAATCATTTTTTATCTGTTCAAATGGGTTAAAGTATAATTTTTGATTAAATTAAAATTTTGTAAACAATAACAAACAGAATATGTGAACCAAAATTTTTTGAAATATATTCTCTAATTTCTCTTTAACTATTAACTTATATAATGTGTAATGCAAAGAGAATCATTTGATAATCATCAAAGCTTAGTTTAAAATATAAAACTTTAAGCTAAACTCACATTAAAGAGTTAAATTTTGATTATTAAAATTTCTTTTGTTTTGGAATTTCGAAGAATTCGAATCAAATGTCGAAGAAATCGAACTTAATGTCGAAGAAATTCGAAATGAAATGTCGGTAGTCTGGTTGGAACTTTGAATTGCATTAATGCAAAAAATGAACGTTATTAACGGTCAAAATTTTGAAATTTTTTTCTTAAACTTTTTTTTGGACTTTAAACTTTTGGACTTTCTAAACTTTTCATTTAGTTTCTGGATCACTAAAGGAATAAAAATGAAAATTAACACAATAACCTTTCTCATAAGAGCGTTAGAATAAGTTCCATAAAGCTGATTTGCAAAAAAATCTAAATTTGGCTTCCTACAAATTTTCATATTAAATTCTTGATGATAAGCTTCAAATCATCCATGCATTAAGCTTAAGCAGCCAAGCACATTGATTCGTCTATCATTTACCTCAAATCTAATAAAAATTAAATAAATAATGACATCGTAAATGGTATCTTTAGTCATGTGAAGCACAATGATTAATCTCATTACAATTCGATGATTTCAGTACCTTCAAAAAAAATATGTTCATTATTCTCTATGTCCAACAAAAAATAAAATAAAATATACATCTGAACTACTTCATTAACAATATCCAATTGTGAAATTCTCTTTGCTACTTAAAAATTATTTTGTGCTGCTACCTAATGTATAGCAATTGAAACAAAAAAAAAATATCAACATTACAAAAGACACGAGCGATTAAAGTATGAATGGACAACAGACAGAAAAAAAGGTTTAACATTCAAAAAGGTACTTTAATCTTCACGAATTGATTCATTCATTTTCTTGTTGATTGTTTACAAAATTGAGCATGAATGTGAAGATGTCATTGAATTAGTATCAATTTGAGTCTATTTTTGAGGGAAACAAAGGTCAGAATGAGAGTTGATGATAAGGTTTGTGTGAGTTTCTAACCAGACAAAGGTACAGACATAATTTTGGGTCATTGTGTGGAATTGAAAATTAATTATGAGGTAAAGAATATTTTTTGTGGATTTTTGCTTCTTTTCGGTACTGATTCTTTTGTCTGTTTTAGGCATCCTCTACTTATTTCATTCATCCTCCAGCTTCTCATAATAAAAATCAATTCAATAACATTAAAATGTGAAATAACATGCGATACGGAATATCAAGTGCTTGAAACAATTTGTCGCTGTAAAGTTGTGGGTTTCAATTCAAGCAACCGTGAAATAATAACTGATGCTCGTCATGAAGGAAGTTTTAATGGAAATTACTCAGATATCAAGCTAATTTTGATTGATGGACAAAATATGAAATTCATTCCATCAAAAATTTATGATTTCTTTCCAAACATCCAAGGACTTATTATCGATGAATCGAGCCTTTCATCAATTGATAGAAATGACTTAAAATACTTCAAGTCCTTGAAATTTCTATTCATCGGTAATAATCAAAAAGCATCACTGGATGATGATTTGTTTGTTGATAATCCAAATATTGTATGGCTCACGTACATCAATAACTTTACAAGGAAAATCAGCGCAAATCTTTTAGATCCATTAATTAGCTTAAATTTTGCAAATTTTCAACGCAACAGCTGCATCAATTTCAAAGCAATTGGAAAATCTGAAATTGAAAAATTAAAAAAATTCATCATACGAGATTGTGCTTAATATATGCAGCAACATGTGCTATGACATAAAATTCTATAGTTAAACATATCAAAACAGAAAAAAAAATCAATGACTCATGTTACAATCGCATAAAATATATATTTTTTTCAGTTTTTCCCCAAACATACAAACACACATATACACACAATCAGATCCATGCTGAAAGTACCTTTTAATGCATATATTTCAAGCATATATAACATAAAACACCTGCTAACAATTCCACTCATTCATACACTTTCCCATACTTAAATTACATTTTCATTGTTTTCCAGATATTTTTGCAGCTGATGCCTTTCTCGTTGTCGATTTTCAGTTTTAAACCTCTTTTTTTAGATCCTCAATTGTTGGAAAATGTTTCAGTGATTTTTTTTTTTGCTTCATTTTTTCTGTTGCTGTGGATAAGCACTTAATGCTCTGAATTGTTGTTAATTTATGAATTATTTACTTTTGTTGAATAATTTTTCTAAGAATTGCAGTTGAGAGTTCTGGAAATTTGTTGCATGGGATATGGAGTTGAAATATAATTTTGATTTGATGGACAATATCTCCATCTTATAACTACATTTCATACAACTCTAATCAATTTTTGTTGAAGATATAACAATAACGTCCTTTTTATTTTCAAATATTATTTTTGAATTCAGTAGTTGATTTCCCTTTTTGTACAGTTGTTTTCCCCTTCATACTAATATTCAGTCTCTTTCCGATTTTCAAACAATAAACATCTTTATTATATTTTATCCGTATGGAATTATTCTTTTATTAACTGATGAATAAATATGCATCATACATTTGAAAGCATTCAAATACTCCAAATCCGTTGAGCTTTATTCATCTTAACAGCCACAAGAAAGCTTTTCAATAAAAACTCAAAATTTTCAAACTTTTAACTCTCATCATCCACAACAGATGGAGCTATGGTTCATGAAATTCTGCATGCATCGTAATCATACTTTGTTTACACATTTTCCTCTATTTTCTCGGAAATAAAATTCATTATTTTCTTAGTTTCATAAGCATATAAATAGGTGGTATAAAAAATGAATAAAAATCCAATTGAGTAATAGCATTCGCTGTTTTTAATACACTAAAGCGAGGAATTAAAAAAGTTGCTAGTTACCTAGCAATGATTAAATAATATAAATAAATTTTCCATAATGCAAAGTTGTCACGGGCAACAAACAAGCATTAAGGAATGTTAAAGTAGGATAATGTTTATTAAAAGCGTTCTAAACATAGCACTTTCGTGAAGGCTGAATTCTTCACAGAATATAATTCATATATACTTGAAGTATTGAAAAAAATATTTCCATTCTTGTCTCTCTTTCCCGTCCTCGTCCTCTCTTGTAGATTGGTCTATACTGATTCACCGAGTGCCATGTTTCTGACTTTTTCATTCTATTCGCAATTTGATTTATATTCTTTGTGGAATTTACTTCTTACTTCATAAATATACAATATATGGACGGAGTTTTTTTGTGCATTTTTGTTGAATGAAATGAAGAAAATTTTGTTCATTTTGGTTGCACTTTATTATATTTGCTGTTTTTAGGTTATATTATCGTACTTAAGTATATTGTATTATTGTTTAAAGAGCAAATGCTTATGAGAATTTAACGGTTTTTTAAATTTGATTTTTTTTTTTTAAATTTCTTTTGTTTACAAATTTTTTAAATCTAAAGAAAGAATATAAAATTTTATAAAATTTTAGACTTAGGGTAAAAAATATTGAAATTTGTACAAAACGAACAAATTTTTTTCAATGGCCTGTAACTTTCTTTGAAAGCAATGTTGATTTCCCAAATTTTTCCTAGGACTTTATTTGGTTTCCATATTTTATTAATCAATCTTCAAAACAGCTATTTTTGCAGCATAAAGCTCTAAAAAACGTCTTGACATTTAAATATTGAAATTTGTACAAAAAATATTGAAATTTGTACAAACAAATATTGAAATTTGTATACCACATTTTCTCGATTTTTGCATCCAAAACTTGGAAAAAATTAAATTTTTTGCTGTTCTTTTGTTTGAGAAGGTTCTGCATCATTTTGAGCAGCTTATTTGTCCTTTAAATTAAATTTATTTAATTTTGTTCACATAAAAACAATTGAAATTCTTCACCGCCTACTATTGAAATTTTGTACAAATTTCAATATTTGTTGTATACAAATTTCAATATTTGAAATGCGATGAAGTTTTCAGGAAATACAGTGATTTATACGGGCAAAAGTTTAATTAATCTTAAACTTCAATCTCCGAGCAAAGTCATAAGACCTTAACATGTGAACCAAAATGTCTTCTTTGCCAATTTTTTCATGTTCGAAAATTGTACAAAAATTTTTTTGTGATTTTGTTCATACAAATTTCAATATTGTACAAATTTCAATATTTTTTACCCTAATTGATAAAACAATTGAGTTAGTGTGATGTTAAGCTTTTTCCTCATTCTTATTTGACAATTCTGTTTCATTTTGAGGACAAATAACCATGGAATCAACACAAAAAGTAAGAAATAAATCTTTAGATGGAAATGTAAACAAAAACTTTTTAGAAATTTGAAATTGTTTAAGAATATTGCATTGAATCTGTGCTTCGTTACCTATAATAAGTCTCTCATCTACTTTAACATTCCTAATTGCCAATCATAATAAACAAAATCACCAATTTAAACTTAAAAAAAAATTAAATTCTAACTTTCAGCCCTAAACATACAAACACTTAATGTCCTACAAACATTTTCCTCAAATAAACTTGCTAATTTTATGATCATTCAAAAAAACAACATCATAAGCATGTAGCAAGGTATCACATCCAAAACATACAAAGGTATTAAAATTCCCAATAAAAATTGAATTATGAGATAAAAAATTTAAGAACATGAATCCTCTGAAAGGTAGAACTTAATCCGTAAAAATTCATAAATTAAATTGCTTAACTGCAAGACATCGGAGCATTTTATGCTAAATTTCCACATTACATTCACATAAATTTCTCTCCGAAAAAAAGCTCAAAGCCATGCGATTATAAATGAGCGACGAAGAGAGAGAATAATGAGAATTGAGAGAAAAGTAGCAGCAGTAGTAAACCAAGTTGAAAGATTGTCTATATACATTTATATGTATATACACAACAACAAAAAAAAATCCTTACGTTGTGATAACAGATGCAAGCATCAGTCGCCTTCCATCTTTCGTCGTGTACGCGTAAAGCTTTCCATTTTTCTCGTACCGAATGTAACATACAAAAGAAAAACTCACAGTAAAAAAATACTTTTTGTTCGCCTAGACTTTTTTAAGTTCCTTTTTGTGTACACAACTGAATTCTCTATATTTGAATTATACCTTTCAAGTGAATCACATCAACAATCGCGAATTTAAGGATACCTTTTTATTTTTTGTTTCTGTGTCAATAATTTCCCATTTTCTATCTCTAACTGACTGTGACTGTGTACATTCAACAATTATTTCGTGTTCGACTTTAAAAAAATAATTTAATTGTGAAAATAAGCAGAACGGGAAATAAAGAAGTGATTTTCTCATTTGCGGAATTAAACCTTAAAAAAAATAAAGAAAATAACAGAACCGAAGATAAATCTCTTTGGTGGTGAATTTCTCTTTGTGATACATCCAAATAAAGAAAGCAGCAACACACAGGATAGAACAAATTGAATGTCGAAGAACATAAAGTAAAAGCATTGACATTGAGAAATTTGTTAAATTAAGTGCACCAAAAAGGAATCGACAGAGAATTGATAGATATAAAAGAAAGAAAAAAAGAAAGGAGGAAGGAAGGAGTGTTGAAGATAGAAGAAGTTAATAAAAAGTTTGTTTGGTCTCACAACAATTTTTATGTCCCAAGAGATGTGATTGATAACTGTTTGTATAAAGTATGAAGGAGGATGTTAAATCAAGATTTTTTTTGTTTTGTTGCTTTTCATTTAATGTTTGAGGCATCAAGCTTTTATTTTATTTTGTGTGTACAGTCCACCCGAGCAACACGAAAAAAGTAAAAATAAAAAAATTCTCAACTTTCTAATCCTTTTGTCCTTTTGCTACTCACTCGAAAAGGAATTTGTGTTTCATTATTGGGGATTACTCTTTGGATATATGCTTGCTTTTTTGTTGTTGTGAGGAATAGGAAAGTGAATACCTTTCAGTAAGTAGCATGAAAAGTAAAGGCCAAAAAGAGCGGATTCGTTCAAGTTGTAAAAGCTTTTTGAGGCTAAAAAACATCAGACTCAAGTGATCTACAGCTAGGAATGGATTGCTTTTCTTTTTGAAACAAAATCAATATTCTCTAAAAATAATCTCAATTGAATTGAGAAAAGTAAATCCAATAAATTCGCTATCGTGTGGAAGTTTCATCTATAAGAATTGAAATTAATATCAATTAATGGACATTGATCCTATAGATTTAAAAATAAAGTGCCTTGATCTATGATTAGAGTGAAATTGATGGGAATTGGGTTCATTTAAAGATGCGAGGTTGAGAGGTTGAAAATTTGTGTAGATTTGTGAAGTTTAGGATGCTGTAGATGTCTAGTTTGTCTGGTTGGCACAGTCGACAGAATTAAATTTTTGACTAAAACATGCCAGACATACGGATGTGCCTTTTTAGGTCCAGCCAAATTTTCATCATGATAGGCTAAATCACAATGATGCAACCCCTTTGGAAATTTTCTAGCTAAAATTTAGAAGTTTTGGAAGAGGGAACCATACCTAAATGACGTTAACAATGATCGTCAATTCTCAAAAATTGATACAGTTTGATTGATTAATTGAATAAGTTTGTTAGCTGGTTGTTAGCTTTCTCAGGTTTTTAAATTAAATTTCTTAACCTTCCCTGTTCTTTTGACATCATTCATGAATGGTCCCATCCAAAAACTTTTTCGTTCCTTAAATGAAAGTAAATCCCACATTTGAATTGAACAAAAGTTTTGTTACAAAACAATTCTTCAATATCACGAAAGATACCTTTGACCAATCAGTTACTGAGTTACATGAAATGCCATGGATATCAGTCATAAACATTTGTATATCATTGCTTATCAGCCCACATACTCTATAATCCCTTCGTCCTTCACACTCACACACATTTACACCCACTGTGTGCACATTAAAAAAAATGTTCATCGTGGAATCAATGATAGATTATCATGTATTTTTAATTTATGTTCTGGTATATCCAACAATCTTTAATTGAAAAAGTTTCATTTCAACTTCAAACGAATCGTGATTTTAAAAAAAAAGGAAATTACAGAGCAACACACAGAGCATGAACTTTCCACAACTTTGTTTGATGTTGCAAATTTGCAATCAAAACCAGCAAGTGTCACCTTATACCATTAACTTCTTCTCCTCTTATTCATTGATAGAAAATTTATATAAGAGAAAAATAAAGAAAAATCCGTCAATGTAAAATACAAAAAGAAGTGCTCTTCACATAAAATAACATCCGAGATTTCCCCTAACGACAGCTATTTGACTTAAAGTACTAAAAAAACTTTCGTGATTGGCGAAAAATAGAAAAAGATTTTCAACATTTTTATTTTTTGCTTTTTTTTATTGTCACATTTTCCATCACAGCTCCTCACCCCACACCCTTCATAAGCTGTCAAATACCTGAAAGCATTTAAATTACCTCCATGGAGACATAAAATATCAAAAAACTGCATTAACATTTTTATGTCGCTCGGGCTCATAGAACATAAAGACATAAAACACAGATTAAATGACTTTCTCTTTCTTCTTGCCTGCTTTTTCTGCCATTTTACGAGAGATTCTTTTTTGGTCATTGCACACACATACACACACATAATTTTCCTTTACATCATCTAAATGAATTTCTGAATAGACATGAAGTCATGATAGAAGGTCGTTAATGAATATGAATCATATTTTTTCCCCTTTCAAGAAACAAATGAGAAGTAATTTGGTATGAATGTTGACTTTTGTGGAAGACTGAAACGCATTTTTATTCCGAAAATCAAGAAAAAACCGTTAAACTTTTTTTGAATATTTAACCGCCAAGAAAAATTTGAAAAATTTCTTAAGTTTTTGAAAAAATCTCGCTAAATTAAAATACAGACAGCCATTCAGACAGACAATGTCTGTACTCAACAAGCTTTTTGCCACATTTGAAGCTTAAACTCAAAAGAAAAAAAAATAAAACAAACATTGTGCAAAATAGAACTAAGGAACAAAGAGAATGCGACATTAAATTAGCTTAAAAGGAAGAAGGAAATGAAGTAAAAGTGGTGAAAAAAAGCCGCATTGCCATAATTTTTCCGGAAGTACGAATTAATTTCTCTCAATTAATGCTTTCATGTTCATTCCATTTTATCCATAACATGAGATTCTCTTCAAGCTTATTTCTTTCATTTCCACTCAATACTGTTCATCAATTAATGAAGTGCTGAATGAAGACGAAAATAAGCTCTAAATCTCTCTATTTCAATCTACTCATTCATTCCAAAAAAATTCTCAACAGAGTCAGTCTGTATCTTTTATATATTGACGCAATCAGTTTCAATTTTCCATTTTCAATTTTTTTTCGACTTTATTTCATTCTTCTTTCTTTTTTCCCCCCAACAGATTACGAAACGTACAACAAATAGAATTTTTTACATTCTGTAATGAATATTTCATTTAAGTTAATGAATATCAAATAACCATGAACAGAGTATAGAATAAGAGAGAGGAAAACAGGCAACGAAGGCAAAAATAACAAACATTAAAAAATGCTTTTCGGGAGGGATAGAAAAAAGCACAGAAATAAGCACAAAGAAACATATTACATTTCAGATATCGTCTGCAAAATAATTGTAAATGGGTTGCGGCTGAAAAGTAATAAAGTTTGACCTTTGTAACGGATTTTTTTTAAACTCTTAAATATTTTTATTAAATTTAAATTTTAAATGACCGTTAAAAACTTTTGGACCGTTTCATCAAAATATCTCAAAGCTACTTACATGAATAAAATTAGTAGAGCTTAAATTTTAATTATAAAAACCTAACCGCCCATTTAACATGCAAATTACTAGTCTCTCGAATTTTTGTATGCTCTAGTTCAAAAATGTTTATCTGCATCAGCCACATATTTCCATCCACTCATAGTTTACAATGAAAAATTTAAATGAGTAGAGAGCTTACATTTTTAAGGAATGAAAAAAACGACCAGTCCCAAAAAATGTTCAGAAATGAATGTGAATGAGAAATGAGAATGGCAACAAAAAAAGAAATTACAGTAAGCAAGCAAACAAACAACATCAGTATCAACAGCCAAAATAAAGTTTAAAGCGGCGAAAAATATGCTTTTATTAAAGTATTAGCTCAATTGTTGTAGGATGAATGAAAGCTGCTTCTTTCCATTGTGTAAATAGCTTGCGAGAGTTTCTTTATTTCGCATTTAATTCTCCCAAAAAAAAGATGCTAGGTCGTTTTTTCATATTTTATTTTATTGTGAGGAAAATAAAAAACGCAAATTTTGCTTCCATTTCTGTAAAAACTCCTCGAAAAAAATTATAATTTTTTTTCTTTTTTTTTGTGATAAATGTGTTCAATATTTTTTAATCTTGAATTGAGCCTTTTTGGTCGAGAGAAAATTATACAAAATAAACAAGTTAAAAAGTCACCCTGGGCAGATGTTTACATTCTTTTGGATGAAGTTGTCAGGCAGAAATGTAAAGAGATTATTTATTTTTAAGAAGAGAACGACGGGAATTTACATAGGTTTGGCATGTTGTGACTTAATCTGATGAATTCTAGTTGTATAAGAGAGATATTTTTTTGTTTACTTTGTTTTGACTATTTAAACTTTAATTTGTTATTTTCTATGAATTTAAAAAAGCTTGGATTGAATGTTAGAACAACTTTTCTGAATATTTTAAAATGATTTATTGTTTACATTTGCATCTAAGAACTTTATTCTTCAATTTTGGTCAAATAAAGCAATATATTGCTGTTTAAATGGTTTTAATGCATCAATTGGATAGGAGGAAGGATTTATAATGCATGTTCCTCCAACAAAAGTGACAAAATATGTCAAAAATTACGAATTAATGAAATTTTATTGCTTAATTTTTGTAAACAACAAAATGCGGGAAAATTTTCAAAAAATTTTAAAAATAACGGCTGCTTTACACATTTGCTTGATAATTTCGTCAATTTTCAATTAATTCATGATCAGATAGAAATTAAATCTACTAATCAATGTTAAAGATTAAAATTCGAAAAGATTTTCATGTTCAAAATAATTATTTTTAAATAAAAGAAACAAAAAAATAAATCTTACACAAAAAGTATCGAAAAAACAGTAAACTCAAAAAATTCAAGAAAAAAACGTCAATCAATCAATTAAATTTCAAAAGGAGAACATCGAAAATAAATTTCAAATTTAAAAGTTGTTTCTCATTGAAAAGAGTTTTCAGAATAAGTCGAGAAATTTGATAAAAGCAAAAATCAAGGGTGAGGGTACTTAAAAGGCAACCCATCCCTAAAAAGTTATTATTTGATCAGCTAAAAAAATTCCAATTAAATTAAACAAAGAATTACTGTAGCCTCTGTATCGAAAAGTTACAAACCGATTACAAAGTAAATCATATTTGTGAAGAAAATGCGTAGCAATAGCAAAAATCTAATATTCGACAAATAACAGAGAAATTAAAGAAGAAGAAACAAATAACGAAGAAGCAAATTGAGCGAAAAAAAGTTCTTTTTCTGACTGTTTATTAATAGTAATCAAAAAACTTTCCATGGTCGTAATGAGGAGCAATTAATACAATCTGTTGTTAAAATTTCATTCACTCAATTCCAAAAAGCCGATAATAGCTGATTGTCTAGTAATACTTGGGAAGATGTCTGTGGCATATTAATAATCCCATCACTTTATTATGTCTCCCACATACATTAATGTATATAGTCGCATCATCTACATTGATCTGATATCAAATTTATGAGTTTACTCAATGAAGAATAAAATTCATATTTGTGACTATATAAGGCTTATACATCAATTCATTGAGGCTTAATATTCAATCAATTTGTGAACAAAATCATATGTATGTATGAGGTGAAGGGGAAGGAGGGTTGTTTACTAGTTGGGTCTATGAGGATTTTTGGATTTTTTTAATCAAATCCTAGATTAATACTATTGATAATTTTAAAAGAGATGTGAGAGTAGGTGAAGGGGCAGGGGCGTAGTTAGGGAAGGGGGTTAGAGGTTATAATATAAAAGGGGTTAGATATTATTGTACTTTTAAGATCCGAACCAAAAAAAAAACGTCGAAAAATAGAAAAAAATAAGTTATTGTCCACCATATGTAGGTGTAAGAATTTTCCGAAAATATACACCTTTTTAAATCAGAAAAATCTAGTAAAACCTTCTAATTTGACATCATTTTTGCACATCCCCCTGACAGTTCACTCCAGCATTTGATTATATTGATGAATTGATCTTTAATCGATGAGTGTTCTTTTTCATAATGAATAACTTATTTGCTCTTTCCTTTCTCTTCTTTTTTTGGGGGGAAAGCTTGGTTGCATGCTTGCTGATTCTCTCGATAAAGTTAGTGAATTAAAGATTTTTCATGATTGATTGGAGCAAAATTAAATTACATTATAAGCTTACGAGAGCTTAAATGAGATTGCTGTTCAACAAAGTTATTGTGGTAGGCATAATAATCTGCATGAATCGGCTTTACGAACTCAACAAACAGCAATTCGTATTTTTTTTATTTTCTCTCCTCTGTATAATCACATTTATAAATATGCTTCGTAATCGTGTATATGTGAGTGCGTGTGCTGTTATCTATACGCAAATAACATTTCAATTGTACGTAGATGTATGTATGATGAGGATGAAAATGAATGAGGGAGAAAAGAGAAAGGAAAATTAATCTGTTTAAAACAAGAGCAGGCAATTGTATTGTTGTGTATATTGTGGCAGCATGCACGATTTGTTGTTCACTTGAGATTGCTCATAAGATCCTTACTAAATTTATTTGTCCAAATATCGTAAACGATTTTTGTTGCTGCAGATAGGATCAAGTGCTTTTGTGCTTTTTTTATTACTAAATATTTTTAAGAGGTGGGGAGTATTTATAAATGATGTCTGGAAGATAAAAACAAAAAGACCCATATTTTCCTAGGAATTAAGCTTCCAATTTTTTAAGATAAATTTTTTTAACGTCATTTATTAAAAGAAATTATAAGATCCTTTATTTTCTAAATGAGTCCTTAAGATAAGCCCCAAGAGAGAACAAATCCTAAATCCTACCTCATTAGAAGACTTCCTAACATTGGCACTGCCTCAAGTCAATCCATATTGTTTATTGGAAAATTAGAACTCCTATCAGGATTATCAATCAATATCGTATAATATTCATGCAAATTTTTTTTGGGTAGGAAGTATTTGAATTTATATTTGACATAAAATAGCTGTGCTTGCCTCTCATAAAAATCGATTGAATTGATTCTTGAATAATTGTATCAGTATTTGAATACATTTAGAACCATGTTGAAGGCAAAAAAAGACATGCTGATTAGCTTCAAAGTTTCATGAATTTATAGAAATTTGTAGATGAAAATTATAAACTTTAAAAATTTCTAGGCATGAATGCTATAGAACTATAATCTACAAGCAACATCACTTCCACCCCGCTGACCATTAATTCCAACTGACATTGTAAAACAATAGACTTTCTCTCCTTAATTCCCTTGAATATTCTCTATTAAATAAATTCGCACACAAAAAAGAGGCGAATACCCATTGTGAATCCACAGAATGAATCCATAATTCAAATTTAAATTTTTTTATTCAGAAAATAAAGTTATTTACATATTTATTTATTATGTGTCAGCATTTTTGCGAGAAAAAGTCACGCAAACCATATGCATAATGGATGTAAATTTAAGCAACAATTTAATATTTTTATAGTGTTCAAAATATATAGCAAATATGTGCTCTAGTCCATGTAAAACTTACAAGTAGATTTTATCATGTTAACTAATAGCTATTCTTACCATGTACTTCAGTGGCGTAGCCAGGGATTTTGAGGGGGGGGGGGGAGGTTGTATTAAAAAATTTGGGAGGTGATTTTTCGTTTTTTTCACGAAAAATCCTAGCAAATTAAAGAAATTTGCCAGTGAGGCGGGTGAAAATTTAACCAACTACCCCCCTTGCTACGCCACTGATGTATTTATTGCAATATGGCTAGTAATAAACATGTTTGAATGGCAAAAATTGTTTGTTCTTTGCGTCTTCTTAAATATTATATTATGCAGATTATGGAATTTTGTATGGATTAAAACCAGAGAAGTTTGGAAAATATTAAAATATTACAGTAGTTCAGTATAAATCATTAATGTTTCTATAGAAATGAAGCATTGTAAAACATAATTTGTGTAATTTTATTTTTCTTGAAAAGTTTCATTACTATGGATGCTAGCAATATCTTAAAAAATGAACATTTTATTATTTCTCTGGATCTTCAAGTGCTTCATTTTCATTTTGGCATAAAGCTTCAACTTGGTTAGGGGTCGTTCATAAATGACGTCCGATATTAACGGTCATTTTTAAAAAAATGAGCAATAGAATTCTAAGAAATTCTATTGTCCTCAACCTAAACCCCACCTCCTTGGACATCATTTATGAACGACCCCTTAGATAAAAATTATATTATTAAATTCATTTTATGGAAGCTCTAATGGAACTAATAATTTTATTGATTTTACTTGCATTTCCTGTACTGGATTATTTACTTTGTATAGAGATTTGTATGTTTTCAGCAGATTATTATTTAAAGATTACAATTATGACACGCATAAAGCCAAATAAAATCCAGATTTTAACGAACAAAAACGCAGAACAAAACCAAAAGGATGTTCATTTTCAATAGGGGTCGTTCGTATAATTCGTAACGCTTAGGGAAGGGGGTTTGGGATTTTGTTACGCTCCATATAATTTTTTTCAGAATCCCATGCAAAATTTGTGTTACGACCGGGAGGGGGGTTCAAAATGGATTTTAGCGTTACGAATTTTACAAATGACCCCATACTAAAATCACATCATAAAGGATTAAAAAGCACAAAATAGTAATAAAGTTTTACAATAAATAATTAAATCAACAACTTCTCTGAAAAATTTTCAATTGCACAGTCATTGACCAGTCTCTGTCAATAACCGTGTCCAATAAATTAATAATTCAAGTCAACATGTGCACATAATAAACTGCAAATAAATTTCCTATAAAAACTTGAAGCCAATCAACATTTTAATCGCTTTTTTTATGACATCATTCACATCCACAAAATGTGATACACTAACCTTTTTTTTCAGTCATTTCATTTGGAGCTGCTATATATTGCTCCATAATCGAATCTCTGAATTATTTACTACAAAATGAAGAAAAAGAAAAAGTCTTTAAATTCCAAATTAAATTATTTACAGTTCGTGCTGGAAATGAAATCTTAAAGTCAGAGATCGTTTAACAGGAGTCAAATGATTATTAAATAATGAATTGATGCAGTTCCAAGATTAAATGGATAATTTCCAAGATTAAATGGATAATTTCGATTGGATGATTTAAAAGAAAAGAGAAAAAAAAATTAAGGAAGGAAAAAATTACAAATTTATCGTGTTGTTCTCAGTAATAAGCAGCAGAGAAAATAACAGTAAAAAAAATCACACGCCGGGGCATTAATAGAAGTTATCAAAGATATATAAAAATTGTATTCCATCGTTCGAGGAAGAAGGCTGATGATGAAAGATAATGGAGATACAGTGGAATGAATGGAAGAAGGAATGTTAATAATAAAGAAAATGTAATATTAAATGAATAGACGAAGGAGGAAGAAGAAGAACGAAAAAAGTTTTATTTTTGAAAAACGTAAAGGAAGCGAGAACAAGATAGACAAAAAAAAAATAAAATAAAATAAAAAATGGAATGTGAAAAGACTTCCTCGAATTACACAGCAATGCTGCTGGAAATAAACTGTCAAATAGCACAATTTCGTGATCTTCTTATTCACATTGGTCATGATAAGCATGACTCACCGGAACTTAGGATATCAATAAGGAAAACACGTCGTGCATGTGTTGAACAATGTTTGAAGGTAGCAGAGCTCATCTTGCCTCAAATGAAAAGGTACAGACAACAAATTAATGCATTTA
The DNA here is from genome assembly GCA_026123125.1 of Chironomus striatipennis. Classification (NCBI taxonomy): domain Eukaryota; kingdom Metazoa; phylum Arthropoda; class Insecta; order Diptera; family Chironomidae; genus Chironomus; species Chironomus striatipennis. The sequence goes on from CM047394.1 coordinate 32,721,563, forward strand.
TTTATCTTTTCTATTAACTTTAAATGTCTTAATTCTCTATTCATTTGCGTGCGACAAACAATAGCAGTGAGGAATTATCAGCAACACCATTTGATAATCCACATCTTATACTTCTTTTCTACCTCACGCAACTTTTTCTCCGTGAACTTGTTCGCTCTTATCATCTCCTTAAAATTATCCCTATGGACATGAGCGGATATTTTGGTGAGTTTTGTTTTCTATTATTTCTGTGGCCGTAGTCAATTGATGACATAAGTTTAAAGAGGCTTTAAAAAAACGAGAGCTTATAAATATTTTTTTATCGCTTTCCGGCGCGTATTTTCCCTCGAGATAAAAAGTTATAATGTACATTTTGCCCTATTCAAGGTAGTATCTTATGAACTTTAAATCTTCTTTTTGACTTCTTTTGGGGAAGCTTTGATAAATATTTCGTGGGAATTTAACACTGGTACCTTTAGTTGGTAGACTTGGGGGATATTGAGGAATAAGTATAATGATTTGATAAGTATCGTGGGATATGTTTTGTTGATTTAAGTTTTGTTTGAGGTTCAAGACATTTTATTGATGGAGATGATTAGTCTCAAACTTTTATTTTATATCACTTGAAAGACGACAAATCTTGAAAGACTTACTTACAGAAATTGTGTGGAATTGCTTTTAATTTGATCATTTAAACATAGGGTGTGAAACTGATGAAAATGATTAAAAATGGTCAAAATCAATTTGATCAGTTCTGGAAATTGGATTTAAATCAGAAGTGATCAACTTTTTTGAATCAAGACACATCTTAGTAGCGATCAAAACCGTACACGACGTACGATTCGTGGTTCTTGATTATTTATCACAGCACACTAGTTTGTCAATGTGCATTAATTGAAATTTACTAATTTAAATATAAAATAAAAATTATATTTTAAGATTTGAACCCTTGGTACCTAATATATTGCCCTCATAACAGTTCCAGAATTTAAACAAAACCCATCAAAATTCATATTTTGGCTTCATAATCAATGTATGGCTAGTTTTTCTAGATGTCATCAACTCAAGCAATACATTTTGTTAAACTACTCACGAAATTTGTATTTCCTCAAACTTTTCCATCTACTATCTTTCCGTGTCGCACGAACTACCTCAAAATTTATGACATGTTTGTACCAAAGCTAATATGAGGTCTATAAATTTACCAAAAGTTTGACAATTCAAATTTTCTTAATAAATTAGCTTCTATAAGTAAAAGCACCAGCATTTATTGGCATAATCAAGCGCAATTTATGTTACTATATGCAAAAAGTTTTGCGGTACTAACGGTAGTTTCTAGCTCTCTATTAATTTTATGTAGCATAATCAAAACAAGTCAATTGGAAATCTTCAAAACATTTCATTACTATCGTGCGTAGCTACGCATTATCATAAACAAAATGCGCTCAAGTCATTAATTCACTACGGAAAGAAACTTTAACAATTTTCATTTTAAATGTTGAAGGCAAAACATGAAAAAAAGTGACAGAAAACTTTTCTCATTTTCTCAAAACACAAATTTTTGTTGCTTCCTTTTTACATGTTTTTTTTTATTATTTTTAACATTCGATGCTGGTGACGATGATGATGATGTCGGTATTGATGGAATTAATGTGAATATAAACACATACAGAGAATCGAATTGGAGGACAAAACTTGGGAAATGTGATAAGTCAAATATTGCTTTGTAAGCAAATAAATCCAGATTTTCAGTTGGAGGAACTAGGCAGCATAACGAAAGACTCAAAGGAAATTGCAAAAGTTTTATCCGAAATGCAGGAATTTATGCCGAAACAAGAGGCTTATATGGGTAAGATATTTTTCATTTATTTACATGCTATTAGCATTAAAAAAGGGTTCAATAATGACAGCTACAAATTTTTCACTCTGGAGACTGATTTTATTTTTTTGTGCGCTCATTTAATTAATGTACTGCGACAAATCTCCGTTTATTAGACGAAAAAGACAAAAACAACGGAAAGCAATTTTAATATTTTTTGTGTTCACTTCCTCCTCATTTTGTGCTCTAAGGCTCCGACAAAAATTTCCTTTTACATCGTTTAAATCTCACGCTACACTAATTATGTTATTCACTTCTATCTAACACCCATCCCTCGCTAAAGCTTTCCACTTCTTTTTTTTGAAGACTTAAACATTATTTAATGATGGTGATGATTATTTAATACCAACCGCAATTTTATTTCATACCTCATTCCCATAACTTATTTCCCTCGTTTTTCTTGTCTTTATGCTTGTATTTTTAGCGCATTATTGCAACAAGACTGTTTCATTGTGCTCACTTTAGGCAATTTATCTTGTAGCTCTTCTTGTTAGTGCTGTAATAAGGTTTATTAATGATCTTTTATAGTTTTTTTTGTTGACAAAGTTGGTTTATGCAAATTTTTCATCAAAACAAGCTTTGATTATGTTTTTTTGAAATTCGTTTTAAAATGTTTTGTCATTTATATTTTGATAAAACTTAAATACAGTGTCATGGAAATAAGTGTTAAGCTGCTAACTTCAAAACTTATTGTTAAAAAATATTCTTAAAAATAAAACTGCATTAACGGTTTTTTGAGATTTGAATTACATTTACTTGCGACATAGTTTCTTTCCCTTTGCACAATGGTCTGAAATCGGAAAAAGTGTCCAAAATTTATATTTTGTTATAAACTTTAGAGGTCGCAAAGTTTTGGTTGATTTTCTTAGTTTTGAAAGTGTCAATAGCTTTATCATGCCTTAATTATATATCTCTGAAAATATGAGCTTATGACATTAAGCATAAATATGATTTTTCATTAAAAATTTGAAATTGTTTCTCAAAAAATTTTGTGCACAAGCAAATTTGTATAGAAAAATTTGGAAAAACAAGTGAAATTAAAATGCAAATATCTAAATTTCCGCATATTTCCGCATTACCAGAGTATGATTAGAAGGTAAATTAATGCTCAATCTTACGATGCATGTGAGTTTCAGAGGCTCACTCAGGCGACAAAATAATGTAATTAGCGTTTAAAGTTTTGGAAATTTTCAAAATTTTAATTGCATTTTCCCTAATGATAAAGCATTTGGCTAATGTTTTAGAAGCTTTAACATAAAATTTGAGCATTAATTAAGGTATTGACAGTGATTAGAACATAGAACAAACAAGAGAAAGTGGAAAAATTTATGAAAACTTTTTCATGGTGTTTTTGTAAACAAATTTTTCGTGACTTTGGATAATTATTGACAGAGTTAGACAACGATTGGAAGCTTGATATTTTCACAGAAGATGCGTTAGTTTATGTTTTATAATACTGCATTTAAATGATGAGGTTTAAAAGACACGACTTAAAATAAATTTTGGACACTTTTTTCGATTTCAGACCATTGTGCTTTGATGTTTATTTTGAGCACATAAACAAAAACTATCGAAACTCATTTGTTTATTTTAGTTCTAAAAAGAGCTGTATAACAACGACAAACTGAATAAGTAAGCACAAAACATGTCGCAACACACGAAAAGCCTGTCAACATCATTTTAAGCGCCGCCCTCATCCAAAAAGTCAACAAATTTTTACACAGCTCTTTTATATTTTATACTCAATGCCTTTTTTTTTACAGAACGCAACGAAGTCCTCGTAAAAGATAAACATATATCGTGGCCTGTGAAACGACGACGTGTTGAATCATTATACCGTAACATGGGTTTTTTCTGTTGCATTTCAAGACAACCACAGCCAAGCTACCTTTAAGAGAGACAGACATCCAAAATAGTTAAACGAGAAGAGATTTCCTGTTAATAGCAAGCAACAAGCTATTTTTTATACGTACATATGAAGCTTATGATTTTTTATGATGGCATGGGTGATTATGATGTTATAGAAAAAGAAAGAATCGAAAATGTGAAGCACGAAAAAATGAAATTTGAGGTAAGGAATGTGAAGTATGAAATTCATTTTTTTATTCCACATCCATAAAATAAATGGATTTGGGTATGAAAATGCATATGTAGCAACGAAATGAAATGTAAAGCTTATGACACTGCGAAGGAAATGAGAAACATGATGATCATTTGTAAAATGTCAGTACCACCATAAAGTATATACACACAGATAGCCTAAAACTTTAACTAATGTTCAATTCAAGATTTTCGTTTTTTGTTCATTTTTTTCTTAGAAATAATCCAAATTGAATCCTTTAGCAAACTCTAAATTATTATCTGAAAGGATTTTTCAGTCAGTTTGATAGCTGTTACAATAAGATCATTAATTAAATTTAAAGTAAAGATATATACACTCAAATTTTAAGTATTATGAAAAACACTGTTCAATCCTCAATTTCACTTTACAATAATTCCGAATATTTCAAGCATCAAGTATGTAGATTTATGTGTATGTAGAATGGATCAAGAAATATAAAGCTATAAAAAATAACTCATATATAAAAAATATATCCATAAAGTTCTTACATTCCGTAATATTTATCATGCACAATGTAAAAATAATAAACTTGATACATTTATAAACATAGAATCGTATTGAATAAGTTAAATGGTCATCAACATTTGAGTGGTCATGGCGCATTTTTTGAGGGTTTAGCAAATTCACAAAAGTTCTTAGATCTCTTTTAAAAATTCTAATTGACATTGATTATGATCGACCTGGTTGGAAAATCTAAAAATTTATATTCCAAAGGTTCATCCTATATTATACAAATTGTTTACAACCTAATCTATCTACATACATATTTAGCCCCAAAAAAGCGCCAATTAACAAATAAATAAAAGTTGGGTTAATATTATGGAGTCTATGGAGTCGTTCACTTATTACGTAACGCTTTGAGGGGGTCCGAGAGTTTGTTACGGACCATTGTTCTCACACGTGATTCTTTTGTTAAAAACGTTACGGTTTGGGGTGAGGGGGGGGGGGGGGGTGATAAAAAACCCGAATTTTAGTGTTACGTAATAAGTGAACGGCCTCTATGAAAAATGAAATTTTTCGAATTGATATAGAAAAGCTATCATTAATAGACGCCATTTGTAATCTAACCCTAAAGCCTTTAAAAAGGCAAAATCCAAATTATTATATTGCCGATTTTGAATTATTTTGTTCCTCCTGATTCCTTCAGGGGTCGTTCGTAAAATTCGTAACGCCTAAATTGACCATTTTCGACCCCCCCCCCCGCCTCCGGCCGCCACAAATTTTGTTTGGGATTTTGAAAAATTTGTATGGAGCGTAACAAAATCATAGACCACTTCCCCCCTCCTTGAGCGTTACGAATTTTACGAACGACTCTTCAAATGTCAAAAGACAAAAAATAAGTTATTTTCATAAATTTCTACTTCCTCGTTCGACATATGGAAGATAAAATCTTTAATTTTATATGATAATTACCAATTAACATAATATGAACACTTGCATGGACGTATAAAATTATAAAATAAAAAATTATAAAAAGTTATATAAAAATTCCAAAAAAAAAAACTGAAACATGAAGCAATTAAAGGACCTTTAATGATTAGAAAAACTGAATATATAAGAAAAAAAAAGAAAATTTTAAGTAGAATGAATGGAAACTTTTGTGATGTAAAGAAAAAGAAAAGAGATAAAAATAATTAAAATATTTAAATTAATTCAGCATTGAAGCACATTGCAGAGATAAGATTATTAACATTTGGTCCATAAAAAAAATTAAATTGGCACAAAACTCAGTCAAATTATCGAAAATGATTATTTTGAATTCTTTAAGTCACACAATAGTTCGTACATATTTTAATATAGACATGATGATGAGAGATAGTTCATTCCAATAGGATATTTAAAATGAGTCAAATTACAAGTGAATGTATCCCCCATTAAGAATTGTCGATGACAGAGAGAGGATGAAATGGTAAAATGTGAATGATGATAATTAAATATCCCACTTTCGAGAAACTAGGTCAATTACAAAATGTAGGAATCAAATATGTACATAATAATAGTGCTTTTTAAAGTCATATCACAAATATAGTCATTCAATTTGTGTTTCATTTGCAGTTCAAATGACTCCATTATTGCAAAAGATAGGTGTTCAATAGTTAAACATATATGAAAATTTTATATAATAATTATTATGATGATGATTTTTTCCACAAACACACATCGCATCACATTAAAATATGATTACGATAGAAATTCAATATAATTTCGCACATGTCAAGTTATTTACCATGATACTCTAACCAGAGTGTACATTAGTAGATGAAATTTGTCGAATAACAGAAAATGTTGAAAATGTAATTTAATAAACTTTAAAAAGGTTTAGAAAATTTAATATGATAACATCCGAGTGGTAAAGAATATGAATGATGTATGCTTTGAAGTTTGATCAATCTTTTTTTCTTTTCAGGATTTTGATTTCTGAGAATTTATTTGTACTACACAATTGTAAATCGCATTTAATGCTTTAAAGAAAAGATTTATTGTAAAAAGGTTTACATCTTTATTTAGAAATACTAGGGGATTCTCGATTTAACTCAAATTGCTAATATTGCCTAAACTTTGAATTCATAAAATTTTAATCGATTTAGAACTTTATACTTTATCAAATAAATTGATTGCTATAATATTGATATTTTTTTTCAATTTATGACCTAAATTTGAATATTTCGTAGATCCAGTGAAAATAATCTTAACAAAAGTATCAAAATTTCAACCTTTCAATACTTAACCTTTAAATTTAATAAATAATATGAAGAATATCCATTAGATATCGAAAGAAACTTTTCTTTGTTCACTTTCACTTAAAAGCTCTATGATCTTATAGATTCTAATCCAATTTTCGTATTAACTCATATCTCTCATCACTTAAATTCTCAAAATCAAATTTTCAAACTTTTTTTTTGACGATATTCTCTTTAATTTTCTCGGATCAAACTCGTACGTTTATCTTTTGCTTTCGAAAAATACACACATAAGAGCAATGAATGTAACTGTTGACATTGTAACATACACATAACGTGAATGGTAAACTTACAGGATTTGTCAAATTGAATTTTGATTTCATGTCATTATGGCATTTTCAAAGCTTCTCGTCATGATACTAATGCTACAGATACGATAATAATTTTTTTTTGAAAATCTTGGCACGAGAAAATGTGTGGAAAAGACAATTTAAACCTGATATAATTTTGATTCCAATTTTGAGATTTTTTTTTGTGGAGCTTGAAAGCTTTAATATTAGTGCAAGGAACTTTCTTTTGATTTATTATTCAAAACGATTCTGTTAACTTAATTCATTAGTGAAATCGATATTAATTTAAATTAGCATTTCCGCTTTTGGCCTTTCTTTTTTGTTCTTCTATGTTAAAACAGTTTTGTTGGACTTTTGGGAAGATGGATTAAGTCTTTGGATTTTTTTGTAGTTGGAAATAGGATTTGCTTAATATTTACTGTATGGATGTTTGATATAAACTGAATTCAGCTGATTTAGTTTAAATTAGATCAGTAAATTTTAACAGGATCAACATAAAAGGATGTGAATTAGCTGAATACAAGCTGAGTTAGCTGAATCAGCTGAATACAAGTTGTATTAGCTGAATGAGTGTTGATTTAGCTCAATACAAGTTGAATTAGAAGAATATAAGCTTAATTAGCTGAATACAAGCTGAATTAGATGAATACAAGTTGAATTAACTAGTTGAATACTAGCTTAATTAGATAAATTAGCTGAATTCATGCTGAATATTTACTGAAATATTTGAATATTTGTTGTATTTAACTTAAATTTGATTATTAACAATTTCTTCTCAGAAATCTTCAAACGGAACCAGAACCATCTTTACAGAAGTTCTTTTCGCTCAACATTTTCTCCCGTTTCGTATACTACAACTTTTTTATTATAAATGAAGCCAATTTTCCTAATTTCAATTTTATGTTGCGAAAATTAATTTCAATAATTACATTATACACAAAAAAAGGAAGGAAATTTGTTCTAATAGAAAAAAAAAAAAAATAAGAAAATTAAAAATTATAATTATAAAATTTATGGAACTAACAATAGAACTATTAATAAACTTTTTATTGTTTTTCTTCTTCGTCCAATTCATTAATAATAAAAATATTTTTTTCTTTCCTTCCTTGAAAGTTTGTTTTTACGTACCTTGTCATATTTGTACTTCTGTCGAATGAGATCAACTAAATTGATGCTGAGTGGAAATTAAAAGTTTACATTAACTTCCTTCAGAACAAGTTTCTATAACAACTAGAATGATGAGATAACAGAAAATTTTGCAGCATATCTAGATCTATAAACATAATTTTAAAGGGTTTATTTATTCTACAGATTTTGAAAATTTGCATGGAAATGGTCATTAAGAAAATATTTGTGGTTTGAGAGGTGGGGTTGGTAGGTATGAGATTTCTAATTTACTTGAAAATTGCGGTTTTGGTTCTTGTAATATTAATCCTTTAAAATTTCTGAACAAAAGATTTAATTACATCAAGTCTTTAATGCCTTCGAAACAGAACCAAAATACGTTGATCAAGATGCCCCAGCTTTTTTCTTCATTTTATCTTTCAACAATATATTTGTTTAGGAAAAAAAATGTTCTCATATTTTGAAATCGGATATGGAGTTGGAAAAAATATCAAGTAATGTGTATGTAAAGGCATCGATATGAATGTATGAAGGCAGTGATGTTTTTAGAGGATTTTTAAGGGGTTGCACGTGAGCTAAATGCATTTGATGAATTCGAGGGGAAAACAACTAGTATTAAAATTTTGATGTAGTCTAATGAAGACCCTAAATATAAGAACTTTGACCTATTTTCCACTGACAAAAAAAAAAATTAATATCTTGGAGATTTTGCAATATTTTTGGTCAGTGGAAAAAATTTTTTTTTGTGGATTAAATTTTTTTCCACGATGTTGTTTTCCCCTCGCCAGAAATCACAAGTTTAAAATATCGAACAAGTGTCATGCCCCTCTAAGAAATTACCCAATTTCCGCCCTGCAAATTTATTCAAATAAATTTTTATGTTAGGTAGAAAAAAAAAGAAAAAGTTATCTAACTTACACCATCTCTATTCTAATGTTATCAAAGCGAGACTTCAATATTATAAATTTGTTCCAAATAATATATGTGCAGACAAACGAGAATTTTTCCTTTTTCCTTTTTTTTTTTTTTTGTTACCACAGCTCTTTGTTCAATGAAAAAGAAAAAAAAATTAAAAACCATAGAATAACAATATGTAGATGGAAATACGAATAATGCTTGTGGGTTCATAATGAAAATTGATTTAACTTACGGATATTTTCATAAATTAATTGGATTCAATATGAGATTATACAGATACTTTGAGTAAATAAATGTTTTCTAGGAAAATTTCTGTTATTTATTTTTGTGCAATATCTTTAATCGAGAGCTCCTACAAGCTTTTCTATTTCATTGATTAAAGCTTATTCCATTTTTTCATTTATTTATTCGTCAAATTCACTTCCTATTGGAGATTCATCATGAATTATTATCCATAAAGGAAGAAGAAATTCCGTTTTATCAATACTTTTTTTCCATTAATTATTGATCAATAGCACGCGCAGATAGAATCAGGCACGAGATCAAAAGAAGATGAGAACATTAAAGGCGAGTCACGTTTTTATTATAATATCTCACACCTGTGAATGTAATTTTACTAATTATGTGACAAAGTAATTAACACATTCGTAGAAGTTGATGAAACAACATTAATTATAGTTTTTGAAGGCTATAAACACTATCTAGAGTGCTATAAAGGCTGTTCTGTTTGGTCGATTTTACTGACTTTAATTTGTTTTCTTTTGATTATTGTGCATTGATTTCGTGTTTTTGACATCTTTATAGTCAGGAAGCAGATGTTATGTGAATTTTTTATGATTCTGAACTTGTGAATGGTTGTGGGAATGTCCATAATTTTTATTGGATGGCTGAGATTCATTGAATGTATGCTTTTGTGTCTGAAGCAGATACATTTGTAAGTTACTGCATTGAGAACTTGAAGATTATGAGTTTTAAGGATTTAGTTGATTGGATCATTTTGATTGTTAAATAACAGCTCTGAACAGCTATTTTTATGAATGAAAAGCTTTTAGAAAAGCTTTAAAGCATAATTTTCGAGCTTTCGAAAGTTTGTTTACAAATTTTGAGCTTTTGCAGTTTTGTTTTTTTAACAGCATTTTGCAAGAAAATTCAAGTTTTGTAATCAAATTATCGATATTTTGATTGTGTAGTATCTTAAGTTAGTCTCAAAACTTGTTTAAAAGTCCTATTTTTTTTATATTTTAATTTAAACATTTAGTATTTTATTTTTAGCGCATTTTCCCCTTGGGAAAAGGACGCTATTGTCCGCACTTTGTCTGTCTGTCTGTCTGTCTGTCTGTCCGTCTGTCATCGCATCTCCTCCTCAGGATTAAGCTTTTTTGATGCGGTTTTTGGCTTAAAATGTGTGTTTTTGGCTACCATGTAACCAAAAATCAGCACGAATGGTCACTTCCTCTGCTGGAACCAGCGTAAAAAGTACCAAAAATGACATTTCTTTGTATGTGTTAGTGTGGTCGATTGCACTAAAATGTTGACTTTTCGAAACCTTAGCTGTCCTCGGTTCGAATCCCACCGATGGCAATGTTCTTTTTTTACTTTTTTTGATACTTTTTTGATTTCTAATGACATTTAATATTGAATCATGTCATAATTTTCCATTTCCACAATTTTCCCGAGTTTTTCCGAGGATTTTTGTTAAAATTTACAATATTTTCATACAATTTTCATAGATTATTACTTTTTTCTTATTTTTTTGATATTTTAATTGGTGTGCGTGAAGTTGGGGCGTGACCAACCGGATTGAGGGAAACGGGGTATGCAGAAATCAAGTAGAATTTTGTAGTCCTCCAAAATTAAAAACCGGAATTTTGTAGTCCTTCATGGGTCTGAGTACTGAGCATCTGAAGGTCCACAATTTTCACTTCATCACCCAAACTTTTTCTTATAAGTCTTTGAAGGATTTGTTAATATTTTCGAAACTTGCCTGAATTTTGTAGTCTGTCTGAGGATTATAAAAACCAAAAGAATTTTTATTTGTTATGTTCAAGATATAATGAAAATGTGATGAAAATTTCGCTAAATTTAAACTATCTCATTTTCAAGAAAATAACGAAATGAATTCAAATAAAATCCATTTGTGAATTTTGTAGCCTTATTGAATCCTTGCATTTTAGCTTTTAGCCTTTTTATTTGGACATATTGGTCGAAAATGATGATTTTAAAACGGAAAGGTCAAATTTTAGGTAAATTAATGAATTTAATTTATAAATTCTTTGTTTGACTTATTATTGATGTTATGGATTATAATGACAGATAAATACAGTAGAATTACTTTAAAATAAAAAATCTTGATTTTTATTGCTTCGTCAATCTATGAGTTTGAAGAGAAACCATCTGGTGCATTAATTTCAAATCAGTTGCTAACTGTCTTAATATTTTATTCTGTTTTCTGTATTTTGTAGCTAAGAATAACACTTCTTCATTGATATATAAACCTTTGTATTGTTTCACCTGCTGGAGAAATTTTAAAAATTAGGCATTTTGATTCGATTCAAACTTCAAAATCGATTTTTTAAATCATCTGAAAAATCATTTTTTGTTACTTTTTGAATTTATTTTGACTCATTATGACATAAGATGACCAAAAATACAGAAATAAATCTTTTGGAGATTATTTTTTGGTGATTAATACAAGATAGCCAAAATCACACTAAGATTTGTTCAAAAGATTTATTTCTGTATTTTTGGTCATTTTATGTCATAATGAGTCAAAATAAATTCAAAAAGTAACAAAAAATGATTTTTCAGATGATTTAAAAAAAAATCGATTTTTGAAGTTTGGTCGGTCAAAATCACCCTAATTTTTTTAAAAATTTCTCCAGCAGGTGAAACTTAATACAAAAGGTTTATATATCAATGAAAAGGTGTTATTCTTAGCTACAAAATACAGAAAACAGAATAAAAAAATATTAAGACAGTTAGGCACAGTAACAGTTTGAGTGTGCACTAGTGGTTTCTACTCTTCAAACTCGCATAGGTTGACGAAAACTAATAAAAATCAAGATTTTTTTATTTTAAAGTAATTCTACTGTATTTATCTGTCATTATAATCCATAACATCAATAATAAGTCAAAAACAAAGAGATTTATAGAATTAAATTCATTAATTTACATAAAAATTTACGACCTTTCCGTTTTAAAATCGCTCATTTTCGACCAATATGTTCAAATAAAAAAAACTAAAAGCTAAAATGCAAAGTTCAATAAGGCTACAAAATTCACAAATAGTTTTTATTTGAATTCATTTTGTTATTTCCTTGAAAAATGAGATGAAATTTAAATTTAGCGAAATTTTCACATCCGATCCCTTTTGTTTTCATTATATCTTGCACATAACGGTGAAATAAAAAAATTCTTTTAGTTTTTTATAATCCTCAGACAGACTACAAAATTCAGGCAAAGTTTCAGAAAATATTAACAAATCCTTCAAGACTTATAAGAAAAAGTTTGGGTGTGAAGTGAAAATTGGTGAGACCCCAACTTCAGATGCTCAGTACTCAGACCCATGAAGGACTACAAAATTCCGGTTTTTAATTTTGGAGGACTACAAAATTCTACTTGATTTCTGCATACCCCGTTTCCCTTAATTCGGTTGGTCACGCCCCAACTTCACGCACACATTTTAATTGTTTAATTTTCTATTTTCATGGATTTTTCATAGTTTTCCCGGAAAATTTTGTGAAAATTATAAAAACTTACATTTATATAAAAAAAACTCATCAATATAAATAATTAAATTGCCACTTAAACTTTTTAAAAAAAGCGCAGCAGTGGCGTAAGTGGAAGAGCGTGCTACTCCTAATTTGAAGGTCATGGGTTCAATCCTAGCCCGTGGCCGATTTTTTTTTGCTTTTTTTATTTTTTTTTTTTTAAATTTTATGTCGCGTAATGATAACTTTTTAATAAAAATAATTTTTTTTTCCTCATGTTTCACACACATTTTTTTTCTGTAAATTTTAAATTTCTGGTAAATAAAGAATATATAATTAAATATTAGGCTTTACACTTTTGGGGTTTTAATTCTTTGTGTATTTACTATACGTGGAAAATTCGCTTTCGTCGGTCACGAGTGACCACGTTGATACTAGTTTTTTTCGTATCCGCCATTTTGTAAAGAAAACAAAAAAGCTCTTAAAAGCTTCTTTTTAAGCTTAATTTACTTTTTACACATTATTAAGTGTTTTTGGCCTTAAATTTTCCACCTTCTTTCACAATTCCATCAATAATGTTACGCTGTAAACGAACTCAAACATTCGAAGAGCTTTAATACATATTGACAACAATCAGCACATTCTAATGTGCTCACGTGCTTCATTTGCACATCAAATCGCTTTATTTTTCATACAACAAAAGCTGATGAACAGCAAAGCAGCGAAAAAATTATTCGTGCCACTCGGGTAAAACCCAAAAATTCTCATTGTTACCATGAAATTTATATCATAATGTTGACGCATGGAATAAGAAAAAAAAAATCAAATAAACACCTCAACATAAAGATGTGGAACCATGAAATTTTCATTATGAATTCCTTTCACATGAATTGAATTGATGAAGAAGTAAAAAAAGAAAAAAGGAGGAAGAGCAACAAAAGAACAGAAAGTTTGTCATATTACTTTTTTCTTCTCTCTCTCTCTCTCTCCTTTCCTTCCCATTTTATCTGAATAATAATAATGTTTTCCCACACATGTAAGGAAGACATATATGCATTTATCTAGATATATATCTCATGCTATATTTAAAATTAAAATAAAATCATGAACGCTATTATGGAACCAACAGATAAACAGTAGGCAAAATGGTTTATATAGAATAAAAATGTTATTGAATAAAAAAATAAGGTTAAAAAAGAGTTATTTAATTGAAAAAATAAAATGAACTATCACTTACAGTTCTATCTGTGTATGACATTAAATTTCGACAAACAAAAACAAATATTTGAAAAAAAAAATCGAGAAAAAAATAAAAACACAAAAAATGAAATAAATCGATGAAAATTCAATTTTCAATTGTTTGATTTGATTTTTTTCCCATTCTGTTTTTCATTCCTGCATATTTATAGGACATAATAAACTCAAACAACATCATGAATTAAATTGAAAAGTTTTTTGATTATTTTAATCTTTTTTGGTTTTGTGTAAATTGTGATGATATCCGATGAATATAACTAAGTGGCTGACTGAAAACTTTTCTAATTCCATTTTTCAAGTGGAAAATTTTTAAAGATTTTCATTGGTTTTATGTCAATTTAACTTTTGTTCACGCTCCAACATCTAAATTTCTATCTACGTTCGTTCGATGTTACTGAAGGTATGTATGTAGTAAGCAACACTAGAGAATATTTAGCAATTTAAATATCCAAAGCATTCTGTACATGACTGGAGTTTCGTGACTGACTGGATAAGTGAAATAAAAATCGAACTTTTATTAGGTAGATGAGAATGGTTTGAACAGCAGGTATGGGGTTGAGTAATTGGAAAAATGGAGTTTAACTTAAGTGGAATTAAGAAAAAATTTACTGCATTTATTTGCAACTACTTTACTTAAATATCCAATTCCAAGCCGAGTATCATTCCTATATCCTTTTTAAAACCTTTGTGGTCGTTCACACTCGAATTTCCATAAAAAATTTATTAAAATTAAACTTTGAATTTTTTTTTAAAAAAAAAAATCCTTTAATAAAACTCATCCTTAAACTAAGCAATTGAGCATTGCTTTTTATTCAAGACATGAAAAAGAAAAATAACTCAAAGAAAAGAAAAATGTTTATGAAAAAAAAAATCTGCGGCTTTTGTCAAAAAATTCTCTTCCTCATACAAAGAAGAATAAAAATACTTTTACAATTCCACTATGGGGCAAAATTAAAAAAAAAGTGGGAGTTCACTTTGAAAAAGGGACTTTTCCGAACCACAACTTTTTAGTGATTGTTTCTTATAGAGGACATAAAAACTAACTTACATGCCAAATTTCAGGTCATTTGGTGCTGTTTCATTGATTTTAGAGCGGTTTGAAGTTGAAAAACAGCGAAAAATCAGATTTTTTCGTGTCATATTCAAACTGAAAGTTGCGCATGAAAATTAAAGCTAATGAAAAACGGTTTTCAGTCTCTAATAGCAGTATATAAGAGCTTTATTTTGATATGCCACAAGACTTATAACTTTTAGTTTTGGTACCGCTACAGCAAGAATTGTATGAAAATTCATGGAAAAAAACTTCAAACGTGCCGCAAGTGTCTAGATCGCCGAGTAGGGGGGGATAAACCATATATCACCATGTAGCCCTTATATTCTAGTTTCCAAAAATGTATAAACATTGGCTGAACATATGCCCCAGAAAAAAGTTATTCGCGTTTTTGTGAGGAGTGGATTATTTTGGCAAAACCAATTTTTTCTTAAAAATTTTTAATACAAATGTAAATTGAATTGTTTTTGGTGTTTTTCTATCAATAATAATATTTAAAAGTAAGTTGTGAAGAAAGTTTTTCAAAAAGTCAAAAATTCTCCGAGATATGGGGTATATTTGTTTTCCTGCGACTTGGCACCTTATGTCATTACTCAAATGACTACTGCTCCTACATAACTTAATATTTTTTATTTTTGTTTTCGGATTATTTTAGCTTAATACAGTACCTTTCTAAGGATATATAATACTTAGTAGTTAGACTTCATCTTGGTCATGAACAAGGCTGTTGATTTTGACCTAACTTGACTGACGCCAAAGTGAAAAATGTGATTTTTAAAAATAACACTTTGAATGAAAATTATGCATTGGTTTTTGGTTTTTTATGTTGATTTATGTTATTTATGACCGCAGAATCTCAAAAATTGAGATTTGAGTACTTTTTGGCACCTCAGGTAAGAATTATGTACAGGACCCTAAAAGTTTATTCCAAATCTATTAATTTCAGTTTAAAAACATTTTTAAGACTTTTTTTGATAGATAATTAATATTTGAGGTAATTTAAGTCAAAAAACATTGATATTTAGTAATTTGTGCTGAAAATTTTCAGTTTTTAATAATCTGTTTGAGGAAGGTCATTTTTGGTCACAATCAATCCACTCTTGTGGCATATGTAACCAACTTTACTACAAGTATTATACATCATTTTAAAGATATTATATTCAGCTAGCAATATCTGAAAACAGAATCCGAAAATATTGATCCACAAAAAAGTTACAGCCATTTGAGTGATCAATAGGGCATCAAAACCCTCATACAGCATAGATAAAAATACAAAAACTTAAAATTTCAACCCAAATATGATGTTTGAACGCTTTTTAGTGCTTATAACAATGTTTAAATAAATTTTCAACACTTTTTGTTGAGATTTGGTCTAAAATTTTAAGTTTTTGTATTTTTACCTATGCTGTATGAGGGTTTTGATGCCCTATTGATCACTCAAATGGCTGTAACTTTTTTGTGGATCAATATTTTCGGATTCTGTTTTCAGATATTGCTAGCTGAATATAATATCTTTAAAATGATGTATAAAACTTGTAGTAAAGTTGGTTACATATGCCACAAGAGTGGATTGATTGTGACCAAAAATGACCTTCCTCAAACAGATTATTAAAAACTGAAAATTTTCAGCACAAATTACTCAATCAATGTTTTTTGACTTAAATTACCTCAAATATTAATTATCTATCAAAAAAAGTCTTAAAAATGTTTTTAAACTGAAATTAATAGATTTGGAATAAACTTTTAGGGTCCTGTACATAATTCTTATCTGAGGTGCCAAAAAGTACTCAAATCTCAATTTTTGAGATTCTGCGGTCATAAATAACATAAATCAACATAAAAAACCAAAAACCAATGCATAATTTTCATTCAAAGTGTTATTTTTAAAAATCACATTTTTCACTTTGGCGTCAGTCAAGTTAGGTCAAAATCAACAGCCTTGTTCATGACCAAGATGAAGTCTAACTACTAAGTATTATATATCCTTAGAAAGGTACTGTATTAAGCTATAATAATCCGAAAACAAAAGTAAAAAATATTAAGTTATGTAGGAGCAGTAGTCATTTGAGTAATGACATAAGGTGCCAAGTCGCAGGAAAACAAATATACCCCATATCTCGGAGAATTTTTGACTTTTTGAAAAACTTTCTTCACAACTTACTTTTAAATATTATTATTGATAGAAAAACACCAAAAACAATTCAATTTACATTTGTATTAAAAATTTTTAAGAAAAAATTGGTTTTGCCAAAATAATCCACTCCTCACAAAAACGCGAATAACTTTTTTCTGGGGCATATGTTCAGCCAATGTTTATACATTTTTGGAAACTAGAATATAAGGGCTACATGATGATATATGGTTTATCCCCCCCTACTCGGCGATCTAGACACTTGCGGCACGTTTGAAGTTTTTTTTCCATGAATTTTCATACAATTCTTGCTGTAGCGGTACCAAAACTAAAAGTTATAAGTCTTGTGGCATATCAAAATAAAGCTCTTATATACTGCTATTAGAGACTGAAAACCGTTTTTCATTAGCTTTAATTTTCATGCGCAACTTTCAGTTTGAATATGACACGAAAAAATCTGATTTTTCGCTGTTTTTCAACTTCAAACCGCTCTAAAATCAATGAAACAGCACCAAATGACCTGAAATTTGGCATGTAAGTTAGTTTTTATGTCCTCTATAAGAAACAATCACTAAAAAGTTGTGGTTCGGAAAAGTCCCTTTTTCAAAGTGAACTCCCACTTTTTTTTAATTTTGCCTCATAGTGCTTGGGTCTTATTCGATTATGATGGGGTGCAGTGTAAAATATAAAAATGTCAATAAAAAAATTTTTTGATGAGTTTTTTAGGAACCAAGAATTTTTGCAAATTTTAAAGAGGATTTTCCCAAAATGGTAGGGAAGCAATCTCCAAACGGCTCTAATTCTTAGGATAAACCCCTTTCAATCAACATTTTGATAGGCATCATTTTATCAAATGCCACAAAATTCAACACGAAAAACATATCCCAAAAAAAAACAAGCAACCCTAAACATTACAAATTTGCGTGCTAAACATTCTGAAATACCAACAAATATCGACAAATTCATATGAACGACCGTAATTTATTACTAACAAAACTATTCCGAATTTATCACATTCAGAGGGAATTTCCTTAAACTGATTCATTCTTTTGTGGAAAAATGTTGGATATTTCCTGTAAGCTATGCTACAAAACTATATTATATTCGATTTTGGACATTTGGTAATAAAGCAACATCTTGTAATAATGACAAGTTGTGTTCTACTCAATGTCAAATAATCTATCCGAATAATATGAATATGTAGGCAATCCAAATTGGATTTCAGCATGGACATGATGGCAAGCTACGTGCCCAGATAATAATAGGAACAAATTCTATTGCCTAACTTGTAATTTAAAATTAAAAAGGCTTAAAACAACATATTCAAAGGATGTTCTATTTTCTAATAAAAATTCATTCAAAATTCATAAAATGAGCATCTCAAAGACTCTTACTGAGATTGATTTTAATAATTGAGAGAGGTAAAACATCAGAAAGTTTTATTCAGCAAAAAAGGTAAGTAAGAATTAATTATAACTTATACATACTCTATTTCTAATTCCTTTTTTTACGCCCACTTGTGACAGGATTTGAAATCTATGAAAAGGCTCTTTGTATTCAATCATCAGAAATCGAATACGTGCAAAAAATCAAAACATTAAATTCAATCATTTTTATCTCTGAGCAACAATATTTTTCCTCTTTTCGCGTGCTTATGTGATTTATATTATGATACGATTTCACTCACATTCTTCGTTTTTGCCATTTTCATTTCCATACCGATACCGATGGCATGTTATTCATATGATTTGACTGTGTATGCTATGTGTGCTGTGTATCAGAGGGTATGTAAATGAAGTATCGTATCATCTCTAAAAAAGAGTGCTGAAATCGAAAACGACGTCATGTGTAAGTAAGAAGGATTTTTTTTTTTTGCTGTTCAAATTGCCATAATAATAGGAATATCGAAAGTAGGAGATTGTGAAGCCATAAAGTTGTGTGCATGAAGCATCAATGCGGCTATGATCTGAGGATATAAATTTTCTTTTTATTTTGAATTTTGTGAAAAATTGAATGTGATAACGAATTTTTGAGATTTGAATTTTAATGTGATTGTGTGTTTTTTTTTCGTGGGCTTCCTTAATTGACAAGAATTGGATGTTACGAAAAAATTAATTTAAAAAAAAAATTATTTAAATTTTATTTATTTATTTATAATTCTTTTTCAAAAATTCCTTATACTTTAAATTATCCGTTCTTCATTCTTATTTTGGTACTTTTCTGGTTGAAAAATTCAGATAAAAAAATGAAATCGCAAGAAAGGGCATAATAGTATGAAAAATGCACAATGGTCTGAAATCGAAAAAAATGTTCAAAAATACAAAAAAGTCATGTCTATTAAACCTGATTGTTTGAAAAAGTTTTCATAAATTTTTCCACTTTCTGTTGTTTGACCTACATTCTAATCAATGTCAATAGCTTAATTAATGCTCAAATTTTATGTTAAGACTTACAAAACATTAGCCACTTCCTTTATCATTATGGAAAATGCAATTAAAATTTTGAAAATTTCCTCAACTTTAAACGTTCATAAGTTAAAAGCGGGTTTCTCAGGGTCTCTGAAACCTACCAGAATCCAAAGATTGAGTCTTTATTTAGCTTCTAATATCAATCTGGTAAGGTACTTCGATGCACTTTTCTAGAAATTTGCATTTTAATTTCACTTGATTGTTTTTCCAAATTTTTTAATACAAATTTGATCGTGCATAAAATTTTTTGAGAAACAATTTTAAATTTTTAATGAAAAATCATGTTTATCCTTGATATTATAAGCTCATATTTTCAGAGATGTATGATTAAGACATGACAAAGCTATTGACACTTTCAAAATAAGGAAAATCAACTAAAACTTTGGGACCTCTAAAGTTTCCACCAAAATATAAATTTTGAACACTTTTTTCGATTTCAGACCATTGTGAAATGTTGAAAAAGTGGTACGAGGGCAATTCTACAGATTGGTTGAATTCTCAAAAAACGCTTAATAAGTAAATCTCTACTTGTTTTTGTAAACAATAAAAAAATATTCTTATTTTTCTATCAATTCTCTACTATTTCTTCTTCTTGTTCATTTAAGTTGATTATACGATATCTAAATGTCTAAAGTTTAATGAAAAAATTGATGTTTTCTTGTTTAATTTCAAAAATTTGTTTATATTTTAACGATTTTTTAAAATTTGAATTTTGAGTTTTATGAATATGCGCTTTGCGTCGCTCAGTCTTTTTTCTTGTTTTGAAGAAAAATATTAATTTTGTCAAAACTACTGAATAACACACAAGAAAAACAATTAATATTGATAAATTTTGATTTGTGTGATAGATTAGTTCAATTTAGAAGTGTCTAAAGTGCATTAATCATCAGAAATCTGCATTTGAATGTTGCCAACAGTGAAAAATTCCACAAAAAAAGACTGAGCGACGCACATAAAAATTAAATTATCTTCTTAATTAATGCATTTAGATTGTTGTAATAACATCAAATAGCTATATTTCAATGGTTTACATAAGTTACATCAAGCTTTAATGCGTCTAGATAGCTAATTAATAAGAAAAATTAATTCAAAGAAAAATTTTTGCAATTTTTTATCTGTAGAATTGCCCACGAACTACAAGTTTCCATAAAATTTGAATTTCGAAAATTCGTTAAATCAGTTGCTATAATTTTTGCTATAATTATTAGAATTTCTTTGGCAAATTTTAATAGGTATATCTGAAATAACTTCTTCAAGTTTCTTTTGAGATCCAATCGATTGACAAATCATCAAGACATCTCTAAAAAAAGTCAATTAATCAACCATAGAAGCAATAACTCAGTCAGCCGTTCAAAACATTTACATAAACACATTTATTTCCCAAAATACAAACAAAACAAAAAAAGATGTGCCACGACAGAGAGATGAATATGATAATACAAAGGAGACCAAATTTATTAACGACAACCCGGTGATATTTTATAATCTAATTCCTTCTTCTTTTTATTTTTGCGTGCTCGCTTGGTGATCTTTCTATAAAGCTCTACGTGCATGACATTTTTTTTCCTTCCTTCACTTTAACGTCTCATTTGACACCCTCTTTGCTCTCTTTCTTTATTCTCAATGTCAGTCGTACGATAGCAAACGAGAGCTCACTATGCTTCATATCATCATGACAGTAAGGAATGAATATAAAGAAATAAAATAAAATACAATGAATATTTGGCTGTGTCTTTATCTATGTCTCTCACTATATTCCATAATTCGCATTCCCGCGAGATTTTCAAATTTCATTCATTTTATTTTTATTTATTCAATATAAGTGTCTAAACATACCCAAGTCTCTTAGGCATATTTTGTAACATCTCTATATTCATATTGTATACTACAATATAGCTTTACATCAAACAGACATAAACATTTTTATGCTAAAATAACACATTTATTATCGTGCTGCTTTTTCCATTCACCCATCCATCCATCTATTTGTACATTTATCTAACAATTCACACAACCAAGAGTTATGATCGTTTTGGTGTTGTTATAGCAATATGTGTAGTGTAGATGATATAAAAAATGAATATGAAAGGAAGAATGAAAGGAAGAATATTATTATCAACCTGATGTGCGCTATAATAAAAAAAGTTTTTCATGATTTTCTTCTTCTTCTTCCTTTACATTTATCTAAAAGAAATGCAATTTTTGATGGCAAACATTCTTTTCATATCAAAAAAAAACTTCTCGCCAACAAATAAAAAACGATTTATGTCTGCTATGCTATTGTTAGTACCTTTGCACGCATATATATATAAAGATACTTTAAATTATATTACGCATGATAAAAGAGGAATCATTCATTATGGGCAATTTCCCTCTTTTTTATTACAACTGCTTTCTTATCAATCTCTGGGAAATGACCATTAGATTTGTGCTCTGTCAGCATGTCATGATGAATATTTGGTTGGAATTTTGATTATAGTATCATTGAAAATGATACTTTTATTGCAGGATTCTATGTTAAAATTAACGATTCTCATTTTTATGAATAAAAAAATTTCTTATACAACGGTTTATTTAAATTTGAAAATTATATGTAGAAGTTGGGTTTAAGAAGCAAAAATGTGAGAAAATTTATGTTTAGGCAGATTTTCTAAAATTCTATTAATTGGTTCCTCTAAAGCGCTCTTATAAATCTTAATATTCACGAATTTGAAGTCAAAGGTATTTATAAGTTTTCAAAATCTTAATTTTATAGCTTGGTAAGATCAATAAGCTTTTTAGGTTAAGTTTTTGTTTACAAACAATATAAATTTTCAAAATTTATATTTTCATAATTTCATGCAATGTTCTGTTCATAATCTTAATGTTTTCATTCTAAACGCCATAAACTTCAATAACTTAAAGATCCAAAAATATTTAAATTGATGGAAAATTCATAATGCAGAAATTTGAATATTTTCTTAAATTTTTTAAACATTCAATTTCCAACACACAGAAAACCTTTAAATTTCAACCTCAATGATGAAATATCTTCTTAACCTTTATGCAAATTTCAATTTGGAAGTTCTTAAATCTAAAAAGAAATGATTGCTGAAAGATTGTCTATTCTACTTAAGATTTAAATCAGTGTGATGAAGAATGCTTCATTAATCTTAATTGTATACTTGTTTTTACATTTGAAAATAGACTCTCGTGTCAGACGTAAACAATTTTTCATCAGCTTTTTGTGCATTTATTCATCAATTAAATAAGAAACTCTTTAAACAATCTTTTGTGACTTTGTGTATAAATTTTTAGCATTTCAATTACAATAATTGGTCATTATGAAATACAACAAGAATCAATGTCTGAGATAAATTTAGCATCTGTAGTTTCGTGTATAGACATCATATATCAACTTCAGAATTGGTCAATTTTATTCGATAAACTGACAGCCAAAATTACCGAAAATGAAATAAAGTCAAATTAAATTGTTTTTATTGTATTTTTTGGATCGATGTTAATAGGAAAAAAATGCGCCAAAATACTTTATGGCCCAACAGAGATTCCGATAAATTTTCTCTCCTATTCTTTAGAAAAAAATTTTCCCCAAAATTCCATTTCGTCCTACTTCGTTCATGACATTATCGATGGGCATGTAATAAAATAAATGAGATTTATGTAGAAGCGGAAAGGATTTAAATATGAGGCTATTATGTATTATAGGCCATGAAATTGCAGAAAATCAGTTTGGGCCGGTTCTTGCTGATTTCCTTTGTTTATTTATGCCATTTTTTTCTCCCAGTCCATCTATCTACAAATTTGTATCTACTTATTTTATTTGTGAACAAAACACAAGCTCATAATCTCAATTTATCATTGGAAACTTTTTTTTGTTCCTTAGCGCCTTTTTTATGCTTCCGACAAAGCACACAACAGCATGAGAGAACATACCTTTCATGTAAGTGGGCAAAAAAAGAATTTCAACTTTTTTTTCTATGACTTAATCTTCTTCTTCTTCCATTACGTACTTAAGTGAGCTTTAAGAATGAAAAGAAATAAATTGAAGATGTTAGGGACGACTAAAGGAGGGGTTCGTTCCAATTGAAATGAACGATTCACCGCAGGGAATTGGGATTCGTTAAGTGAAAGGTATAAACATCATCAAGAGGATATAATAATAAAGAAAATTTAACTTTTTTTGTAACTCTCAATTACAAGAGTGAGGCAAAGTTCATGACTTGTAGAAAAACTCTTGGGAGATGCTTATTGCATCAACATTCACAAGCATATGTCTGCAACTACTCATTATATTTATGACATTAGTGTAAATTCCTCATCAACAGCCCTGCATCAAAATGTTCACTATAATTAGCTCTGCATCCGGTGACAAACAAAAAAAAAATCCTGATAGTTGTTGTTGGCATGTATATCCATGCTGTTTTTCTACATACTACACGTAGACTAATGATATTAACTACCTACGGAAAACGGAAGGAATTCCAATAAGCACCATTTGTACATCTCTAACATTGATGGTGCTTTCGACTCTACTCATGCTTTTATGGCACATTCGCACCAAACAAAAGTACCATGAATTTTGTATTGACTGACTGGATGTTATTGTAGATAATAATAAGTATTCATATGGACTTTTTGGAATCAAATGTCTCTTAAAATTAAAGGTTTAGAAAATTGAGTAAAAATTCTGAGCTTTAAATTAATTAAGAATCTCAAAAGACATAAGGAATCGTTCACTTATGATGTCAAATTTTTTTGGGGGAGGTCTGAGACTGTGTGAAAGTTTTAAACAATAAAATTTTTTGAATGAAAACTTTGTGACAGAGGGGAAGGAGGGGGGTCTAAAAATCTCATAAGTGAACAGCCCCTAACTCATTCCCAACATTACGATTTCATTAATTTTAATATCTCACAGTCATTGCCAAAAGTATTTCTTAAACTGTCCCTAGAGAGTATCCTCTAATTATGAAGTCAGAAACACTTCAGTTTTAAGCTATTAAAAAGGGAATAGCAAGATGATTGTTAAGGGGAAGCACAGTATCTTCTGAACATTTTCTTGCTCGTGGCACTCTTTGTAAGTTAAAGTTCTTAATGACACACCAAAATCTGTCAGAATGTATCCTCAAAATTGAGATTCATGACCTTTTTTGCAGTTGACAGCTTGCCGTAAGTTATAAATGAATCAGTTCAGCGACAGACAAATTTTTTGATGGTTTGGCACCTGATATTTTACATCTTGTTTGTTTACTAAGGGTCTTCGGTTTTAATAATTGTTTTCTTCTAAAAATATTTTTTTCAAATTGAATTTTTTAAAGAATAGATTTGTGTATCTTAAACTTTTGACCTCTTTCGACCAAAAAAAATTAACTAAATATTTTTGTCAAATTTAAAAACAAATTTAGACACAAAAAAAATCAATTCAAAAAGATGTCCCCCTAGTCAAACGATTTTTTTTTTTTTGTAGAACCAAATGCGCTTTTAACATGCAATTTTCAATTCCAGCACATTAAAAAATATTTTCTTCCTCCTCCTTAAATGTTATTCAAGTTGTTGAAGATATGCAGATACGACAAGTTCATACATCATTTCTACAAATGTTCTGTGATGCTTCAGTTCAAACAATTTTAAATAGGAAATTTAATATTCTTCAATTTAATTATGGATTTTTTTTTAAACTTTGGAAATCTTAACATTAAAAAAGTGTATAATTGAACATGCATTTGATTTAAGGTACGTAATTAATTTCAGAGACATTAGAAACATGGAATTTTATGCGCAATTCTAATGTTGGAATTTAAAAAATTCATTTTGTTGAATAAATGTGTATTAACGAGAAGATTTTTTTATCATTATTTATTTAAATTAAAATGGGATGATGTCAGTCTTGACATCAAATTGACATCTTCTTCTTCATGCTATGAAGTAGGTAATAGATCTGATAAATAAAAAGAAGAGCAAAAAAAGGTCAAAGGACGAAAAAAATTTTTCTATGAATATAACTAACATTAAATGTTGACTACAGATGAAAGGAAGTATACTTAATACTCAAAAAAGGATGTAAAAGCCTTGCCACTTGATTGCCCAATGACATGGTTTTATGGAAAATATTTTAAAGATTTTATAGAATCAAGTTTGGTCTAATTATGTGAAAATTTAAACATCTAAAAACTTTATGAGGATATTTCAACTACTTCCATTTTCTTTTTTTATGTTCTGATCCTTGCCCTTTCTGAATTGACCAATCAATCAAAATGAGAAAAAAAAATCTACACAGAATCATGTTCTAAAATTGTTTGATTAGGGCACAATATCATCACATTAAAGTCTGCAATTTTCCAGAACATTTCAATCCTTCATCAAATGTAGACGAAATAAAGTTATAGATTAGTAATATATCCATTAAAATCTGAATCAATCTGTTATGGCTTATTAAATCTAACGAGAGATTCCACAAGATTATGTTTTGGACTATCACTAATAAATTAATTCCAAATTACGGAAATGTGCAGAGAGTATGACAAGAATGTATATACATTTTGTGTGGATAAATACCAGCTTTGTAAATCTGGTATTCATGAAATAAGTCAGGTGGAAAAGTTCCACCTTGTAGACATTATTTTGTGTGATAGAAAATAAGAAGAATTGATTTTACCTTTTTTT
Source organism: Chironomus striatipennis (assembly GCA_026123125.1). NCBI lineage: Eukaryota > Metazoa > Arthropoda > Insecta > Diptera > Chironomidae > Chironomus > Chironomus striatipennis. Next base: position 32,747,894 of record CM047394.1, read on the forward strand.
CTCTATCGACAGTAAGAGTAGGCAAAGCTGCACTAATATCATTTCTAAATTCTTTACACATGTTCATTTTGGGAATTTAACAAATAAATGAGCAAAGTTTTTAAAACGATAAATTTGGAATTGAAAAGAAGATAATGTAGTTTTGCTGTTTTTACTGAAATTTATGTATATCATGTATTAAAGCAAAGAACTAAATTTAGACTAATTAATCTTCAAGTTTATTTTAAATTATTTATATCAAAAATGCAGGAACGGTGATTTTATATTTGAATTTTATTTGATTTTTTAAAATTACCTAGTTGTTTTCCCTTTCATAATTAAATTTAGTTTGTTTTCAATTCTCTTTTAGTAAACATCTCAATTTATTCATTTGCTTCTAAGAAACCTTACGGATATTATTAAACATCCTCATTAGATTAATTTTATTTATTTTATTGTATATTTACATATCTAGATTTAATATAATCCAACGATTTAACAAAATTTAACAAATTCAAAACTTCAAACATTTTAATGTTCAGAATTAAGCTAATATAAATCCAAACCTTACACAGAATCTCCGAATACATTAAGAGTAAACTTGCGAAATAAACAAACACAAAAGAGCATATAAAAGGATATCATAAAGTCATTTTTAACAAGATGTGAATAGACATTGAGTTCCATTCAAGAATCTTAACAAAAGCTTTTCAACGAAACTTCATTCTGCTACATCATTTAAGCTACAAGCAGAAATAAGCTTCATTAATAGTCACTTAAACTGATGAAGCATTTTTAAAAGCTTTTCTCATTTTTCATAGTTGAACATGCACAATAAAAACGAAATTCTGGGAACTTGAAACAATGACAAAAGTGCCACTCTATATCTCTTAATGTTCATTGTCAGACTCAACAATGATTAAACTATTCTCAATGTAAAATTATTTCTCCTCCCTTCATTGAGGAACAAAGGAATTGAATGACATGAACAAATTCAGAATGTCAATTTAATTAAGGTCCAACAATGAAATTATTTGACCGATTGCATCCAGATTTTTCATGTACTTGAACATTATTTTCAATTTGTTCATTTTCATACATGTTGACTTTTACGTATATCCGTATATCGTACTACATATGTAAGGTATGGGAGCTAAAATTATATCATGCTCATGTCGATAACAAGATTGTTTCTATTTATGCGAGAGGTAGCTGTGCTAGATTACATTGTATGTAGCATAAAGCACAGTCAACCTACATATTTACTCCATAAAGCTCACAATAAAGTAAAAGAAGCTCTACAAAACTGCGTTTGTCGACGACGACAATAAAATTCATTAAAAAAGTGTTGGGATGTAAAGTCGCAAATGGATCGCAACGGATGCGTCTAAAAATAAAAAAATTGTAAAAGAATTCGTGGGACACAGGTGAGGATGCGTAGGATGTCTTTGAATTTTTCACTGACAATGGATACAAAAAAATACACAAAAAGGAAAAGAAAATCTCAGAACTGAGTATTGTTGTGATTTTTAGAGAGTGTCTCCTCTCTTCCTGTGTCTCAACTTTCTCTCTCGAGCTTTTGTAGATGCATAGCTAAAAAGTCGTCAAAGAAAAATCCCCGAAAACTGGTGAATCCCTACAATAATTTTTTTTGTAGACATTTAACATCGGAGTTTGTTGTTTTGATGTACTTGACATTGAAAGCCATGCTTTCGAGCACTACTCAACAATGAACTGTGCATGCGCGAGAAAATGAGAAAATATAGGAATTAAAAGATGTGAAGCAAAGGAACAAATACACACAATGAAATCTCGAAAAGTCCTTTTCAGTTTCATTTGCGGCTCCTCTCAGTATGCAAGGGAGAGAAAGATCAGAAGTATGTAAAATTTAAAACTGCACAATAAAAAATTTTCAATAAACTTCTAAAAAATAAAAAAGGAGGACAAGAAAAAGTTTCTTTTTAATTTTTGCATTCCTTTGCCTTATTTGAAGAAAAGTAAACTTCAAAGCTTGTGTCAATATTAAAAAAAGGTTCCAAAGCCTAGCTTTTGTGCTTTTTAGTGTGTATTGCTCAAAATAATTTTTTTTTTTCGTGTTCTTGTGATATTAAGAAAAAGAAAAGCAGTTCATTTTGTGATTTTCAAGTGTACAAAAAATAATATAAAATAATAAATCGGAAAAATGCAAACATCTATCGGAATGTATGAAGTGACGCAACATGACGAGCCGAAAAAGTTAAAATCTTTTTTAATCTATAACTTTTTTCATTTTCATTCTACATCTAGAAAAAAAAATATTTTTTTTTCGCATTACTCATTTTCATCTATCCAACTATCCTACGCTCTCGCTCTTTTTTGCTCTTCATCTACACTTTTTTTTTGCATTGGAAGCGCCCATCCTGTCGTATGAAATGTTTTGTGACCTTGTAGCTTGGAAGCATTTTATATATATGTATATATAAAAAAAATTCATGAATGTGCATCAGAAATCTTTATTGCCATACCAATCAATATTCAATTGAAATTTTCATGTACAGCTTTTTGATGTTAATGGCAAAAATTTATGCATTTTTTGGAAATGTTGAACAGTTTCAGCATGTGTCATGTACCTAAAAAATTATTTTTTTTTTGTTGTTTATTTGCTTTACAAAAATTGTTTATTTTTATTTTTATGAACATAATTTTTTTTGCTGTTCTCCTTTTTTTGCGCATGATGATAAATGCACCATCATAACCAATTCGGCCCATCCAAACGGCATGAAGAAAAGTTGTTCATTTAAAATTTATAATCATTTTACCTCACTTGGTTTCCACAAAATTTACCATACATCTATAGACAAAATTCATATTTTTTACCACATGTGCCGTTTTTTTCTTTCTTTCTCCGTCATGAAACCGCCCTTAAATATTCGATTTTTCGCCATGCTCTTCCTGGATATACACGTTCTCACAAAAAAAATGAAAGAAATAATCACAATCTCTAGAATGCTATATAACATGTGCGTCTGTATGTGTAGTGCTCTGTGTGATAAGTGGAGCAACTTTTTCACATGATATTTATGCACACATTACCTCAACAGCAAGCAAGCAGTACCAGCAATAATAATAATCATGATTTTTTACTCTAAAATGTAAAAAAATTATTTTCTTGCCTTTTGAGCATATTTACATATACGGGGGTAAATCTGTAGCTACAAAGGTAACATACTCTTAAATTAACAATTTTACGATGAAAAAATAAAGCCTTAATATTTACCAAGTGAGAATTTTATGAGTCTCTTGCCAATGCAATTCTAAAATTCAAGGTTATGCTATGATAGGAGATGAGTGTTTATGTAAGGATATTTTTATTTCTGCTCATGTTATTATACTCATCCTGACCTAACAAAGTTGCAGCAGTACTTGAATTTAATTACAAGTAATATCATGAATATGTAACTTTATTAAATCAAAGTAAAGTTTTACCTGGACTGCAAAAGTTTTTTAAACTGCGTAGAATAATGCTCAAAATATGTCATAAATTTGTAGACTTTCATCCTTGATAGTAAACGGATGAGCAATTTAATATAAGTCATGGAGAGAATTTTGTAGAACTTTACGTGAATGTGGGTCACATTTAGCCTAGTCTCTTTTGCTTTTCTCTTCATTTGAATTTTGTGCTGTGATTCTAAACTTATACAACCTTAATAGTTCAGTAATTATGGATTTTTTTCGAAGTTTTTTAATTATAGACATGTGCTGGATTACTAAGTGGATGACTTTAAATGATGTTTAATAAAATAGAAGTTTTAGTATTATGGGAAAATGGCACCTGGAAAATTGAGTCATATGCAGTAAATAAGTTATAATATCTTTGAAAGTGTACATACAAAATTCAAAGATTTACTACATTGTTATTCATCTTTATACTGCTTTATACATAAAATTTTGCTTTCTTGTATATCCTTTGTTAGCACATAATTGATTTTCTGAAAGTATGAAGCTTAAACCTAAATACTAAGCTAATTCAACTTAATCAAAACTGAAGAAAAAATGCAAAATTTCATTTTTGGTAACGGCCATTTTGTACTAAAATGATGAGTACTAAAAAGTCGCCATTTTGGTTTTTTTTAGCAATTAGATACAAAGATTTTTCAAGAAAATATAGAAATTAATTTTCATAACCTCACTTTTAGTTCTCATCGTTAATGAACAATTCCCACAAAACATAGCGTGGCAGATCCACATCATTTTAAAATTCCCTAAAAAAATTAATTTTTCATGAAATAATTACAAAAGAATTTAAATTCTTGTTCTTTTTCAAAACAACTTTATACAATAAGTCCTTAACAACATTTTAAGTATAACCAAAGTAGCCCCATTGAAAAAACATACATATGGCTATTAAAAGTTTTGTTTTAATACAAAAAGGCTTCCTAAATTATAAAGCACAATGAAAATTGGTACGTTTTATAATGACGTGCTAAACAAGTTTCGAAGTAATTAAATTTGCTTTAACCTCTTCTTCTTTCCCTCAATTTCCATTGAAATCAACCTAAAACGCAATTGAAGGAAGTACCGGAGAAAAAACGTAATGGTTCTTTTGTTTTAATTACGCGAAATAAAATATTTAATGATTGTATTTTGGCAATGGACAGCATCTAATTTTGTTAAGTAATACAATGTAATTTTGGAATTCAAGTGCTGCATTAAAAAATAAGCAGCTTCTAAGCAGACTTCTGTGGAAAAAAAAGTATCATTAAAATTGTATTTGAGGATGGAATGAATGCATGGAATACTCGAAGCAATATTCTCACTCGTAAATGTGCCTCATAATTCCAAATACGTTCTTTGCCTTCTTTATATGCATAAAGGCACAAGAAGTAGCAAACATCTCGCGGAAATTGTGCAATTACATGTTCTTAAGCGGAAGACATAAGAACGATATGAAGGAAGAACATTCCTTAAGGCTATTATGGTTATATGTATCTTTATATTTACGTATGTACTCTTTTTTGAATAAATTGCACCCATAGAAAAAAATTAACAATGAATAGTTGTTTTGTATGAAAATTTTAACAATGCTATAGTTAAAATAGCGTTAACGATGAAATTGTTAAATTTTAACAATGGTCATTGTAATTTTTTTCGCCAACAATCAAATTGTAAAATTTAACAATAATTATTGTTAAATATTTTTCTGAGGAAAAAAATGGTCACCCATCCAATCACTAAATAGGTTGAGCGTTGCTTAACTTTCGAAGTCCTATGAAAATCCTCTGGTCCGCTGCTTGTATTTTTTTATTTTAATTATTATTGCTAAATCAACTATTTGAAATGAGCATTTTTTATCTAAAATTTAAATTTCATTTGTCTAAAATAAATGTTTTAATTTTTTAGTAAGAATTAAATGAATAAAAATAAATAAAATCAGGAAATTCAAAAAATTTTGGATGAAATTTTAAGTTTTAAATTTTTTATCGCGATTTTTCGGAAATTAAAATCGTAGATAAATAAAAGCCTATTTATTAGTTCATTTTAATTAAATTTCAAGTTTAAATACTCAAGATTTTTAAAGTTTTTTAAAAATACATATTAACAATGACCATTGTAAAATCAACAATCACCATTGTTGATTAACAATGTCATTGTTGTTTCATAGTAAATACAAATTTAACGATAGTATAGTTAATTTTTTTTTTCTTCATACAAATTTAACAACTTCATTGTTAACTAAAATTTACTATGAAGTAACAATGAAAAATGTTAAATTTTTTTTATGAGTGTGTGTACCATTAAATACACATGTGAGGGAACTGAATAATCCAGTTACATATTTGATTCCGACATTTTTTTTTCCTTTCAAAACTTTAAATTATTCAAAAAATACCAGGAAGTTCTCCCACATTTGCCCTAAAAACGTAAAAAGCACAAATCAAATTTTCAATACTTTGCTTCCGCATTTATGCAAAGGAACGGACTGAAGCATTTCCATATTATCTTATGCAAACGTTCCATTTATAAAAATACTTTTCTTCCCTTTTCTTTGTTTTTCTTTCTTTCCCTCTGATTGATAAGGAAGGAGAGAGATTGTATAAAATTTTTATCGTAACCTTACTGTCGCACAATTGCGTTAGGAACCAACCTTTTTGTGTTATGTATTTAACAATTGTATGCAAAACATAGAAAAGGGCAAATAAACCCTTCAATATATATCTTTGGAATGTATACGGAAGGAAGCTTCAATGTATTTTCTTAACACAATGAAAAGCTCGTAACTTATGAACTTTCTTATAGACACAAACATCCTTTGCTACCTAGCAATAAATATGGATGAAATTATTGTGTCTAAATTTAGTATTAAGGTTAAATTTTTAATGTTTTAATATATAGACTTTTGAGTTTGAGTCGGACCTTTAATTTAAGTCAAATGTATATGTTTAGGTCTTAAAGTATGGGATTATATAAATTATGGTTTATACAAAATTGATATAAACTAATTCGAAGACAAAATTTCATGAAAATGATCTTTAGCTATTAAAATCACTATAACGATCATTTTATTTTTGAATTTTTCTAAAAACTGGTATTAATTAGGTGATTTCCCCTGTTTATAGTTGTTATTCCCCTTTATAGAAAAATTTAGTTTGGTTTCAACTCTCTATCAATAAACATCTCAAATTTATTCTTTTTCAAGCTTTTTTCTTGTTATTAAGCATCACAAGTATTATATTCATATTATCATGCTAAGCTTCAAACGTTTAAAGTCTTTAAAACTCAATCCATACTTTCTACCTTTACTTCTTTCCTATTTAATTCACATTCACGACAACTTTTATTATCTTGACAAATGTTATGTCGATAAGAAATTGTGAACATAAAATCGGGGATTTTTACTCTTTTAAGCATTGTTCCTCGCTAAGGATTTGAATATTTTACATTCACAGAACGAGACCCGAAGGTTCTGAATTTTTAAGATCACCAAACCATCTACATTTCCAAATCATAATTGACAATTCTGACGAGTTTTTTGACACATAATGAAAAATGGTTTTGAAGGCTATAGCAGAGCAAAAACTGCTTTTTTATTTGATATTGGATCGATAAAAGGGATGAAACAATCTCATGAAAAATTATAAATGATTGGGTCGAAGCCTTAATAATTTGTGATTTAACTTGGATGCGATGCGTACGTGGAATATTAAGAGCGAAATTTCTAGTCTTTCAGTTACAACAATTGGGATTTATTATTAACTTTGGTTCAGTTCATTTTAGACTGACTGAAAACGTGAGAATTTAGTAAATTACAAAAATTTACTTTAAGGACTGGCTTAATATTGATTGAATGCTAACACTTCTCGATAGAGATATTGTCCGTTATTTCGTACAAAAATTTGAATTTGAATGCTGTATGTGTACGAAAAATTTACACTAACACAAATGCAATGCAAATTTTGGATTTGTCATTTTTAGAATAAATGTATTATTTTTCATTTCCATAAAGGTTTATCTATAGAGTTTTAAAGGTATTCTATCAATTCAAGCGTAAAAATGTTCTTTAAAAACTCAAATATTGAGTTAAAATCGCAAATCAATTCTGATTGGTTCATTTGCTAACATCACTAATACAAGTGTACACACACACCATGATAATAAAATAAATTTTAATTCTGTTAATTTAATTAAAATTCCTAATAGTTGGTACATTTTAAATAGGCTTATTTAATAGCGAAATAGATTTTCTATCGAAAAAATCAATTGTAACATTACTTTAATAAACAGAAATTAAGATTTCATCGAATTTTTCTTATAAAGATTTAACGGACAAGTTGTACTAAAATAAGGCGTACTAAAAATCCTTATTTCAAATTTTGTACTAAAATAAGGAAAACCGTTACGTATTGAGAAGTGTTGGATTGAATGTTGAGGAAATGTGTGCATTAGCTTTAAACTTTCATGCTTTAGGCAATTTCATTACATTTAGAAGCATCTCAATGTTAGCTATAGAGCATGGCTTGTTTCTTTTTCATTTGGGCGGATTTTTTTCTTCTCATAAGTTCATCGTTAATCTTGAAAAATTCGTCACAGTCACTGCCGAAAATTATAATTCCAGCAATCTCCATTAACTTTTTCTCATCGAATGCTGATTTTTTTATTATCGACACGTCACAATTTCGTTGATTCATTGAAAAATTACGCAAGACATGAAATTTAAATTGAAATAAATGAACCTCCAGCATATCATTAATGTTCATTCATGCCAAACACATATGTGTAGTTCGTTAAATAATTGTCACACAATGTAGAATAATAATAAATCGTATAAGATTGTTCATCCTAGCATGGCATTTGAAAATTTATTGAATTAAGTTTTCTATCTCTTTTTTTTTTGGAAATGAAAGCAAAAATTGCGGTAAAATAAAAGTTTTTGGATGTAGCTTCCGATTTTGTTCATAAATATAGACATATAACCAGTAGTATGAAAGACTCTCTAGAGAAGTTTTAAAGTATCTGCAAACTATCAATTTTTTTGTAGATGTGAAATATTTTTTTTTTTTTGAGCTTTTAAAAGCTTTTCATGCATTTCAATGCTCTCTGTCGCACTTGACCTTTAAAAATTGCGAAGAGAATTTCTAAATTAAAAAATATGAACATGACTCATGACATACATCCCTAATGTACAATTTTTTGATAGATCAGAGGTTAATTTTCACATTTTCACACATTTTATCAAGCATTTGGAATGAAATCAGACAGCTCAGCATTAATTAATTGAATGGCCTATAAGAGATTTAAGCCAAAGTAAAAATTACACAATTGTTCCAGATACTTTTTTAAGAACTGTCCTGATTTTGATATTAAAAAAAATCAATGGAATCTTCGTCTGAAATGACTTTTATCTTTTCTTTAGCTATGGCATTCAACTGTCAAAACAGCCTGCAGTAAAATGTTTTATTTGCTCTGCAGGTTCTTCGTCTCCATTAAGGAACACGTCCAATTTTTATTACTCACAAATCGTTTATCAGAATCGAGCCAAAAAATTAAGAAGCCACGTATGTAGATTGACGCTCTTGATTTCTAGATAAACTTAATTCCTCACCTGTTATTTTCTCTCATAAATAATAATAACAAAAAAATATTATCGTGTTATTTTTGGACAGAACATGACACACTGAATGAATATTTGAATAAAAAGCAATTAAACTTTTTAATAATAATTGTAGACGAATAAATAATTGTTTAACCGGATGTAGTTTAGTACTATTTTAGGTTAAGTTCTTATAGTCATTAAGAGCGCATTTTTTCTAATGTATGGATGCTTTGCTGCATAGCGCAATTGATGCTATTGAAATATTTGCATTCTTCATTGTTTTTATTCTCCTTTCGAGTGCTATTCACTTGAGAGAGAATACAGGATGAATTGAGTAATGATTATGACACCTCCAGAAAATCTGTCACAGCATATTATAAAATAATTCAAGTATCATTCTTCAACGTGATGGAAATAAATGCAAATTCCATGTTTAAGTTCCATTTGAATGACTTAAACCAGCTTACGCGTTATAAGAAACAAGCATAAATAAAGCTTTTCTCGAAGCAATGAGTTCCTCGCTTCCGATATTAAAAATATTTTTTAAATTTTGTTACATTTAGATGAGCAATTTTTTGGTACATTGATAGCGATAAAATGGTAATGATGTTGCCAAAAAATTAGCTATTTATTATACATAAATTGAAATCTTAATTTACATATTCCACGAGCGTGTGGACTGATTAAATTGGCAATAAAAAATAATGTATGATATACAATTCGAAAAATGTCCTTTTTTGCGTCATAAATCTTTATTGACAAACATTTCAAGTTCAGAATTTTTTGATTTTCGTAAAGTTTTCCATTCAAATGAGCTTTATTATTGTCGTATTAATGATCTTTCGATGCCAAATGGATTGAATTATATGATTTGAAAGATCCAGAGCAACTTCAGTAGCCAAAAAGTGCAAAAATTTGAATTTATCAAAATTAACCTCAATTTTAAATTTCTTATAAAAATAAGACAAAAGTAACTCATAGACACAGAAATTTTACAGACCATTCACAATAAATCAAACCTAAAAAAGACAAAGCACTGATAATAACGCCTATTATTATTTCTAACGAGAATAATCACATTTTCACATCACAATTGGTGTCAAAAGTTTATGTTTACTGCTACTCTATTTATCTAGCTTTTATCATGCCCATGAGCGAAATTGCTCTTTAATTGCTTTATCGGAAAGTTTTGTTCTAAACAATAAGAATTAAAATAATGATAATTTTTTATCGCAATTGAATGGTTAATTTATGAAAATTATTCAAGAATTATTTTCAAATGCCATGGAAGGTTTAACAGCAACAGAAGAAAATTGTACGATTTCAGTATATAAATATAGCGATAATAACCATCATAGCAATAACATTTCCATTTTGTTTGTGTATCTAAAAGTAACAATATAAAAAAATAATCATTTGTTCTTCATAAAGCTCCTGAAGCTCGTTATTTAATCCACAAAAAAAAAATACTATTTCATTCCTTTTTTCCACAACGATAAAAATGGATAGGAAAAACATGGTTACGAGACTGTGGAAAGGACTGAGTTCGGGCTTAAAGACTGAAGACATTGCTAGCTTGCACATCTCACAATGGCAAAGTCACAAAAAGGTTTTACTGCTCTACTTGCTTTATCGCTGGATCTGTGCCATAATTTTCCTAACCATGATCGTGTGCTCCGTCATCGAAATCGGAAGAGGTGGAGAAAAGTTTGACAACCATTATGCAAAATGGTGGATCTATCTGACACATTGGACTGTTTTGATTTGTGTTTTACAGGTACATTATATCCATATCCAAAAAAGAAAAAAAAAGCCTTTTTTTGTTATTGACGAGGATATTGTGGCACAAAAAGCCGCTTTTTGATTAAATTATGTTCTTGTGTTTAACATAAAAAGACAATATATCTACAGTCGATAATTGACGACGATGTAAAGTTTGTTATTTATAGCATCTAATTTATTCCTCATACTCATTCTCATTTCTTTAATAGGGCTGGCTCGCCGCTGTAATTTGCACGAAGGCTTTAATGGATAATAATCGCGATTATGAGTTCGTATTGCAGACAAAAGTTGGCTATGTACAGCAATTTTATTGGATTTGTTATTCTGTTGGAACCGTTTATGCATTTATTGTGTACGTTTCTTATTATTCTCGCTCGCAAAAGAAAAGATATATATGGATGTGCTTATGCAAAAAGTATAGTTTCTCAAATTTTCTTCTTCCTCTTTTATCGAGCGACAATTTTCTCTATTAAATTTCAGCATGGCTGACTTTTTAAATCAATGAAGCATAGTCGACTCCAATAATAGACTTCTTTTTCGATATTGTGACATCAATTTCGAATAATTTCGAAGAATGTTTGTTTACATTCTCACTTCGTAACTTTGTGTCTAAAATTTTACTAAATTTGATACTCATTGTTTCTCTGAATGCATAAAAAGTGCTTAATAGCTGCGAGGAAAGCACTTAAAAATACTTTTGTCTGTCAAAACAGCATAAAAAGTTCGAAAATTGAATTTTTTAAATTCTAAAATTTTTGTAAACAAAAGTATGAAAACCAAAATTCGAAAAAATTCAATTTAAAAAAAAAACGTTTTTTTTTTGTATGTTAATCTCATCAGTAAGTCAAAGCTGGTTTGTGGTGAGAATATTCCGTTTCAAAGGAACTTTGCTTTTTGTATCCGTACACGTCCGTTCATCATGTCCTGCTCTATTTTACCTTATTAATTATTCTCTAATTTTAATTTTAGGACGTTCTTGTACTGGACAACTGTTTATGATCCAGGTAATTTGAATATTCAACATACCCAAAAAGTACATGTAATTTAGATGTTTCAATGGTTTTTCCTTCTTTATACTCTTTGTAGAGGTTGACACATTCGACTTGATAAATTTTTTCGTACATTCTGTTTTGGCTGTAATAATGTTTGCTGACTTGTTGCTGGTCGGGCATCCGGTGAGAATGGATCCAGATTTATATTTCTCAAGTATGTTCATTATAAAAATATTTTTTTAGTCCAAAAAGCAACCTTCCTAATTTAATTTTATGTATCACAACCTTTTTTTCTCAATCTTTCATTATAGCTGGATTGGGATTGGCTTATTCAATTTTTTCATTAGTTTACTACTTATGTGGTGGAACGGATCGTCAAAATGACACCGTCATTTATCCTTTAGTGAATTGGGAGAAGCCTGGAAAGACAATTGTCGTTTGCGTTGGTGCAATATTCTTTGTTGTTATCGTTCATATTTTATGTTGCTGCGTATGCAAGATACGATACCTTATACATAAGAAAATCTTTGTAAAGAAGGAGAAAAAGTTGAATACATGCAAGGAGCATGCGAAGATGTTAAGTGAACAAAAGGATTTCACTATTCCGTCAGTATTAGACTTGAAATAATTTAATTAATAACTTTACTAGCAATTACGAAAAAAAAATTGAAAAAAAAAAACAAAACGAGATATAAAGAAACAACATTAATTAAATTAAAAAATTCATTTCTTAGTAACAAATCAAAATTTTATACATTTTAAAAACGACATAAAAATTTGGAATTTAGTGGATGATTGGTTAACAATTAACAAAAAAAAAAGTTTTCTTAGGATTAAAAAAAAAATGTTTGAAAATTGCTCAAAAATCAAAATTCAAAAGTATTTTTAGTTTGTGATGCAGCAATAAGGCATAAATACCTACTTAATATATAATTAACTATCGCAATTCGAAGACAATTTTTTATTTTGGAAGGAAAGAGGCGAGGTCAGTTTTCGGGATATTTCTAAGAAGAATTTATAGATGAATTTAAAAGTTACAATTTTTTTTGGATTAAAAATCGTGAGGGCCATGAAGCAAATCTTTAAGATTTTCGAGTATTTAATACTCTTGACAATTTATTATTGAATCGTCGATTAACAATTTATTATGACTCTTATCACAAGCTGTTGTTGTTTCTTAAGATTTCAAGGCAAACTCAAAGGCTCACAAAAATACTTTTTTCAAAGAACTTTGTTTTGATCCAAATTGCCTAATTCCAAGAAAAACAAACACAAATTGATCTTAATGTAGCAAAATGTTCTTTGATTTATCAAACAATTCACAAGAAAATCCTCAAATGTCATTACTACACAAAACGAATGCCAAATTACATACCATATACATGACATAATTTTCTTTTCTTGTTTTTTTGATGTTGATGATGAAAAAAGTCTGGTAAAATCTAAAGTATTGTGTCACTTACTTTTAAATAACAAGATTTGTTATCAATCTGCTATACTTTATGGTTTACAAAATACGTAATGGAATGAATTTTGTTTAGAGAATTCAAAATGTTACAGTTCCTAGTATGTTATGCTTTAACAGTGTATTCCAAACTGCAAGTAACCAAAACTTTAATGAGGGGTCTAGAGGTGATAAACTGGGGGTGATAAACTGTTTAAAAACAGCTTTGAGCCGTTCACTTAGTACACATAAAAAAGAAAACAATTTTTAAACCCCTCCTCCCTCGAAACGCTTGTTGAATGAAAAAATATTTTTTTGTTCGTTACAAAATCCTAGATACCTCTCCTCTACAAAGCAAAAGTACAAAGTGATCTGCCCCTTTTTAAATTTTTGGTTATTAAGAAGCAGTAAAATAGCTTAAATCAAAGATTAATAATAATTTGATGACCTAGGGGTACTCTCTACCCCTAGAGTATATACCCTAGAAATCCTAGAAACAGTATATACCCTAGAAACCCACACTTGAAGCTCATGGAAGCAATTCCCGAGAATCATACATCCAAAGATTTTAATAGTTTTAACAGGCACAAAAACATTGCTTGCTCCCCCCTATTCAAAAAGTTTCTTACTACCGACAATTCTGCTCAAATACTAGAATATCTTCAAAAAAAAAAGAAAAAAATATCCAAGGGTAAAGCTACCTCAAATCCATTGATTTTGCCAGACATGCATTTCTCCTCTAAGAATCTTAAATATGAATAAAATATTTTATTCTGTAGCTATGACTTAATCTGATGACGAAACAACACAATTCAAACTAAAAATAGCAAGCAGAGAAAATCTAAAACAGCTTTATGATGGATTTTTTTTTTCTTTCGACAGCCTTGAACCACAAATGTCCTTTTCTCAGCGACACAATCTTGATAGTCTAACTTGTGTGGCTTACAATAGAATTTACTTTCAACTCGATCAGCCATGTTAAGTGTGGATTTTATCTTTAACCCTTTAAGACTTTTGTCGATGTGAAAAAAATTCACATACACGCAATCTGAATCATTTAGCTAGAATTTTCATGGTTCCTTTCATTCGACTCTCAAGTGACTTCAAAGTGGCACAAAATCTATAAGCTTAAGAGTATCATTGAAAAGAACTCAAGTTTAAAGACTCGAAATACCATTGGTAGTCTCAAAAGGCTTTAAGGTGTAAAAAGCTCGAGCAAGCAAGTTTATTCTTGTGCCAAAGCACTGTGGAAATGCTGAGTGGAGCGGGCAAAAAACTCAAAAAGAAAAATATAAAAGATTGGCATTTCCACAATCAATAATTTTCATCTAGGGAAATTTTTTATATGGATATGAGTCATAATGTGGTTTTTCGTACGATTTCATAACATAATGTTTGAAGATTGAACCTCCTTGATATAAAAAAAAATCTTAAGACATATAAAAAAAAAAAATTGAGAAATTTAACAAAAAAAAAAAAAAAATGTTTTTAGCAAAAAAAAAAACACAAAAGCACGATAATAATAAAAAGTTATTTCTTAAGCACTTACAAAGAAAATACAAATTGTAGTAATTTTTTGCAGTACCTAACTTTATTGTGAAACAGAAAGAAAAAAAAAATATGAAACTTTTAACCTTTCAATTAGATTTAAATCTCTAAGACTTAAAAAAAACCTACAAAAAATTAAAACAAAGCAAATAATTAAAAAAAAAACACACAATTTTGATGGATGAATGGAGATGAAGAAGATGAAGCAATGACTTATTTTTGTTAAAGAATAAAAAAAGCAGGAAGATGAAGTAAATCGTGTACATTTTTAGCGCATTTTCCTCTTGGGAAAAGGACGCTATTATCCGCACTTTGTCCGTCTGTCCGTCTGTCTGTCCGTCCGTCTGTCATCGCATCTCCTCCTCAGGGTTAAGCTTTTTTGATGCGGTTTTTGGCTTAAAATGTGTGTAGTATGTCTGGCTAGAGCTGGCGAAAAAATCAGCACGAATGGTCACTTCCTCTGCTGGAACCAGCGTAAAAAGTGCCAAAATGCCATTTCTTTGTATGTGTTAGTGTGGTAAAATGCACTAAAATGTTGACTTTTCGAAACCTTAGCTGTCCTCGGTTCGAATCCCACCGATGACAAATTTTTTTTTTGTTTTTTTGATACTTTTTTGATTTCTAATGACATTAAATGTTGAATTATGTCATAATTTTCCATTTCCACAATTTTCCCGAGTTTTTCCTATGATTTTTGTTAAAATTTTCAATATTTACATACAATTTTCATAGATAATTACTTTTTTTATATTTTTTTTGTTGATATTTTAGTTGTTTAGTTTTCTATTTTCATGGATTTTTCATAATTTTTCCGGAAAATTTTGTGAAATTTGAAAAAATTTACATTTATATAAAAAATCTCATCAATATAAATAACTAAAATGTCACGCTAACATTTTATGAAAAAGAGCATCAGTGGCGTAAGTGATAGAGTGTGCGACTCCTATCATAAGAGTCATGGGTTCAAACCTAGCCCTTGACCAAATACTTTCTTGCATTTTTTTAATTCTATGTTGCATAATGTTTTTCATCCATTTTTTTCTGTCAATTTTAAATTTTTGGATAAATAAAGAATGGTTAAAGTTAAATATTTGGCTTTGTACTTTTGGGGTTTTAATTCTTTGTGTATTTACTGATCGCGGAAAATGCGCTTTCGTCGGTCACGAGTGACCACCGTTATACTTGTTAATAAATGTTAACGCTCAACAAAAATATATTTTATTTCTGATATAATACACATCGTATTATTATAAAGTAATGTAAAATTTGCCAACAAGTATAAAAAGATAATAAAGATTACTCTATATCTTCAATAAAACTTTATTTTTACGGTATTTTTTACTTCCAGCTTGGATTTTACAAGTTTAACAAAAATCTAACCTTAAAAAAAATTAAATTGACTTTTTTTCATCTTCTACTAATATTTAACGAATAAACAATGCTAAATCTTAAATGATTTGTTAAAATACCTACACAAAATTAAGCTTTCTATTTAACAGGTATAGTGGAAAATTAATGAGAAAATTTATTTTTTTTTTTAATTTTAAGTTAAAAAGTTTCCAACCCCTCTTTTTGCTCAATTTTGAAATTCTATCGAATTTTCTCGATCATTCAATAAATAATACATTATTAATATATAATACGTCATCGAAAACAATATTATAAGTTGATTTATGGAAAAGTAGCTTTTAAAATGTGTTAAAATAATTAACGGTCAAAAAATATTCAAAAATACCGACAAGTACGACATCTTTGAAATTTGTTGATCAACACAGAAAAATTAGACCAAGATATAAAGTTTGTAAAGCGACCAGCTCGGCATTATAATTTTGTTAATTCCTCAGACAACAAGCAACTCTTTAATACGACAAAATGGTTCATATTGTTAAAGACGAAGTGAGTATTGTGTTACTATTATTAAAACAGTGATTAATACAAAGAAAACAAGTGAATTAAAGGATTTAAAAGGTCTAAGAGGTTACTTGAATGATAAACAACAATTTCGAGACTGATAAAGTTCAATTACCAAGATAAGCATGTTACCAAGTGAAATTAATCGCAGTCAACTATCTAATCGATTTCATAATTAATGTAATTTTTGACTTTTTTTATTTTCTGTGAAATTTTTTCAAAATTGGATCTGTGAATCATGTTTGGACATAAAGTACAAGATTTTATCAAAAATTGCTGCCTCAAAACGGACTCAATAAATCATTTTAGTGGCTGTGAAGTAATCAGACTATTTATAATCTGGCATTTTGTCACTTTTACACATTTTTTGTGTTTATTGATTTGAGTCTCGAATAGCTTAATGCTTGCTACTTCTCAATTAAACCGCATTTTTGTTATTTCCCATACAAAAATCTGTATATGTGTGAAAATAATTGTATTTGTATATAAATACATGCTGTATGAATAATTTAACAATTTATGGCATTACCATTCTCAGCAATACTAAGATATTCATTTGTTTTCATGTATAATGGAAGGAATTAGATGACGTAATTTTCTATCTCAATGATGAATTTACTAATATCCATTTTTTTAAGGGTGATTTTAACTCACAAGTTGAACAAGCCGGTGAAAAATTGGTTGTTGTTGACTTCTTTGCAACATGGTGCGGTCCATGCAAGATGATTGCTCCAAAATTAGAAGAATTTGCCGCCAAGTATGCTGATAAAGTTGTTATTATCAAGGTTTGTAGTTAATTTCACATTAATAATGCATTTATGTATGGCATTGGAACTTTCCGTACATGACATGCAAGCTATGACTAACAATAATTAATTTTTATTGAAATGCATTTTAAGGTTGATGTTGACGAATGTGAGGAATTAGCTGTTAAATTCAACATTTCATCTATGCCAACATTCGTATTCCTCAAGAATGGACAACAAGTCGATAGCTTTTCTGGCGCCAATGGTGACAAAGTTGAGAAGACAATTCTTCAATATTCAGCATAAGTTGATCTTCTTGCCACAGTATTGTGAAAAAAATTTTAAAATTTAAAATGGAATCTAGAACTTTGGACCTTATTAGGTTCCAGTAAAGAACTTTTTAAATTAGCTTTTCTTTTTTTTTTTAATTAATTAATTAATTTATCACATTAAATTTTTAATGAAATTATTAAGTTTTCTTAATGCGCATACCAACTATATTAACAGATAATAATTCATTGTGCCTCATATTAAGGATTACTTTTTACTACACAAATTAATTGGAATTGTGTGCAGTTGAAATATTTCCGTTGAAATTTTTTCTCACTTTTTTTCTTTCACATTACATGTGCTGGATCATCAGCAATAGAGTGAATTAAATTAAAATAAAAAAAAATATTAAATAAAAAAGTTGGTAAATATTTTGTTAATCGATCAGAATTGTAATGTGAGTTAATAAAATATTCATTCTATGTCAACAACAGCCTAAATTAATGGACATGTGAAATTAGTTCGAAAATTAGCATGTTGTAGATTGATTCTTTGAAGGACAAATTATTATTATTGATTTTTATTTCAGCTGGTGTCCAGGGAAATTTCTTTTTATTTGATTTATTATCAACTTTTTACATGATTTATTGGGAACGACCTCAGAAAATTGTCATGCCAGGTCAATAATTTAAATCTCATCGGATTTAATTAAATCCAACTCATGGGGAAATAAAATCTGACGATTTAATCATCCATGGAAACCTCAATACAGTTTCAAAATGAAATAAATTCTTATCAGCACTTTTTTTTGTACGCCGCATATACACAATATATATTGACTACGTACACAATAAAACCATCTATATCTTTCGTGAAGTTTTAATTTCAGTTTATATTTAGCAGTCCGAGTCGCGTGTTCAAATTCAACATTTTTTAAAAAGCTTTATTAAATTTTTAATAATTTTTAAGTTGCACTGATCTAGTGATCATTATAATTGTTAAACATATTGCAAGGAGATGAGTCATGAAAATGGACGTAGGAAGCAAGTTCAAGTTTCGGAAAAGACTGAAATGTCTTATCTCTTAGAGAATAAATCGAACGGGTAAAGGAAGAAAAAAAAATGTGCAATTATTAAACGAAAATGTTATCAATTACGTCATAAAACATGAAATAATAGACTCTAGTAATCGATTACAAAAAGTTTATTTCCCTTACTTAAACAAAAATTATCGGCTTAGTGATTGCAATTGATGATGCGATTTAATTTTTATTTTTTGTTCTTTTATTTGCTCTGCTGCACATGTGTTGATGAAATTCAATGAAAAGTTTACAAATTAATTGTTTTGTGTGACTATCAACTTTTTTTTTTTTGTTGTTTTCCGTTTTCAATGAAAAATGTGTTACTTTGTTTGTTGATGATCAATTTGTGTTAATTAAAAGTTCTCGATAATTTATTGAATCGTGCCAACAATTTTAATTTCTGGGAACTTATTATTTTCGAGAAAGATTTGAATTTTTGAAAAACTGAAAACATTTTTAAGGGTTCTTTAAATTCGTCAATTTAAAAACATTTGTATAATTTTAACGATTTATTACAAAATTTGGTAGCTGTTGAACGGTTCTAACAGTCAAAATTCAAATTTTATTGCTTTTGTATGGTTCTAATAAAAATTTCAAATCTAAAACATTTGAATGGTTTTAACGTACAAAATTTAAATTTCTAAAACATTTGAATAGTTTTAACGAATAAAATTCAAAATTTTATAGCCGTTATATGATTTTAAAGAATAATTTAAAATTTTTATTCAACTTAAATATAAAACATTTGCATAATTTTCTTGAATTTATTCACAAATTGTAATGTTTTAAGTTAATTTCATAAATCTACAAAATTAATCATTTACAATTTTTAAAATAAACTCACAATGACTAATTAAAACGTTATTAAACAAACTCGTTTACAATCTGACGAAAATAGTTCTCAGGAAATTCCCTGACATTTAAAAAATGACTCATTTAAGTTATAAAAAAATCTTTACAGCTTTAAAATCAACAAAAATATTAAACAAAAATGTCGAAATCCAACAAAATCTGTTCGATCATGCCTGATAACCTATTCCACAATATTTTATCTAATCCAATGGAATTTTCATTGAAAATGTTATCCATTCAGTTAGAAAACTGATATCGATACAAAATTTTGTTGATATAGCTGTTAAATAATACAGTAATAAGGAGCATGTTTATAGTAAAAAGACCTTCTTTAATATTGAAATTTGATAACGCTACTCCAAGTTTTTTTTTCGTCTCCATGCTCACCATTTGGAACTAACTGAACGTAATAGACGTCAATATTTTTTGTTGTTGTTGTTATCATTATCAAGGGAAAAAAGAATGAATTTCTACAAGATAATAATTGCGGGCATGTGATGATGGAATTTTTTTTTTCGACAGCATTTTTGATGAATCAACAAACTCAATATTTTTTTTTTCATGTGGTACAGATAGAACAGAACATGTGTTTTTTATTTTCATAACATCAATTTTAGCAAATTAAATAATGATAAGGTCGGCAGTCAATAATATTTTTTTATTTCCCCAGTTAGACTTGAAGTAATTACACAAAATTAATTTTTTTTATGGAATAAAGATTAGGTAAGAGAAATTCCCAAGACGAGATGAATAAGCCGGTTTATTCAAAAGAGACAGAATGAAAAAAAAAATGGAAATAAATTTTATGTACGTCTGGTGTTCATTAGTAGGTTCAAACCATGTGATGACAATTCCATTTGTTTTTGAATATGAAAAAAAAAAAAAATTGTTGATGTATTATTCGGTAATATGCGCAATGAGAGGATGACTAAAATTTAATAATCCGAGAGAGGCACGAATAGATATCCTAAATACACACAATCAAATGAGACGTCTCTAATACATTTTTCATAATAATTTCGGTTTTCGCGCGGCGCTTGCTCAATTGAAAATGGATATATTCGCGCAATACAAACGTGTACGTTTATTTCTCCAGAATTATAAGGTATTGAATAAATCAATACATTCCCTTGAATATATATACTTATTGGATGTTATTCGTGCATTATTCGGATGATTGTGTGTAGTTGTTGTCTCATACATGAGAAAAAAGGAATGGAAACACGATTTGAATGTGAATAGTATTAAACTTTTGATCTAATTCTGTTTGTAATTGCTGGATTTGCTTGCATTTTGGTCTACTGGATCTTTTTTTTTTTTTTCAACGGTTGAATTTTTTTTTGAAATTTATGTTAAATTTTTGCGAGAAATTTTTAATTTTGAAATTTTCTTATAAGGATATTTGAAAGCTTTAACTTTTCCAAGAGAATCTAAAAAGGATTTTAAGTCATATTGAACATGAAAATATTAAGTTTAAATAGCTTAAAATCGAATTTAAGAAATTGCAAAATTTTCAAGTCCATGAAAAAAGACACCATTGACTTTGGATAAAATTAAAATTCAAATTCCAAAAAACCGTTAAATTTAAAATTCCTTTAAAACTCCATTTAAGAGCATTTAAGTATTAATTCATATCCAATAGACTATCAAGAGCTCAATAACCCCCAAGGTCGTTGAAATATGCGCTTAACAAAATCAATAGAACGAGTTTATCGCAATAATTTATAAATTCTCACAGCACATGAACAAAACATCCAATTCGGATCTGTTCAACTGCTTCAAATGCATTACGTAAAAGCCGAATGTCGCCTGGAGAATGAGTGTGTATATATACACAGAGAATTTCGTATCCAAAAGTGCTCTACATTTTGTATGTTGAGACACAGAAGTAAGAAACACTTTTCAGTTGTTCGTCGTGTGTTGTGTTCATCAGATCTAACAGAACAGAGAGTGGAAGGGAACCGCTTATAATATAACACATTTAATATAGAAAAGAGAGTAAAAAAGGAATTTTTGTTCCGTTCGTGGTGTTCGTAGGGAATTTTTATTAAAGAAAAAGAAGGAAAAAATTTGTAAAAAAAAATTGCATCATCAATTTCAGAAATCAAAATTCTTGTTAATTAGTGATTTATCTCCCTGAAAAAAAAAGCTTTAAAGGAATTACAATTCTAAATTTAAATCCTCTCATTTCACTCTCAAGTTTCAAATCATTTAAAACTAAAATTTTCCTAAAAATTAATTAAGGATGGCAGATAAAAATAAACAGAGTGAATATTATTCGAGACCAGCGAAATTGGGCAAATGGGAAGGCTTTAAACAATTTCTATGGAATAGTGAGACGAGTGAATGTCTTGGCAGAACGGGTGGAAGTTGGGGTAAGTTGAAAAAATTGTATATTTTAAGGACATTTTTTTTTCTTTTCTGGATGTTACGTAACATCAGAAATTTTCTTTCTTCTGTGTATATTGGAAAAGGAACTTTTTCTGTACGTACGGAAAAAACATGGACGATTGTCTCATTGACATTAGTCAGTTATAAATTAAAGTACATATTCTATAAGTCTGATAATTAAAGCATACAGCACAAAACATAACTAATATTTATGAACTTCCAATTGTCATTATTTGTCATTTATTCCATTCTATATTTCCATTATCAAGTAAGTCATTATCTTTCTCGATTTATGAGCCTTTTTTCCCTTCCCTTTTTCGAATACCAAGCAGCATTAATTAAAGTTTTATATGACTTTCTCAAATACATTTGAAATTGCTAGTTCCATACAGACATAGAACAAAAAGGTAGATTTGACACAGAAAAAAAATGGAAAGCAATAGAACCAAATTGGTAGACTAAAAGGAGGTGAAAATTGAGTACGTATTTATTGGAATGAGAAACCTTCATTCGAAAAGCAAAAAAAAAGAGAAAAACTTAATGTGAGGAAGAATAAAAAGCACAGAAACAGAGAAAAATCGATGAAAAACGTGAAGTTGCAAGTTAGAATTTCCACACAAAAAATAATTTAATGCTTTTTTTGCTGCATAATCGTGAAATTCTACAGGAATGTGACATCAATTGGCAAGTGCTTGATAATTTGACACTTTTGTAGCTTGCTAGTTTTTTTTCACATTTAAAAAAGTCTCGAGATGATACTAGAATGTTCAGGCAGGCAATTATTGCTGTAAGGTCCGACAATTTGTTAATTGATTGTATCCAATTCAAATTCATTTAAATAGTCATGATATCGACAATTTTTTGTTGTTGTCGAGATGCTTATTGATTAATAATCACGAGTTGTTATGTATGTCTGTATGCTGTGTATATGCTCGTCATTAAGTTGAGGATGAGAATATATTTTTTTTTTTCATCTTTTATTTTGTGACGTAAGACATATCCAACAATTTAAATGCATTTATAGCAGGAAATGTAGACTTGATAAGTTGCTGCAGAATTTATATTGATTGGAATTTCCAGAAAATTCTCAAAAACCGTTAAATTTAAATTTTTAAAAAAAATATTTTCAAATTTTTTTCGACCGTTAAAATTTAAATTTATTTTAACCGTTAATTTTCTCAAATATTCCTAAGTTCGTGAGCAGGAAAATTTCATTTTTATGCTGCTTACTCGTCCCATTCATGTTTAAATTTATTTTTAGTCATCATACAATGAGAATGAGCGAATTTACATTAATGTAAATGAATGCAATGCAATATTGATGAGGAACCGAGTGAGAAAATGAAAATGTCAAGCTATATATCTATGCACAGTAGTTGTCATTGGGGTCACGTTATGTGCGTCGTTTTTCAGGATTTTTGACCTTCGTATATTTGTAAAAATGAAATAAAAATAGTTGCTTACTAATTTTTGAGGTATATTCAGGACATGACCTGAATATTCGCGGTTGCCAAACAATATTTGCTGTTTTAATTCCTTTTTTTTCACTAAAAAATTGCATCCTTGACATCGAAAATAATTGCTTGTTACACAACTGCTTCCGCAATTAGTTTTCATCCAGAATGAGGATTATTGTGGAAATTTCTTGAATTAAAATTGATAATCCTTCAATTTGGCTTTCGAAATGTTAGAAATTAATGCCTTTTAATCCTCTAAAGCACCTTGAGAATTATTTCAATTGTTTATTGAGTTTTTATTGTGTTAATTCAAGTTTTATGGTTTTTCCAATCTTTTTGAGCTGAATTTTAGTGATTCTTATTAAGCAGTTGTTGATTATTGCTTTATTGGATTGATATTCATTCCTAGAAATTAGCTTAATGTGCATTAATGAATGGAAATTTGAATATAGTCAAGAAAATGACAAAAAATTACTTTTGAGGTTATTAACCTATAGTTGATAAAATTTAGAGTATTATTAAGTCGGTTTTAGTGACTAAAATATTCCAGATGTGATCTTACTTGACTTTAAATAGATTCAAATATAATTTAAGTTTTAAAGCATATGAAATCATGATTTTTTGAATTTTTTATGCGAGAATTTTTCAAAATTTATCTTTAACCTAAAATTATCATTTTCGACGTCCTTTGGGTCAATCATATCAAGACTCTATAGAACCGAACAATACATTTAACTGATTTCCACAGAAAAAGTCAAACTAAAATGTTATAAAAATATTTAAACACAGAAAATTCCCCATCAAATCTCATAACCAGCACATCAGTTCTTCCTCAACTTGCTTCACCAATCCACTCAAAAACTTATTTTTATTCAGTATATTTTCAACATCATTTCCACGAAGGAAAAACTTCCTCGTCATTTCCATGCTGCACACTCAAAAAAAAATGAAAATTTTCCAATTTTCTTTTATGCTGCTTACATAACATCCATTTACCGTAGCTTATTGCATTGATAACAACATTCTTGCTGTCTCTTTTATCAGCGAGAAAATATCTAGAATAAGTTTACATTTTGAAATCGAGACACATTGCATTGCAGCTTGTTTAATCGAGCGATTTTGAATTGCAAAGTCAATAACTATGTAATACTTTTAAAAAATCAATAAAGTTTATTTTTTTTCTCAAGAATATACTGAGGGACCTCGATTTGAGTAATTGTTTGGTTACCGAAAAAATTAAATCGAAACGTATAAAAAATGGACGTTAAAAATATAAAATTTGAATTTTTTATGGGAACAAATCAGTTACTCAAATCGAGGCCCCCCAAGTAATTTATTACGAGTGGTAACCTCAAATTATGTATTGAATGAGCTTAATGATGGATAATTTTATATGATGGAATTGGTATCTGTATTGGATATGATTAGGGGGTAGATGGAAATGATGTTTATTGAATTTTTGAATTTTTTTTTATTATTTCTTTAAGGGATCGTTCACTTATGATGTCCGATTCCAGGGGTTGACACGTTCATCCAGAACAAAAGGATTTTTCATCTGATTTCATCCTTTTTCATCTGGAACAATAGAACATTTCATCCGAATAAAATCGTGTCAACCCCTAGGTCTGATTTTTAAGGGAGAAGGGGGTCTGAGGCTGTGTGACAGTTTTAAACAAAAGATTTTTTTTGAATGAAGATTTTGTGACAGAGAGGGGGGGGGTCTAAAAATTCAAGTTTTTGATGAACGTCATAAGTGAATGGCCCGGCCCCTAAGTAAAATGGAATATAAAGCATTTGAGACCCCCTACGATCTCCAAAAAGTATTTGACCTCAATATTGAACATTGCTTTAAATACTTGTTCTTAAATGACGTCTAAATTATTTTTTAGAGGATATCTTAAGGTTTTTGAAGGCTTCATTAATCTTTATATGATATTTAATTATATGGACGAGAGTCTGGATTTATACACAACCTATATTGACAATTTAATTCTTGATCCTATACAATCAGTGATGTATATTGATAATAATTTAACTGAATAATATTTATGATGGTGTAATTGTAAGGAAATTTTAATTGAGCCGTTCACTTTTTACGTAACGTTCTGAGGGGGAGGGGGGGGGTCTGAAAAATTGTTACGTGATTCTTTTGTTAAAAAACGTTCCGGAGGGGTAGTAAAAAACCCGAATTTTCGCGTTAAGTAATAATTGAATGTATCTGAAAGTATTATGCATGCATACAGACAATTTTTAGATTAATTTTAAGGCCTCAGTAGGAAAAGGGATCAAAAATATCAAAATTTGAATGACTATAATTTACGTATTATCCCCTCAAAAAAGAAGCACGCCAAATTTAAAAAGAAGCATTCTGAGAAGCTAAATCACAATGATTTATGCAAATTAGATATTTGTTGTGCATGTGTCTACAGATTTTACAGCATTTGAAAAGAAATCACGGATGACTGACGTAAGCAAAAAAAGTTTTATTTCGAATGCTTCTCAGAATTTCATTTTGTTTATAGATCGACATTTATTATGATTTATGTCAAAGTTTGTTATTCAAACTAAATAATACAGTCTGGCTTATTCATTATATTGACTTTATCGCTAAATTCTTGGCAGCATTACAAACAAGTTTTGCTATCAGCCAGAGTTGCAAACAGATATCTGTGCACAGATGAGAACCGTACAATTCCTTGATAATTTGTAATGTTTTGTCAGAATTTGTAAGGTTTTATTTGAAAAACCTTACAAATTATCAAGGAATTGTACGGTTTTCATCTGTGCACAGATATCTGTTTGCAACTCTGCTATCAGCACATTAGTTCTTATTGGAGCATGAAATATGCGCATTTGAAGCACATAAAAAAGCAGGAAGGTTGAATCGGAAAAAAAAAGAAATCTTTAAAAGTTTTGATAACTTTATCTTTGTCATTAAGCAATCTCTAGTTGAATGAAAATCTTGAGATAATACTGTATATTGGCTGGTTCAAGTGCTTAAAATTATTTTTATTGTCTTGGTGCTTAAAAATGCAGTTGATAGCTCGGTTGTTATTTCCTTTGCACTTTAAATAATGTTATAAAAAAAATTTAGCGGATTTCTAAAATTTAAAAAAAAAAAAATAAATGATCAATTTGAAATTTTTGAAATCATTCAAAGATTTTCTGTTTTAAAGGTCAATTTGAAATTAAATTTTTCTAATGCACTACAATAGTTTTTTTCTAGTCAATTTGTTAGGTTTTAAGCTCAACATTTCTTTGAATTTTAAATATTAGAAAACCCTACAACAGCCAAATTTTTTTGATCTAAATCCGTAAAACAAATTTTCATTCAAAACTCTACAACAGCCAGAAAAATTTGGTTTGAAACCTCACAACAGCAAATTTATTTAAAAAAAACCTTTTAAAATTTCTAAAATTTCACAACAGCAATTCCAATCTATCTTCAAATTCATAAATTTTAATGACTATAATTAAACAGAGTTGCAATACAGGAACCTGTATACAGGTGAAAACCATACAATTCCTTAATAATTTGTAAGGCTTTGTTAGAATTTATATGGTTTTGTTAGAATTTTACTTATAAAACCATATAAATTCTAACAAAACCTTACAAATTATTAAGGAATTGTATGGTTACAGGTTACAGGTTACAGGTGAAAACCATACAATTCCTTAATAGTTTGTAAGGTTTTGTTAGAATTTTACTTATAAAACCATACAATTCCTTAATAATTTGTAAGGTTTTGTTAGAATTTTATTTATAAAACCATATAAATTCTAACAAAACCTTACAAATTATTAAGGAATTGTATGGTTTTCACCTGTATTGCAACTCTGTAATTAAACATCCCATAATGCATATAGTTAACTGTAACATGCACAGCAAAAAATAACAAAATAAATGAAGAAAGTAACTCAAAAGTACCTGACATTCACATGCCACAAATCGATATGGAACATTGAAAACCATGAACATACAACGAAAAAAAAAAGTCTAAAAACTAAACGAATGAGAAGTTGTGAGTCATTTTCAAGGAAGAATTAATTACTTATTAACAAGCACAATTTATTTATAAATAAAAAAAAAAATCGATTTATTTATAAAAATGTTTACTCTTCCGCCTTCACAATTTTTTATGATTTAATCTTTCTTTTGAGTACACAAAAAAGTGAGATGTAAATTGATGCTGAACACACAGAAATTGCTAAAATGTTGTCAATAACTTGTGAATTAGTTATAATTTACAAATCAGGTCTATAGAGAGACTTAATTCGCACCTAGTAAACATAAACATATATCGAGTGCAATTAGCTTTACTGTGCTGTATATTGCATGAATATTATGGACGTTAACGACCGTTTTGAAGTGAATTGCACTTGACTTAAAAATGGCACTCAAGAAAGACATGACAACGAGATAATTGAGCAATTAGACGGCAATTAACGATCCTCCAAGGCTTTGCCGATAAACATTTGTACTGATAATGCGAATAATTAATTAATTTATGGAATATGTACTGGAATTGATAAAACAAGTGATTTCTGGAAATTAAAGCTTTATGGCTTGTCTATTTTATCTCTTTATTTGGAACTGATAAAAAAATGTTTTATTTTATTTTATTTACAGCCAAAATTCTCCTATTCTATGTGATCTTTTATGCCGTACTCGCTGGTTTCTTTGCTGCAATGTTGGCTGTGTTCTATCAAACTCTCGATGAGAACAAACCGAAATGGCAATTGGATAATGGATTAATTGGATCAAATCCCGGTTTAGGATTCCGTCCAATGCCACCAGAGTCGAATGTTGAGAGTACGCTTGTGTGGTTTGAGGCATCAAAGGATGAAAATATTGAATATTGGATTGGAGCTATTGATGAATTTTTGGATGGTAAGAATTAAATTTTTTAAGATTTGAATTTGATGATTAATTGATTTATTGTTATTTTTTTAGTGTACAAGAAGGCAGATGAGGACACAAGTAAACACTCAAATCGCGTAGATTGCACACCTGATAATCCACCAAAAGATGGAAAAGTTTGTCGAGTTGACACAACATCAGCTAAATTTGGAGCTTGTACAAAAGCTAATCAGTATGGATATAGCAAAGGATCTCCATGTGTATTCCTCAAGCTTAATAAGGTTCGTCAACTATTGTCATTTGAGGATTGTTTTTTACTTTATTGTTGAATATTTACATATTTTATTGTAGATTTACAACTGGGTTCCACAGTATTATAATAAGACTAGTGAATTGCCTGAAAATATGCCAGAGGACTTAAAAACATTAATTGAAGGATTTGATGAAAATGATAAGAGGGTGAGTTGAGCATGAATTTTGAATATTTTTTTGTCCGTTATTTTTTTATTTGAATTTTTTTGGATCCAAAAATTTTCTGAAACACTATAACAGTTTTTCATTCATAATTTGTAAGGTTTTATGTTTAACGGTTGCTTTGAATTTAAATATTCTAAAACCTTACAAAAGTCCAAATTATTTTGAAACCTTACAACATCCATTTTTATAGACGAAACCTTACAACAGCAATTTTTATAGATGAAACCTTACAACAGCCATTTTTATAACTGAAACCTTACAACAGCCATTTTTAAAAACTGAAACCTTACAACAGAAATAATTCTAAAAATATGCAAAAATTACTAAACATTAATTACCTGGTTGATTTTCTAATTACAGCACGAAGTCATCTGGGTCTCATGCGAAGGAGAGAATCCAGCAGATATTGAAAATTTGGGACCTATCAACTACATTCCTGAACGTGGATTCTCAGGATATTATTTCCCATTCTTAAATCAGAAGAATTACTTGCCACCAGTTCTTGCCATCAACTTTGAACGTCCAAAGAGTAAGCTACTGTAAATAATTAAGAAAAATTCTCAAAATTAATGCAAAATATCATTTTAGCTGGCGTCCTCATCAACATTGAATGCAAAGCATGGGCACGTAACATTAATCACGATAGAACTGAACGCCGAGGATCTGTTCACTTTGAATTGATGGTCGATTAAATTATTAATCGATAGGGAGAAGCAAATAAAATTATATAATTTATTAAAAATGAACGTTTAGATGATTGAGGAATGGCAGGTAGGCGCAAGTTGGTTTGAAAGTAACATGAAAAGATTATTATCAAGTGAGAGGAAATGTTGACGTTGGCAATAATAAGAATGTTTAGTAATTGAAAATGATAAAAAAAACCACACACGAATGTTTTAGTTTTTAAAAAAAAAATATAAAAAAATGCTGCTAATTAATATGAAAAAAAAAAATATTAAGTAAATTATTGAGTAATTTAGAAAAAAAGAACAAGCAAATTGAATCCATTGCGCATTAATTAATTATTAATTAAGTAAATGATAAGAGACAGACACTTATTAAATGTTAATCGATTATAAAAAAAAAATTATTTAATTGAAAGATGAAAACAAGTTTAAAACACAAAACATTTGATGTTTATATTAAATACCACCCCATAATTTAATACAGCCTCCTCCCTCCCCCGTTAAAAACACACGACACGAAACTGGATAATTGATAACATTAACCTATTTTTGTGTAAGACGAAAACATGATATAAAATTAAATTAAAGATATAATCAACTCGAGCGACATAAAAATGCAAAAATGTTGTGTGACAGTTGTGCGACAAATGTTTTGTGAATTATCGTTTTGTCACGTCATGAATGGTATGTTGACGGATTGTAGATTATGTTGTGTGACTAGATCAGAAATATTAATTGATTTTAGAAAGTTTTTATTAATTTTCTAAATGAAATTTAAGAATTAAAAGCTTTTAAATGTTAATTTAATAGAAAAGTAAGTTTTACATATCAATTTAATATGTAAATGATTTTACACATTGATTTGATGTGTAAAAAGATTTCAAATAAAAACTTGGTGCGTAAAAGATCAATTTGATGTGTAAATTCCCAAGTTGATGTGTAAAATGACAACTTGATGCGTAAAATTTCAATCTGATGTAAAAATTGTCGTTTTGATGTGTAAAAGATAAATTTGAAGTTTATCTTATTCTTTTTTTTTTCTTTGATGTGTAAAATTACATTTTAATGTGTAAAATTACAATTTAATGTGTAAAATTACATTTTAATGTGTAAAATTACAATTTAATGTGTAAAGTTACATTTTAATGTGTAAAATTACAATTTAATATGTAAAATTACATTTTAATGTGTAAAATTACATTTTAATGTGTAAAATTACATTTTAATTTGTAAAAATACAATTTAATGTGTAAAATTACATTTTATTATGTAAAAGATTAATTTGATATGTAAAATGCCAGTTTGATGTGTAAAATTCCTATTTTATTGTGTAAAAATTCCATCTAACACATTTCATTCAAATCTACACATCTGCAACGTAAATTCCATGCCATTTTAATGCAATTCTCATTTATGAATGTTTCACGAATGTCATTCAATTATTTATGCATTTTCTAATTCCTTCGAGTCGCTCGTGTTAGAATTAATAAATAAATAATATAAAAAAATGATAATGCAAACTTTTAATTAAAAATAGGTGAAAAAAAAAATCAAGTTAATGCAAACTTTGTGTTCTCATCCGTTCTCTTGGCTTTTCCTATAGACTAATTAAATTATGATTAGTCACTAAATGAAAATAGCCGAATTTGATTTTAATTTGTAAATTAAAGGATAAAATAAAATTAAGAATAATACAAGGAAGTAAAAAAAAAATGAAAAACTTAGAAAATAATACCTAAATACTAAATGCAAGATAAATAAAGTATTTTGTCGATATTTGTTGTTGATGTTTGTCACAAAAGAAAAAAAAAACATTTTTGAATGAATTTTATTTTCTTAAATATGATGAGGAATGAGACGCGTCTAATTAAGTCAATTTTTAAGTTTTATGAAATATATAGAATGTGAGCCTTACAAGCTCGGTATTAGGGTTCAGAAAGACGATGTTATAAAAGAGAAAAAAGTAAAAATTGGGCATATCCGTGAAAACCTTATTTAGTCATACAATGATTACCAAGACAAGAAAAATAATAAGATTTATATTTATTAAAAAATTAAATTATTTTAATTTCCTCTCTTAGTTCATAATAGCACACAGCGAATAATTAAGTAGTTTAAAAAATTTGCCATAAAAAAGTGAAATTTTAAATTCATTAAAGGAAAGCTATTTCAATAAAATGAAGAAGCATTTAAAAAACTTCTCCTCGTTTTTTCCGCTCTCCCCACAATTTTTCCTGGCTTTAGCGAACAAAATGAATAAATAAGAAAAACAATGAAAATAAAGTTTCAATTAAAAAATTGGGATTTTTGACTTTTTATTGTCATTTTATTTCAGGAATTCACTTTTTCCAGCTTTTGATCAATTTTAAATAAATTTTAGCTTTTTAAAAAATTTTAAATCCATTTCAAGCTTTTTGAAAACTTTTAACGGTCAATTTTATTTTGAATTTTTTAAAAAGCTTTTTTTCATTTGAAAATTTTTTTCCGTTAAAAGCTTTCAACAAAAAATTTTAATCTTTCAGTTCAACTTTACATCCGCATCGTCATCGTCTGTGTTGCTTCCTTCAAAATCTTTATCGCAATCGAGTCCATGACTGCTTGCATTTCCACATTCGTCATGCATTAGAAAACCGGTTGTAATCATAATCAGCATAATCACAAATGTATTGGAACTTGCTCAATAACCTTGACGTTATTCGGCATTTCTCATCTTAGCTTACATTTTCAAAGATTAAGCCAAGAGATTTGTCATTTTGACTGGTTTTGAGGAGTAATAAGTGATTTAAAAGTTTTTTTTGTTAAATATTTTGATAAATTTTTACCTTCCTCTCCAATTTTTTTCATATATTTAGGTATCCTTAATCTAATACGTAAAATCTAATTACAAAAATTCAAAATGACGAATTTTCGGCATTTATTACTAAATTTTGGTACAAAATGGCGGACTCAAAAATTTGTAAAAACTTAAAATTTTGTCTTTTTCATCAGTTTAAACATCATTCAAATCGTTTATTACATCAATTCAGTCTTCAAACTATCAAAATATAATTACTTTAATGACTTAAAATGAAGCAAGAAGCTGAATTTTGAAAAACATAAAATTTTATGAATTTTTTGCAAATTTGCAAAACTTCAATTTTTGGCTCATTCAAAAGTTTTATTAATTGCCAAAATTGCTGTCAAAAGCTGTCAATACTTTATACCAAACGCCGACCATAGTTCAGTTAAGTTGCTCAGTTTTTTGTACTGAAAATTTGATAGTTTTAGTGATTTTTTTCAAAAATTTAAAAAAAATAACGGCAACTTTTCTCATATGAAGACATACATAAATATTGACCATTACATCTAATCACCTAAATTACATTTTAAATCACCTCAAAAAAGTGTCAAAAATGCGCTTAAAACTCCATCAAATTTCCCCAAACACCTGTCTTATTTTGGATGCAACTAAAAAAGTTTACAGCCTTCCTACCCACAATGGTCTGAAATCGAAAAAAGTGTCCAAAATTTATTTTAAGTCGTGTCTTTTATACCTCATCATTTAAATGCAGTATTATAAAACATAAACTAACGCATTTTCTGTGAAAATATCAAGCTTCCAATCGTTGTCTAACTCTGTCAATAACTATCCAAAGTCACGAAAAATTTGTTTACAAAAACACCATGAAAAAGTTTTCATAAATTTCTCCACTTTCTATTGGTTTCTGCATGTTCTAATTACTGTCAATAGCTTAGTTAATGTACAAATTTTATGTTAAAGCTTATAAATCATTAACCAAATGCTTTATCATTAGGGAAAATGCATTTAAATTTTTGAAAATTTCCAAAACTTTAAACGTTCATAAGTATTGTTTCCTGTCTCCTTCCGTCTCTGAAACTCATACAAATCGAAAGATTGAATCTTTATTTACCTTCTAATCGTACTCTGGCAATGCCAATCGATGCCAATTTTCAGTTATTTGCAATTTAATTTCACTTGTTTTTTCAAATTTTTCCATACAAATTTGCTTGTGCACAAAATTTTTTGAGAAACAATTTCAAATTTTTAATGAAAAATCATATTTATCCTTAATATTATTAGCTAATATTTTCAGAGATGTATGATTAAGACATGACAAAGCTATTGACACTTTCAAAATAAAGAAAATCAAACAAAACTTTGCGACCTCTAAAGTTTACAACAAAATATAAATTTTGGACACTTTTTTCGATTTCAGACCATTGTGCTACCTCGTGATTAAAGAATGCAAATTAATCAATTTATCTTCAAGTATGTGTAAATATCAATTAGTAATAAAAATTCTATTCAACCGGTTAGCAAAGCATCATTCCAGCTGAGATTAAGACGGAAAGATTTACATGCGTATATGTCTGTGGTCGGCAAAGAGCTCGAAAAAGCCGTTAAAGTAATAAAATTTTGAATTTGAATTTGTTGTATTTTTACCAAAAAATTTAATTTTTGAAAATACGTTAATTGAAGCAAAAATGTTTTTGTGCCGAATTTAATTTCAAACTTAGAATAGACACATTATTTTGCAATTATTTCATATATTTATGCAAAATCTGGGGTGTAACATTAACAAATTTAACAAACAATGCGACATTCAGTTGAATTTAAAATGTTTTAATTTTACTGGATCTCACTGGATGTTTGTTTACAATCGTTATATTTTAGAAAACAATTGAAATTTTGTCAAAATTACAGTGTAAATTAAGAACCAGATTGATGCAACAGGTCTAAAATACATTAAACTAATGATTTTGATTATTATTTGCCAGTTTTTGATTGCATTTGCAACAAAAATTAACAAAATAATTTTTTGTTTACAAAATTTTTTAACGGTTTTAGTTCTAAAAATAAGGACTACTAAAAATAGTACTAAACCAAAATGTACTAAAAATAAGATCCATTTGCCGACCACAGGTATATGTCTATGAGAGTAACTGACTGTGTTGCTGTAAACTCTAAATCGCATCAAAATATTTTTTTTATTTTTATTAATTTTGTATGGTAATTTTGTGAGTTTTTTTTCACAATTTCTACAGCTGAAAAAAATGGGAGAAGAAAAATGAGCAGTCAGAGGCTGAACGTCGATTTGATCAAACGTGGATTTTGGCTGTATTTTTAAATTTTTTTTTTTCTATAATCATGAATATTTCCGAATCTACAAGTTGGTCACATTGGATAATAATTATTCTTTTATTGACAATCGGATGTGCATTAATAATTGAAGTCATTTACTTCCTTCGAATATTTATTTGTGTCATTCTTGCTAAATTTATTAAACGAAAAATTCACATACTTGAAAAATCTGCGATTGGCGGTGAGTAAGATTCAGTAATGAAAGTGAGAAGGTGTTTACAGTAATGCGAGATGTTTACATTGTACCTAATTTATATCAACAATCAGTAATGCCTGCTTAAATAAATAATTCATGTGATATTAAATTTAACGGCTTTTTGGAATTCAAATTTCATAAAATGATCAAATTGCTCTGTTTTGCTCAAAATTTAAAATTCAAATGACCGTTGAAATTTAAATTTTGGGAAATTTGTTGCAAAAATTATGAATCCCATAATAATTGGCACTACTTTCTCATAATAATTATTCCGCTAATAAAAATCACAACAATGATGATTCAAGAAGAGCTTAAGCAACTTTACGAACGTGACGGAATCAAAACAAAATTTTCGTCATTCAAGGGTCATTCTTGCTTCTCAAAATAACAAAAATACAGCAAAAGAATGTAAATAATCTTCAAAATATTTTAGACATATAGACTCGAATGAAACGAACAATTAAGTTCGTTAGAGATAATAATTATGCAAAGATGTTGGTTTTCTTAATCAGACAGTCTTTACGTCGATGAAATAATAATAAAACAAAAAATTGTAAACTTTCACATCTTTCAACAGCAAGCAAAAAAGCCATAATAATCTCATTTTTTGTTAAAGGTATTTGCCTCACACGCGATATTGACGTAATGCTGAATCATATGAATAATGCAAGATATCTTCGTGAACTTGATCTTGCCAGAATTGATTTCTATTTAAGAACTGGATTATATGATGAAGTGAGAAGGAATAAAGGCCAAATTGTATTAATTAATGCTAATGTGAGATTCAGGAAGTTTATACCAATTTTTGGGAAGTTTAAGATATCAACAAAAGTGCTGTATTGGAGTGATGATAATTTATTTTTGGAGCACAAGTTTATTGGAGCCAAAGGTGTGATTCATGCGATATTTTTGTGCCAACAAATGTTTGTGAAATGCAGTGGAGAGTCTGTTATGGAGGCTTTATTGAAGAAGGGAGATCCTGTGCTGGAAAAGCCAGAAATGCCAATGGAAGTGAGTTTTTGATTCAAAATGTTAAGATTTCAAGTTTTTATGTTGTTTTGAGGTTCTTAACTGAAAGTTGAAACATTTGGAAGGTTTTGATGTGTAAATTTAAAACATTTGTAAGGTTTTGATATGTAAATTCAAAACATTTGCACAGTTTTCAATTTAAATTTTTAAAATACGTTAAATTATTAAAATTTTTAATCTCACAGACGAGAAAAATTGAAAACCTGAACAGCTGCAAGTTTATTGCTTAATTACCCACAATTTCAATAAATGTCATAAAATCGATGCAAATTGCACATGTGATGTAATTACTTAGCATCAAAAACCTGTACACAGCTGACTAGCACAAAAATAATTTTTAAAATATTTTTTTTTGTCATTCCACAAATTAGGTATCAAAATTCCTAGAGCTGCAGGACATATCAAGAAAATCACTTAGCAACACTGTTTAGCCCGATAGCATGCAAGAATAATTACATGAATCAATCAATCCAAAATGTATTTAGATTAGCGATAAGTGAGTACCCGACCCGAAATTTGAAGGTAAACAAAGGAACTACGCATGTGCACAAAACAGATGATTTCTATAATATGTATGAAAAAAGAAGAAGGAAAAAGCTTTCGCAATAGCCGTGTGCGAAAGTTTTCACAGTCATCTTTCAGAACTCAATTCTTCCTTGTGCAGGTTATAAAAAAATTTATATAATTTAAGAAATTTGAGTGTAAGGAGGAAGCATTTAAGTTAGAAGAGTCAATTGATATAGTTTAAGTTAAAATTTTATACCATTAGTAATAAAAATGTGTTCGTTGACGATCGTTAAATGGTTTAAGCAACCAATTTAAATTTTATTGCATTTAATATAAAAAAAAATTATATTTATTTTTAAATTTAATTATTAATTCAATCAGAGATGGCTAAGAAAAAATTCTAATAAAAAATAAAAATTGTGCAAAAAGGAACAAATACTTCCACTCAGCATTCAAAGTTGCATAAGAATAAGTCACATTTTATTGATTTTCGCTTCGTCGGTGACCTCGACCAAGGAAAACTGAATTTATTGTTGACTGCATAAATGCATTA
Organism: Chironomus striatipennis; assembly: GCA_026123125.1. NCBI lineage: Eukaryota > Metazoa > Arthropoda > Insecta > Diptera > Chironomidae > Chironomus > Chironomus striatipennis. Next base: position 32,784,869 of record CM047394.1, read on the forward strand.
GGACACAGGAAGTAAAGAACGTGTCAAGGAATTTTTTTTTCTTTTGTTGACCAAAGAAATTCAATTTTCAGCAAAATGGGACTGTGTTCAATTTTGTGTATCATTATCGTCATTATTCTCCTATTTTATTGCTTTTTTGAGCTACATTATTTTCTCCGGATGATATTGACACTTGCTCTCGCTCGATTGACTAAAAAGAAGGCTCACATTATGGATTTGACCACAATAAATAGTACGTGTAAATGATTGATTGATTGTGGCTTCATTTAATGACTGCTTGTTTTGTGCATTATTTTAGGTATTTGTCTAACAAATGACATAGACACACTTATAACTCATATGAATAATGTAAGTCTAATTTTTATTATCTATTAACATGATCACTAGAGCTGTCAATCAATAAATTAATTTTGATTGATCGGTTTTTGGAAAAATTCTGAAAAGTTCGTTAATTTTAAACTTAAAATTTGAATCTTGAAGTTCAATAATTGATTTTCAAAGTTCAAAAAAATTTTAAAATTCAAAATTTGTTTAAAATATTTTTTAAAGGAAAATAACCAATTTATGCTTAAAAAAATCACTTTACTACAGGGCAATTCTTTAGATCAATTTTTGAACTTTTTTTCGAAGAATCAATTTTTTGCATTAATTAGCTATCTAGACGTTGCATAGTAAGTATTAACTAGTGTAAAACATTGTAATGCATCTATTGTATCCTACTTTATCTGTTTAAACGCATTCATTAAAGAAAATTTTCAATTCTTCAGTCGATTTCTCGGAGATATTTTGAGAAAAATTTGTTAGATGAAACAGCTTCAAAAAGGTGTATTACAATGTTTTACACTAGTTAATACTTACTTTGCATCATCTAGATAACTAATTATTGCAAAAAATTGATTCTTCGAAAAAAGAGTTCAAAAATTGATCTAAAGAATTGCCCTACACTTTTCTTTGGGTCCCTAGCCCTTGGAAAATGGAGAACAAGATACTTTATTTTGCTTTATTTTACAAAAGAAGGGAAATCGAAAAATTTTGAACTTTTCAAAATATGTAAACATTTAAGGGCCTCAACCTAATTAATTCCATTACAGAGTCGTTACTTACGTGAATTAGACTTTGCACGTGTTGACTTTTACGAAAGGACTGGACTGTACAAGACAATTCGAAATAAAGGCGGTGGAATTGTTCAAGGATCAACGACAATCCGTTATCGTAGATTTATTAAACCCTTTTCAATCTTTCAAATCACAACGAAAATTGTGTACTGGGACGATCAAAGTATTTTCATCGAGCATCGATTTGTCGGTAAAGATGAGTTTATTCATGCAATAGCAATATGTAAGCAGAGATTAATTAACTGCTCCGCAGAGGAGATTATGGATATAATGTTATCTGAGACGCCTACACATGCAGACTCAACTGAAAAGCTTGAAAATGGTGATTTGGTCAGGTATAAACCTGATATGCCTTTAGAAGTAAGTTCAATGTTTGATAAAGCTACTCAAATTACATTATTGACATTTTTAATTCCATCCACAGATACTGAAATGGAACGAATCCAATGAAATTTCTAGCGCAAATTTGCGGAAAATTTAAAAGCTTTTGTATTATTAACACACTGAGGACAGAAGTTACTTTTAAGTTTGAAACTTGAAATCTTTCATTAAATGAAAGGATGTTGTTGGAAAAGACTTGGAATCAAATTTTAGAATCTTAGTTTATTTTTTCTAAACAAAAAAATTAAGAAAAAAATTAATGCTGAAATAAAATCAAATTAACAAATTTACTGAAGAAATAAAAACAGAAAATTAAATAAGAGAAAACTTGTTATCTCCAGCTGATTTAAGTTGAAAGAATGTGATGTAGTTTGTGGATGAATAAAAAACGCTTTTTAAAATCATTAAAAAATTACAAAAGTCCTCGTTTATATCGAGGGACTTCAGCGCATTTTTGACGCAGCGATTAGCAATTGATTAGATAGAAAAGAATGTCGAGTTTTAAAACTCTATTGCTGTTTCTTTAATCATAATGCATTTCAATAATAAGTTTAAAACTAAAGATCAAAATTCCTTTAAAATTGATTTTTATAATGTTCAATGTAAAAAATAGCTTTACGATTTAACGGTTTTTTGAAATTCAAAATTTTCCGTTAGCGAAAAATTTAAATTTCTGAACACATCCATTATTTTTCAAATTTCTAAACGCACTTATATTTGTTTTGTATGAAAAAATTAAATGTTAATTAATTAAGGTGTATAAAAGAAAAAAATTTAATCCGAAATAACGGTCAAAAAAATTTCAAATTTTTTAACGGTTAGAAAAAATTCAAACTTATCATCAGCATAGCTTTGCCCTGCATTGTTTACATATTTTTTTTGAAATAAAAAATCGATGAGTTAAGCTATTTAATGAGTGTTTTTTGACTTTTCAATATAAACGGCGGGAATAAAAACATTCAATGAAGCTATTAAAACAATTCCGAGCTTGCTACGAAGTCTAGATCAAGAGATAATTGGGACCCGAACGACCGAACGACCGAACGACCGAACGACCGATCAAAGTGCATGATTGAGCTTCCTTTTTGAAAACAAGTTTTCAAAAATGCGCTAAAAAGCGACTATTTTGATTTTGATTTTGAATTTGTAACGGCTTTTGAAAAGTTTGCATTTTTCAACGAATTTTAAATTTTAAAAATTGTTAATTTAAAACTAATTAAAATAGAGATCTACCTAATATTTAATTTTTCTTCCAAAAATCCATTACAAATGCACAAAATAAAGCAATTTACTTTAAAAATCTTTATTTATCAAAATATATAATATAAAAAATAGCTACATCGAATGTGTCTTTTTCTATCTTTAAAAAAATACTTGTCTCTTAAATGTCTACACACATAAAATTTGAGAAAATGAAATATTCCTTACAAACTAAACAGATCAATAATTGGAAGATGCGTTTCAAAAAGTACATTATAATATTTTCGTTTCATATAAAAAAGTTGTTCATTTTAAAAACAACATCACATCATGTTTAAAAATCTTTATACATATCATTATAGTCATTTATAAAAAATTCTCTTTTGTTTAATTGTATTGGCACATAATATTGTTGTTTATCAGAAATAATAAAACAAAAAGTCTTCAAAGTTGTCATTTCAATAAAATTGCATTGGCAAGTTAAAAGAGATTATTAAATTTTTTTTGGGTTTAAAATGAATTCAAAACTCAGGTCTAACTATATTATAGTAGATCAAAGTATCTACTAACGGGGTACAAATCTTTAAACTTCTTCAACACCCTTAGATTTCCTAAAATTTGACTTTTAATAAATGCCTTTCATCAAAAATTAGATTTTCAGATATGATTTTAGAGATTAAACCTCCTTAGACACGAGTTTTGATTTCATTTAACCCTTCAATAAATTCTATGATTTATTAGTTTTGAAATATGGAAGATATGTTGATTGGCTGCTATGATTATAGAACGAATCAGTCGCAAACTAAATTAGTGATAAAAATTAAAAAGTGGAAGAAATTTAATTAACAAGTAGATTTGATCTAACTTGTTACATGAGGTTGGTTACTGGATAAACTTTTGGGCATATGAATATCTACAGTTGCCATAGAGTATAAAAATATCCCCAAGACATTTAAAGCCATCAACCCTTTTTTCAAAGCATTAATCATTTATGAGGAAGATCATGCAGGACAGTCATAAATCAAAAGAATTCATCCTCGACATCTCATGCAATGCATGAAAGCATAAATTTTGTACTATTTTTAATCTGTTACGCCAAGATGCACGAGTTGTTCCATTACTCTTTGTAGATACGTTGGATCTGGGTACATTGAGAATTGTGTCTTGTGCTCGACACTTTTCCACACCACAACATCTTCTTTTCCTGTTGTCACAGACCGTCCAATTGAAAATAATAAACCACGATCAAAAGCGATTTTCAGAAATTTAAGAATTTTACGTCCAGTTTGATTTTCAGGTAGATAGCAGATTCTGGGAAAACCAACTGCAAAAAATGCACGACCAGGATTTGGATGGTTTTGATTTTGGATTCCGCTTGCGATGCTGCAAAAGTTTTGAAGTTTGATAAGTAACGGTTCTCTCAATCAGCTATGATATGACTTACTTATAAATTATTTGAATTGTGTTGCAGTCTTCATGACCTGGCAGTGATTTCGGTATTGTAATCCAGCTCATCGTTCCCGGTGGTTGGTTCCCTCTTTTGTCGCCATAAATTATACCGCATGTTGGACATTCGATATATAAATTCTAATAAATCAGAGAAAATTTATAATTGAACAGAATCTGAAGTAAATGACTACAAAAACTCACCTTTTGAAGATCACTTTTCTGACTTAAAATTAATTCATTTAGACAATTGAGATGCATTAGATGCTGACACCTGGATAATGACACTGTTGGATTCTTGGCACTATTATCTCGGTGGAGTTCATTGAGGCATATTGGACATGGATGTGCTTGTGGTAAAATATCATTCACAACACTCACAAATTTTGAGATTTGTTCACTACTGGAATCGACTCCAACAATGCTGCCTTTGATAATCATATTCATACTCATACTACTAGATAAACTACTATGGCTTGATAAGAATACATCATCATTCTCACTACTTAATGAGCAGTTTAATAGATCTGATACAGATCCGTAACTTGTTTTACCGCGTACTGAACCACCGCGACTATTTTTACTTCCATTACTCAAATATGTAGAAATTGTATCAACACTAGGTCGCCTTGAATTTATGCTCACTGTTTCCATATCGAGTGTTGACGTACTACCATGGAGATTCTTACATAATGATTTTTTTGATGATTTATTGCTGTTTACATGACTCAAGAGAAAACCTTTTTTATTATTACTATTATTGTTTGAAGACGATTCTCCCTTGTCATGATGATTGTGATGATGATGAGAAAATATATTGAGATTATTGAGAATTTGTCGTGCAAGATTTGTTGGAGAGGTTGTAGATTCAGAATTATTAATTTTTGTTGGTTTTGGTGGTTTAGTTGATGGCTTAGCTGTAGATTTACCACTTGGTGGAATTGCAGACATTACATGAGATGGTGCTGAACGTGTACTTCCAGTTTGTGAGATTGTATCACCATAATTTGTCAGTCTAGGTGATGATGTTGAATGTGCTTGCTGATGATGCAAATAATTTGATTTTACACTCCGTCGATTGGCAGAATTAATTGACATTCTACTTGTACTTAAACTATTTGCACTGTTTGCTGGATGAACAAAATTACCAATTTGTTTTGTATTTAATACCATCGATGATTGTGTTGAATTCATTGCACTTGGAAGTTTTGTCAGCGGATACGGTGCTTGAGATACTCTACGAATCTGACGAATCGGGCCACTTGGTTTACGTGTTTGCGTCATGTTTGAAAAGTCTATTATATATGGCATATGAATGTATGATGATGAAATGTCGATTTGTTGACTTCCATTCGACCATGCATCCTCTATTAAACATTGAATTTCCATATCATATTGGTGCCATTCACTATTTGTATTTCCAGCATATTCCCATCGAATGCCTTTCCCTGCAGGACTTGATGGATTATAAAACTGTCTTCTTACATTCATTAAAGGATGCTCAGCATCTAGTTTTTCAGAACATTGTTTCATTGTTCTTAAATTCACATAATATTCAATTAAATTTGCATCAGAATCACCAAGAAAGACTTGAGTCAATTTCTTCGCATACGCTCTCTCCAAATGTTGAGATACAGAAGAAGAGTATGGAACATATTTATTCAATAAAATTGATTCTACTTCCCATACAACAACAACGCAGTTACCATTAGAACCCATTATAGATGATTAGCGATGTCGTGATTTCGTGATTTAAGCGCAAAAAATACTTTACGGATAGATATAAAGAATATTTGTTTTTTTCTAATTTCTAATATTCATGTTTAAAAAAGTTCAATGACTTTGTTTTCACAAAACTTTAATTTCAGATATTTGCACAATCTGGTTGTTATTCAATACTGCACTTGTGTTTATTATCTTACGAACACATTTCACTCTTAAACTAAACTAAATTAACGGAAGCATAATGAGATATAACTAAGGAAAATCAAAATTATAATCAGGTGGTTTACTATTTTCTCTAAATAAAAAATTTCGTTTACTTTAAATTCAATGTCGATGATGCATGGTGGATTTCTTAAGTTCAAGATTTTCTCAAATTATGCATTATGTCTCTTGTTGATTTATGTTGCTATTAATTAGATGGTACTTTATAATATAACTTTGATTCATGAATGCAGGTAAGTATCCTTAAAATCGTAGAATTTTTAAAGTAAACAATGATTTGGTAATTTTTGCATTACTTGTTGAAATCTAAACGAAAATTCAACGAAAGACCGAAACTCAAATTTGAAAAAAACGTTGCAAGAAAAAGACATAATCCAATAAGATTTATGTTTGCTATTCTAATAATCTTATTATTGTAGTGAGACGTATCATAAGAAAAACATAAATATTCTAATAAGACGACTATCTCATATTTTAAATATACGCAATTTAAAAACACATGTAACTTGATTCATAATGATTAACATGTGTCAAATTAATGTTCATAATAAACATAAAAAAATTCTTTCCATTTCTCTTTTGCTCCATTCTTCGTCACACTGAGACTGCTCATATCTAGGAATTTTATGACCCTTGATCTTATTTAAATATTTACGAAAAATGAAGAAATGAAGAAATTCTCAAACGGGAGAATAAGAAGAGACGATAAGAAGGAATGAAAAATGCAGCAAAGGAGAAGAAGCGAACAAGTTCAAATGATGATGATGATGACATCATATAAAAGTATGCAGTTCGCATTCGGCGACGAGTTAAACTGTATTATTATTAATATGACTGTGTATGGATGTATTAAGGGCTTTCCATTAAGCTGCTCTTGCTGTTGTGACCGCAAAAAATACGTAAAAATAAAAATTGTGCCTCATTTTTGCGTCAATGTTCGTCTGAATTCATGTACCGCACATATAACTTAAAAGGCGATTATGTGTTAAAAAAGGCAAACACCATTACAACCATCAATAAACCTTACATATTTTTTTCTGCTAGTTGCTGTTACTGCTGCTGCTTTATTGAGAGAGTCATGCGAAAACTTTTTTTTTTATTTTTATTTTATTATTTATTTTCATTTCATTAATAGAGTCAACCAGACGCAATTGGGAATTGATCTCACTTGATGCGTTCGTCTAGTAACCTGTGAACTGTGAATAACGAATAAAGACACTGTGAATATTGTGATAAAAATAATTATTGTGCAATATTTTTGGAAGTGATAACGAATTTTAATTTTAATTACACTAAAAAATTTTTGTAACTGAAAATTTAAGCAACCTTTGTGTAATTTCGAGTGAAAAAAAAAGTTTGAAGAAAAGAAAAAAAATTCGCAGAAGATCCAGCAATAAATTAAAGGAACTTTCTACAATTTCAAATAAAAAAAAAGGTAAAGAAAAATGTTCAAGCATGAACACCTCAATGATTCTTAATTATATACTAAACGTATAAATTATCTATCTCAATGAGCTTAATAGCCGATTCAGTTTGTAGGCAGTAGATACAAATTGATTTAAAATGCATTTTAATTTACAACATTATCTGAAGATTACGATCAGATTAAATTCATTAAATATCGGTAAACGCCTAGTCAAGACTTTTATTTACATTTTGTCTAACTAGACAATAAAAAGTCACTCAATTGTGGCCATTATTGACCATTTCATCAAATATTCATTAATGTATCCAAAACAGATGGCCACAAAAAACGCAAAATGATCATTTTTGGGACAACAGTAAGCAGCAACAAAAAAAAATCTTTTCATGTCCACCGCACAGTGAGACACTTTTTAAATTGCTTTTAAAATCATATCTTGTAACTCATTAGCATGTCCAGTCTCTTGTTTTATTCGCCAGTGAATGTACGATGATATGCGTTAATTGATTTACAAAATGTAGCCATTTATTCAAGAAATATTATCTCGTTCGAATGGATGCTTATAAATTGTGCTGCATAAATTTCTGATAAATCAAATTTATTATGGCTTTATTTGCTATTCAGTGATAATATAAAAATGATGGCATGATTGATGGGATGAATAAATTATTGGGGATTGAAAGTTATGAGAGGAAAAGGTTGGCAAATGAGTATGTGGAGCTTGTAGCTGCTTGTTGGTTCCGAAAATTCTAAAATTTTGAGGTTATTTAACCTAAATTTGGTTTGTTTCAAATTTTTCCTAATTTTTGCACCAAAAGAAATTTTTATAGATTTAATTACATCTAGGTGGATACGATTAAATCCTAAAGCATTCTCAATCTCAAAAATTTCCAAAAAAAACTTTAAAAATATAAAAAGTAACCTCAAAAATCCAAATTCCATCCAAAACTGTTCATTCTTCAATTCTTGTCTTTTAAAACCACTTGACTATTAGAAACGACACTAAAAGCACTTAACAGACATAATTCCCTTTCAAAAAGCAACTTAAAGCCTCATTTGTCGCTCAAAAGTGTGTTTAAAAATTGATTTATTAGTTCACGTGTGAATTTTTAGTCTAGAAATGCCAAGAAACCTTTTTTTTAACGTCTTTTAGACGGTCACATAAAGATTTCCATATTTGGGAGTTGTCAGTGCGTTTGAAAAATACGTGATCTTGTGGTCACAAACACACAAAAAATTTCGAAAATTTAAATACCACAGATTCATATTAATTGACTTTATCTTAAGAATTTCAATTGGTTTTATTTGCAAAAATAAAATCAATGCATAATTTTTATTTTTGTTGATTCCAGTCATGTCCATATGTTGACCATTTTTAGGTTTTACTCATTAAAAAATGGATTTTAAATAAAAACATATTCAGCGATTAAGGAAAACAGATCGATCCAATAATTTAATCTTAATTTCTCAATATAACTCAATCTCCTATGAATTTATAATTTTACAAGAATTGAAGCTTTATTGGACAGTCCAAAATTGGTAAATCTTGTGTGTTTTTATTATCGATAATAATTCTAATTTGGATTATAGCCTATTAGATATTGGATATTAATTAGTTTTTAACAAATGGTAAAATTTATTTGACACATGATTTCGATAAATTTAAAATTTAATTAATTTATTAGACTTCATTTTTTTTTGTTGCTTGATGTTCCTAGCATTGATCCAAATTAGAAAACTCTAGCTTTATATTTTTTTTTGCAACTTCCAATTTATACAATTTTTTATGTATTTTTATCCATTTATGTGCAACTTGTTTGCTCTTGATATATGTTACATGCTGAACAACGATTGCTGTAGCTGGGGTAATTAAACTTCATATCTAAGATTCAGATTGTTGATGAACTGCTAAAGAAAAAAAGAAAAAAGAAATTTTTCTAGACACAAGCTACTCACTCATTCTGTGACTCTATAGGCAGGAATTTTATTCATTTTTTTTTATTTTTATGGAAACGAGATTTTTTTTTTCGTTAGTGACTGAATATTCTGACAGCTTCAAGGGCTTTAGTGCATTCATGATGCTGGTATGAGAATTGTTTAATGCGAATTGATTCTGCAATTTGTAGACAATAAATGTAAGAGATGAATAGGAGGAGAGAGAGAGACGTTGTGTCTTTAGGGATTTCCATATCTAAATGCTGGCATTTTAATTGTTGGAACGTGGATCTGTTGGAATTAAATTACATTTGAAAATATTTTTGAGATTTTTTTGATTAGGCTGGACTGTCAATTTTGGTGTTGTTGTGTGCACTTGAATTTTTTTAGCTCATTCCTATCTTGGGTATTTAATCAGTGCAATACTGGTGCGAGTTTCTGGTGTATACTCTAAGGGTATTACTCTAGAAGCCCACCCCTGACACAGCATTCACAGGTTTAAGACTAATCAGAATTTTTTCCATTGTCCTTTTTGGGATCATATTACAATTAAGTTCAATTAAGTTCAGTAAAGGCTTTTTTTTTTAAAAGAAATAAAGTTTCACAAAAAAAATCGCTTCAAAATAAATCAAAAACTCATCAATCAAAAGCAATTTTCAGGAAAGTTCATGGAAGCAGCCTGCATAACAAATAAACAATTTCACACATATATAAAGCTAACTACAAGGATGTCACAGTCATAAAAATCCGAATGCGATCATTGAACGATTCTCGGATTTTGTTTTGTGTTTCATTGAATGTAAGCGATTGTGATTCCATGATTCATACATATTTGTGCTTTTTCGTGTCGTTGACATAATTAAATCAAGTAGCAAAGGAATCAATCACAGAAATCAAAAATTTCTTAATACGTATTAAGGATAAATTGGATAGCTTTCAACAATCAAGTTCTAGAATTGAAATCAGCTTACGTTAATGAGCTTTAATAAATTGATCTGTATAAATTAATCGAGAGAAAAGAGACAAGCCCTTTACTTGAAATACCGCAACTTCCTTTTCTAGTCATGAACGCGTGCACATACGTTCGGTAATAATATTAATCTTTATGCCAAAGCTTGATTGAGACTGAAACAATATTCAGATATGCATAAAGTAGAAGTAATTATTGAATAAATTATGATGACCTTGTCAAAGATCATAAAACATGTTTCATATCATTCGCCTTCACTGCCAAGTCTCCTTCTTTCTCTTCATACTTCAGCAATGACTTTTTTTTTACTTCTTTATTTGACATATTCGTAAATATTATATTTATTTATATTTATCGAAATTAATAACAACATTATGGACATCTATAAAAGTTGCACATTGAGAATTTGGAAAGTGATCGTTGAGGTCATAAATGTAAACATTTAGTTTGGACTAGAAATGACTGCCAAAAAAAATCAATTTACTGTCATTTCTCAGTGTTTTATACTCCTAACCACATCTGCAAGTATTATCCGGTCAAAAATATTAGGCTGGACAAAAACAGCAACTAACATGTGTTCAACTTGTTACTTGCTGATGCTTCAACCTTCCAATTTCAATAATATTCATGAACTCTCATTCGACACTGCGCATTTTAATTGAACGAACAACAAAAAAGAAATTACACACTTTGTAAATAGGCAAAAGCCTTTTTTTATTATTTAATCACTGACATTGCCTTTTATGGAAGCTCTTTTTTTCGCTGTCTTCATTCGTTTCTTTGACTAAAAATTTCATTGCAATTCTTTTCTTCTTCTTGAACTTCACTTTTTTTAATTATTTTTATTCATTGATTTTCATTTTATTTTTCAATAAAAATATCAACATATGTAGAAATGGGAGATTCTGAAGATTGATTTTATGATCGTTTTATTATAGCTCTAATAGCAAGGCATGGGCGTAGTTAGAGGGGTTTTGGAGGTTTCAACCTCCATCCCCATCTTTTTGGGAAATTTTTTCAATTTGCTAGGGATTTTTGGGGAAAAAAATCACAACCCCCTCCCTTAATTTTTCGGTCCTTACAAAAAAATTTCAACCGTCCCCCACTCACCTCGAAAAATTTGCATATTTTTTTAAAGATAAAATTTAATATTTTTTTAAAAAAAATTTTATCAAATTTTCAAATTTTTTTGTTCTTTTGTCATTTTTAGTTTCTCAAAAATATTTAAAATCATTCTGAACTTAAATTAGTATTCTTACAAATTCAAATCTCAATCTTATTTGATCATACGTTTTTTTAACTTTCAAAATTCATCAAATAATCAACCTAAATCATCAAAACCTAACTTGCCTTCAGAATTCCCCACATTCATTTAAAAATTGTAAAAAGAAGATAAAAAATAAGTAAGAAGAAATTCCGATGTCACTGACAACATGTGCCAATGCAATAGTCACTCAAAGTAAAAAAAATTGAACTTTGTGATTAACAATAGTCCTTTATTTTGCATGAAAGATTAATATCTCATCAAGTATTTTGTATAAATTTCCAAATTAAGTTATAAACATGACACAGCATGTGCAACATCTAAAGTACTTGAACTTTTTTGGTGATTTACATTTTTGATAGATTTATATTAAGTTTTTAATAAACATGTGCAGGCTATTCTAGACGAAATGTCAAATATGATTTATTTAAATTGAAAAGCAATTCATCACAACATCTGCCTTGATTTCTTAATTATTTATTTATACTTTACATCGGTGCATACATGCTATTCCATAACGAATAACTTGATACTTAAAAAGCGATGATGTTCTGATTCAATGACACATAATTGGTCATATTTGTGTGTAAGATATCAATTGATCAGTCTGTAGCTTCTTGCGATGATCGTCTTTATGTCTAAAGCACGCGAATTTGTTGGCTATCAAAACTGAGACATTTGTTGGAAATTTTTGAGACTTTGAGACGGGTCAAATTTCTTTGAAAGGCCTTGATGTTTTGTATGTTAATGTTGCTAAGAGAATAGTGATCATGTGCTGCATAATTTTAAGATTTTTTAGGAATTTAATCCTTCTAAGTTTGTAGTTTAAAATTAAGAAAGGAACTGCCAATCATTACTTTATCAAGCTGTGATCTTCATTGAGTTCAATTCTGTTACTTTTACAACAGAAGTCAATGATCAAAAAGTGAATAATGGATGTGGAATTTTATGAATGTTGGCACGTACCATATGCTTTACAACTTTATTGGCAGTGCCGTAAGGACACATTGACACGAGATTATCAATGATCACGCTATTTCCATAAATATTTTATGATCCAGCATTTAAATCCATAAATTTTTTTCTAGAATTTCCTTCTTGACAGTTTAACTAGTAATCATATGTCTATAACTTTTGGAATGAAAATTCACATCTAAAATAATGAAAAATTGATCACTTGCTGACCATAAGGGCTATATACATAAAATCTATTGCCATTATAAGAACAAATTTGCAATTTAGTACTTGATTTATTGGAGTACATAAAATAAAAATGAGGCAGTAAGTGCTACTTAGTAAGCAACAGAATCGAAACTCAATTTAAGTACAATAGCAGACATATCGTCCCTTTATGGAAATGGCATGAAAAACACAAATTAATTTTTAATTTAAATATTATTATCTTGACATGAAGTTTGTAAGAATATTTTAGGCAATTCACGTTCTGATTGAATTAATTTTAATTATAATTCATAACAGTAATGTACGTATAAACATAACATCAAAAATAGCCTGTCATTAGACTTAGAATAGCAATATAGCGTCATTTAATCGAGAGTGGGCGAAATGACACGTACGAGCGTGAATTAAGTCTCCTTTTCAATATTGTTGTGTTCTCAGCTAACTCAGCTAAGTCGTGCCGACGTTTCGACTAATTGGTCAATTAAGAATTTATTTTGTGATGAATTGTTGCTTATGTCTAGGTAGAACTGAACTGGAAGTGACCAAAAATCACGATGAGCTGCTTTTTTTGATTATGATGATAATATGAAAATGTAGGAATAAATAAAGTCTCTAAGTCGTCCACGACTAGAGTCTTTTTGAAAACTTTATCAAGATAGAATTCGAGTCTCAACAAAAATTTTATAAACATCTAAAAAATAATTAAATTAATATTCAAATTAATGTCTCATTATCATCATGCACCTTTCAATCATACCGTATTTATTAAACTGTATTTAGAAGCATTCACCTAATTAAGACTAATCTGTGCTAATAATAATGAATCGAAAACGATCTTTATTCCACCTATTGTAATTAAGACGCTTTATTTTGCATTAAAAAATGTTTAACTTTAATAAAATTGATTATTCGATTAATTGCAATATTTACTTTATGGACATAGCTGTAATTATTGTTGATTTCTGAGAAAAATTAACTTTGATTTAGGATTGAAATTATTGTTGCTTTAGTTTGAAGATCTTTTGATTGAAAGCTTAGAAAATGTCAAGAATTTCAGTGAATTTCACTCGAAAATATCATCAGGTCCCATTGTGAATTCCTCAACCTTAATGATCATTAGAATGTAACTCCAAAATGACACATAACCTCAAAATATTTTTTTTTGTAAGCTCAAACGCATGATTTATTGCGAAATATCAAATTGACTCATTCAACTTAAATTTAGCGCTGAATAAATTGTTTCCAATAAAGTCTCAAGGAAGAACTTTTAATTCGCGTCTAGGTACAAATGTGGTGTAATTGCTTGTACATTGTGCAATCACAACAGACTGCAGATTCCCGTTATTGATAGACTTGCATCGCTAAATTTGGAAATTTTTACATTTTTTTTCTGCTGATGATGATCTCATCTTTTATTTTTTATTTTTATTTCTCATGCATCAATACTTCAGTTATGTCGACTTGAATAATGCCAATGATCTATGCGATTACAGCATCTCTAGGTTTCTCACTCACTTCTTGATACAATGTGTGTACATACATACAACCAGCAAAAAAAAAATTTTTCACATATATGGACACTTATTTATACAAAATCGACCATCCATTGCCATTTATGGTTAAGCCGTTTGCCTATGTTTTTTGCTCCATCAGTAATTTTTATTTTGTTTCTTTTTATTTTTATTTTTTTCTCGTGAAGCTGCTTACATGCAATTCGATGGAAACCAGTGAGTTTTTTAGACTAAACTAAAATTCACACACAACACCACATGGTTGGATATACTAATTTTTTAATTGCATAAATAGCTGAATTTTCATGAAAAATCATTGACTGATCCAAAAAAAGTCATAATATTTGCATGACTCTGAATTTAAAAGTTCAACGGATTTTCTGGTAATTGTTACATGCTTGTGCGTTGTTGCACTCAAATTGATATTAATTTATGTGTGTACACGACACAGCTGTAAATAAATCTGAAATTGTGTACACGACTTTATTCTTTAATAGCAATTAATTGAATAAAATTTACATTTGGGCTTGGCCAAAAAATTTGCAACATTTGTTTTCAACGGTTTTTTGAAATTTAAAATTTGGTTAAAAATTAAATCACAAAATTCTCAATTTAGACTATTTTAATTAATGTTCTGAGACGCCTAATTGAAACAACAACTTTTTCTCCATTCGTGGTGTAATTTTCAAGCGTTAAATCTTCTTAATAAGAGATTTAAGGGAACTTCCACAGATGTGTTTCTTCAAAAATTTTGATCAAAAATCAATTTTCTCTAAATTAAGATATCTAGACGATGCAATGACTAGTTATTCATGAGTAAAACAATGAATTCTACTCATTTGTCTTATTATCTTCCTTCCAAACCCATTAATTAGGAAATTATTAGCGTTACTTTGCAAAAAATTAAATTCAACTTTTTCTTACCAAGTAACGCTCGCAAAAATCGAAATTATTCACAAATGAATGCACTTATAAACAAGATTAAAAGACAAATAGATAGAACTCAACGTTCTACATGACAAAAATAAGTATTTTGATCGTCTAGATAGCTCTAATAAGAGAATTTTTCATTTAAAGTCGATTTTTTTGAAATTTTCGATCTGTGGAAACGCCCTTAACACATTCTTAATTTTCAGAATATTTTTTTGTTGTTTACAAAAAATTCAAATTTTGTCGGTTAAATCAAAGAATTTTTAAGAAAAATTATTAATTTAACTTATTTACACTTGCTTTGAAGAAGTTTCCACCAGATCATAATATAGATAATACAAAAGCGAACATATTACTATAAAATTTGTGTCTTCAAACTGTGTTTTCGTAAAGTTCTACGTAATTTTGTGTGCAAAATCAAATTAGGGTAAAAAATTTTCAGTGTCAGATACCGAGATATTTTTGTGTTTTTATGCTTAATTACAGCTTGATATATTGAGATTTATATTCCAAAATGTGCATTTTCAGTAGTTTTATAAGATTCACTACTTATATAATTAACAAAATGTCCAGGAAAAACTAAAAATGCCAAAATTAGTCCATTTCTGACACTTAATGAAAAAACGGCCAAGTCCATTTTTATTGTCTTGTTTGTACGCATGTAGTGTCAAATCCAAATGCAAATTGTTTTGTTTTGTTTTGAGGCAACTGTTATATTCTATTGTGGATGTTGAAAGCCAATTCATTCATTCACTTGAACTTGTCACTGTATTTTTTATTTTCTGTTTTTGTTTACTGTTGATGTCTATAATTTTGACATTGAATATGGGTTTATGAATGAAATGGTCGATGTGAAGTTTTTTGAGTTAGTTATTGTCATTTTCTCTAGATTTTTGGATTGAAATTTTAGTTTAGTTTATTCTAGTTGAGTTGGATGAAGATTCAGGGTATGAAAATGTTCAAATTGATTTTTGGTAAATTTTCAATTAATTTTGTTCATTTTTAGTGGAATTTATAAGTTCTACACCCTGCATGAAATCATTTAAATTCAAATTCATATTTAATTTTAATTTTGGCGTTAAATTTACACAAGCTACTCAAAATCTGATCAAAAATCAATCACAGGCTCAAATCAGATTAATTTGCACTCACCCAAAAATAATTAACATTCGAACCTTACACAATCAGCGCTCTTATTACCACATTGATGCCATAAATTACACTTTCTTTATTAATTGCTCAATAAAGTCTCCTTAAAATGGACATAAAAAAAAATCCCAAAAATTACTCAACAGCAATAAAGATTCTTAAATTATGGACTTCTGCAATATAAATAATGTCTCGTCTTTCAATTTACAATGACAATAAATAATTTAACCATAAGAAGGTGGATGCATCAATACGGATATTATTGATACTATCGGAATTTTTTCAAAGAATTTGTATTGAATTACACGACTTTAAAAATGCCGAAAAAATGTTTTGTGCATGGATTTTTGAATGATTTATTAAAGATGTGCTGTAACTTGTTTAATTTTTTAAAAAATTTGAGCTGATTTTATTGAATTCTGTAATTCGTTAGCTATTTTTTTAAATTTGAATTTAAATTTTTATGAAAAAAATTACCGAATTTACCTTTGAAATTTTGATTTTTTTAGTTGATATTTTTGTGATTGCTGATTGCATGGAATTTTTGAAAATCAAAAGAACAGTCAGAAAAATTGTTAATAACGTGCTGTGATAGATTTGCAAATTGATTAGGTAAAAAGGTATGCAAATACAGAACGAGTTCCTCAATTTTTAAATCAACTACAAAACAATTTTCAATTTCGAGTCTGTCAAGTTATTTGGAATGGATTGAAGCTTCAAAATTTCCAGAATAAAACTTTGATACAATTTTTATAGCCTGTTTAAATACTAAAGGAATATGTACCCATATTTCAATAATATTAAGTCATTTAATCCATAAACTGACCTTAAAACGTGGACACTGAATTTCTCATTTCCCGCCTCCTCTGAAAAACTGCCTTCTTTATAGAAATTTCATTTAAAAAAGTCTGTATTTCAAAATTCTCACTCCAAATGACACAATCCTCAAAATTTCATTACTTGCTTTTATTTTTTTCCATGCATTCGTTCACTGCCGATGATGTAATAAAAGCCGTGTGGTAATACAAAGTTATGAATGGAAATAAGCAAACTAATATGCATATTGAATGATTTCATTCTAAGTAATTCTTACAACTTCATTTGAGCTGAGACTAATCGTATTTTACAGTAAAGCACTCAACATCTCAAAAGCTTGTCAAGAATGAGACAGGTAGCTTAATATTTCTGTCACGAGCTTTATTATGAATCAATTAGATGTTTATATTGATTCCACTAATGGATAACTGCCTATTGTTTATTTTTTGATATCTATTTGGCCACCGGCTAGACAAACTTGCTCTAATTAAAATTTATGCAAATTTTTTGTTGTCAATTTTTTTTATTTCGTTATCTCTTCATGGTCTTTAATAAGCCAATAATTTTTTTTAATATTTAATTTCAGAAGGTGGGCAGTTGAACGGAAATTGCAATCGAGACCTGCTTTAACGAGCTCTCAAAAGAGAATAGACACTGATTTTGAATTATGGCTAGTGATTTGAGTAATATCAAGGACGAAGATCTCCTTCGCAAAATGGTATGTATGCATGTCAATTGTTCAATTTCTTTTCATTGTAAGCTGTCAACATTAATTATAGTAATTGCTTGTTATACTGCATTTTATACGATTAATGAATCAACTTCGTTGCGTGCTCATGTTGATTAGAATCTAAAATGCAAAGACTTAGTAGAGTGGGCAAAACTTAAATATTTAATGCCATTTCATTTTTGGAATGATTCAGAAAATTATTGTTGAAATATTAGTTTGTTGAGAATGTTATACCGCACATGAGAAAGAAAGAGAGATCATCCTCAATTGCTGGTATGAGTTGTCCACCCACCTAACAATGTGTATAATAATTGGAAGAATCGTTTTGGTAGACAATAAAAAAAATTTAGTAGGAAAAGTTTATGTGAAATTTGTAGTTATGGGCGCCGTTTTTTATAAATTGTAATATTTAAAATTGAAATTTATTTGCTTCAAAATAGTGACTAAAAACGAAATAAAATTGAAAATATTATGGAAAAAAAAATTATAAACCTTATAATTGAACTTTTCATAGTTTTAAGTTTTGAGATTCGAACTCTAGTTTATAAAATTTTCAAATAAAATTTCAATTTTTTTATGCTTATTTACTCAGTTGGAATTTGACATAAATCCAAATTAGATCTAAATTTTACAAAAAAAAAAAAAAAAATCTCTATAGTTCTAAGTGTTTAAATAAGTTGAAATTTTTTATGTGAATTTAATTCCTTACAAATCTTATACTTCACAAGAACATAATACGAAAATGTAAGAAATTAGAACAAAAATTTTAAATCAATTTATATGATTTTCAATAAATCTATAAAATCATACCAAAAACTAAAGCAACTAATAGATAAAGCAAATTTAAACATTCAGCTCCAATTTTATTTTTGTATACAACAAAATAAGAAGAAAGCGAAACTCTTTTCTTTTATTACAAATCTTTTGTGTGTGTTCTTGTCTTTCTTTTATTTTTTTATGAGACATAAAAATGACAAATTTGGCAAATGACACAGTATGAAATGAAGTAATGTCCAAAAAAAAGCTCTAGCAACAAAAGTGTCTTCAATAAGTGCCTTATTATTACAAAGTTCAATGGCAATAAATTTAAGTAGCTCTTAACTAAGTGGACATATCTTTCTAGGTGATTTCTTAGGTAGCCAGCATTAAAGCGTTAATGGATCATTTCCATTTTTAGTTTAAGAAGTATATTCCTTCTGTGTATCGGTAGCCTTTTTGCCATCCATCCTATTGTAATTCAAATTGACTGTTATTATTTTTACAGCACAAAAGAATATTCTCGTATGGGAACTAAATGAATAATAAAAATTTGGGTTAGGTTACTGAGAGGGTGTTCTTGAAATCAACACTGATCAGTTTCATTTAAACGTATCGATTTGACACAAGCTTTTTATTCATATGAGCTGTTATTGTGACCCATGAATTGTGCGGTGTGTGTGGAAAATCAGACAATTGACATGAAATCATCATCGGTGAATTAAATACAAAAAAAAGTTTTTCATTGAAAAAAAAAAATTCAAGTTCAGCTAAACGTAGATCGTAGGCAGGTGACAGTAAAACGATGGCGTGATTATCGTCATCATCATCATCATCATCGCTGTGCTTTACATTCTAAATAAAACCCATACAGTTCATCATTATTGTTTATTTGCGTGTTATCATCGTTTAATAAATAATTTAATAGGACTTTTGCAGTGAGCTCTATGCTGATGAATCTTGACAGTCAAATCCTCAATAAATTTCTTGTTAGAGCGCAATTTCAAATGTTTAAGAAAGTATAAAATTCTTAATCTCATTTTTCCTGTTTTTCAAAAAATTTCTCGATCTTGAAATTGTAAATTTTTATTTTTTTGAAGGTTTATTGCTTAATACTGCATTTAAATTGGACTATTTTGCTATTGTTTGTCATGAATTTTTGATTTTTTTTTTAAAGGAATTAATTAAGATCATGAATCAATGAATTACATCAATTATAATTCATGATATTCAGAATGTTATTTTAAAAATCTGAAAAATGAATTTAATTTTTAAATATTAAATATTTTCATATAAATTTTAAAACTTAATAGTGAAAAAGTATATTTAAAGAATTTTAATGACATTTTAGATGAAAAAAATGAAAAAAATAACAGTGGACACTGCGGGATTCGAACCCGCGACTCCTCACATGCGAAGCAAGTACTCTTTCCTCTGAGCTAAGTGCCCATCTGAAAAAACTAAAAATTTTGCTGTTTAAAAATAAAAGTAACGGTTTTTTGAAAATTTTCAAACTTTTTTTTGTCAGTTTTAAAAATAATTCAGAACATCAACAAACTTTTGTATTTTCTCAATAATTTATAACTCATGTCTTAATTTCCACCTCACCACTTGATAAATTGCTTGTAAATGTCGTCCAAAAAGAGCTTGAGCAATTCAAACTCATCCAAATAGACAATAATAAAATGTAAATCACAGAAACTTGACAAAAACAACAGTTTTTGTTTGTTGCTAAAAGTAATATGAGAAGTGGTCGCCACTATATCTAACAATTGTTAAATCTCTTTATTTGCCGGCTATTAACAATTCTGGTTGATATAAAGTATCACATTTCGAATCGCAAAGAAATCGAAGCAAAAAACTGTCAAGAAAGGAAGTTTCCGTAAAGTTGTGACAATAAATTTATAACATGATATAAAGAAATTGCTTCATTTACATATTGTCGACTTTATAAAATTTATTTTTCATTCCAAATTACAATCACTAACCTGTTCTTTACAATAAATTTTCTTTCACTTTCATAAATATGTGTGTGCCTATAAAGAACTTCGCATACCAAATTTGATTTAAAAAAAAAAAAAAAAAGTTATGGCAATGAAAAATATAAAATATCACACGTGGGATGCAAAATAGAGGTGCATTTCTGCTGCTGTTGCTGTCGAAGAGAGATATTAGTAAGTTAAGAATCAGTGAAAATTTTATGAGACATTTTTAGAAGCTGTAAACTCACCAACTCAATTTTTCTTTTTTTCTTTGCAAAGTGCAATTTTTTTCAAACTTTTTTTTTATTTCTATTGACTTTATAAAGCCAACAAATGACGGTGTCTAAGCAGTGAGTAGGCGGTTATGAGTACTTGCCTGGAAGGCTTTATTTTTCATCTCATTGTGTGTATATTTCTCACTCTAAGTCTTGCTCTCTCTCATGAGATTAATTGACTGCATTTATGATGTTGAGCGATATTTTTTTTCTGTGTGTGGTCACTTTTAACATACATCAGTCAGTGACTGAAATGCTGATTAATTTTCCATGTCACATTGACGTAGGGGTCAAAGATAAAAGAATTAAATTTTGCACAAAACTTTCAAAAAAAAAAAGCTAAAATCCATTATTAATGGAATTAAACAAAAAAAAAAAAAATTGCAATAAAAGGGAAGTGAAAAATAAGTCGTGTGCCATAAATGACAGATGCTTTTATTAAATATTATTATTATTATTTTGCGAGTACTATGAATGTGTGCTATGTGGAGAAACCCGCGCATTGTGAGAGATTTTATTTTTCTTCTTTTCTTCAACTTTTAAAGCAGCATTTGTTTTTATTTGGATGGTGTTTTTTTTTTCTCCAGTTCGATTTGGATTTCGGAACGGTGAAGTTGACTTTCCGACAATAACGCGAAATATTTCATAAGCTGTCTTGTCTGTGTTATAAGAAATAAAATAAAATATAAAATTTAGTTCATTTTTCATTCTTAAAGAGGTTTTTAACCGCGACATTAACAAATTAAATATTAATTTTTTTTTGTGGATAAATTTTTGTGTGCTGTTCCCAAGATAAAAGAAAAGAAAGAAAACAAGAGTTAAAATCTAGGTTTGTGCCTTTATTTATCTAACACTAATGAGAACATTTTACGGAAATTGTGTCCATTAATTAGCAATGCAATGTTGTGTCAAATGAATAGAAAGCCGCTCAGTAAATCAGTTAACATTAAATTAACTCTTCGACTTGATAAATGAAAAATTATCTTTTTTTGGCAATTGTTTAAAAAACAAAATAAAAATAAAATAAAAGTTTGTTGGAAGTGCGTAGGTGAACGGAAGAAAAAGTTGTTTTAAAAATAAAATTTGAGCGACCAATTTAAGCTAAATTTCTTATTGTGAATGTTCCAATTAGTGGTCGATTATGGTGAATTAAAAGAACATAACACTAATAATGATTTTGAATTTGAGATGTGTAGTATGGACATTAGTATGAAAAATGAATGAAAGTTGCTGCATGTGAGTGGAATTGATGCTTTTATAGACATATGGTCATGTAGATTGTGGTTTGTTTGAAACGTTTGGTCGATGATCTTCAAAAAATTTTATAAATTTGAATTTTTTGATTTAATTCGAAAGAAAATGTTGAAATTTGCACTAAACTTGGTTGATCCAGGTCCAAAAAATCAAGAATTAATTTCTACGAAAATCTTTCTAATTCTAATTTATCTCACAAACCAACAACCCAAACAGAAACCTCAAAATCCACATCAGTACTCCATAAATCCAAGAAAAGCCATAAAAATAAATGAATATGCATGCATGAGAAATTAGACTTGAATGCGTGCACATTTAAGTATGAAAAAATACATTACATACCACGACCATAAAATCATCGAGTCTTATGATTTTAATGCTTAATTATAATAAGAAAAAAAACGGACATTAATTTGCTATAGAAATGGTGTTGTATTTACTTAATGAATATGCGCGTTCTTTAGAATCCAGTCGAGTCCATTCAATCAACTTAATTAAATGAAATATTGCAGAAATTTCATTCCATACAGCACCAATCTAAATTAATTCAATTTATTGAGTGATAAATTTAAAGTTTCATTTGATTTAATGTTCTTTCAAGAGTCATCGTCAGTTCGCAATGAATGATTATACTTATCTATTTTTATACAGCTCTAAGGTCATTCCAAATATTTTTTGGTGAGGTTTATGCGATTTTTTTTTTTATTTTCGACAGTCATGTTGATGATCGGAAATGATTGAGTTGCGAATGCAAAATTGAGTGATGGATGTGGAACATAAAAATTTCATTAACTTTGTCCATACTGGATCATGATTTTAGCAATGAATCTCTATGAAGATCTCTAAGTAACTCAAAATAGCAATTTCCTCTAAAAGCAATAAATGTCATATTTTTGTAGACTTTGCATCACTCCTATTACAATAAACATTGTATTTTCATTACCGCGCGTCTAGCTATTATGTGTCATAATCTTTTTCAGCTTTAAACTTGTCATGATGTCATCTGAACTATCTCATACATAAAAATCACTTAAAATACAATAAATAGTCGATTAATAAGAGATGTCAATCTAACACTTCTCGATAGAGATATTGTCCGTTATTTCGTACAAAAATTTGAATTTGAATGCTGTATGTGTACGAAAAATTTACACTAACACAAATGCAATGCAAATTTTGGATTTGTCATTTTTAGAATAAATGTATTATTTTTCATTTCCATAAAGGTTTATCTATAGAGTTTTAAAGGTATTCTATCAATTCAAGCGTAAAAATGTTCTTTAAAAACTCAAATATTGAGTTAAAATCGCAAATCAATTCTGATTGGTTCATTTGCTAACATCACTAATACAAGTGTACACACACACCATGATAATAAAATAAATTTTAATTCTGTTAATTTAATTAAAATTCCTAATAGTTGGTACATTTTAAATAGGCTTATTTAATAGCGAAATAGATTTTCTATCGAAAAAATCAATTGTAACATTACTTTAATAAACAGAAATTAAGATTTCATCGAATTTTTCTTATAAAGATTTAACGGACAAGTTGTACTAAAATAAGGCGTACTAAAAATCCTTATTTCAAATTTTGTACTAAAATAAGGAAAACCGTTACGTATTGAGAAGTGTTGGATGTCAATGAATAATTTTCACAGCTATTCCCACGTCTTTCTGCAATTTGCATTAAAATATCGCATAAACTTTGATTCTGTACCAAATTCCAATTTCCATGAAATCACCACTTAATTTTGCTAAAGATGTTAATTTGAGCTGTTTAGAGAATTGTCAATGAATAGAAAATTATATATCCATTAATTTTGACTGCAAATTATGGTAAAATATGCTCCGCTAAAATGAGATCCATTAGCACTGCCAAGTTGAACACATTTCCAAGTTGTATGAAAATATTACAGTTTATTCAACCGCATGAAAAAAAGAAAACAATTTAGAGTAAAGAGGTGGACAACATAGCTAGTAAAAATCAACACTTCATTTAGGTCACATAAAATAATATCTGAAATCGACAAATCGGAATATAATCCAACATTTTTTATTATATTATATTTGCCTCGACGGTATTTCTTAATAATTTATTTTCTGTCACTTTTTCTACCGTCTAGAAGTCTCTCAACTTGTCTTGTCGTTCAATATAAGATATAGACAGTCAATTTGAAAAACAAAAAAAATTAGTATGAAATTTTTATTTTTATTACATTTTGAATATATAGAGAAGAAAGGCCATTTATGGCAAATCAAATCTGTAGGTGGATTTTGCTAGATGTTGTTGTGTTTTTTTTTCTCTCTCTCTTAGAGCTTTACACAATATGAATCATGTCTATATAAAAAACTTGATCGTCTCAGACTTCAAACGTTATAATTATGATTTGACTATTTGAGACATTTTGCTCTTCTAACTCAACATTAATGTCTATTCTTAAACTATAATAAACAACTTATTGGAATTCAAATTTAGAAACTTGACTTTACCGAAATAGAGACATTAACAAATTTATAGTTCATCGACACACGTTTACATCTCGAATATGGATACATGAACTTTACTTGCCGTGTGTGTTCTTGATAATAGACATTTTGTCACATCCCACTTAGGATTAAGAGAATTTAATTCAATAATAAAAAATAATAAAACTTTATGAATATTGAGTCAATAGACTTACCTTCTTTCAATCTTTCTTTACAGTGGCAAGAGACGGAAGATTTTGGTCGAAAGAAGGAGATTAGATCGCATATGTACAAATTGCGCGAGGCGCGATTGAGAGAATTTTATGTTAATGAAATGGATCCTAAAAATCAACAATCATTTGATGCAAAAGCACCAATAACTAGTCGTCATGGTGATGCTATGGCTGATCATAGTTTTGAAAGTTTAAAAAGCAATGAGATTCACGGTACAGATATGAGGTAAGTTTCATACAAAATGACATGACTTTAGACTAATTTTTGATTTTAAAAATAAATGAACAAAAATGTTTAGTGACATCAAATTTGGAAATACTGGTGGATGGAATGTAATAACATCGTCTGAAGTATCCGACGATGGTAAAGCACGAACGGACAAAATGTTGGCAAAAACTGAAGGCGTTACTGCCATAAAAGGCGGTCAGAAAGCATTCTCTGGCAAAAATGAAGAACTCAAAACTGAACGTTTTGATGGTGACGCAAACAATTTCACTCATACAACCGGCGAGTCATCAAATATGGTATTAAATGAAAATATTGTGACTGGAGATGATACAAACAAGAGAACGGAAAGCAAATCATCATCATCAGTAAGTCATACGACAAAAGTCATTCGAACATCAAATAATGCTGGTGATTATAGTGGAAATGACAATTTTCAGTCAATTGGTAACGATTTTGATTCTCGACGATCATCAACAAGCAATGTTACGTCATCTAGTCACGTTGACACCCAAAAGTCAAATGTTAATGAGAATGCAAAGCTCTCACAAGATCCAAATGTTGTACAAGAAGCTTTACGTCTAGCTCAACAGCCTGGAACTGTTTTGTCACGTAAAGTCGAACGTGCAAATGAATCAACTAATATGATTACTGAAAGAAAGGAGCTTACAGACGGAACAATTGTTACAACAAAGAGATTTGAGCCGATTAGTTCCCAACATGTAGATATTCAAGCTACAACAACATCAAATATTCAACGTGACAATAAAACCACAAATGTGAATAAGCATCATCAAACTGAGACCTTTAATCAATCGAGAAATACTGAGACATCAAAGACAACAAGTCGAGATGAAGAAGCTTCACGTCTTGCTCAACAGCCAGGCACTATAATTTCTCGTGATGTTAAAATGGCTGATGCAAATACCCGATTTATTACTGAAAAGAAAGAACTTAGTGATGGAACTATTGTCACTACAAAGAGATACGAAAAAATATCGAATGATAAATCAGATGATAATGCCAGAACCGAGCATGTTGCAAGAAATTCAACAACATCAACAAATCAAACATTTAAAACTTCTCGCGATGAAGAAGCATTTAAATTGGCACAACAACCAGGAAAGATCATTTCACGTGATGTAACAATGGCTAATCCGACAACAAGACAAATTGTCGAAAAGAAAGAGCTTAATGATGGCACAATTGTCACAACAAAACGTTTTGAATCTGTTGATTCTTCAAATGATACAAAAACATCAACATCATCAATCACTAAAGACCGTCAAAATGATGACTTTACAAAATCATTACGCACAGATTCAAAAACTACAACAACAACAACAAAGGTTGATTCAACCCACAAAAATTCTAGAGATGAGGAAGCATTTCGCTTAGCAGATCAACCTGGAAAAATTATTTCACGTGACGTAACAATGGCTAATCCAACGACCAGACAGATCGTTGAAAAGAAGGAATTGCATGATGGTACGATTGTCACTACCAAGAGATTTGAAAATGTTGATTCTTCAAGTGATACAAAAACATCAACATCATCAATCACTAAAGACCATCAAAATGATGACTTTTCAAAATCATTACGCACAGATTCAAAAACTACAACAACAACAACAAAGGTTGATTCAACCCACAAAAATTCTAGAGATGAGGAAGCATTTCGCTTAGCAGATCAACCTGGAAAAATTATTTCACGTGACGTAACAATGGCTAATCCAACGACCAGACAGATCGTTGAAAAGAAGGAATTGCATGATGGTACGATTGTCACTACCAAGAGATTTGAAAATGTCGATTCTTCAAGTGATACAAGAACATCAGTTACTAAGAACCGTCAAAATGATGACTTTACTAAATCATTACGTAGTGACACAAATACAACGACTACAAAAGTTGATACAACTTACAAAACATCCAGAGATGAAGAAGCTTTTCGTTTAGCTGAACAGCCAGGCAAAATTTTATCACGCGATGTCACAATGGCAAATCCAACAACAAGGCAAATAGTTGAAAAGAAGGAATTGCATGACGGAACTGTAGTCACAACAAAAAGATTCGAAAAAATTGATGAGAAGGTTGACACTCAATCCAGAAATGTCAAGAATGTAGAAAATGTTGAGAATGTTAGAAAAATTCATACAACAACTCAACAGACACAACCAAGAAGTGATGATTATTCTACAAATCGTGAGATTGTTGAAGAAACAGTAACGAAGAAAATTTTCGATACTTCATGTCAATGTCCAACCGCTAAGGATAAACATGACCACAAAACACGCGATTTTATTCAGAATGAGCGCAATACCGACAAGTATGATGTTACATCTGAAATTATCGTTCAACAAAATGACAAACGAGTTGTTAATGAAATTGAAAAAACTCATGATGAAATTAATCGCAGAGAGGAAGTGAGAAAATTGGAGCAAAAGCGTATCGATGAGCAAATACATCAACAAAAAGAACAGAAAATAACACGTCAATTAGAAGTTGATGCTGCACACAAAGCTTTTGCAAGCTCATTACGTAGCGTAACACCGCCACCTGATAAATCATCAACAACTCGTATTGATCGTCGTAGTCCATCACGTGAAACAAATAGTAGATACAGCTCATCGACAATATCTAATAAAAGGTCATCAAATGTTGACATCAGAAAAGAAGATAATGTTAAACATACAAATTCATTGGATCGTCGTACAGTGACTTCAAAGTCTCCAGAAAAAACTTCTTCATTAGATCGTAGAACACCATCCAAGAGTCCTGAAAAATATCCATCAATTGATCGTAAAACAACACCGAAAAATCAAGAAAAAGTTCCAACAACTGAAAGAAGAACACCATCACATAGCCCTGAAAAGTATCCATCCACAAGCCCAGATAAACAGCCACAAAATAAGAATATTACATCTGTTACTGAAACAACCACTAAGGAAACAATTCACACAACTGTTCATGACAGAGATCAAAAGTCATCGCCACAAAAACCTGGTAGCGAGAAGCCAAAAATTTCTTCTCCACAGAAGCAAACTAATGACAAGCCTAGAACTTCATCTTCACAGAAGCCAGGTCATGATTCTCCAAGAAATGCATCACCATCAAAACCAGATGTTAAAAAATCAACTGTCACTAAAACAGTAATCAATGAAAGTGATGAAGAAATTATCATTTCGAAGAAGCATCAAGTAATTCCTGATGTTAAGCCTCGTGAGACTTCTCCAACTAAAACCTCTACTCCAAGAGCTACATCACCACAAAAACCAGTTTCAAGTCAACCAAATGACAAAATTCGTTCTTCATCTCCTCAAAAGCATCAATCATCTCCAACCGATTCGTATCCAAGGGAAACATCCCCTGTCAAATCAATTCCGTCCAATTCTCGTGATGTATCACCACAAAAACATCATCCTGGAAAAACATATCCCAGAGATACATCCCCTGTTCAGTCAAGTCCATCCAATTCACGCGATGCTTCACCTCAAAAGTATCAACCATCATCAAAAGGTACATATCCAAGAGAATCGACACCAGGTAAATCAAGTCCATCCAACTCACGCGATACTTCTCCACAAAAGTACCAGCCAACATCAAAAGGTACATATCCAAGAGAATCAACACCAAATAAATCAAGTCCATCAAATTCTCGAGGTACATCACCTCAAAAACAAACAACATCTCTTCCACGAGACTTCAGTCCATCAAAACCATCCAAAAGACCTGATTATGATGATCAAGAAGCACCAGAAGACATTTTAACAGCAACAATAAAGATTGATAGCATTGACAAAACAATTAATGACTTGAAGATCATTCAGACAATTGATTCGAAAAATATGTCAGCAACAACAAGTGTTAGTGACTTGGAATATATTTCAGCTAGTGATCACAGAAAAATGATTACAGATTTAGATAATGAGGATATTGAAGTCAATATTAACATTGAAAATGTTGATCAGTTGGATGACTTGCAAATTAAAACTACAATAAGTGAAATTGTTGATGAAAAGACAAAAGTTAAGGAAGGTGAAGTAACTAAAACAGCACCAAAAGGTGATAAAAAACCATTCAACAGAAGTGAAACATTCGAAGAACGTGCTAAGAAGCTCATTGGTGTCAAGCCTGATGAAGAGCCAAAAGATATTCCAAATTATTTGAAGCCAACTAAGGCAAGTCAAGCTCCAGGACGTGTTTCAGAAATTCGGGAACGTAAAGCTAAAATTGAAGAGATTGAAAAATCATCAGTCACAACAACTAACAAGAGAAAGTCACTCACAAGTGCTACAACTGATTTTATTAAGCATGAGAAAACCGAACATGTTCCATCTTCAACTGAAAGAAGCCCAACTCGTAAACAGCCAACGGAATCCAAAAAGCCGAAAGATCGAATAAATGATGTTGAAACTACTAACATTACAAGCTCTACAATAACAACTAAATCTACTAATGTAGTCCATAAGGATACAAGACGTCCTGAAGATAAGAAACCAGAAACGAACAGAAATGTTCCTGATGAAAGGAAGCCATCGAAAATCAGAGACACAGTTGACATAACAGAAACGACAAAAATAACTGAAAGAAAATCCAATCGTAGTCCAACTAGACCAAAATCACCAGAAACTCATATCACAACTGCACAAATTACAATCTCGCCATCACGTGGAGTCACCAGCAAAACTGTGACTAAAACAACAACAGTTCAGAGCAATAAGAATCTCAAAGTTGCTCCTCATATTAAATTGTTGAAGCAAAATACAGATGTTTCGTCAACAGAACCTGAATCAGATCGTGATACTGATCATGAATTGATCAGAAATATCGATAAAGCAGGCAGCAAATCAACAAAGAAGAAATTGCTTCAAACTCGCAAAGATACAGCACCAGTGACTAAGACAACAAGTGTTCATGACAAGGAAAAGGTAACGAGAACATTCAGTGAGAAAATTATCAAGAATGACAAGAAAAGTACAGTTGAAAAATCAAGAGAATCACCTAAAAAGGAAAGTAAGCGACCAGTCAAGTGTATAACAACTAAAACTATTAATTTGACAAATATCAATGGAGATACAACAACTTTACATTCCAATACTCTTGATAATGTTGAAATTGACATCAACGTTCAGCATGCAAAATCATCTAGAGAACCATCACCTAATAAAGTTGTGCCAATTCCAGTTCAAACTGATGAAGAAGTCAATGAAGAACATATTTTACATCCACATAGAGTCACAGAACCTGACGATGGAAGAAAAACAAAACCAGCTGTTAGAAATGTTCCAATTTTCCAGGAAGAAACAAGTCAATTTGTTGGACTAGAAATTACAGAAGTTGGAACTGAAAAAGGTCACACAATTATTGAGGAAGAAGAATTTGAGGAAACTGAAAGAATTATTAATTCCTCAACACTTGAAAAAGCTGATCGTAAGAGAAATTCAGTTCAAATTGATGCATTATCAGAAGATGATGAAGAAGAACATTCACATTTGTTGAGTGTTTCCCAGAAAGTAAATAAATTCAATGAAACTGTCGAGGAACTTAAGAAATCCAAAACATCATCACCATTCAAGAAAAATAATGACTATAAATTAGAAGATGTTCCTGACGATGTCGATGATGATGCAAAATTAAGTTTGAATGAGAAAGTTTCAAAATTCTCTAAAATTACCGACGAGACCACAACCGTTACTAGGCAAAAAATTGAAGACACGCTCACATCATCTATCGATGAAGTCGATGAAAATCTCAAAAATGATGAATGCTTATTAAGCGTTACCGATAAAGTCAATAAATTCATCTCATCTGCTGAAAAAATTGGCTCAACAACTCCACAAAAATCTCCTGAACTTGTCAAGAATGTTATGAAACAAACATCAAAGCATGTTCGTGACAAGATTGAAAACATCAATGATTCATTTTTGACTAATGAAAAAATGTCGACACTTGAACGCGATACAAAAACAAACTTGAAGGCATCGGAAATAACTTTAAAGAGCACTGAAGCTATCAAGAAAGCACGTGAAGTATTTGAAACAAATTCATCCACAACGAGAGAATTGAACCGTCAAAATGATATTTTATCTCGTCCATCTGTTTTTGAAGGAAAGAGAACGCCAGTTCCAGAACGAAAGACATTTGATAGGCCAGTTCAAGAAAAGCCACGAGAAAAGTCAGTCCATGAAAGAACTCCCGATAGACAATCACCATTGAAGGATACTGATGCAAAACCATCATCAAGACGTGGATCATCTGATAGAACTCCAATTTATATGAAGGATCAAGTATCAACAAAGAAGGATCTCTTCGAAAAGAGAATTTCATCATCAAAATTGGACAGTGAGACAGCATATCATAAGCCATTATCACCACAAAGTTCAGTTGAGGAAAAGCGCACAACAACAACAGTCACGACAGAAGAAGTTCATCATCCATCAAGAAAAATATCAAGCAGTGATAAACATTACATGCAGCATACACTTGCATCACTTGAACATGTAGCAACAACAGAGATTCGTGAACATGAATTGAGCAGAACATCTCGTCATGAAGGATATGACACAAGAAGAGATTCAACAAGATCAACATCTAAACAGCCATCAGAGCCACGTGATGAAATTCCTGAATCGCCAAGATCACCAACAAAATTCGGAGTTGAACTTAAGAAAACAGATTCTTTCAAAACATCCACAAGCACAACATCATCAACCAGAAAAGTCAGTCTCGGAAGTGAAACGATAAATATTGAAGAAATTTTCGATCTTTATGAACTTGAAAAATTATTGGAAATTGTTGTTGGATACGAGCAAAGAAGACGCATTCGTGCTCAAATTCGTCTAGTCAAGAAGAAGCTTGAAGACAGTAAAACTGCAAGTGAAATTAAATCATCTAGAATGACCACAACAAAGATAACTTCACGTACAGAACCTGTGATTAGAAAGCAAGTCACTGAAAGAAAGACATCTGAAAAGTTTAAAGCTCCACGAGACGATGAATCTCGTGTTAAATCAAGTGTTGTTACTACCACCACGACTACTACAACAAGAATTTCTGGTGATAAAGAACCAAAAGTCATTTCAAAAACCACAAAAGTCACATCAACTGCATCGCCACGCACAATCATTGAAACATTCAATAAAAACAATAAAGGCAAAGTCACAGAAAGTGTCGTGAAAAATATCAGAAAAACAGCTGCAACCAGTAATACACAAAAGAGCAGTGCAATGCGTGAATCATGTTCAAAAACATGCTGTGATGAGACAGATTGTATCACCTCGAGTTATGGCGTAGGTCCAACTGAAAATGGAGTTCCATTGTTCGGCTTGAAGGCTCTAAAGAAGAAAAGTCCAACAGTTGTAGAAAGTAAAAGTAAGTCACTAATGAATGCTCATTAAATTCAAATTAATAATCCATATATTAAATATTTTTAACAGCAACTGGCACAGTCGTCAGCGAAGTCTCATATTCAGAAAATGGTGGACCAGCTGTAGTGCAACGAAAAACCACGAAATATTCATCAGATCCATCAGACTTCAGTGGTGAAACTGGTGTGAATGTAAAATCGAAGTCAGTTACAGAGCGAAAAGATTCACGTGGTGGAATCTATAGCGTAACAAAAGTTGAAAAATTTGAAAGTGATAAAAAGTCATCAACTCCAAGAGTCATTCGTAATGGATCAGTCAAAGAGATTAAGGAAAAGTTTGTAAGAAAAGACTCATCATCCAAAATGTCTCGAAGTGAAAGCAAGCGATCATCTGTGGATCATCACGATTCAGAATGCTGTAGTGTCTCAAAGACAGTCAGATCAAGTCAGTCAAGCGAAACTAAGTCATTTTTAAATAATGACAAGAAAGCAACGAGTGTGAAGGAAGTCATTACTTATATGAGAAATGCTGATGAAGGTATGGTTGATTGATTTGAATATTCAGAAGTGCTTATTTTATGAATTTATATTTAATTTTGCAGTGATCGATGATGGTGATACAAAGGAAGATGCTGAAGCTAAAGCTCTTTTAAATAAATTTTTTGGTGCCTCAGCCTTGATGACAACAATTGAGAGCAGCTCTGGTTTATCAAAGGATTACTTGTCTTCAGGCGGTGCTAAGACTAAAACGGTAAGAAAAAAGAACTTTTAAGTTGTGAAGCTATTGGAAAGATTCAATTTATGTTTTGTGTTTTTTTACGTATTTTTTTGTATCAATTTTTTTATGTTACTGTCAAATTTGTGTCCAAGGTACATCAACTCTTGTGCTAAAAAATCAATCATTAAACTTGGCAATGAATATTTTTTTAAAATATGAAATTTAATCTTGATCATTTATTTATAAGTGATTTTTGCCAAAATCTATCAAAAATGCTAAGTTGATGGACCTTGACTCATACAATATTATTGTATATCTTAATCTCAATAATCGACTAATAATCTCTCATAATTGATTTTATATGTTTTAAATATTGGAAAGAATTTTGATATATTTTGAAGGAGGTGAACATGAAGAAAATAATTTTGAAAAAAATTGAAGCTAGCTTAAGAAGTAAGCTAAATTTTAAAATATATCCTTTACGTCACCCCCTCCAAAATTAAAAAATCAAAAAATGATTGTCATTTATATCTAACAGAAACTGTCTAACACGAGAAATTGAAATATTTTTGGAAGCTTAATAAACTTGATTAAAGCATTTAGTTTGCAAAATAAATCGTTCTTTTATTTTTGGATACACGAATGATCGTCAAGGAAGTCGATGATGAAGGAACTAAATTTTTGCAGGTGCCTCGACATTTTCATTAATTAATCTAATTATCTCTGAATTTTTTTGTTCACGAAAGGATGCATTTAAAATGCAATAAATTCATGACAATGCCTGCTGTGGACATTTCCACATGCAAAATGAAAAACTTTCGCTAGCAAAAATAGCTCGCGGAAATAATTCATCCTTTATGTACACAGAATTTTCTTTTTAATATTCACGATCATCATCTGCTCAAAACATCTGTTTTTCACGCATTGTAAACTGAGAAAGAAAAAGCAAAGAATTTATTCTCACAAAAAAGTACAAAATGTGCATTCTGAGAGTCTCTCCCACAAAAATTAATGTTTATCTCTCTATTAAAAATATATCGCAAAGCATTTCGCCAAAAGGTAGGAAGAAAAGTATTTTTTTGTTAATTAATCTTACTTTTACGATTGCATTTCACATTTTCAGTCTTCGTTTGAAGCTCATACTAATCGTTTCGCATTAACAATCTTTATTTTCTGTTGAGCGTGTCTAGTAAAGATCGAAATAATTTTTTTTAAAGAAAACGCGAGAAAAAGAGAGAAACGAAAAATTTTCGCGAGTTTTTCATTCTTTTTTGGACACAGACAATTTTTTCAGTTTCGGTTGAATTGATGTCGAAATAGCAACTGAAAAGATTTCATCCACAAAAAAAAATTATAAAAATTAAAAAGTGATTAAAAGATTTTCCAAAATTGATGGAAAAATAGAAAAAAAAAATTCTACTGGATTTTTGTCAAACATTAAAAATTCAGATCAGAGCTACAAATAAGAAGAAGAAGAAGAACTAAATTTATATTCTGTAACAATTTGCCGTAATCAATTGAGGTAATCATCATCAAAGAGAGTAAAATAAAAATTAATTGGAGCGCACCTGAATTAAAAATAAAGTGAAATAAAAATTTAAATAAATCACAAGTTATATAGGCGCTCATCACATTGTGTATAAAGTAATTTAATGTAGCGTAAAAGAAGAAAAGAAAGAAAAAGTGAAATCAATTAATTGCGTACACAAAAAAACTAAAACGAAGAGTTTCTTTCCTCTAAGTACGCAAATGTGATTCGATTAAAATGAAAATGACTAAATTTGGTTCGATTTCCGATACATTTAATAAAAAAAAATGTAGACGAAAAAAAAAATTAAATCAAAACTTTAAAAAAATTTTGTACACTAAAAAGTGAATCCGACAGCGGTTTCATGTGTAAATTGGCAAGTGATCAATGAAAATACGGTTTGTTGTGTTCGTTAGACTCACAAAAAAAATCTACCTTATCTTTCCGTCATTAAAAATCATAAAAAATAATTGTAAGACTTTCCACGAGTCACAGTCACAGGATTTTCATCCCAATTTAATAATAATTTTTTTTCTTGTGGCCTTATATCATTCAGCGGCCTTTAAGGTTTTTCCAATTTTTCTTTCAATGCCAAGTATCAATACGACCGACTACACATTTTCTTTCATGAAGAGATCTTCGCTCTGCGTAGAATGTGGATGATAAGTATTAAAGACACGTCATACATAAATGAATGGCGCAGTTTTATTTATTTTTGGGGGTACATGTGTACTCATTTTTGAAGATGATTCTTTTGATTTAATGTCTGCCACTTCTAGCAATTCATTCAGACAATTCAGTATTATTTTATTTTTAAAAATATTAAATGAGGAGAAAACAGTTTTATTTTGCGATGTTTTTGCCTCCCAAGTTGGATTGATTTGATAATTGCGATGCCAATTTTAGTTTGCTTTGAAATTCATTCAGCTGGAAACTGAATATTTAATGTTGGAAGCTTTTCAAAGGTAAATTTGTAAATAAATCAATTAAAAGCATCTTTAAATTTGGAATTTGCCAACAATTAACAGCTCAATGACCTCCAATTGATTGCAACTAGTATCAAATAATTGAAATTACATCACATTCTTCGAATATGCATTTAGAGAGTTTAACTAGAGCTTTTTCCGTTATTTTTCCAGAAACTTTTAAATTTTTCTGCAATTTTTTGAGAGTGCGTAGGCTTTCTCGAAATCCCGGTCCCGGGTTTTTCGGGACCAAAATCAAAAAATTAAAACTGTTGTATTGTGAACGATTTAAGTTTTTTGAAAAAAATTTTAAATTTAATTTGTTTAGTATTAAGATTATAATCATTTAAACACAAAAAAATTGAAAATCTTTCATTAATGATCAAGATATTTAAGTTTTAATTTTGGTCCCGGTCCCGGAAATTTTCCAAAACCGGGATTTCGAGAAAGCCTAAGAGTGCGTTCTAAAATTTTGTTTCTGCTTTAAAATGTAAATAATTAAAAGTTTTTAAGCGTTAAGCTATTTAAAAGGTTTGTTTTAATCTTAATCGCTTCAGAAACGATTCAATTTGATGCAATAAATCATATTAAATTCAATAAATCGAAGAATATTGTAAAATTAAGTCGAATTCGTATTACAAAAATTTCATATAAAAATTGTAAACAAAATATTTTTGCATATTTTTGGTGCAGAAATTTTCTCGCTAACAATGTCTAAATAATAAGAACAAGCCATTCAAAGTCAGTCAAAGCAAAACTTCCTCCAACATTTTGTTTATAATCTCGTTTACCTCATCTTAAAATGTATGCTGCGGCATGACATTTATGTGTGAGTGCTCTTTCTTTGTATCATCAAAGGGATCGCATTTCCTCAAGGTCGTTGGTATTTTTAGCAAAAATCATAGCTTTAATTATTTTACGCGAAAGTAGCAGTTTCAAGTAATTACTTTTTAATGTTTACAATTTTTTATTTTTTTAAAAAATAATTAATTAACTTCCTGATTTATGAACGATAAGTTTCCATCCCTCACACCTCCGTACACTCACTCTCTTTTGCCACAAGCAGTTCATACTTACTTTGTTTTTTTTTTTTTATATTCGTTTGAAAATATACGGTTGATAAAAATAGAGTCCCTCTCTTAATTATTTTTAGGCAAAAAAATGCGAATTGGAAAAAGCAAAGATCATAGAAGATTTTTATTTTCTTTCGTATTCCCGTCATTTATATGCTACATGTAAGCCACGCGTGGTCGATTTTATTCAGATTTCATATAGCAATAATCAAATTATTGCGTCATACGGTGTCAAATTTTCCATGCAATTATAAACGAGACTGTAAACATGATCATTAAATCATTCAAATTTAAGCTGTGACTTCTTCTTTTTTGGATCGAAATGATTTCTTTTTATTTTTAGAAAATCTTTTTTTCTATGTTTCTTAATTCATTAAACCATGCATACTTGACTGTGAATTTTTTTTTTCGCTTCTCTGGAAGATGAAAAATCGTCATCTATTTATAATCGTGCTACATTGAACGCAATTAAGATGTTGATATTAAGAGAGAAAGAAAGAAAAATGCCACAAATTGAAACTGTGAACAAATAGGGCGAAAAATCTTCTGGTTGCAAATATAAGAAGAAGAAGAAATGAAAATAGCCGAAATATAAATAGAGAAAATAAATTTAGAAAGAGATTAAAAAAGGTGAAAATTTTTCGTTCTCCTTAATTTGACTTTTTCGTGACGTCTGTGATTGTCGTAAGATACTTTTTGCAGCTGGAAATGTTTAAATTTTATCACAGCTTGAATATTTTAATGTATCACAGGCATGGAGATGGAAGCTGAACCTCAGACTATTCAAAATCTTTCTCAACACCATAAAGTTCAAAACTGCAAAACCTATCATTACATTCACATTAATCTATGCTTCACAGAGGTCAATTAGCTGAAAAAATGTCCAAAAATCACTATTGTACTTTAAAAGTCACACAATTTGCAAATGCAATGAGCAAATCATTGACACTTTTGACAATAATGGAAACTACTTATTAGACTCTATCTTCATGTGTCACGATCATCATT
This sequence comes from Chironomus striatipennis, assembly GCA_026123125.1. Lineage (NCBI taxonomy): Eukaryota > Metazoa > Arthropoda > Insecta > Diptera > Chironomidae > Chironomus > Chironomus striatipennis. The sequence continues at coordinate 32,822,723 of CM047394.1, forward strand.
GATCGTCGACTAATAATGTCAATTACTTCATCTTACTAATTAAGAGCCAATTTCATAGTTTTGGACATGACAAGCTGTATAAATAAAGCAATTAATCATCTTAATTGGAAGTGCTAGTTGATGCAGGAATTATCATCTCCACAGATCATGTGTAAAGCTTCAGATGCTATAAAAAAATTATTTTTTCGGATGGCATTAAGGTTGTGAACATAAAAATATAAATTTTTATGCTGGGATATTTTTAAATAAAAATTTTGTGTCTGTGTCAAGTTCATTTATTTAAAATTTGTTTTTAAATCCCATTCTGTGTGCCTGTTTATGTAAGATGACTAATGGACTTGAAGTTGTCTAAGCTAGGGATTGTTTCTCATAAATTGATCGTCATGGATATTAAGTTCACACGTTATACACTGAGCATGTATAGTCAAGCGGATATTTGGTCATCGAAGCGTTTTTTTGCGGAGGTAGAAAAGAATTTTTGCACAACTTTAAAATCCAGTAAATCATGCAAATGAAATTCAATTCTCAGAAAATTTGAGTCAAAGTCGCACAAATGTGACATTTTAAAGCGAAAAATTCTCGGAATTTACAAAGTAAACGAGTCAAAACAATGAACCTAACTGTCTAATGGAGTCTAAAAATATTTTTTAAAAAAAAAAAAGTTGAAAAAACGTTTGCAACAAAAATCACAACAGAGAAAGCAACGTACGTGATATTAATGACAGAATTCTGTGAAATTCTGTCTGTTTTTAATTTCTGATTCATTTTTCAATGACTGTATACAGCCCGGCTTTTTCTTTCGATTTTTAAGCTTATTGTACTTGCAAAACTTTAATTAACACTAGTAAAAATAAATAAATGAACAATATTTAAAAATAATCACAATTCAAAGCGTGATTTTAAAGAAGTGAAATTTTAATAGCACCCTGAATAGCACATAAAAATAGCAATTTGAGATTTTTCCAATTCCTTCGCGATGCGTTTCCAATAATAATAATAATACACTCGACACAAGAAGTGGATATGAGTAATATAAACAAGTTGTAAAATAGAATTGAGATCACAAAATAATAAAATAAAAAATCTAGTTTTAAAACAGATGCCAAATTTTATTTTTATGGTGAATCAGAAGTTAAGGGGGGCTATTAAATCTATTATAGCCGATACACTTTGCAATAAATTTGATTTAGATAATTTTTTTCTTTTTGGCTACGATGAATGATTGCTCGAAATTTCCGGAGAAGAAGATCATTATGATGTAGGTCAAAATTGTAGGAAGTTGGGTGTGATTTATTGACAAGAGAAACCATTAATAATTCTTTTCTCTTGCACTACTAATTGATGCTGTCGAATTTTGACATTAAAAAATTTTCTTTCACCTTGGAAATAAAAAAAAATTGAAGCTTTCAAGTTTGAAATTTTAGTTGACTTTTTAAGGAATGTGAGCAAATTTTTTAAGTTTTGATAAATAAGAAAAAATGCCATTAATGTCTAGATTCACCAACTACAATAAGTAATAAGCAACAAGCATAATTTCAAGTCCGAACCTCGCAAATTTATTTATCGCATTTTTGTGCAAATCTAAAATGCGAAACTCGCTTTTCACTTCGTACTTAATACTCTATAAATCTCAATATTTTATGACCTAAAGAATATTTTACATGTCTACAGACAAAACATGAACAATTTAAATTGTTTTTTCAACAAAAAGTAAGAAAGAAAATTTTTGCAAATTTTTTCGCTAACAAAATTTTGAATGGTAAATTGTAGTTGAATTTTTCTACGAGTGTATGAGCAGGCTGACAATTGTTTGACTCTTTGTAGGGATGTGGAATTTTAAAACTTAAATTTTTATTATTTTGAATAAAACAAACATTTTCTTTTTTTTTTTTTAAAAAAAAAAGAATATTTAAAGCTAATTTTGATTCAATTTTGAGTTAATTCCAATTTAAATTGATTTGAAAATTATTTGAAAAAAAAATGAATTATTTTTGAAAAATTAATTTTTATTTGTTCAAAATAGGTATTCTTTAATTTTTCTTAATAGATTCTTTAAATTTAATTCAAACCAAAAGACCGTTGGGACTTATGACGTGTATCAGAAACTGAATGTTTAGACCCCCTTTCCTCCTCTGTCACAAAATCTTCATACAAAAAAAAATCTATTGTTTACTGTCACACAGCTTCAGACCCCCCTCCCCCTCCCTAAAAATCGGACATCATAAGCTTTAGGTAGTTTTACTTTTAGATACTTTTTTTTGAAAAGTTTTAAAAATCCATAATTCAAAACAAAATAAACAAGCAAACCCCAGTAAATCCCAAATCATCATTTAAAAGAATTTTCATCTCCACATTGACGCATATTTTCATTTTTTCTTATTATTGAAAATTATTAGCGCAACAATTATATTGTGCTTGAGAAATTTCAAACGAAATAGAAGAACACCTACATGATCACAACAACAAAAAATGATTTCACACATTCAGGTCTGTGTGCGAGATTTTTCGGCTCTATTATGCAATTTACAGTTCCGCAAAAAAAAAATCTCACAAATATTCGAAATAGTTGTGAATGAAATGTGAAAGAAAAAAAGAAGGAAAGTTGCTAGTTTTTCATTCACGATTGAATTTTTATTGTGCAGAAACAAGATCGTAAACGATCACTTTACACAAACCTTTTTTTTAAAAAAATCTCGAATTCAGGTTCAAAAAGTGCTGAACATTGAAACCAAAAAAAAAAAATCTTCTGTAGTATTACAGCATTAAGTGCATCAGCTACGATCACGAAAATAGCTACAACAAAACTGACCTCATTCGTACAAAAATAAATTTTTCATGAAAAATGCTTAGAATAAGAAGACACAACTACTATGTTATGCTGTACATGCGATTCAAAAGAAAAAGAAAAGAAAATGTTTGTCGCACCGATTTTGTTATCCTTCTTATTATTCAGTCCATATTCCGAAACTATAAATATTTTTTTTTGTGTACATACACCACGAATGCAATTAATTAGTAAACGGTGGCATGAAAAATTAGTTGTGTGTGGCAGGCAGCATAACGAACAACGTAAAATAAATTTTGTGGCGCCCAAACGAAGAAAGTTTACACTTCTTTGATATTTCGGGACGAAAATTATAAAAAAAAGTAAAATCTGATAATTGTGCAATCGAGAAAGTGAAAAAATTTTCACATTTAATTCGATAGCGCGGAAAATAAGAAAAAGTAGAAAAAAACTCGAATTTTTGTGGTGAATTAAAAAGTGAAACGAATTTCACCACAAACGCACGTGCTGTTTAATATCAAAAAATTCTTTTCATTTCTAAGCTTTACTTAATTGCTATAAAATACCAAAAAGTCAAATTTCTGATAAGTTTCTCTTCAAATTAAATATAAAGAATTTTTTTCTCAAATTAATTTTTTTGAGAGAGGAATTTTCTTTCTCACGAGAATCTCATACCTGCTGTACTCTGATCTCTATGAGATGAATGAGAGTGAGAAGAATAAAATATCATTTCGAAAAAAATAAAAATCACCTTTTGGCCAAATAAGGAGATGAAAAATATTTTTGTGAGTTTTTCATTTTAAAAATTCATGATCGCAAATTTCCGCGGCGACAACGTGTCGAAGATTTCTTAAAATGAGTACATTGACCAGAAATGAAATAATTCAAATAGACATGTCAAATTTTTTATTTATTTTTTGTTGATTGAACTTGTGTACTTGTATACTTCTGCTGCACATTAAACTTTTGTTGTTGTTGTTGGGGTTCCCCTCGTGATTTATTTCTCTCTCATTTAGAAATCTTTCTACGACTTCTTTTTATTATATTCGGGGCTATCCTCTCGTCGTACATTGATTCCTAAATTTTTTTGGCAAGTGTGGAAAAATCATCACATTTGCCCGCCGCAACAAAATAGGAAGCAAAATCAAATTTGTAAAAATTTATTGGCAATCGAATGGATAATTAGTGTCACTTTTTCATCAGACATTCTGTATACTCCCTTAATGTTGTGCTAGGACAGTAATTAAATAAATATTAAGTCACGTTTCAGCTGTGTTTTTTGCAATAAGATATTGTTGGATTGTTGCCTGCTTGACTGATGTTTCTTGGTATCATATTGGAATCAGGTTCCAGAAGTTGGCAGAATTTCCAGTAAAACTTGAAATTTCATACCAAAATGTGTATGCCATTGCACAACTGCATGCCATATGTTCTATAAATTCACAAACATTCCATTCTTAAAATTCCAATTGAATTTAAATTTAAAACAATTATTTATGGCCTGGAATCAGCAACAAAACAAGTTAAATGAACTCTATAAAGATCCCTCAATAAAAATAGAATCCTTTCAATGCGCACAGAAATCGATAGACAATAAAAATAAAAATAAGTCATGAAAAATTTTGTTGAATGATCAGTTCAGTTTAAATTGATCTTTCCAATGTATCGGTTCATAATAGCAATTCTGTTAAGATTTTTCCATCTCGTTTTTACACCGAGTATTAAATATTTTGGTCTAAGTGGAAACATAGACGATGAGATTGAAGTAATAAAAATTTTTGAGGGGAATTGAGGAAAATTGGGTCTGAAATTGCCATGAAAATGGAAATAGAAGTGAAAACTAGATTTACAGAAGTTCCACTTCCTCCAATAATTAATTTAAGTTTTGAAAACAGACTTACCGGCAAAATATTAAACATTCTTGTCAAATGCCAAGCTTAATTGAAAATAATAATTTTTTTGGGGTCAATGATCACAAAATTGGGTCAAGAAACAAGGAATTTAGAATTCAGGACTTAATGGCAATTGATGATCAGAACAATGAGTTTAAATTATAAAGAAAGCATTAAAAAAAATTGAATCTATGCCAATAATTTTAAAAGTGATTCGGAGGGTCCTCGATTTGAGTAATTGTTTTGTTCCGGAAAAGTTGTACTCAAATCGAGGAGACTTAAAATATTAATCATGTCAATCTATTGCAGGACAAATGAATAAATACAATAATCTTTAATGAACTCTCAAACTTATCTATTTTAGAAATCACCTGTATCAAAAGTTACAACAAAGACAGTGACCTCTCATTCATCATCAGGATCAACAAAAGCATACGATATTAACGACATTTGGGACGTTGATTTATTAAAGAAAATTGTAAGTCAGAAGCAGAAAGTGTTGCAAAATTGATTTATGTCTGCCTCACATGAAACTTTTTTGTCTCATTTCTACTTCTTCTATTTTTAGCGCATTTTCCTCTTGGGAAAAGGACGCTATTATCCGCACTTTGTCCGTCTGTCTGTCTGTCTGTCTGTCACCGCATCTCCTCCTCAGGGTTAAGCTTTTTTGATGCGGTTTTTGGCTTAAAATGTGTGTAGTATGTCTGGCTACCATGTAACCAAAAATCAGCACGAATGGTCACTTCCTCTGCTGGAACCAGCGTAAAAAGTACCAAAATGCCATTTCTTTGTATGTGTTAGTGTGGTCGAATGCACTAAAATGTTGACTTTTCAAAACCTTAGCTGTCCTCGGTTCGAATCCCACCGATGACAAAAATTTTTTTTTTTGCTTTTTTTGATACTTTTTTGATTTCTAATGACATATAATATTTATTTATGTCATAATTTTCCATTTTCACGAATTTTCCAAAGTTTTTCCGAGCATTTTTTTGAAAATTTTTAATATTTTCATACATTTTTCTGAAAAAATGATTTTTTTTATAATTTAGCTGTTAAACTTTCCGTTTTCCTAGATTTTCATAATTTTTTCGAAAAATTTTGTATATATTATAAAAACTTACATTTATAAAAGAAATCTCATCAATATAATAATAATAATTCTTCTTTTTATTTATTGATTTAATGTTCGAAGTACATTTGATTATTTTTAACACCAACCTTATCGGTTTTAATTTAAATACAAATTGAATATTATTTTGTTTGTTGATTTTGATTGTAATTGAAAGTATTTGGATGAAAAATTTTTTAAAAAAACATCCTAAAAAATTTTTTTAACTTATATACTAATAACTAATAAGACTACAACTAATAAGACTAACACTAGTAAGACTATTGACTAATGAGACTATCGAGATTGCTCATAGCGATCTGGGTTTTGGTAATTTATGCTTAACTCTGAATTCCAAGGAGTCATACTCATAATTACCTAGATTGGAAATTAATTCATTATTTATTGATCTATTGGCGTTATAAAATCGTGAGGTTAATTTTAATAAAAATTCTCTCACTGCTGGGAGGTTGGCACGTCGATGGAGTGAATCATTAGTTATGAAATCATCCCATTTGGTATTAAAAATTAGACGTAGCATTTTGTTTTGAAATACTTGAAGCTTATTGAGGTGGGATGCAGCACAGTTGACAAAAATTGGACAGGCATAAGTGAATACCGGGCGAATTAATGATTTATAGATTCTGATTTTTGAGTCTATTGACACGCTCGACTTTCTACTCATGAGACAATAGAGTGTTTTGAATGACAATGATTTGGCTTTCGATAGAACCGTATTAATGTGGTGTTTGAAAAGAAGTTTATTATCTAAGTGAACACCTAGATATCTAACATGAGCTTTCCATTTGAAGGTGAGTCCATTAAAATTGATAACATCTGAAAGGCACTTATTTAACATTATGGTGGATTTTGTAAATAAGATAAATTCAGTTTTTGAATTGTTTAGCTCAATTTTCCAATTATTGAAAAATTCTTGAAATGATTGAAGTGCTTTTAATAGTGAGCTTTTAATATAATTGAAATTATAGTTTTGGGCTTCAATGAAAAAAGCGGTGTCATCCGCAAACAGGGCTATTTCACCACTGCTCGGGATAGGGATGTCATTTATGAAGATGTTGAATAAATGAGGAGCGATTACTGACCCTTGAGGGACGCCAGCGAGGATTCTAAATAGCTCAGAAACTGAGTTATTGATCGATACAAATGCTGTACGTCCAGCTAGATATGATTGAATAAGTTTAATCAAGTATAAAGGATACTTATATTTGATCAACTTGTGTATCAAGGCATCATGCCAGACAGAATCATAGGCTTTTTTTAGGTCAAGTAAGACGACTCCCAAGCTTCTGTTAGTATTGAAGCCCAAGGCCGCTTTTTCGGTGAGTCTAAGTATTTGCTGAGTAGTTGAGTGACGAGATTTAAATCCGAATTGCTGTTTAATAATGATTTTATGATCAATTTCAAACGAATTAAGTCTTATTTGGATAAGTTTCTCGAAAACTTTTCCTATCGTTGAGAGAAGTGAAATTGGTCTATATTCTGAGGGATTGTTTGAGGCTGGGGCGGTTTTTGGTATTGCTACGATTTTAGCTAGTTTCCAGTTGGTCGGAAAATAAGAATATTTTACGCATGCATTGAATAATGATGTGAGTTTTGATATGAAATTATTGGAATTAAGTAAAGCTTTAAGGACACAATTAGGTATTGTGTCAGAGCCAGCAGCTTTGCGAGTTTTTAGATTCGAGATAACAGAAATTGTCTCTTCATTGGTAAAGTACTCAAAACTTGGAATTTGATCCAGTTCTAATTGCTCTATTGAGTTCTTGACTATTTGCTCCAAATTTGAGTTCATAGAGGCTGAATTAGTGTGAATTTCGCAGAATTTAGTTGCAAGAGCTTCAGCTTTATCCTTATCTGAATAAGCGTAGTCTTGACCTGTCATCAATATAAATAATCAAAATGTCACATTGTAATTTTAATAAAAAGAGCATCAGTGGCGTAAGTGGTAGAGTGTGAGGCTCCTACCTGAGCGTCATGGGTTCAAGCCTAGCCCGTGACCAAATACTTTTTTGCTTTTTTTTTAATTCTATGTTGCATAATGTTTTTCATCCATATTTTTCTGTCAATTTTAAATTTTTGGGTAAATAAAGAATGGTTATAGTTAAATATTTGGCTTTGTACTTTTGGGGTTTTAATTCTTTTTGTATTTACTGATCGCGGAAAATGCGCTTTCGTCGGTCACGAGTGACCACCGTTATACTTGTTTTTTTTCAATGATCATTAATTTAAATTAATTGTTCTCATTCAAAAAAATTTCAAAAACTATGTGCTGTGAAATAATATACATAATGTGTGTTAATGTCATCAATTCTTAACAATTATTATGTTCCGATGCAGTTGGACACAGCAGCAAATTACGACGAGCGTAGGAAAATTCGAGAAAGAATACGTCAAGTAATGGCTGATAAAGAAGGTATTGTATTGACATTATCATGACTAATTTACGTCCTCAAATTATTTTTTATGTCTCAATTTTAGTTTATTCTTCATCGATCAATTAGATTTCCTTGAAAAAAATTTGTTGTTCCTTTTTATGCGTCTCATGATTGAAACTTTGTCGTGTCTGAATGTCATTTGAGAGAGTTCTTTGATTCTGATTCTATTTTCCCTTTTCTTTCTTTCTTTTCATTGTAAATCCTCAATATTGATGCATCGACCTGATGCACAAAACTTATTATTGAAATTATAATTGTAGCTTGCGCAGAATTAGTAAAAAATTTGAGTGCTGATTTGGAGATTGAGAGCAACGTCAGCAGCAGTGGAAATAATCTTCACGATAAGATTGAATCAACGGAAGAGGGTGAGTCTTCTCTACTGCTATCGCTTTTACCAGGAATTCTACAGAATCCAAAATATAGAAATTTATCGGCACGTCAAGTATTGACATTAAATTTAAGTCGAGCTATAGCTCAACAGTCCAAGGGTTCAACACAAAATTCTCCTACTACTCCTTCTAAGATGAATAGTGAGCATAATAATAATAATTTTATTGATAATAACAATGATCGTTTAGGACATGATTTTCCTATTGAAGACTCAGGTACTGAGAGTGGTGAAGATTTGCGATTGTTAGCGGCAAACATTCAAAATAATCTTGGCAATCATATGGATGACATAAATAACAATAGTCTAAGTGACAATAATTCTGAGGAATCACAGCAGCATAATGATGATAAGCACAAACATGTGGATACATTAGGAACTGATTTATTGACTGAAGTTACTGCAGCACTTGAAAAATTACAACAATCTATGAATCTTGGTGAAATTGATTTAGACCAGAACAAGAAAACAGCACTACTGTCCCTAGTCAATCGTCTTCAGATCGGATTGATTTCAAATGATAAGAAAGCTGAATCAAATATTGAATCTGCTGACTCAGCTGTAAGTGTAACAAGTCCATTGTCCCCTGAAAAGTACAGCGAAAGCAATGACGTACGTCGTGGGTCAGGTGGAAATGTTCACAGATTTAATAAACGTAAAAATCGTGCAAATCGACATACTGTAGGCGTTACACGCGAGGAATTAGCAGATGCAAGAAGAATTATTGAGGAATTGAAATTTATTGAAGTAAAAAATGTTGAACCAGTGCCTGAACCAAAAGTTATGGCTACTTTTGTGAATTCAGCACCGGGAGTTTATAATGGAGTCCTTACAAGGCAAATTTCAGAGCCAATAACATTATTGCGTCCATCACAATTTGTTCCACATCAAGCTCAAGTTAATGGTCCAGGAAAGAATAAAGTTCTATTCAAACAATCAGTAAGCTTGGATCATCCAGTTCCAATTTTAAAGAGCAACCTTAAACAAGAAATTATACCAAAAATAGATCGCAATTTGAGTGGCGGTAGTTCAAATAATAGTGGCAGCAACAAATTTATTAATCATATAAATAGTGTGAATGAGGCACGAACTGATGAATCCTCGTCAAGTGATGATGAGGATGATGATCAAATGATCAATACAAAATATTACAATAATAAAAATCTTGCAAATACGCAAAACGGAAAATTCAGAGCGAAAGAAAACTTTTTGCGCAATCAGCAAATACAGGAACAGTTAGTTGAAAAATCATTGAATTATAGCTCTGGCGATGAAAACAGAGATACCAGCAACACTTTACGTCAACCAAAATATATGAGCAAGAAGATGAAGATGAAACGAGCAAATACTGTAGATATTCCAAAATCTTACAGCTTCGTAAATACTTTTGACCTTATGCGTAAAGATACTTCAGATAATGAGACATCCGACAATACATACCAGAATCGGACAACACCAAATGCTGGCTTAAAGACCACGTTTACAGCTGGAAATGCACCAAATCCTCCAAAATTCACACCCAAAACTGAAAATGATAAGAAATTTTTAGCATTCATACAGAAACAAAATGCAAATGTTATTCCTACTTACGTCAATCCATCAGCAGCACGTAATGAACCAAAACAAATGAATTGGACCAATAAATTTGGAAATTTGAAAACAAAGTTTGAGGATGAAAGAATTGAGTCCCCGAAACCAGTCCCAAAAGCTTCAAATGCAGCTGCAAACTTTTGGAAAAATATTGAAAAGGATAAGCCAAGTGCTAAGGTGTCACCATTACCTGCTGTTCCAATAAAGAACAGTCAACCTTACATTAAGAACTTGCCAGTATCTACAGAAAAGTTTCCATGGAAAAATGTTGTAAATAATGAACCAAAAATCATCAAATCTGAGGAAGCAATAATAGCCAAAAAGAAGCCAATAATTGATAAATTTATTCCTAAAGAGCAACCACCAGCACCAACATTCAAATCAATTCCTGAGCCAAACAAACTTCCAGTTATAAAACCATCAGCAGTTAATAATTTTTCACATGCACCATTGTCAGCATTCAAGCCACCAATATCACGTAAACTTTCAAACAACTTCAAGCCCATCCAAAATACTGAAGAAGTCATTAAGAAACCCATGCCGACCATCACTAATGGTCTTGTTAAACAAATGGCTGAAACAGGATATAACATTAATGACACAGTTGTAGCTCCAACTAAAAAACTTGCATCATCACCAACACGTTCAATTGCAACATTAGACACAAATTTCGTAAAAGTAAGCAAGCCTGTAGAGCCAAAGACTGAAGGAACACCATGGGCAGGTCAACCAAAATCAGATAAAGTATTGAGTCTTGCAGCTTCTAAATTTGAAAATGTCCCAACAGTTCATTTTGGAAGTCGTTTAGAGGAGGAACCAATTGTGAGATTCAGGAGCAATCCATTGTATAATGGAACTTTTGAGAAACGTTCGTCATTGCCATCAAATGCACACTTAGCACAATATAATAGCGCATTTGAACCTGTTCATAGAGATCCAAAAAATACAACTTCACTGATCATGCCGAAAGATACAACATTCGTGATTACAGACTTTACACAACCTACTTCTGTGTCTACATTCGCACCATCTGAAGATATTCCTACAATATTTAAGCCAACTTTACAACGTCAAGATTCATTAACAAATCCAAGCAAAGAACCATTAGTTTTGACATGCGATCGTACTGTGATTAGTCCAAGGGAACCAAAACCAGTTCAATTTTTCGGGACATCGCCAATTCCAGCATCACCTCAAATATCCAATGACCATTCAATTGGATCAATTTGTGATGATCTTGAACATGAACTTGATGACTTGGGCGACTCAATTGAATGTCAAGCAGCAGTTAGTAAAGTTATGAAAGGACCCGTAGCTCAAACAGCATACACACAAAGTTCAGAGTTGACATCTCTTAGCGGTCAAAAGAAGGAAAATGTCATGATTCAAAGCTTACACGACTCACTTAAGAAGTTACAACAAAAAAGTCCCACGCCTGAAAAGAAGCAAAATGATGGAATGAAACGTCTCTCACAAGACTCATCGAACTCATCAATAGATTTAAAAATACTTAAAGCGCCAGCTGTTCATGATACGCATAATGAATCACATTCGAGACTTTCTCAAGATTCATCAAATTCATCAATTGATTTGAAGCTACCTCCACTTAAAATACCGATAGCAGCTGTGCCAGAAACAGCATATAGTATTGTATACAAATCACCACCCAGAATTCAGGTCAAGTCGCCATCAACAGATCCCCCACCATCACACATTTTATACAATAATATATCAAATAAGAGTCAACCAACTCATTCATTGTCAGTTCCTCTAAAAGCTCCAATTGAACGATCAATTACACCACCTGGAATGTATGGAGTGCCTCAACATCTAATTGATGCAAAACAGAAAACAGTTTCTTCTTACCTGATTCCGTCACGTACAGAAAGTCTAAAAATAAAACCAATTTCATTTTCTGTTGGACCAAAGCAGTCACAGCCTGCTACACGAAAGATTTCCTTACAAGTTAAGCCAATGATGAGCACAACAACCAAAATGGTTGCTAAAGAGACTCACAAGACAATGAATTCATTGGCGAGGAGCAAGACAATGCCAAGTTTGGCTAAAGTAGAGCTTTTGGACGAAAGCAATATTGATGATGCATTTGAGGAACTTTTAACCTCATCCAATTTATGAGTGTTGTAATCTTTTTGTTTGGATATGAATTTGTCAGGTTCCTTAAACAAAAAATTGGAACCTTCATATATATTTTTGCTGACTGTGAAGACGATGACACAACGTGATGAAACATTCCGATCTTAAAACCTTCTTTTTTTATTTGCAATTCATGCTTTGGACATTTTCGTCAGAAAATACTTAAACTATTTTTTTATATCTACGTGAAAAAAATTAAATGATGTTTGTAACAGCCGCATGATCTACTAATTTCAATCTTACTTATCTTTATGGAGCTTCCTGACAAATGTTTAAAAAAAAAAGTTTCAATGTAACGAAATCTACTACTTTTAACAAATAATCTACGTACTATTTACGGGACATGAATCCTGCTTGTCTGGTTTACTTCAAATTTTTTTCGAGGCTCTCAAAAGAGCTTTTTGGATACAATGAAAATATTGGAAAATACAATGGACTTATATGCACTACAAAAGAATCTCAAGTGGAATCAAACTTGGAAAATCAACTCAAATATCCCAAAAAGTTCGCAGTTCAGGAAACAATCAAATTTCTCGCAAGTCAACTGGCTTGATCATATTGTGAGTTTGCATCAAGATGATCGTTTAGTGTTGTTGTTGTGGCTTTTCCTAACCAATTATTATTCGTTGTTGTTCGTCTACTTGAGAAAATTTACCCGCATGTGATTTAAATTTTTTTTAATGTTTGTACATTATCAAGATGTTGTTTATGACTTATTAATTAATGTGTTGTGTGATTTATTAATAGCAATACAAAATTTATAGTCACCACAAATCATAAAAAGTCTGAATCATTTTTCCAACTAAGGAAACTTGAATTAGCAATTGGAAATAATATGACGCACATTTGAAGACTCTACACAAACTTAATAATACACACATATGAGTTCAAACCAGACCAAACAATGTCCCATATCCTCATTACACTCTACAAAACAATTTTTCGCGTTTTCCTTGTTTTTATGTCGTTGTCGCTTGTCTTTTGTGTCTGCCTTTGTGTCTTTTGCTTTCAGTTCTTTTATTGTCATGTACACAATGAAATATTATTAATTACTCATTTATGATACATCATAAATTATTAACCTCTTTATTCATTCATGTGTGGCAAAAATAAAGAAATATGAAGGCTTAGATACTGAGCTTTTGGATTAAGATTGAATTTGGAATCAAGTATTAATTTGAAATTTATTAAATTTGGGTACATACCTAGTTTAAAAAATTTTAAATTCAATGAAAGATTTTTAAAATAATCAATGTACATAAAGGGGATGATAATGCATAAAACCTTCAAGAATGTCATCCTTGCATCAGATCCTTGAACTAATTTGGTATTCAAATTTATCCTAATTTATAGCACATGCAAAAAAAGAAAAGTTGACTATCATTGCTCAGGTACATCACTTGAGAATGGTTCCGAAAAAAATACGCAAGCAACCAAAGCACTTATCAAATATCATCTAAGCCTTTCATCAACTCTATAATTGTCACTTATGAAATGTCACCGTCATTAAAAATATACACAAAGCGATTTAAAAATACCAAAATATATAAAAACATACGCGTTAATAAAGAAAGTCAATTAATTATGACTTGATACGTAGAAAAACTAATGAACATGATGAAATTGATGTTTCCCGCCTTAATTGAAATTTTTTATAGACTCAAGAGGCTCATTGTTTATATTTTCCTCATATGTTCTGATGCAAAAAAAAAAAATCAAAATATAAATACGCACTTAATTTTCTTAATACATACTATTTGCATCTAAATTTCCCATGTGAACGAACGATTTTTTGAAAAGAAAAAAGATGAAAAACTTTTTAGTGGAGAAAAATATTGGCTCGACACCAAAAAGAAAAAAAAATATATTTTTTCGTTTCTCTATTCTCATCATCACACATATAATAATAATATAGGAACAATAATACATCTGCCTTCGTGTCTGCATTTTCAAATTTTCCGTCTGTTTCAAATTCGACGAAAAGAATAAACCATATTGTGACTGTTCAAAAGAAAAAAAAAACTATATTTACGTCATAAAAAAATGACCGCTGTTGTTTTACATCCAGCAGTACACACTATATGTAGTTCTATGAAGGTTGATGAGATGCGATAATATTTTCGTCTTGTTTTCTTTCTTCGCATGTATTGCATATAAGCCTTTGAGCTCTTCCTGCTTCATTTATTTTGTTTCGATAAATGTGTGTACGTTCATTTTCCTATCATGTCTGTTTTTAGGTCAGAAACCGATATATACTTTGTTTCGTACATAATTTTCTTATTTTTCCAAGAAATTTTTTCCTTATTGTCATTTTCATACGAAAATATTTTTAAATTAGCTGCAAGTTCAAGTGCTTTGATAAGTTTTTAACGCATTTAAGGTTTTGTCACACTTTTATTTTCTAACGGTTTCAAAAATTTTGAATTGAAACAAATTCAAAGCTTACTTAAAAATTGTTTCCATTTAAAAAAGTTTTTCTTAAATTAAACAAACAAATCGAGAAATTTAAAGCAAATTCCTTGGCAATAAATCATTCTTGGAATGGCAAAAGTCGTTTAAAATAGAGTCGAGATCTTCAAAACTTCTTATTTTCATATTTAAACTCAAAGTTCAAATATTTTTCCACAAAAACGTGCTTAAAGACATTTCACTGCCTTGACTCGTGTGGGAGCAATTACATTATGTCTATGTGTAATGAGAAAAATGAAATGAAAAATCGCTGCCTTTTCCTGATGAAAATAAACAAAAGAAAATTATTATTTTTAATAGGAGAAATGAATTAAGAAGATGGGATGGGGAATAAGGGAGGGGTAAGTTCAAACTTTAAAGGAAAATTTTCACATAAAGATAATTCTTTCTTTGTGATCACCGACTGATCATCGTGTTTGTAGTATCTGGGGTTGTTTTGTTCGGAATGTCAAATTTATGGTTCCATGAAGTCATCTAGTTGCGCAGTTAATTTCTTTATAACTGAACTCTTTCTTGTATGTTATCATAAACTAGCAATCGGCATAAACAATCTGATTCATATGATAAACTATCGTAAAACTTATACAATAACAAATCACACTATCATCAAACAAGACCCGCAATCGCTTTTCATCGTGTGAATTAATTCGTTTTTCGCTTGGCTTTACACACAATTTTTTTTTTTCGTTGCGTTTATATTTGTGAGAAGTTTATTATAGATGAGATTTTTTTAACGTATAAGAGAAGAAAAAGACGATTTTTTTTTCTTTATAAAATTCGACAACGAAACGAAAAATCTTACATTTCCACAATTCTCTTTTATTTTCACAGAAACTATGACAAAGACCAGTTCAGAAGTGCAACAGCAGGGAGATCGAATTATTAAAACGACAACCACAGAAGGTGAAGTTCGAAATCAAGTGAATTAATTGTTTCATAATCTAATAAATTTAATTTGTACAACTTATCATCCACTCCAGTTATCACAAAATCAACAATGCAGCCACAAAAGAAAGTTTCACCATTCGATAAATTCCGTCAATTAGATCGACAAAATTCCCTTCCCAAGTGAGTATAAAAATAGCAGCATAAAAGTTTTTTTTTGTGATGATATCAATAAAGATTGATGGATATGGTCAGGTGTGATATAATAAGTGCAATCAAATGAAGAGGAAAAAATTAAATTTCGAATGTGAAAGTGAAATTCATTTAATTAGATAATTTATTAATTAATTAGTTTAATTTGGCATTCAAATTTCGCAATCTACTTAGATAACTAACAGCTGAGATGCTAATAAATAAGAAACAGACTAATTACATACTTTCTCATTAATTTTCCTTATCTGTGACTAATATGCATTAAATTTTCAAATTTAATTTAAATTCATTTTCGTACAATTGAGGTGGATATTTTTTTATTGTGCAGGAACTGGCGAGAATTTTGATTAAATTTATTGCAAATTTCTTTTTCCAATGAAAAATCTTTTTTCAAATGAAAATCGAATGTTTTTCTACAACATTCTTTCAGATTTATTCATTATTCTACAAATTTTTCTTAACTGGGGCAATTGATTGTAAAATTTTATGGTCATTTCTAGAGATTAAGATTATCTACGAAAATCAAAATGGCAAAAATTTGGAAAATAAAATAATATTTTGTGTATATTTTGTTGTAATTTAATTATTTAAGAATTTGTGACGTAAAATTTGCGGAGAAATGATGTAGCTGAGTTTAGAAACAAAACTGTTATGCTTCTTGAAAAATAAATAAATAAGATGTTTATTGTCAGAGAGTTTAAATCACACTAAATATTTATGTAAAGGGCTAACAACTTTGAAAAGGGGAAATCAACTAATTTTATTGGAAAATCTAATTCAAATGCAAGATTACTGTTTCATTCAAATAATTTAATTTTACAAAATCATAAGATCTTGTAAGAATAAAGTTACAATCCCCATCAGAAAAAAGTATCCATCTTAAGTCCATTAATTGAATGAGTGCGGAAGGATGAATGTGAAAGTTTAAAAATGAAAAAAAAAACAAACAGACATTAAGAAAAACAAAACCATCTGTTACAGCTCACCATCGCCCAGAACACCATCAACACCAACGACACCCGGAGGATCGAGAAATGGAGGTCCAATGTTCTCCTTTACTGATCCAACACTCGCCAAAAAAGCATCAACAGTTAAAGAACAATTATTGACATGGGCACAGATGAAGACGAAAGAATATGAGGTAGACATGCTTTCTTGTTGTGTTTTTTTGCGTGTTGTGGACATATTTATTTTTTATTTTTGCTGTGATTTTCATTTTTATTACTTGTAATTAATTCATTCATGAGATGTTATTTATAATCCAACAATTTGTATTATTCTCTCTTCCTTACTCTTCCCGCACACACAATTTAAAGTCGTAGAAAAATTGATAAATGACTGTCACCGCAGTAATTTAAGAGGAATTAAAAGCCATTTTCTTGCTCTATGCCTGGCTTTTCCCATTATTTTATTTTTAAATGGTGTATGGACTATGCATGAAATAATTTTTTTTCCTGCTAACTTAAACTGACGCTATTTCTGTAGTACGGAAGATACTACTGCTTATTTTCTCGTATTTTCTTTTTCGCTCTCTTTCTTTCTCTTTTTCACATCAAGTGGAGTTTCCACGTATAATTTTCACATCTTTTTCTACATCTCACAATGTTATTTTTTTATGTTCCTCTTATATACAATATATTATTGAATGTGATTATGAAAATGTGAGATTCGACGGATTTTTCACTCGTTTCACTTTTTGCTATTAAATTTATAAGAAAGGAAACAAGTCGTTCTTTTAGCGCTTGTTATACATTTCCAACGTCATGTCATATTACATTAGTATAAATTATCTTTCATATTTTTGTCAAAAGTGTTTAAAGAACTAGACATAAATTATCACACACGCTTCTAGATTTGTAACGTTTTTTCTAAAATTTGAATTTTTTATTTTCAAAATTTGAACGATTCTTAGTAACCGATAGTTATTTACTTTTATATTAAATTTAGGTAAGCGATTTTTACGATGCAACAATGAAATTTCGTTATTGATAATTGAATATAAACAAAAATCAATGAAAGACATTGATAATCGACCGCTAATTTTCGTTTGCTTTCACTAACATAATTGAACTCGAAACTTACTAATACTAACACTAATGTACAGCGAATATTGTTAGTGATAATGTGCTAAAACCATTAATTAGAGTAATTTGAGTGATATTAATAAGAATGTAATATAATATGTACAGCTTTTTGAAGTTTGAATATTTTTGAAAGCATTGAAAGCAGTGATGTTTAAAAGGGGTTAAAGATTTAATCAGCGTCTTCCAAACTTTTAAAATAGGTGTCAAACTTTTAGTCTAAAATTTTCTCGTGAAATCTGTACACTAAAATTTTTCTTTGCTATGTTCGTGATCTTGGCTTTGACAGATCAACAGGAAACTGAAGGTCGTTCTTAAGAAAAAAAAATAATAATAAATTGGTTGCGATCAATCACAAATTTTCTGTTTTGACAAAATGTCTACATCACTCTTGATGGTGAACTTCATCTGTCTATGGACATATTGGCAAAAAACTAAACGGTTTCCACATGTGCCAAAAATCGGAAAAAGTTTAGGGGTAGTTAGATATTGGATTTTAAAAATTTCTGGGCTGGGTTTCTAGGCTATACCCTAGAGGAATACTCCTAAGTATGAGGTTTAAATTAAAAACCTGCTAATATGATGATGTGAACCTTTTGGTTATTTTATACTACTGGGGGGCTTCGATTTGAGTAACTAAATTTTCCTCATACAAAAATTCAAATTTTCTTTTCTTAACGGTCATTTTCCATACGTTTTGATTTGAGTAGATTTTTTCCGTAACCTAACAAATACTTAGGACTAGGGATTTCAAACCCGGGATCCCGAAAACCGGGATCCCGGGGTCCGGACTGATTTTTCCAATATCGTAATCCCGGGATTGAAAAATTCTCAATCCCGGGTTTACGGTATTCATACATTTTGAAAAAAAATTCCTTAGTATTAAAAAAAATCAAAAATTTCGAAGTCAAAAAATGTTTCACAGATCGAAAATTTCAAAAAAATAATATTTCTCTTAACGGAGCTATCTAGACAATCAAAAAAGTTATTTTTGTCATGTAGAATGTTAAAGTCTATATATTTGTCCTTTAATCATGTTTGTAAGTGCATTCATTAGTGAAATATTTCGACTTTTGTGAGCGTTACTTGGTAGGAAAAAGTCCTTTAATCATGTTTGTAAGTGCATTCATTAGTGAAATATTTCGACTTTTGTGAGCGTTACTTGGTAGGAAAAAGTTGATTTTTTTTACAAAGTAACGCTCACAAAAATCAAATAATTACATATATAATTAATGCATTTAGAGGCAAGATTTTAAAACAAATATGTAGAATTTATTGTTTTACACATGTTTAGGGGCCGTTCACAAAGTACGTTCGCATTTTAGGGGGAGGGGGGGTTCGGAAAAGTGTAACCATTTGTAACAGGGGGGGGGGGTATTTGAAGATGTAACGTTCTAGCATCAATAATAAATTCAAATAAAAAATTTATGTAAAATTTAGGTTTTGTAATATTTTGATCTTGTGAATTTAATTTTTTACATATGTTAAAGAAAGTTAGTTAAGTATTTTTTTTCAATAGATACCTTTTTTTATATCTCTTTTTAAATTAAAAAAAAATTTATACCAACATTTTTTATAAAATGAAAAAAAAAAATTGAACGTTCAGGGGGGGGGGGGGTTGACAATTTGTAACCATGCGTAACAAGGGGGGAGGGGGGGTCTAAAAAGTCATTTTTTTGCGTAACGTACTTTATGAACGGCCCCTTAGCTGGTTATTGTAGTTGTATTTTGAGAAAAATTAATTTTAAGACGAAATTTTTGATAGAAACACATCTGTGGAAGTTCTCTTAGTTTTCTATATTTTCGTAAAAGTTTATCAAAAAACCCATAAAATTACCGAAATTTTTGAAAATGCTGTAATTTTAAACTTTTTTGAGTAAGATTTGGAGAACAATCCCCAACTCAATTCTCAATGCGAGTTGAATTTTAATTAAAATTTTATAAATTTGCTGTTTGTATTTCTGGAATATTTCTCAACTTTTTCGTATCATAATATTCATGATAAAGTATTAAAAACCTTGCTTTTTTATGAAAATTTAATATGTCTTTTTCTCTAATTTTCAATTCTTTAATAAATGCTATGTTGCTTAAAAATTTCTAAATTCAGACAGTTTAGAAAAAGTAAATGAAATTTCTGATGCTTTAAAGTATCATGAGCTTAAGATGAAGTCTCCTGGCCTCTCTTATACATGTAAGCAGTGCAGAGATGTTCCAACCAATGCAATTTTAGAAGCTGTAAACAATATGAATGTGCAGTTTAGTGCAATGAAAAAAGAAGTGAATAATGAAATAAGTCTAATGAAAAATGAACTTGAAAAGTGCCAATCAAAAGAAGCACAGCCAGCATCTTGGGCGTCTATGGCCAAAAAGCATAAAGAAAATACTACTAAACCAATAGTGATGGTTAAATCATTAAAGAATTTGAACCCCAATCAATTGAAAAATGAATTGAATACAAAATTGAGTCATATTCCATTGAATGTAATTAGAACCGTGAATACAAAAAATAATGGTGTAGGATTTGTATGTCCAACTGAAGAAGACAGAGAACATTTAATAGGCATTTTGAAACAAGCTAACAGAGATGAGCAAGAAATTCAATTGGAAATACCGACATTAAAAAACCCAAGAGTGAAACTCTTAAATGTTGATTTTTTTGGTGAAAAAGTCAACAGCAAGGATTTAATCACGCATTTGAAAATGAACAATGAATGGTTGTCACTTGACAAAGAAATTGAACACATTGCTACAATCCCAGCGAATTGGAAAGGAAAAAAAAGAATAATGACAAATTATTGCATCACGTTGTTTTTTCTGTCGGTGTCAAAACGTATCGTATGATGATGGAGTTGAAAAAAGTAAATTTCAAATTCAAACACTGTAAAGTGGTTGACGGAACCCATATTCCACGTTGTTCCAAATGCTATGGATTATTCCATAAGAAAGAAAATTGCAAGTACAAGAAGAAATTATGTGCCAGATGTGGGTATGATGTACATGAAAAAAAAGATTGTGGTCTTCCGTTAAAAGACGTGACTTGTAAACACTGTGTCTATTACAACCAAAAAAATAATATTGTGAGATATAGAGAGATTGAGAACCATATGATCAGTGATAAAAAGTGTCCAATTTATCAAAGGGCATTGAAAGCAACAAAACAACAAATTCAGATGTAATGTCATTATCTTAGAACTTCTTGATTCAATTTCGGTTAATCATTTTTTTGGATGTAGTGTAATAGTTTTTTTAATTTCAGGCATAATAAAAGCCAATGTTTGGCGCTTTTTTTTGAAAAAAAAAAAAAATAATAATTTAAATTATTTAATTTTAAGCAAATATTTAATTAAATAATTGGTAAGAACAATTCACGTATACTAATTTAACGCAAGCCACCTATTTTTTGCATTTTTGAACATCAAGAAAGTGGTTTTATACCTAATTTTTGTTTGATTCCAATCCCGGGTTTGAACCCGGGATCCCGGGATCAAGATTTTTCAATACCGTAATCCCGGGATTGAAAAATCAGTCCGGGATTGAAATCCCTACTTAGGACTGTGCATCTGAATTTTACGATTTGTAGCGACAAAATAAAAGACCTAATTTAGAGGCCGATCACTTAGTTCGTAACACAAAAACGACTTTTTAGACCCCCTCCCCCCCTTGTTACGTTTTTTGTTTGAAAGAATTTTTCTTTTGTTTGGCCTGTTACAAAATCCTAGACCTCCCCCCCCCCTCCCCCCTAAAAAGCGAAAGAACTAAGTGAACGGTTCCTTACTATAACTCCTAATAAGCATCACTGCTATAATAGAAGATGATATAAACATGCAATTCATTCAATCTGACACACGAGACACAAAATATTAAAATTTTCTTGTCTTTCAATTATTTTCTTTTGCAGAACGTCAACATAGAAAATTTCTCATCATCATGGTCAGATGGATTAGGTATGCATGACATCAGCCATATGATAGATTGAATAAGATGAAGTTTAATAAAATTTAATTCAAATTTACAGCATTTGCCGCTCTCATACATCACTTTTTACCCGATGCATTTGATTATAGTAAATTAACACCAAAGGAGAGACGACATAATTTCACACTAGCATTCCGTGTTGCAGAGTAAGTCATGCACATGCCATTTATGTCGATTATTAATTCAATAATAATAATAAAAAAATTAATCTTTTCAGTGAAAAAGCAGGAATCGCTCCACTTCTTGACGTCGACGATATGGTGATGTACAAAAAGCCTGACTGGAAGTGTGTATTCTGCTACGTGCAATCGATATATCGTCGCTTCAAGGATGAAATTTAGAAGCAAATTGTGTTTTTTATATAAACAATAGATGAATTTTTTTTTTAATCTTAATGTCGTCTTTAATTGATTTTTGGCTCGCTCAAGAAATCATCAAGCAACAGTTGTATATTTTTAGGAAGAATCAGATGTTTTTCTCTCTGTTTTTTGTTAATTTATTATTCTCGACTTTTTTTTTGTTTTAATTGAGTTACTTTTTATTAAAATGTGATGTAGATTTGATCTATCTGACGCGTTAATTTGATGATGATATCGCTCCTTTTTTTATAAGCACACAAATACCGAATGTGGCTTGTTGATTCATAAAAATATATTTTTTTTACTATCTATCATTTTTATTTGAAAATGAATGAACAATTTTGCTTGAAAATTATATTTTTAAAAAAAAATATTTTTTTTTTTCATTTTCTCATAAAAATGAAATTTTGAAGAAAAAATTGGCAAGGTGCAGGATTTTGATCTACTAACTCTATACCTTAAAAAATATTCAATAAAATCAAAACTCATCAATAACGCATAAATTTAATATTATGTGAAAGAAAACTAATCAATATACCTAATTAATGTTAATTAATAATTTTTTGTATCAAACTGACAATCAGAAAATAATAAAGAATATAATTGTGACAATAAAAAAGGATTTATTATGCATTATCGAGATTATTTTGATTAGCCAGACTAGCTAAATGAGCTTTTGTAAGAATACATTTTGTCAAATTACAGTCACAAGGTAATGGATGCTGAATGTCTTCATTTTCAGGATCTAAAATTTCCAATAAAATGTTATAACGTCGAAAATGTTCTGGATGTCTCTGAATTATCAATTTAAATGCAATTGGATATGATTTTTCGATAAATTCAATATTAGATGGAAGTGGTACGATTGTTTGTTTCCAATGTGTTGGTTCAACTTGTGGATGTGTCGATAAAATCACTTCCTCGTCATCGGAAGGAAATAGGACATCAAACCAAATGCACATTCCTTGAAAACTTCCTGAATTCTTAGCCACAAGAACTTCACTAAACTCAAATAAATCTAATTCACTTGATGATACATCATTAAGATCCAGAAATGCCATGACTGTATCTTCGCAAAGTAAATCGTCATTTTTGATGATTTGAATTTCTGGCTTGCTTGACTTTTGAACTCTCAATTGCTCTGCAAATTTCGTCATTTTAATTCCACTCACATTCTCCCAATCATCGAATAATGAAGGTAATTTACAAGGTGAAATGTATATTACAGCTCGATCTGGAAACATTAATCCACCAGTCCTTAAAAATCGTTCACGAGCAAGTAAAACTGAATCCAGCATACTTTCATGAAGTAAATAAAATCCCATCCATTCAGATATAATGATGTCAACTTTATCAATGCCTTCTGGAAGCTTAAAATCCTCAATTTTACAGTTGACAACTTCTATCACATCCTCAAAATTATTTTCTTTCACAATTTCTCTCGATAAATCTGCCAATTTTGATGCTTCAACAGCAAAAACTTTCTTTGCACCTGCTTGTGCTGCAAATATTGACAATATTCCCGTCCCAGATCCAACATCCAGTACATAACTATTCTGCAATTTTAATCATTTTAAAGATCAAATTAATTTTTGTATTGAATTATTTTCTCACCTCAAAATGTTTCTTATTTGACATGATTGCAGTCCTATATGCTTCATTTCTAGGTTTGTCCTTAAGCATTAATTCGTGAACATCCAAATCTTCGTAACTCTTGAAATATTCATCGTTATCTACTTCCATTTTTAATGAAAATTATTATTTTTTGATCGGTTTAAAAAATGTAAACACAAAAAGTAGCACGTTTCGTGCGTAAAGTTGAGTGGAGACGTGAAACTTTGAGGTTTGAAAATTTAAAATTGAGATTAAATTTTTCTACTTTTAAATGCTATATTTAAAGTCTCTTAAAGTCAATAAAATGTTTTTGAGATAATGATATTGATATTGACACAAAAACTTAAATTTGGAAAAAAAAAATTATAGCAAAATTCCGTTAAATTATAGGAAATTCAAAAAATACCTATCATGATATAAAATTAATTCGATATTTTTCTTTAGTAAACTTCAATTCGTATTCAGTTTTTGAACAAAAAGGACGTACGTAAGAATTCTAAATTTTATTTCATTACTCTCATAAATCAAAAGTACAATCATTTCAAGAAATTTGTAATGAATAAGAACTGCTGAAGAACAAAATGTCCACTCTTTTGTAAATTGATCAAAGTAATCTTTTCAAATATCAAGTTAAATTGTTTTAAATTTTTCTTTAATGAAGGAAAGTTTTTGAAAGTTATAACAAAGTTGTATTTTTTCATCCATTTCTACTTTCAATTCCTCAAAACAGCATTCTATTGTACACAAACTTAAAGCTTTTTTTGCTCAGTGAAAACTTTTAAAGCAACCAATGAGAAAAACTTTTTATTTTCATTTACTCCTAATTAAATGGGGAATTCATTTTATTTTCGTTAAGGAAACAATTTAAAAGTTTTTTTTCTACATTTTTTTTAATACTAAAAAACAATTCATTTAAAATTAAAATTAAAAAATTTGAAAATTTCAGAAAGTTTAAACCAGTTTAAACTTAAATAATTTTAACGCATATGAAATTTATAAAAATGTTGTAAAAATCATTCCGTGTAAAAAAAGAACAATCCAGAAGGATGATGTAAACGACTCGATTGCTGAGATAGTCTTTAAAAATTATTTTAATAATAAGCGTAGAAGTTGTGTGTTGAAAAATTGTGATAAAATTAAATAAGTAATCGAGAACAAATTAATTTAAAATAGTTGTTAATAAATAGATGAATATCGAAATATTAAAGTGGAAAAATTTAAAGAGGAAATAAAGGGCATATAAGTGCAAAAGTGTATTATTTTTGTTACAAGAGAAAGAGCAAAAGAAGGAAAGAAAAAAAAAATAAAAGTTAAGAAAAAGTGATTTTAAAAATATATCAAATAGAAAATAAAATGAGAATGACCCAAACAATGTCTGTAAAAGTAGAATCGAAGAAAAATTGTGAACATATTCATAGTGGACAATTTATGGTGAGCCACTTTGAGCAGGAGGAGGAAGCAGAAGATGAATATCAAGACTATCCAGTCGATGATGATGATGAATGTGACGATATCTCAGAATCGTCAAATTCTAAAATTCTTCCGGGTCCATCAACAACTGTGTGTACGCAATTAGAGCGTTATAGGCCTCAACCAGCACAAGACAAATATGAAATTGACTCGGATTTAAGTCAAGTCTTTAATACACTTAATGTCACCTACAAGTAAGTTACATTGCCATTATCAATTTAAATTTCTTTACTCCTTCTTCTTATAAGTTTGTGTGTATATATTTCTGTCTTAATACTGGACAACAAGCACATTTCTCCTCTCACTTTACAGTATTTTTAATACGTAAAAAAAATTTATATAAATTTAAAAATAGAAATCAAAAAATTCCAAGCAAAAAAAAAAAAAAAAGAAATCATGAAAATAAAAGTATTTAAATATTATCATCACATAAAGGTTCATGTAGGTTCTCTTTATATCTCTTTAAAGTTTGTTCCTCTACTTGTGTACAGATAGAATCAATAGTTTATTTATTATTGTTTTAATTTCATTTATTTTTTCATTTTCTGTTTATACATTTGCACACAAAAATTGATAACTAATAACTGACTCGAGTTACTATCTGCTCTCTTAATGTTCATTTTGTATGTGATCCGCAATTCTCATAAGTGGAAATACCAAAAAAAATAAAGTTGTTGTTTACATATGTATTTGCGGACAAACAAGATAAATAAATCACTTAATATTTAATATAAAGCAATCCAGAATCGTGTACACTATTAACATTCATTTGTGACGTCAAACTGACATGTGCTTTAAACTAGTGATACAGAAAAAAATAACAAAAATTTTTCAAGGTTCCTACTCTCTGTCATTTGATTTGTGTCTCTCTGCATGTATGTCCGTAATTCGACATATAAAAAAAAGAAAAAGAAATTTCATCATCATAGCTGTCTGGGCTAGCTGGTTGATTTGGGGTCTAAGAGGTAATCAGTTCATAAAACCGGTTTGACATTAAATCGTGGCGGCGAATCAATCAGTTGAAATTTCAAAGATTTCGTAAATCAATCTTTGCAGATGATTTTGTGTGTCTTGGTCCTAGAGTGTTCAATCAACTGCCGCTTGAAATCAGGAATGTTAAAGGATACTTTGCCTTTAAAAAGAAGTTGAAAAAATTTCTTTTGGAAAATAAAATTGTTTTTCTGAGGGGAAGCAAACTGGATGTAAACAATTTATTTCATCAGTAAAATCCATGAGATGCAAAAACGATGATGCGAAAATTTAAAAATTTTTATAACGGTTTTTTTTTTTTTTTCTTCAATATGACTTCTTCTTTTCAATTGCATTTTGTACTTAATATTTTGTAATTATAATTTGATACTTACTTTGAGTGCGTGTACGCATATCATTAATTATTCACATCTTAATTAATTACGTAGTAAAATTTCATATAAATCACTTTATTAAATAATAATTCATATAATCTTAATCAAAACTTAATAATGTATCGACAAATTTAAAGAAAATCTACCCGAGAGGGCGAATAAACTTCATCAATCAATCAATCAAATCGACTTCTTGTAATCAAACAATACAATTCTTATCACATAAAGAATGAGATTAACCTTTATTTTGTGCAAAATTGTCGAGTTATATGCAGGCATTTACCTTATCTATACATATTTGGAGAACATTAATATAGACAAACCTTATCGCTTCTTTATTAGAAATGAATATTTTTGTGGGGGAGAGAAGGAATAATATTTGTTCCGCCATTGTCGATACAATGCGATTCCATTAAAGTTATACGAATCAATGTTTATTTTTTATTTGAGGAATATAAGTGGATCATAAAAAAATAGCAATGAGTTTTAATATGAGATCTATAACATGACACGTTATGTAATTAAAATAAAATAAAAATTTTAACTCCACTTGTTGCCTCCTAAATAAAAAATAGATAAGAATGTGAACAAAAGAAAATTATCGTTGGAGATTATTTTGAACTATGGCATGTTTACAATATTTTTTCGATCATGAACGATCTTCATGCTCCCTCTTCCTTATTATCATTCTTCATTTGATTCTTGAATTGATTCACACATAAAAAGTAAATTTTTTGATTACACTTTAAAAGTCATGTTTATTTTCGTGTCTTATGCTCTAAACATACGACGAACAACGACTGCTATGACGTCATTCAGAATATTTGTAAATAACTCCCTAATTATAATTCTTTTTTTTTCTACACTATTTTCAGTTATTTTTATATTTTTCATTCGCATTTCTATCTCATTAATACCTATGTAGAACCACATACGTAAACAATTTTTTTTTCGTTTCCTCTACTCTTTTCTTATTTTTTTGCAACAATCAGCTGTGATTCAAGACTCATACATACACTATTATCGTATTTTAATAACGATCGAGTGCCAAACGGCGCTCGATGAGAAAAAAAAAAAAAAAACAATTTTTAGAGGCTGGATCGATGTAAAAATAGTGTATTAGTGGGTGATGATGAAAACAACTAGATATGTAGATGTGCCGTGCACTTGGCGATAGATAGTGAAATTAGCATGAAACTCTCGTTTTTTAGACAGATTTATTTTCGGATGTGCTGTGATGATTTCCTAAGAAATTTTTTATAAAAAAAAATTATTTGCATACTTGTAGCTTATTTATGGGTGTTGACAAACAAGTGTGATGTAATAACGGGACAATTTAGAGTATTACTTAAGTGATCATTATTGATGTATACGTTGAGGATTTTGGGTAAAATTAGAATACAAAAATTGTGAATTTCTCAATAAATATTTAAGTTTGCTCAAGTAGTTTATGGCTAGGCCTAAATCTTAAAACTTTTCATATGAGGGGCCTGACTTTAAAAAAAAGGGTGTGAAACAACGCAATGTTTTCTAAAAACTTCTTTACAGAATTTAAAAAATTCTGAATTTAGATGAATTTTAAATTTTTCTTAGAAAGGCAAGTGCAAGTCTGAACATATTCAATCAATATCAATTGAATCTCTCATGATTTCAAAACTTCCCTGACATTTGTACTGTAATACCATATTTATAAGAAATTTATGACTGATTTAATTACCCATTCTGGATTTTCCTTTAGTTAGATCCGTTTTGTTATCAGTAATTTTATCATTCTTATAGCCAATCAGATCAAAGCTTTACTTAGACAGATTGTAGACAACATACTCCTTATCTTTACTTTCTTTTGATTAGGTACGAAAGTAATGCCTTTTTGTATAAAGAAAGAAATTGATTCTACTTAGAATATAAGATTTCATAAAAATATCTTTTTCTGAAAAAATCATAGCAATTAATGTTATTGCTTTTTTATTGTTATTCTGCCTGACTTTTATTGACAAATATTTATTCTGGAACTGGTTAAAACCGCTTTACTCAGGAATAATATATGATGATTATTTAAATTCGCATCATTTGAATGACTCTGAGTTGAAAAAACAGTTTTTGCATTTTAAATATTCGCAGTAAAAATTCTAGCCTGTAATATTTATCGGTATGTCGGATTTCCACAAGACATTTTAAAGTATCCATTAAAGTGTAATAAGACACTTTAATACACTTGTCTCCTCCTTCATACGAAAGTAAATAAACTAATTAAGTATTTAGATCGAAAAGAGATTCAAGTGTGTCGCTACTACTGACGACGGCTATTAATAGATGTGCAAACAAAAGCAAGTTTATTAGTCAACACTATCTCATAAAATTATTATTATTTTTATTCATCTTGACTTAATAGATGGAAATAAAATGTACTTTCCCATTCAACACAACCGTTTGTCGATTATTCATGACTTTACTTGCTCATCGCTTATCAGGTGGAAGTACATTGTAGACTATATAGTTCCTCAATAGAAACGCAAAGAAAAAGGTTCAAGGTTTATATTCTGATAATTTTGATGCATTCATTCACATTTCGTACTGATTTATATTTGCACAGACATAAATAATTTGTACAAAATGTTCTTCCTTCCTTCCTTCTCCCCTCGCTTTGGAAATCAATAAAACTTGCACATGCACAATGCAGATTATTTGACCCTGAACTTAAAACAGTTTTCTTCTTTTTTTGTTGTAGTCGTTGTTTTTATTATTTTCAATGATATTTTTTTTTATAAATCTATATAACTGGATAATGTTGAAATTTATTTACTTTTTAATGTATTCCTATGCATTTGCATATCTGCGCTCTTTTGCTTTTAATTCGAGACCACGTTGATGGTCCAATTCAAGTTTTTGTAGACGAGCTTCACGCTCTGTTTGACGTTTATGTGAGAGTTTATCATGAACACGCTTCATGTCTAAAATTTCTTTCATCTCTGCCTTTTCGTCATCCTAAGAAAAAGATACATAAGATATTAGAATGTGTCTGTTTTTGTTAATTATAAATTTTAATAATTGTTCAGGTGCTTAAACTACTTTTTTGTCTTGATTAGGCTCGATTAGACATGCTGACTATTGTTTAAATATTGTCTATGCTTGTGTATGTGAGACTCAATCAGACTAGTCACCCAGTTCACACCTCTCATGAGTAAAATACAATAAAAAATACTACATACTGTCATATTTAAGCGTAATATCAATGCAGGCCTTCCATCCGCCATAAGTTGACTGTAGTGGTTGAAATTCTTTAGTCGATCGTGAGGAGGCACACTTCTCTCCACAACAAGAACAATTCGAGCCCATTGACGTTGCCATTCATTCTTAGTTTCTGCTATTTTAGTGTATGTATTACCCATCATAGCGATCAACATGTTGATTAGAAGCACACCTACTATAGCCATAAAAAGCACAAAGAGAGTCTAGATAGAGGGAAAAAAATGGATGATAAACATTTGATAAGAGACAATATTGTTGACAGTAAACTTTTTATGATGAGCAGTAAATTAATTTAAAATTTTTATTGCATTTATCATCACCTTTGCTTGCATTTCATGAGCTGTATATTCCATTCCACCATAATAGTCGCCAAAATTTCCAAGCGACATGAGAAACATTGAAATGAAACTTTCCATTGGCGATGAGATTGGATTAAGTTCAGGCTCTGGTTCTTCCTCCTCAGAGTTATCGAATGTAAGGAAAACAATGTAATATGCTTGCGAAAATCCCATAACAAAAACCATATAAATTGTAACAAATCGTAAAAGGTCTCCCACGACCATACGATATATCATGACAACGAAAGGTCCAACTGTCTTAAATCCCCTAGAATCAGAAAAATCTTATTTTGTATTTCATAACTTTTTTGAAAAAATAATAGTTTCATACCTGCAGAAGAATAAGAAATAAGGAGCTGTCGTCAGCATAATTACAACAGCAATATGATCTTCGAGCTCGGGTAGGCAAAAAAATTTTACTAGCGGTATTGTCAGCATTAGCCAGCATGAGAATAAAAATAGTACACGCGATGGGGCCGTGCTCTAAAAAAAAGTATCAGAAAAAGAAGACAGTTCATCAAATTTAAATTTTTCTTTTTAAATTATTTTAATCGCATTACTAAATTTTCAAAGAACATTTTTGCGCCAAGAAAGCGAGCTTCTCGTAAAGCTGATAAGATGTACATTAGGGCGCCTAACACCATGAGAGCTTCTGCGCTGAGTTTTATCTGAAAGATATTAATCATGTCGTTATTACTTTGTAGATTATTTACTGCGATTAAATGAATTAATTAATAAAGTTTCAAGTGGGAATTGCGCTGTTAGTGATAAGTAGTTTGGAGTCAGGGGTGTAATTAGGGGTTCTATTGGAGGAACTCTAGGTAATCTAAAAATTAAAATTGTTACTAATTTTGTAAAGAAATCAAGAGTTTCAAGTTTTGTAAGATAAGGAGTTAGGGTGGGTGATGAAGTGTCAAAAAATTAAAAATTTGTGAACGATGTTAATATTACATCCAAGATACAATCCATACAATCACTAATCATATCTTACCCGATTCTCAAGCGTGCTTATATCAAGCAAGGGGCATTCAGAAAACGACGTCCATTCATCTCCATCATTAATTGGCAACGTTGAATTATCATCTATGATCGACGAATTAACCATGCTTATTTCCGTTTGCATGACATTCTCAGAATATGTTGAGTATGTGCAAAGAATCTCCGTCAAATTGTGCGCGAAAAGTGCCTTAACAGGTGAACTTGTAGTATCGTTTGCATTCATATCTGTTTGTGTACTATTTCGATTAACTGATGATTCATCATCATCGTCTCCTATTGCTTTCGGTCGTAATAAAAATGCGAAAAGTGAAATGAAAAAGTAGACACTGAAGAAATAGAATTGACGATAAAATTTTGCTTTTACGAATGAGTTCCATTTAGTTTTCAATAAATCAATGAGAACGCCTTCAAGAAGATCTAAATGCTCATCTTTATCCTATAATATGAATAAGAAAGAGAAAATGTTCAAGTTCATTAAATCAAGTGAAAAAAAATTCGCTAACAAAAAAAAATAAATAAAGGATGCCATGACCTACCCCAAACACGACAAGATTTAAAGCCGAATCCTTATTAATATTTCCCGTTTTCGTATCAATTGTGTCAAGTTGCTCAAGTGGATAGGCAGCACAGGTAATCGATCCCAACTGCCAGTAAATTTCACGATCAATGTTAAGTATATGGAAGAACATTTCAACTCTTGCCAATTTTGCGGCAAGCGTTAAGGGAGTCAAATTTAAATTATTTTTAATGTACAAATTTGCACCAGTTTCATATGCCATATCGAATGTGCCTAATTTTTCATGAATAACAAGCATGTGGAGTACGGTATTGCCATTTATGTCTTGATTATCAGGATCTGCTTTTTTGGCTAGTACCAATCGATAACATTCTTCTTGACAAAGACATGCTGCAAAGCTTAGTGGATATTCACCCCAGTAGACATAGCCTGAAATGATAAAAATGTAAGGATCAGATTAAAATTGTGTGTCACTTCCAGTTAGAACAATTTTAAATTAATTCCTATTTACTCTATTGGAAGGCATTTAATAAAGACTTAAATACAAGAAACTCAAAAGTTCAAAAATTCATTCCTACATCCAATGGTCATTTACCTTCATAATTAGTAATCGGATTTACACAAATAGCCTCATGATCTATAACATCATATCGAGTTCCCTTTTGATCTTCAGGTGACATAAAAGTACCATAACATCGTTCATGAATATCAGCTCCACTATCCAAGAGGAATTTTACAGCAGCTGGATCCTCATTGACAATCGCAATATGCAAAACACTCTCTCCATAATATTCGTCACACATGTAAACATCATTAATTAAATTAGGATAAAATCTTAGTAATCGTTTTGCTAAATCAGCATGTAGAGACGTTGCATTAAGGAAACATAAATGAAGGATTGTTTCTCCCACAGCACCACGTTCCTAGAATCAATAAATAAAATAAAAAAAAAATAACCAAATAAGTTTATTGTGCGAAAAGTCATTAAAAATCATATTCAGTCCAATTGTTGTTGTGTCTTTATTATTATAGTTTTTTGTGAAGGGGAAAAATATAATTCTAAAAAAATGAAAATCGATTTTGAATGAAAAATAGTAACAAGGTTATAATGAAAAAAAGGGAAAAAATGAAATTTTCATTTTTCACTTCTCATACCTTTAAATCCCACACAACTTCTCTGTATGCTGATGGATTAATTAAATAATCTCCTTCACTGACCTAAACAGAAATTTTTAGTATCTTTTATCCTTAATAAGCATAAATTAACATACTTCAGGACAGTCAGCTTCAATGTCATAATCCTCTTCCGGATTCTCTAAAATTCGTATTTCTGGCAGTTGCTTATGTCTTGGCCGTTCACAATTTCTCAACTTAACTATTTGTGCGATGGGAATGTATCGGCCACGACCCTTATTATATAGAAATGGCTCAACCTACAATACGACAAAGGAAGTGCCAGAAGGTTGTCAATTTCAATTTTTTTTTTTTTCAATTTTATTTCATTGACAAGGATTACCTTAGTCTTTATGGCATGATCTATTTCTGCAAATTGCTTATTATTGATTGCTCTTTTCATCATGTCCACAAGAAGTCCACCACCTTTTAAATTCACAAGTTTATAAAGCTTTTGTGTGGAGACTCCTGCCTGCTTTTTAACACCAGATGTGACATTACTCTCTGTATTTCCCATTTTTCAATAATTTTTTTTTCTTGTAATTTTCTTTTTGTGAATTTTTTTGTTCCTTAAAAACTTTATAAAAATTTCTTCCTAATTCGCGATAACGACAACATCATTTTTTAATAGAAAACTTGCAGTATCGACATTTAATTGAATTAAGCTAATTTATTATCTCCGAAAAAATTAAAAAGTTATTTAGATTCCTTCATGATTAGCTTCCACACTGCAACTGAATGAGTGCACTTTGTGGCCCGATTTATGAGAAATTCCCCACTTTTCTTTTTTTCACTTTGTATCGATCAAACTAGTTTGAAAAATTATTTCTGAATGGAAAATTGAGCCATAGTGAAATTTTCTGTGTTATTGTGTAAAAGTTTGGATGTAGACGAGCATTTTTTTGTAGGTGCTGTGCTGTGTAGGGAGAAAATTCAAGAATATTTTTTTATGAATGAAAAATTTTTCATAATGGAAAGTAAAAGTTTATGGATTGTCATTATTATACTAATTACGGGAATGTCAAAAAGATTTTTTTAGATAAGCGAATATCATGTTGTGGTATACAAAACATATAAAATAAGAAGGAGTTGATTAATTTTGTACAAAATTTTTCTTATCTAAAAAATTTTTATTTCATTTTTTTTTCTTCAGACAAAAATTAACATCGCCAAAGTGGAATCCATTTAAAGGCATTAAGTTAAGATGGAAAGAGAAGATTCGACTAAACAATGTCATATGGAGATGTTGGCATATGCAATGTAAGTATAATCTCCATTAAATAAAAATATGTTTTAAGTATCTCAAAGTGGCATTACTGATAAAAGCAACAAAAAATACGATAAGGACTTAACTATAATCTCACTGTTCACTTTGATTTATGGTTTGTCGCAAAAAAATATATCTCGCTTGATTGTCTAAAGTACACATGAAAATGTGACGAGCCCAAAAAAATAGCAAACTTTACAATTAAATTCTACAAATATTTTATTAAGCCTTTACTTCTGCTTCTTCCAATACTCATGAGATCTCATTATCGCTACAGTGGAAACTTTTTTTTTCGTATGTCATCTATGTAAATTGACGTCAAGAATATATTTTTAAATTTTTCCCATTTACTTTATCCACTTGTATCATCCAATCAACTCGAAATCATTGCAGATTACATTGTAATGTGAGTAGATAGAACTAGCTAAGGGTATTATTTTGTAGGGATTGACAATTATGAAATTAAGATAAAGGCAGGATTTTTGAGTTTTACATTGGAATAAATTCCAACTAAGAACAAGTTTTGAGTTCAATTATTCAGAATAAACCTAGGATATTAAGTTAGGTGCATATTAAAGTAGCATTGAAAATGTTAACATACAATTTAGTTAAGCACCAAACACTTACACTTCTAACTTCTAATTTTAACAAAAACTTGCAATCAATCAATCAAAAAAACTTCTCAACTATGCCACACGTCATATCCAAAATATTCTTTACTTTGCACTTTTATTCCATCTACAAATGAGCAATAATAACGAGTAAATAACAGTAACAAGGATAGCCCCAAACACGTTTGACCTCGACCTCGAATAACTCATGACAATTTTAATCAAAAAATAATAATTCTGAACGTAAATAGAGACAAAAGAATCTTATCATGAATATGATTATTATTTTTGATAGTGTTCAGAAAACAAACAAATTTTTTGGATGTCCGTGGGTTGATTTATCACATGTCTTTGTCTCACACCTGGAATTCGTGATAGAGTATTAATTTGATAAGAATGCTTCAATGGTGCTGAAAGGCGTGTCACTAAATAATGAGGGATAGAAGTCTAATTTTAGTTATTGATTTGGGGACTTTATCGATGAGATTATGAATTGATAAAGGTTTGATAGTTCTAATTCTCATCATGCTGAAGAATTGTGGCAGTGATTTCGTTCACAAAAAAAATATTTTCAAGTCACGAGAGTTGACTTTTTTGATAATATTTGAGGGTCATTCATAAATAACGTCCATAAAAACGTAAATTTTGGACCTGTTATAAAAATTTTTGCACTCAAGTAAATCCAAATGATAGTCAACTGTCATTTAGTATTAGACCATCCAATCTAATTAAAATTAGACATCATTCATAATCTAGAGCATAAGTATACAAACTTTTTTGGGAAATGACTTCATTCACCAATTCAGACTAATAAATACTCAAAATCATTGTTCAATTAAGAAAACTTAAAAATCACTTCAGTCAGATTCCTAAAATAACTAACTGATATTTTTTTCATTATCAAATTCCACTGATTAGCGACTTTAATAATTTATGTATCATCATCATCATCATTTGACACGGATCTGTGTCTAAAGTACAAACAGTGATGAAAATAGAAAGGCATGATCAAGAAGAAATTTATATTATTCTCTCAAAATAAGTCATGAGCAGCAAGCAATAGACATAAGCATACTAAATAATCTCATGTTAAAAATATCATATCGTACACATGTGTGTAGACTTTATTGTTACTAACAGACATAAACGAGATGTTTGCTAAAGTTCACCTGTTGCCTCGTTTTATATTTTGACTGGATATTCATCACCACGTGGTTGGGTGATGTACGTTGTTTTTCAGCCTTTTTCATTATGTAGCTTTATCATTCATTTGATGTCCTAGTTAAGTCGCAATCTTAACAAGCATCCATTTAAGAGGAAAATATGCAAATTAAAAGCTGCAACAAAGTATTGAAATTATTCCTTAATATTCATGTCCATATAAAATACATTTAAAACCTCTTTCAATGTATTTATGAACATTTAAAAATAAATTAAAATAATATTGAACCTTATAAAAAAAAAATGAGTAAGATGTCTTATCACAAAATGAAAAAAAAAAGTCTCATGTAGTGTCTGGAGTGGCTTAAAACAATTTGATATTTTTTTTAATGTATATAAAATTTATAAATGTACATGAAGAGTGACTACTTACAATGTATTAGTAAAAAATTCTCTCTGATAAGAAAAAAGCAATAACATTATAAAAGTCTAGTGATGTCGTAGCACGTTTAGCAATCACTCAGTGATAATTCAAGTGAAAGATCCAAATTTACTTCTCTCTTTTGAGCTTCGTTACTTAATCATTCAATCCTTAATAAAGTGAAAAAAATATTTTTTAATTATTTTTTGGTGGGCAAATCAGTAGCTTGTAAACAAAAAAAAAAGTTCATAAATTATAAACGAAAGTGCTCGTCATAGTTTTTGCCTACTTTTTCCCGTGGGAGGATTGTCTAAAAATAACAATTTTACATCTTATTTTCTTATTTGTCAAGAATATTATTATTTTTTTTTTTTTTTGTGAATCAAGTGGATACGCGTGTTGATTTCGTGGATATTTACTTAAAAATATAATCATTTTTTATATATCGTACGATTTATGGTTAAGAATTTGTGTGATTAAATGTTTGAACTAACGAAGAAAGGTTTTCATCATTTTAAGGCCACGACCAGGTTGATGGGTGGCGATCATAAACTCGCAGTGCATAGTGAAAAATTTAAACATCATTGAATGTGAAAAGAATTTAAGCCGACAAAAGTAAGGCGCAATATTGTGATCAGCTCTAGACTGAAATTTAAAAAAATTTAAACCATACATTTTTTAAAAAGACAATTGTGCAAACACATTATCAAAGTACTGAACTAAAAAGAAACTTTTTCCCAGTGAATATTTACTTAAGGATACAATTATTTTTTATTAAAATTTAAGCCATAACACAGACATTTTATTTTTTTGTGCCACGTATATAAATTTAAAAACTTTTAAATAAATCTATAAATTAAGTTTTAATCACCAATCATGGTGGTTTGTAGTGCTTTAATGTCTAATTCAGTCATGAGAAGAACCCGTTACAAGAAGACCCAAAAGAAGCGAATTCGGGTAAATTTTTTAAATCTCTTCCAAGATATATAGATGTGTTCATACAAAGTATACTCGACCATACTTGACCATACGCTTTTTTTTCTGTTTGTAAACAAACAAATGAAAAAAATTTATGAAAAAAATTTCTAAATTAAATTTTGATTTTTGACTCAAATTTGTTCACTGGATCTTATTTTTGTGTTTACAATAGCAACATTATATTATAAATTATCATTTCTATTGCTTTTTGAGCACGAAAACAAAATGAAAAGTCCAAAAATTTGAGGAACAAAATTTTACAAATTTCTTTCATTGTGTTAGTGTTTACAAAAAGTTTGAGAATTTTAAATTTTTATCCGTTAAAAACGGTAACATTTTTGAATGAACACATCTGTATATCTTGATCTCTTCAAAGACTACATGTCACTTTGAGATATTAGCTTTAAATTTTGATGGATATTATACAAAATGCAAACATTCTGATTACAAATTTTTATTCCTGATTATAGTTATCTTGAAAAAGAGGCCATTAGTGTGCCAATTTGCATCTCCATTAGACGTAGACATCCATAACACACCTCAGGTAAGTTCATATATGGGCTCGCTCCCTATTTACGTTTACGTAACATAAGTAATAAAATTTCTAGTATGTGAAATTTTTGAGACTTTTTTTTACTGTTAACATAAATTTAAAAATTTCTAATTTGTGTATCTGCCCTGTCCAATATGGAATTTAATACTCTTTGTTCATATCAGAAAACTTTTATTGCCAGCTTCCCTACTTTGATAAAGAATTAATGGAATATTTATATTAATTGAGTGATTCTCAAACTATCGAGGATTTTAGAAATAATATAAATTTTTATAGGGTTACAAAATTCGAAGCTAAGTCAGTCACATACACTTTGATAAAAGTTATAATTTCTTACGGTTCAATGGGGAAAGATAAGTGCGTATAAATTCAAAAAGTTTGAGAATCGCTGCCTTAAGACTTAATTCATCTTGATCATAATTTCAACATTAAAAAAATGCACCTGTTACATCCAAATTGTCATAAGCAAATGAAAAACAGACATAGCATCCAGCACGTGACTGATGTTTGTATGTGAAACTTAAAAAAAAGCTACATTGTCTACAATCATGAACATGAATTTTGACATACTTCAGTAACAGAAGTAACAAGCATAGCTCTGTTTGTTCTATTAAGTTATTTGAACAAACCTTATTGATTATCAATTTAATCAGCACGTGCAGCACAATAGTAATGAAATGTATTGTCTATTTACATAGGCTATCATCTTAGAAGGCAAGTACTGGAAGCGCAAGTGGAAAGTTATTACAGCCGAGTACAAAAAGTGGCGACGATATAATGTCAGCAAGGCTTTCGGAGCTATAAGCTGTTTAGACACGGTAAGTTGATTATTTTTTGGAATTTTCCATTGCATTTATAAGGCAGTTGTTGGATAAGCCAATGGCTGATAACAGAGAAATTGATTAAAAAGATTGATGTCTTGATTTATTGCTGAAATGATTCTATTTTTTGTCAGAATACTAATCTGATAGCATTAATTAATTTATAGTGTCGACTTTAATTTTGGAATTACTGTTTAATTAATAGTCAATTATAAAATAAGCTGTACTAATATGATAATTTCTTGTTCTTATAACACATTTAAGACCCCCTTTAAGCGATTTTCTTTTAATTAATTTTGATACGACCAAAGCCAGTCATGATACGACAATTTCAAGAAAGTATTTTAGTTGATTAGATTAGATTCAATATTTTACAATTTTACAATTAATCATTTTGATTTACGGAAGGCTTAAATTTTTATGACGTTTGGCTTATGGGAGTGATTTAGAACATTATGTAAGGAAGTATGTGACTTCAATCACATTCGCCAATTTTTTTTACTAGGCGGTGCAATGTCTTAAAAACTTTCCAAGTTGGATTGTACTTGAATTTTTAAGCTAGGTGTATTTCAAGATTTTGTCCATGAATTAGAATCTTTGGTTCTTCCAATTTTCTAAATCTTTTCGCCTAAAAATAGGCTAAAATTTAATGGCGTGTTTTCTTTAATAAAATTGACTTTTGGAACCTATGCTCGATATTTTCTGGAATTTTCAAGATTTATTTTAAGCCATTTTAAGTAATCTCGTTTAATTTTATGTTGCTCTAGTTGCAAATGTCCAAATCAGGAATTTTGATATCAATTTTATTGTGTTAGGCAGACTCTCAAAAGTCCGTTCACAACGAAAGATAACAGAAAAAATTACAAAAGTCCTCGTGTTTCATATCGAGGGACTTCAGCGCATTTTTGGCGCAGCGATCAGTAATCGAGCTACGAATTGAAAGTATATCAACTTTCAGGACAGACCTTGCAATATTCTACATAAAAATAACGATAATTTTACAAAAATGTTACAACAACGATCAAAAACCCTTTAGCTTCAATTTCCTCACATTCATTGTGCATGAAAAGTGTGTTTTCATTATGCACAAACTAATAACTTGCAAAACTGAACAAAAAACTTTTCGTAAAAAATAACGGTCAAAAAATTTTCAAATGTCAACGGTCAAAAAATATTTGAAATTTCTATGACGTGAAGTTGCGGTCATGTGTTGATTTTTCACAATGGTCTGAAATCGAAAAAAATGTTCAAAATTTATATTTTGGTGGAAACTTTAGAGGTCCCAAAGTTTTAGTTGATTTTCCTTATTTTGAAAGTGTCATTAGCTTTGTCATGTCTTAATCATACATCACTGAAAATATGAGCTAATAATATTAAGGATAAAGATGATTTTTCATTAAAAATTTAAATTTGTTTCTCAAAAAATTTTATGCACGAGTAATTTTGTATGAAAAAATTTGGAAAAACAAGTGAAATTAAAATGCAAATATCAAGAAAACGGCATAAAACGGCATTACCAGAGTATGATTAGACGCTAAATTAAGACTCAATCTTTGGATTCTGGTAGGTTTCACGGACCCTGTAAAACCCGCTTTTAACTTATGAGCATTTAAAGTTTTGGAAATTTTCAAAATTTCAATTGCATTTTCCCTAATGATTAAGCATTTGGCTAATGTTTTGTAAGCTTTACCATAAAATTTGTGCATTAATTAAGGTATTGACAGCAATTAGAACATAAAACAAACAACAGAAAGTGGAAAATTTTTGTAAAACTTTTTCATGGTGTTTTTGTAAACAAATTTTTTGTAACTTTCGTTAATGATTTACGGAGTTAGACAACGATTGGAAGCTTGATAATTTCACAGAAGATGCATCAGTTTATGTTTTGTAATACTGCATTTAAAAGATGAGGTTTAAAAGACATGACTTTTTTGTATTTTTGAACATTTTTTTCGATTTCAGACCATTGTGTTTTTTTTTTTTTTTTGTGAAATTAAAAATTAATTAATTAAGGTGTTTAAACACAAATTTGGGACTTTTAAATACATTTGCCGCCAATAACTCGATGAAACGAAGCTAATAAACACTGCACTTACCTTTAATATATTGGTTGTAGCTTAATTTTTTTTTTTTTTGTTCATCGTTTAATTTTTAATACAGTCAAAAACTCGAAGAGACGAAGACACACACATGAACGAAATAATAATCGCTTTATTAATTTCTACAGCTTCAAAGTATAATCATACTGATAAGGATGATAACAGCACTTAATGATGATCAATCATGAAACGTTTTTCGAGTCATAAAGTTGTCGAAATTGTACTAAAATTACTATAAACGTGACTGTACTCGTTATATACTGAAATGATAGAGGGAATAAATTTTTTGAGGCAGGATTTTAGCTAATGACGTAGTTGTTTTTATTTACATGACTTAAACTTAGTCGAAAATTCGCGAAAAAGATTTATTGACTTGTTTTTTGAGGCGTTGCTATTTTTTGTTATTATTATATTCATAATGTGGGTGGGTTCTATCTGGATGATAAGGGTCAAGAGTCCTATATTACTTCCCAGTTACTCCTCTGACTTCATATTAGCGCACATGTTTTTCACGTGATTCCAACAGACAGTTAGTTACCACAAAATAATTTTAATCAGCTTTCAAACGTGTCATTTCCCTTTTTTAGATACAAAAAATGATAAGAATCAACTTACATTGTACACAAGAGAAGAATCGATTGTAAATAAACCGTTAGTGCTAAAGTCCAATTCTGCATGCATCGAATGTAATAAAAAGCGATTAAGTTGCTGTAAATAATAAATATTAGAAGATCACTTTGATGAACCGTGTCTGTGAGATTTTTCTCACCTTGCATTGATTTGTTGACCAGAAAGAACTCATTTGTCCTCCACTGATAATCGAACTTGTATTATTGACCTAAATAGGAGATAATGTGAGAAGTAAGCGTTAAACTATTGCAAATTCTAGCTTTAATAATCAAAAGTTAATGAAAATGAGAGGAAGTGATGAAAAGGGGTTGAAATTTATGTAAGAATAGAGGCAAGGGTGTAAAACTAATCAAAATTATTTTTGAAAATTTAGATTAGTTTCATGCCCTTTACATAATTTTAAAAAGACAAAATTTAAGCATTCAAAGCTTTAAAATCAATTAAGATTGCAAAAAAAGATATAAACTCGTATTATAATCAAATATACTTACAATTTCTTTAACTGAACTTGCTGTTGATCCAATTCTCCAAAAATAATATAAAATCCCAAAAATTGTACTTAAATTTCCAATAATGACAATTATTGTCAAAAAGTTTAATCGATCTGTTGCAAACAAAAGATTACTGATTCCAAAATATGTTTCAAAAGTTCCAGTCGAAAATGCAGATGCAAATGCACCAAAAAATGTTATTCCAAATGATTTATTGAATATTTCAATGGACGTAATCAGATCATGATGACACTTGAGGATGTTTTGAATGATTTTGCATTCATGATCTACATTTCTTGTAGCTATAAGCATTCTTAAGTTCCAATTGGATTCGGTGAAGAGATTTTCAAAGGTTTTGATGATGTTGTGTATGAATTGCATGACTAGAAGGATGAATCCATATTGTAGGATAGAAATAATACTTAAGGATATAAATGGGAGATAATTTGGCCCATCGTAAGTTGAAATAAGGAATAATAAATAAAATATGGAAATTATTACATTGACTATTACTTCAATAAGTGATATTGAATGTAACTTTTCATTATATTGGAATCAAGTAAACGACATTTTGGAAATATCCATTTCAATCTTAAATAAATTATTCAGCAATTCAATTTGATCGTTGCATTTGAATAGGATTGGCCATAAGAAGAACATTGGAGCCAAAAAAATCATACTTCCTTCCATCAAAATTGCCATTGATGTTACTGGATTGTCGTCATTCAAATACGTTCCTGATTCCAACATAAAGTATATAACATTGACAAAAAAAGTCAAAATTAAGAATATCATCCATGCGGAACTTTTTAAGTGTGCTCTACGACTTGGAACTGCTCTATGTCCGTCTATGTCGTAAGGAAAAAATTTCAATATTTTTTTTAAAACTTTTATCAATGAACTTTGTGCCTCAAAAAAATTCATGTTAATGCACACAACGCGTTAAAGTCGTAATAAAACTAGTTAATGCTACTACGACTTAATTTTAGCTTCTGTTACAAAAATCGAATTTTCAGCATTAATAAGAATGATGTCAATGCTTTTACTTTAATTAAATTCTGAATAATTAAATTTATTATTAGTTATGTCAATTTTAATTTTCATTTACAGAAGAGTGAATTAGATATACTAGAATGGTCAACAAATGACAATTTGTTGATGTTATCAGATAATATGTCCAGTGATACTCTATTCTCAACTATTTCACAATTTCCATTTCCTGATTCTCGAGAAATTGGTTGGTTAATAAAAATTTTTTGATTGACTGTAAAATGTGTCTGACTATTTCTAATTTATGATAATTAGCACGCGCTGGACGAGCTGACTTTATTCAGCCATCTTTAGGACCTCTTCAACCAAATTTTGATGATCTTATGGATCTAGATATAGGTATAGGTTTGTACATTGTTTTTGTTTTGCTATTATAATTTTAAATAAAATTCTTGATAATTAATGCTAAAATTTTATATCGAATTTGTCAACAGATATATTGAATACGTATTTAAATAATCGATTAGCGCCAGTTCAAGAAGTTCCCGAATCTGAAGAACTGCTCAAAGATATTGAGTTCCCCATGATAAGTAAGTAGACAAATAGTAATCTCTTTAACACTAATGATGTCATGGCTTTCTGTGTGGCTGATTTTTTGATATCGTTGAACGTAATTCAATTTGTTTTGACTTTGAGAAAATTTTTATTCGATTTAAATTGAGGCAAAAAATTATGCAAATTTTTAATTTTATCAAAAAATTAATTTAATTTTTTTTTAATTGAATGAAAAAGCAAAGAGATGCAAACAATTTAATTGAAGCAAAAAATATGCAAAATTTTTTTGTTTATGGCAAAAAGAGATGCAATATGGTAAATTGAAGCAAATAAGATGCAAAAATTTGATTGAGGCATAAAAGTTGCATAAAAGATGCAACATTTTTTGATTGAGGCAAAAAGAGATGCATTATTTTAAATTGAAGCAAAAAAGATCCAAAAATTTTAGTTCATGCAAAGAAAGAGACGCAAAAATTAAAAAAAAAAATTCTAAAGCAATTAAATTTTTATTGATTTACAAATTTAGTTAATGACATTTCCAAGAATTTCTCATCTCATTTAGCTAATAAAAACGACCTTCAATAAATTAATTAACATCATATTTACTCTCTTAATTAATGTAGCGTCGATAGACACACCAACTATGCAGGATATAATTAGCTCGCACCCGACTGCACAGCAACATAGCGTAATACAGTCAAACACAATGAACCTTGACCAACAGCAGGACTCGACGTCAAATCAATTATTATTTACCGCAACTATTTTTACACAAGACATGTCACAAAGTAATAATACACAGCAACACATATTATCATTACAAAATTCACAGATTCATGAACGTGAATCAAACACAATGATGACTGATTTAAACCCTTTTATGGGTGGTACAGGAATAGATATAAGTCAGGCACAACAGTCGAATGAGCAAATGATGGCACCACCATCAGACCCTGATGAAAAAGATTCGTACAAAGGAAAAGTTTCACGAGTCATGCAGTGGAAATCTCAATTGCCGTAAGTTCTAATATTTCTTATAATTATACTTTTAAGTATTTGTGCAACTCTAATCGCTTGATATTAAATAACAGTAAACGCGAGCCTCATAATTACGATAAATGTCAACCGACACCGCACCAAACGACACTTTATACACAAATGTTGGCTCAGCAGCAAGAACCGCCAATTTCACAAGCTCAAATGTACAATACAAGTCCCTATGCGAATTTAAATGATGTCACAAACATTAATCATATGTCACCCATCCAAACGACCACAAATAACTTCAATACGTCAATGACTACTAGCAATAATCAAATGACGA
This sequence comes from Chironomus striatipennis, assembly GCA_026123125.1. Classification (NCBI taxonomy): domain Eukaryota; kingdom Metazoa; phylum Arthropoda; class Insecta; order Diptera; family Chironomidae; genus Chironomus; species Chironomus striatipennis. The sequence goes on from CM047394.1 coordinate 32,867,703, forward strand.
CTAATGCAGCACAAAATGTATTGAATTTATCAAATAATCAAATGTATCAGAATAAGATGATGATGCAGCAACAACAACAACAACAAGGAAATCTCCAAAATCAAATGGGTATTGATCAGCAAACACATGATAATAATAATTCATATAAATCACCACAAAGTCCAAGTTTTCGATCATATCATCATAGCAATCAACAGCCATACAAGATTCCATCACAAAATTCCGGCTATAATGCTACAAATCGTATTATGATGCGTCAACAATCACCACCACTTCATTCGAGTGTGATTGGAAAGTCATTGTCATTTCAGCAGGCACAAAATCAACAGAATCAGCAAAATGCGACAGCAGCAGCTATGAAGGAGATGTATCGTTCAAATAGTCTACCAATTAATGCAAACATTCAATTACCAAAGGACATGATGAATAGTGGTGATTTTGCCGTACCAAAATATCCTACAAATACAGCATCAACGGGTGTATCATCAAAAATAAAAAATGCAAGAGCACGAAGTAATTCAATTAATTTACGTCATAATCAATTAATTATGACACCTTTGCAATCAGCAAATAGTGAACCAACATTAAATGTTAACAATGTTAATACAAGCAGTGCCTTGGCTCAATTACTAACGAATACATCATCGAGCTTGATTGGACAGAAAGCTCACAGTATCTCATCAAGTGCCATGTCCATGCAACAGCATCAACAACAGCAACATATTCAACCACAAAGAGCTAATAGCTTCACATCATCATCATTAGTACAAAATTCAATTCTGATGGCTGTAAATGCAGCTACTGCATCGAATAAATCAATTCAGCAGCCAGCAACAAGTACGGCATCTAATCTCTATCAGACCCCAACATTGTCACCTGAATCGACGTATCAAGAGAGTAATAGTAGTTACCAACATGATTTACCACAGTCATTGTCACCCGAGAGGTGTCTTAGCATTAATAAATATCAATCACGTGATAATCGACGTGCTGGACATATTCATGCTGAACAGAAGAGGCGGTATAATATTAAGAATGGATTTGATATGCTGCATAGTTTAATACCGCAGCTGCAACAAAATCCAAATGCTAAGGTAGGTCTGATTACTTAACGGTTTTTTTGAATTTGAAAATTTTTAACTGATTTTTTATGAATTCAAAAATTTGAATCCTTTTTCTTTAACAGTTAAGTAAAGCTGCAATGCTTCAAAAAGGTGCTGAATATATCAAACAGTTAAGATCGGAAAGGACTCTTGTAAGTGAGGAAATGGACAGGCTAAAAAAAGAAATTGAATCCCTCACAAATTCATTAAAGTATGAGCCTAAATCCTTATATTTTAAATTAATATTAATCCTCGATTCCATTACAGTCATTTACAAAATGCATTGCCAGCAAACGGCGCGCCTGTTAATCGCCAAAAGACAGGACGATTGCGAGAAATGTATCAAGATTATGTTCGACAGAGAACTTTGGGAAATTGGAAGTTTTGGATCGTAAGTTGTTGTATCCTTAATATTTGGAACTAAATAATTGATTTTATTTATATTAATACAGTTTGGTCTAATATTTGAGCCACTGCTGAACTCCTACAACTCGACTGTATCAACTGCAAATATCGACGAACTTTATCGTACTTCAATGTTATGGGTTGACAACAATTGCTCATTAATGGAAATTCGACCAGGTAATTTGGGCTTATTTAGGTGTAAATTTGATGAATTCTTAATTTTTTTGTGATTACTTCACAGCTGTTTCCAACAAACTTCGTGAACTATCCACAACGACTGATATATTGTCAGAGAATCCAACAACGCTGCAAGAAGAGGTGCTAAAAGCAATTCAGAACTCAAAATCCCTCGACAGTCCAAGATAAGATTCTCTGGAAATTTTCCTTCTTCATTTTATTATTTATTATTATGATGATGGACGTGTCAGCAAGTTTTTCTAGTTCTAATTTTTTATTTAATATTTTTATTATTTTATTTTTTGTTCTTCACTATTTGCCATTTAAGCTATTTACTTTATTTTTTATATATTTTAAATTCATAATAGATACATTTGTTAAGTTACGCAAAGAAATTCTCTAATTCCTCTATTTAAGATTTATATCCTCCCAAAAAAAAAACTTATTTTAATTATGTATTTCACATAAATTTGAGTTTTTCATCATTTTTAAGTCATATAACCTAGTAAGTCTTGTAGTAAATTGTTGATCATCTTTTGACTTCTTTTTCCTAAAGATTATTCTTTATGGAAATTAGATTGACTAAAGATGTGAATTATAGTTATAATGTTAATTTATATTAGTGCCTCATGATTGATAATATCAAGAACAGAAAGAAATAAAAAAGAAAATAAAAGGCATTTACAAAGGAAGCGGAAGAGAATGTGATTGTTGTTTTATTGTGCTGTCATTGAATTTTGGGGGGTTTTCAGGATTTTTTGTATTTTCAGTTTTGCAGTAAAAGCTTTAAATTGTAAGAATTTTCAACGGATTTGTAAATTTTAAATGGTTTTGCAAATTTTGAATTTTTACCGATTTTGTAAGTTTTAAATTTTCAATGGTTTTGTAAATTTTTAAAAGTTTTGAATTTTTAATGGTTTTGTAAATTTCGAATTTTTAACTGGTTTTTAAATTTTTAATTTTAAACTGTTTTGCAAATTTTGAACTTTTAACGTTTTTTTTTTTCATTTTTAAATTTTGAGCATTGACAAATTTCTAAAGATTTTATTGAATATTCCAAACCTAGTCTATTGAAATTTCCAGCCTACTGAATTAGAGAACTACCATTAATTAACACATTTTAATTAAATTATAACATTTGATTAATTAATATTACAGGTGTTAAATAATGTTGATGAAATGACCAAACGTTTAGTGTATTTCCGTTTGGCGCCAAAAAATGTGTTAATAAATTTTCATTCAATGGATTTTCTAAGCTCTCAGTGGTTATTAATTAAAATATTAAATTTCTGTGGATTCTTCGCATTCGATGTTGAGAAATTATGCAGCACAAGAAAGAAAATTGCTTACAGCATTTTAATGAGCATTGGTGGAACAATTGCATCCATAATAATTACAATTTTATATTCGCAATCATCGGACGAATTTCTCAATGACCATTCTAAAGTCACGTCGACAATCCACAATATTGAAATGTCAACAAACATAATTAATCATCTCTTCATAATCTTCGTGACTCTCTTCCGAAATAAGGAATTGAAAGAATTTTTCCAAAAACTCAAAATCCTAGAAAATAATATTTTGAGGTTAAAATTCTCAGAAATGGAACTGACAAAGTATTATGCTAAAAATAGATCAAAAATTGTCTGCATCGTTTCTATTTATACAATTTACTATGCCATATTAATATCGATTTACGATATGGTGTTAACGAACGATGAATCATTCAGTCATACACTTTTGTGCACCGTCTACATGCTCTTTGCATGCTATTTTACTTCAATTTCATTTTTCCTTTTCCATCAAATTGAAGCACTTTGCAAGTTTCTTTGCATCGTCAACAAAAATCTCGAATATCTCGTCACAAGCACATCGTCGTTTTTTGTCGATCATCAAATTTCATATTTATTCAATATAATTTATGAAATTCAAGATATTATCTGGATATGGAATAGAACTTTTGGATTGACAGCTTTTGGATTTTTTGTCTTTACATTTGGAGTTCTTTCATCTGAAATTTATTTTACATTTGCAACATTTCAGTTCAGCAACATATGGCAGACATCTGATATTTATTATTTATACAATTTTTGTGATATAATATGGTGTGCTCCGGTTGTGGTTGCATCAAGCTTTATTGGATTTTCGTGCTCAAAATTTAATTATGAATTGGAAAGAATTTTGAGTATTTTGAGGAGGAATTCGAATAATTTTGACAATAAGCATGTTGTGGAGTTGGTGGATAGATTTTTCATTCATTTTAGATTAGAAGATTTTCGATTTACAGCAAATGAATTTTTCGACATTGATGCATCGCTTTTGAGTCAAGTAATTTAACGGTTTTTAAAAATTCAAGTTTTAACGGTTTTTTAAAATTTTGAATTTTACACGACGAATTGAAATTTTGAATTCGCCTCTCAAAATTCAAAATTTACAAAACCGTTAAATTTTTAAATTTCAAAAAATTGTTAATAGCATTCTTTTACTTTTTAGACATTTTTCGGAGTTACATCGTTCATCATCATAATGATTCAATTTCGACTTCTGGAAGGTGTAATAATTTAATAAAAGTTCAGAATTTTTTCCTTTCACATTTTTTTTTTGGTTTTATTGGTTCTTAACTATTTTTTTTTATAAACAAATTTGACTGACACAAAAAAAAAATTATTTTCAAGCAGTTTTCAGCTTTTTTGTGAAGCAAACATTTATAATGATATATTTTTGGCTATTTATGCTCAAACTTAAAATTAATTGCAGACAAATTAAAAAATTTTTTAAGCAGAAAAAACATGAATTATTGTCACAGCATTAAGTTTAAAAGATGATTCACAGACTTGTGATGATGATATTCCGGCTAAATTGATTCGACAATTGAAGAATAATAGTCGCAGGAAGCACAAAAGGCATTTAATCCGAGAACATTGAAGCCATCCTTTGGTTCAGTGAAAAATGTAAGTTTATCTAAGCACCGCTCTTCATGAACTTTTACATTCATTAAGATAATTCCATAAAATTCGTTTAGTGATTTTGGGTAGTAAAGTCTGAAATTATGATGAAAAATAAACTGTCAATAAAATTTTAAAAGTCAACGGTTTTGTAAAATTCAAAAACTACAAAACCGTTACATTTTAAATTTCAAAAAACCGTTACGTACCTCAGTCCACAGTTGCATGAAATAATATTTTCTTTAAGATTCAATAAGTGTTTTAAACAGACAGGACAGAAAATTTGATTCTCTACGTTATCAGTGTCTGTAATTGTCATAAATTCCTTTTCATATTCTTCATTTTGCCAACTATCCCAATTATTAAAAATCTCTTGCAAAATGTTATCATGTAATTCAATATCGTGTTCCATTTCTTGTTGCATCAGTTCTTCTTTCACAATTGACTTAATTAATTGCTAAAATGACGATTCAAGGTTTTTGGAGGGAAAATTAAAGATTATTAATTTACTTACTCTTTTCTCAATTGTCGCACTTCTAGCTGACGAGAATGCATTTTCTCTCGATTGTTTCATCTTACTTCTACAATTTTGTCTCAGTAAATCACGTAATTTCGGCGATCCATGCTTCAACATTAATGCACAATTTCTTGCACGAATCTTTTGCTCAATTGATGTTTGATATGTTGGGGACGCGTTAATATTCATTTTTGTGATGGTCTTTTGCTGTCAATTATGGCAAGTACATGCAATTAATGTGATGAAATTAAATTAAGAGTTATATTGTCAGTCTAAACTAGATAAATTTACGATTTTTATGCGACAAAATTTTCTTCAATGAAAAATCAAAAACAATAACAAAAAAAAAATTGAAAAAATTGAAATTAATTTGACCGTTAATTTTTTTTACATAGTAAACTTGGAACTTTTTATTAATCAGTTATAATATTACTTAAAAATAATACATTAGAATAAATGTTCATAATATTCCTGATAAATTTGAATATATTGAGCTTTTTCATGCGGTGTCATTCTCTCAATAAGCTCCTTATTATCAGTTACTTCTGTGACTGGATATGGTTTATTTCCAATCATCACCGTAGGCACATCATCCTCAGAATCTTCATCTTCATTCATTAAATCAATGTTTGGAATTTCAGTTCTATCAATTTCCTCGTCATCATCATTACTTGAATCACCACCACTGGAATCGTCTGGATTATTGAGATTCTTAACAGCATCATTATTGGCTTTTGTCGTTTGTTTCTCGTGTGCCAACAATACTGACATAATATTCTCTTCTGCTTCCTTTTTGCCTTTTGTTGGAGCTGTTGATGGTGTCTGCCATGCATTTGACTTTGATGAATTCTGTGCGACTTTTTCTAGCATTGATTCTGTGTCCATTGATTCCTCTTTCGTTGTTACTGTACTTTCAGTCATCCAAATTGGACGTTCCTTCTTTGGTGCTGCTGATTCAGTCGTGTCTTGTTCTCCAATTGTGATGTCTACACGAGCATCTTCAGCACCAAAACCTGCATTTCTTGTAGCTTCTCCGGACCATATTTCAGCTCCTGGATGATCATTTGGTTTAATAATTCCACGAATAACATCAATATCGATTGGTTGTGGCTCTAAAACTTCTGGTGCTAATTTAATTCCTTCAACTTGCCTCAAAAGATCATAAAGTGTCTGAAGTTGTTCATTGAACTTTGCCAACATTAAACGTGAATCTTTTTTTGGCATCGCCGATAAATCCTCTTCAACGGAACTACCACAAAATGTACATCTTAATTCTCCTGTTTCTAGGTCAAATAATTGATCTATTTCTAAATCTGTGAATGGTTTACAGCAATTTGTGCATTTAAAATTAGCTCTCGATGTCGCATCACGTTCTTCTGTCTCAAGTCTCTTCCTCATAAGATCCAATTTATACTTAATTACATTAACAAATGTTTTATAATTGATAAAATAGTAATTAACTTTATGAGCCTTTCCGTCAACTGCGGTTTCCATTTTAAGCCTAGCTTGAAGGAATTTATCATTTTTTAACATCGTTAATCTTGCTCTAAGCATCTTTTTCTCAAACTTAAGTAGCTCTGCTATGTCATCTTCCTGTTTGAATTATGAGAATTATTGGAATAATGTTGACGACTGGATCTTTATGAATTTTGGAATATTTACCTTCATACATGGATTTCTAACTAACATGTCAATTATTAATGCATCCTCGATTGTGTAGAAACCACGAACAACTATACGAGCTAATTGCTTCAAGGAACTTGGTATTTCGTATGTTAATTCTGTTTTATTGGCCATAATTACTGATTTAATTTTCTATGAAAGATTGTTCAAAACAGATGTAAACAAAATCACAATGGTCCGAAATCAAAAAAATTGTTCAAAAATACAAAAAAGTCATGTCTTTTAAACCTGATCTTTTGAACGCACGAATATAAATCATTAACTGATGCATCTTCTGTGAAAATATCAGCCTTCTAATCGTTGTCTAACTCTGTCAATCATTAATGAAAGTCACGAAAAATTTGTATACAAAAACACTATGAAAAAGTTTTACAAAAATTTTCCACTTTCTATTATTTGATCTATGTTCTAATTACAGTCAGTAGCTTAATTAATACACAAATTTTATATTAAGACTTACAAAACATTAGCCACTTCCTTTATCATTAGGGAAAATGCAATTAAAATTTTGAAAATTTTCAAAACTTTAAATGTTCATAAGTTAAAAGCGGGTTTCTCAGGGTCCATGAAACCTACCAGAATCCAAAGATTGAGTCTTAATTTAGCTTCTAAACATACTCTGATAATGCCGTTTTATGCCGTTTTCCGAAAATTTGCAATTTAATTTTACTTGTTTTCCCATACAAATTTGTTTGTTTACAAAAATTTTTGATACATTTTTAACAAAAAATCATACTTACACTTAATATTATAGGCTGATTTTTTCAGGAGTGTATAATCAAATCATAATAAAGCTATTAAAACTATCAAAATAAAGAAAATCGACAAAAACTTTTGAACCTCTAAATTTTCCCCTAAAATGTATTTTTGAACAATTTTTTCGATTTCGGACCATTGTGGCAAAACACACTTCAAACTTAGAATTCAAATTAGCACAATTTTGAATTTTAGAAAAACGTTATTTAAGTGCTAAAATGCTGTCAGTTCTTTGTTTATTTTTAAACAAAACAAATTCGTGAATTTATAAAAATTTTATTTTCTGACCACTTGAAAGACTTAAAACCATCATTCTCTATGTTAATTTAGTTAAAACTAAGTTAACTGTCCAATAGAAATTATCAACTGCCGACATGGCTGATCAAACATCAATTTCCAAGAATGTAAGTAAAAATTTCACAAAAACCAAAAAACAACAGCTTAATCCAATCCATTTCTAGGTACAAAACTTGAAAACAGAACGACAATTAGAGCTTCTAAAGAAAAAGATCCAAGAACTTACATCCGAGAACCAAATATTGCGAGAAATAAATGTAAAGCTACAAATTGAGAATTTCAACTTACAGAAGAAACTAGACAGTAAGCAGCATGAAGAGGAACTGGATTATGGAGAAATTGAACAACTCGATACAACAGAAATAGAAGATCAAACGCGACCAGAAAATACTAATGTAGAAATTTATGAACATGCAAATGAAACAGAATATTTGGAAGCAGATGAGGAAGTTTATATGCTTTTAAAGGATGATCAGCAAGTAGAGTCAAAATCATCTAAAAGAGATTATTCAGAGTTATTTGTGGAAAAAGACGAAGTTATAGAAAAGCCAATGAGTAAAATTCCAAGACAGGAGGACTATCAGATCACAATCATAAACTCAGAATATCTGGATGAAGAAATTGACACAATTGAGACAGAGAGCGGTGAAATAACACCAGAAGATGCAATTACTTACATCTATAAAATAGCATCGAAAACGTCAATGCTGGAGAAAATTAAGTCAATTGAGGCTGGCAAACAAAAAGACTCGGCATTTGTCAGTAAAATTTTGGATCTTCTATTCGATCGAGTAACATTAGCAAATTCAACAGCTCACGGTCAAAAATGTCAATCAAAATTACATCTACAGCTTCCAGCCCGGCCACCATTAGATCCAGTTAAAATGGACTTGAGTTTAAAGGCTTTTACGTACAGACTATTACAAGAAGAATTATCAGAGTCGGAGAAGCAAAGTAGACTCAAATTATTTAATAAATTAGTTAATGATAAGATTCAAAATTGTAGAAAATGTCTAACAAGAACTGACTCATTGAAAGTGCTCGAGACATGAGAATAAAAATGATTGTGACAAAATTTAACGGTTTTTGAGATAAATTTTTGAATTTTGCAGAATTTGATGTGAGTTTTTAAATTTTAACGGAATTTGAACTACCTAAATTTTGAATTTTAACGGTTTTTTGTCTTTAAATTTTAACGGGTTTTAATAAATGTATTTAAAATGTAACAGTTATTTTATGAAATTTCAGATGAAAAATCAGAATATTTCATTAAACTGAGATTAGTGCCAGAAACAAAATTTTTGTTGAAAAATCGACAGCATTTCCTTATCACTTTTGATATTTATTTTAATTCCAAAGGGATACAAACTCCATGAAAAACGAATCCCATCTGTTCTCTCTCACATGCTTCAAACTGACAGCATAGCATTGAAATTTCAAAATATTAGGAAGATATTTCATTTACATAATTCCAAAATAGCTTGATATAATAAAACAATTAGCTTCTCTATCCGAATTTAATGTGATTAATTGAGACAAGTGACAATATCATTAGACACAAGTGTCAAAGTATCAAATTCATCATATCTGTTTTCTTTTCGATCATCGAGTGTCTTTTTTTCGTGTGTTTGTTATTTGTTTCCCACTTCTTTTATCACTCATTCTCTACATACCTATAACAAAAAACTTAGACGCCTTATCAACGTTCGCTCTCAAAAAAAGTTTCATTCCAAATCTAAATCTTGGCACGTTTAAGTCGGTCTAAGGGAAGCAAAAGAAAATATTCATAATAAAATGTCAAAGTTATTTCGTGCATTAATAATGGGTAAGCTAGAACCTTATTAATATTTCCAAAAACAAAGTTAGTGTCATTATCGATAATTTGAGAAGAAAAAAAAATTGTGAACATATATGAATGTGCCTCACCTTCAGATATTATTGCTGTATTATTTAAAATGTTGTTTTTCTTCTTCTTCTTTCTTTCTGTGTTCTGTTTCGTGTTGGCAATCATCTAAGGTGCTCCGGGTAGTGTAAGTAATTTTGTGGCATAAATTTTTCAATTTCTCAACTAAACTTCCAAATTTTTTTAAAATAGGGCAAAGGAACAATCTCTGGAAGGATCACAAAATTCTTCGACACAACTCATTTAAGTACCGGAGATGTCTTGAGAAATAATATCGAAAAACTCACTCCATTGGGTATTGAAGCTGAAACGTATATTAGAAAAGGAAGTTTAGTGCCTGATGATAGTATGGTCAAGTGTATTTTGGAAGAGATTAAGGATATTAAAGGATCATTCCTCCTTGATGGATTCCCACGTACAAAAACACAAGCTGAAAAGTTGTGGGAAGTGCAGAAAATTGAGTCTGTTATAAATCTTGTTGTACCTTATGAACTGATTGTTGGTGAGTACCCTAGAATTTATTTTCTTTACCGCCATTTTGAAATTTTTTATTTCTTTAAAAATATTGAATTTGCAAAGAATTTCAAGGCAATTTAACATTCAAATAAAAGAATTTTGCATAAATTAATGACTGCTTATAACCAGTTTTATGTAAACAAACTTGGAAGTGTAAAATAATTGAACTTAAAAAACATAATTTTTCCGTCAATGTGTTGGTAAATCCACCCCCTAAACGACCTTTTGAATCCATAAAATTATCACTCAAGATAAAGCCTTTTAAAATCTCTTTTAATCCAATAATCAAAAAAAAATATTTCACTTCATCAACAGAACGCGTGAAATTACGTTACGTCCACATGCCAAGTGGTCGAGTTTACAATCTCGACTATAATCCACCTAAGGAACCAATGAAGGATGATGTCACTGGCGAGCCTTTAATTAAACGACAGGATGATGACCCAGATATTCTAACAAAGCGCCTTCAAGTTTATGACAACGAAACAAAACCAGTTTTAGAGTTTTATAGGTCGAAAGGTATTTTGAATGAATTTAAAGGAAATACATCGAACGAGATTTGGGCTAAATTAAAGCCATGGTTGGAAGAGCATATGGATTTGAAGCAAGAAGAATAAGAATTAGTAACTTGAAAAAATTTATTCCATTGGTTGTTAGTAATCTTTTCGCATTTCCGCACAAATTTATCCAAATAGTTACCTAAAAGTGCAATTTGTTGTGTTCCATTTTTAAAAATTAGACTAAGTTGTAACGTACAATTTTTATTTGAATTTGAAAAAAAAAGAAATGAATTTTTAAGGGAGAAAAACTATGAATTTGAAATTCCATTTACCGTTAATTTTTAAAACAAGTTTAAAAGATTTTAATGCGCATTAGTCATCCAACTACCTGTTACCTTTACTAAATACACTTGTCATTTAATTCCAATTAGTTATGCCACGTGTATGCGAAAAAAAACGTTGTTTATGTTAAATAACAATTTTAAAGGAACTGATTTGTTGTGTGCTAAAAAATGTTCTTTTGGTGCAGGAATCTTATTATCACTTTAATGACGATTTATGTAGCTGTAAAGTTCAAGAAACAAAATACCTAAATAAAAATTGTTTTTAATATATCAAGAAAGAAAAAAATATTCACAGCTTTTATTATTCAGCTTTGTATGAGTTTTTTGATATACAATTAATTTATACAAAAGAATTTAGAACCTAAAACACAATTTTGACTTGACATCTAGTCACAAAAAAAAATACCTTAATACAAATTCAATTTTAGAAAAGGTCGAACTTTTAATTATTTTACAGTAAATTTCGTCGCCAATTCATTAAATGCATGTTGATACATTCTTTAACTTTCTTCTAAATAAATATTTTCTTCTTAATTTTTAAATTTAATTGATTCAATTTTTTTCCTTTCATTAATTTTTAAATAAAAGTCTCTTATCGTTCAGCAATTTGCCAGGCATTTAATAGAGCCTATACAGTACTTCACACCCATCACGTGCCAAAAAGTTAAGGCAATTACTTCTTTTTCTAAAATTAGAAGCAATTTAATTTATTTGCTGGATATCAGTTACTTCCGGTTACTGATAAGCAATCCAGTCAAATAATTTTGGGTGCTGTACAGAATGCAATGCTTTTGCAAAACTGCACACATCAATTGGATTCATAATTTTCTCCAATTCTTGACTTGTTTCCTTATCTGCGTCTTTTAATTTATTTATAGTCGCTAAAAGCTATCCAAAGTGAGTAAAAATAATTGAAGATGCCTTACAGCTAATCCAAAAAAAAAATAATCATAAATTTAATGTTGTATACTTCCAGAAGTATATACGGCAATGACAAGTGTTATTTTTTTATCCTTAGGAATTTATAGCTTAAATTGCAGGATGAAATTCCATTCTCAGAAAATCTTTAGGCAGTATTCTAGTACTTCAACATTATGTGTAGTCCGTACCCCAAAACACAGTTGGTTATGTCAACAAACTGGATTCAATTAATACGCAAAAGAAAGGCCATACATGACCTTTGACTAAACCAACATGAAGTTACATGCACAAAAATTTTTTTAGATAGATTGACATAAATTTTTTTCCTATGTAGTTTTTCATTTCGAGTTAGTTAGTGATCGGAAGGAAAGCATGATTAGATTTTTCATCATAATTTTAATTCAATTGAAAATTTTCCATATTTTTTGTACCTTAAAAAATTAATTGAAAAGTCTTGCTCTCATCTCATCCGTATAGTGATTCGATTTTGCACGATATAGCATGTCGTACTTTACATGTGTCTACTATATGTTATATCCATCCGTGTGTTATAAAAAAATCCTTAATCCTATTTTGGCAATTATATATTTTTTTACACATTTAAATATTCAGTAGAAATTAAATTATTCGCATGAGGCCATTAATCAATTTCTATTGCCCATGGATGCTTTACTCGTCCATATTGAATATCCAAAAGTGTATTGCGCATTTGAATCCATACTGAATCACTGTTTTCCATTGTTGGAATCAACAGATTTTCACCCATGTAATAAATTCTTTCAATAGGTGATACCACACATGCTGTTCCAGCTCCAAACATCTCCATAACCTACAGAATAGTTGGCGAAGACAATGAGGATTAAATGAAATTGAGTTTCTTTGTTTTGTACTTACTCTGTTCTCGTAGATTGCTTTCTTAAGCTCGTGCATTGTGATTTTACGTTCTGTGACTTTAAAGTTGTTCCATTCACGGGCAAGTCCAAGAATTGAATGACGAACAATTCCAGGTAAAATGAGACCATTTAAAGGTGGTGTGATAAGCTCACGTTCTATAGATTAAGAAAAGATTAAATTCAGAAGTCTACTTTTAGACGCTTAAAAGTTTATTTTACCTCCATTTTCATTGACCATAAAGACGAATACATTCATTGTACCAACTTCAGTGACTTGATGATCATCTCCATAGAGCCATAAAACTTGTTGGAATCCTTGCTTTGTAGCTTCCTTTTGTACATGGATTGTACCAGCATAATTGGATCCCATTTTCTTATCACCAACACCACCTGGCCAAGATCTTGTGAAACGTGGATCTGCTAATAATGAAACTCCACCTGTCTGTTTTCCAGAAAAGTAGCCTCCAACAGGAGATAGAATCGTATACAAAAGTGCAGAGTCTGAAGATGCAACACCGAGAGTTGGTTCAATACCGATGAGGGTTGGTCGAATGTATAAACTAGCAGACTCTGTGTGAGGTACCCATTCTTGGTCAATGGATACAAGTCTTGAGATGCATTTAATAAATTCTTCTGGTTCGAATGAAGGAAGGCCAGATCGCTGTGCACTAGCATTCATTCTAGCCATGTTAAGATCGGGTCTGAAGAGACGAATTTTTCCATCGACACCTCTAAATGCTTTCATTCCTTCGAACAGCTGATGATATATGCATTGAGAAAATGGAAAATAGATAACAATAACAAATGATGCTATTAGAATTAATTCCAATTACGAAAACAGGAAAATGTATATTTTTTTACTATTAAATTACACATTAGTGACTATGCACTATTAATTAATAAATACCCATTGCACATGTACGTCCACTTATTAATAATAATGCACACACGAGATGTGTGTAGTTATTTAAGTCAATTTTGCATTTCAATTGATCTGTTTTTGTAGTTTTGAATTAATAAAAATAACAAAGAGTACATAAGAACTCAGTGACGTCTATTATCGAATGTCATAAGACTTGCATTGATAATGAAAATCATTTTAAAGGTTTTCGTTTTTTCATATATAAACAAAATTTTTAACCTATTTTAAAGATTTTTTGCGTACAATAATCTAAAACAAAGTGAGTTCATGGAAAATTGGGTACGTTATGTCTGAGGAATAAACTGATAATGTGTAAAATCAATGAAAACTACTGATTTAATTAAAAATCATCTGATTTCTATTTTGAAAAGAAAATTTGTTATAAAAATTCCACTGAAAATCATGACGTCATTGACATTGAATTTCACTTAAAAAATTTAAATTTTAGAATTCCGTTAAATAATCATACAGGAAGTTCAATGCAAAAACAGAACAAATTAACTCTGAATAGCACTTCGTTTAGTCTAATAGCTTCTTATTTTCTATAAATGTTTATTATCTATTTTTTTTTCATCGCTTCCGCGTCAACAAGTCGTTAAAAATATAAATATTGGGACATTTTTCGGACACTCACCTCAACAGCATAATGTAAAACTTTGGCAGCTGGATGAATGACAAGATTTTCCATTGGACAAATTTCTGGTGTTTGCCATCCTCCAAGACGCTTATGATAGGCAGCTTTGAACATATGATCAGTGAAAAGCTTTCCAAATTGAAGGTCATCAGCATCTGGTTTAGGTTGTAATTGATGTGGACCAGCTAATCTTACTCGTAATTGTGAATACTATTACAATCATAAGAGAATAATATGCTATAATAAATGTCGGGGAAAAATTAGCATTTGTTTGTGGCTTGCAAATTATATCTAAACAAGGTTAATGGAAAAGTTCTAACTTGGCAATAGAAATAGGAAGCATCAGCTCGTTATGACGTACTTGATGGCATTGATACATCCAGTACTTGATTTATTATATAAGTATGAAAAATATAAAGCAATATTTACAGTGAATTGCTCGCCAACATCAGGCTCGTGCTTGAATGATTTTCCAACTGGATAATAATATTGTGTTTCCTCTGCTTGTGCCTTCAAGTCATTGATTTTTGGAAAATCTGCTTCATCTTCAATCTTTAATGCCTCTTGAAGACGTCCAGTGCTGCACATACGAACATGTTGTTGGTACAACTTGTGCTGAATTTCAAATACTTTTCTTACAATGTAAGGCAAACTTTTCTGTAAAAAGAGAGAGATCAATAGACATCAGAAATTAGCTAATCAGCAAGTTTTTCATTCCCATTTCAATTAATTCATCTATGAAAATATTTTGTTATAGTTCATTGGAGGTGAGCATTGAGTAAATAAGAAAGCCATGATAAGGACGACGCGTCATTGGCAATAAAATAAAAATATTTGATTTTATTTTAATTTCAGTCCCGTGTATTGTCTTGTGACGTAAAAGTTCATGACACGAAGCTATTTACATTCTCGCTTGTGTGGCAAAGTAAATATTTATAATAAATCTCAAGAAACTTTTCTAGCCGGTTCTTGCAAAAAGTTCTGGGAGATAAGCTTATCTCAATTTGACTTATTTATCGCATTTTGGTTAGTTAGAAGAAGCGCTAGTAATTAAATAATGTTTGCTGACAACTGATATGGGTTAGGTTTAGTCGCATTACTTCTAGTTAAAAGTTTTTGGTTTTTCTTATTATTAGACATCATTTGAGGACGTTTGAGGGCAATTACTTTATTTATAAATAGCTGGAATAGCTTTATAGCAAAATATTGTAATAATTAAACTGTTTTGTTTCAAATTTTCAAGCGCTTTGCTCAATATATGGGCAAATCCGTAAAATTATGAAACTGGCAAAAATCGACTTGCAATATTTCTCTACTTGTTTCCGTTCAAAAAATTAAAAACCGTTAAATTTGTATGTTTACAAATGAATTAAGTTATTTTCATAAGTGTTAACTTATCCAGTTGTATTCTACAATTTATGATGATTAATCGTTAGAATTCTCAAAACGATAAAGTCCCTATTTAACAACAAATTTTAAAAAACAAATTTGGAAATTTTTGTAAACAAAAAAAACTTGATTTTTTTCTTAAAATTTTTCAAAATTTTCGTTACCGTTTATCCGTTTTGCAGGATCGATTAACGCTATTTTTATTAAATTTCTCCTTTTTAACTGTATTTAATCGCTTGACAATAGGATTTAGTGAAAGTAAAGCTGATTATCGATGTGAAACAATACTTTTTTAGTTGTCTAGATTGCTAGTTAAGCGAAATTTTGCAATTTTAAAAAAATATTTTTTCGTCCGCAGGATCGATTAACGCTATAAAAATCAAAATATCTCATTAATTAGAAAATTAGAGCATTAGCAAAATATTAAAATCTGTACAATTCATAAAATTGTACATGATTCATTCTTAAAACATTATGAAAACCGCAAGAGTTAAGAGAATTTTGATAAAAACAAAAATTTTTAGGTTAATGCAAGCTGCGGATTTGCCCATATCTATATGAGGTCATATGGACAGAGTCCGCCCCAAAATCGCCCCAAACAAAACTAATACTATCAAAATTTTCTATTGTTTCCGGTATAAAAAGTTTTGATGGTGTTAGTAAATTTTTAAAATTTAACGGTCATTTTTTATATGACCTCATATATATATATTGGCTTTGCTTTATTTTTTAAAATTTTAAATTCCAAAAGTTCGTTAAATCAAGATATATAGATGGGCCAATACAAAGTATACTCGACCATACTCGACCATACGCGACCATACGCTTTTTTTCTGTTTGTAAACAAACAAATGAAAAATAAAAATTTGAGAAAAAATGTAAATTTAATTTTTGATTTTTAACTCAAATTTGTTTACTGGATCTAATTTTTGTGATTAGTAAAGTAACATTATCATGTGAATTGTCGTATCTAATACTTTTTACCCTCGAAATCTAAATGAATAGTCCAAAAAATTAAAAATTAAAATTTTCCAAATTTCTTTCATGGTGTTAGTGTTTACAAAAATTTTAAATATTTCAAATTTTTAACCGTTAAAAACGGCAACTTTTTTACATTGGCCCATCTATATATCTTGCATTAAATATTAAAATTCTAATTATCTACATTATTTTCGTCCAAAAAACAGCTTTCCAGATAACTTATCGAACTTTTTTACAACCTAACTTCCTCTTTATCAGTTGATTATGTTTTACAACAGTTTCCATTCATGTAATGGGCCAATGTTAGTAATGTTAAAGTCGCGTGATTTTTTTTTAAAGTACAAATCGAACATAAATGATAAGCATACTACGTCATGATTGCATAGAAACAGTCAATTACTTTATTTATAGATCAGTGATCACAATCATCCGTAACACTTCCCTCTTGTATTAATGCCTCTGACCTGATGATGGGATTGAGATTTTTATTGTGACTATATTTAGCTACAATATTATCAAATCCTCTTGACTACTCATCATTTAAGCCATTTTTCCTTTGTCTTTGTACACATGATCAGGCAACATTAAATAGTCTAGTAATAATACTGATAAGCACAATACATGTGTTATCAATCAGCCAAAGAGAAAAGCAAGCAAAAAGAAGAGAATTAAAAAAAATATGGGCTCGATTTTTTTACTTCCATTTAATGTGAATTGTTATCAAGTTGTATTGAAAAGCTACAATTATTATCTCCCGACGTCGCGATAAATGAGTATGCTGATTTATGGGAAATACTAAAAATTAATTTATCAACAACATTTACTGGATTAAAAAAGGCTTTATCAGTCATATGATATTATCGATGACTGTTTTGCCAGATGTGTCCTTGATTAAATCCTACATAAGTTCAAAATGAGTCTTAATCCACAATGACTAGGCTTAATTAAAGCAAATATTTCTAATTAGCAAAGATAATTGAAAAGTAATTATATACGTCAGCTTTTTAGATAACCTCAAGCAGAGCGTGTGACGTGGATGAGGAAGCTTATTGAATAAATTAAGTACATTTATGTGTATGGATCGGACGTGCAAATTTGTATGGATTGATGTTGACAATTTAGTACTGTTTAAGATTAAGCATGGAAATGATTAAGATTTTGGATGAATCTTATCAATTTACGTCAACAAATGTTTACTTGCTATTCTGCAAGTTTTGACAGATCTTTCCACAAGTTTTCATTTGAACCTAATCAAGATCAATACATCAACGGCAATTTTATATTCAAATTATCTAAGAAATTAAGTTAGTTGATTTCCCCCTTTTGTGGTTGATATTTCCGATCGTTTAAATTTTTCAGTTTTTATTTTTAAATTCTAATTAGTAAACATTGCATTTATTTTCTCTTTTCTAGACTATTTGATCACAAGTCAAACATATCAAAACAACTAATAACATTGGAAAACTCACATGAATTTCCTCGTGTCTACTATATACTGATAAGAAACGGCGTTTTTTCGCGATCAATAAACCACTTGAACTTTTCTCTTTCAATAGAAAAAATTAAATCATTCTGAGTTAGCATTGAAATTGTTTGGTTTATTGTTGTCAAACAGAGAATTAGTAATCGAAGCACCAAGTGCAAGGAAGATTAAGTTTTAATCAGTTAAGATTGATAACAGTAAGTCATTGCAACAATTTATTTTTTCATGTTAAACACGATTGAAAGTAAAATTAATGGCAAAAAATGTAGAAAAAGAATGAAAAGTTTCGTCATTTGGGGTTATCAACACAACAAGGTCAAAAGACATCACACACATTCCAATTTAAGTCTTATTAAGCATTCAGAAAAAAAAAATCTGCTGCTGTAAAAGTGACTTTATTATGCATGATCGAGGTTGTAGTTTGCCATTTTGAAATTTAATTTATTTTATTGAAAAATTTTTAAAAGAAAAACTTCCAACGAAACAAGTCTGTAGTTTTACTGTACATACTATTTACATAAAAACACCTGTTGCTCGTGTACGTCAGCTATAATATTATATCGAGTAACAAAGGAGATGTCTTAGTGTAAAAATTGTGCATTTTTATATACTTAAAAGCTCTGATCCGCGGCTTTAATATCAAATAATCATGAAAATAAAATCAGACAGTCTATAAATAGAATGCCGCAGTTCTCATAATGCCACAATATACACACATTCTACTGTTACTTCTTCTTCGCATCTATTTCAAGTTCATTAAAAATCTCGTGCTGATTGTGATGACGCGTCCAGAGAAAGAAACGATAAAAAATTTTCTCAATTTTTTTTTAATTCCATTTTTATCACTTAAAGAAATGCTTTTATGATAAGACGCAATAACTGAATGGCAGTGACATAAGGTGCTACTTTCATATACAGGAATATCTTTAAATAAATTTCAATATTCCATTTTTTTTTTGTATGTTAACGACAAGTGTGTGTGGAGGGAAATGTACGTAAAAAAAATATTTAAATCAAACTTTTTTTTGCTTATTTTAATATCATCAATAATTTACGGTTCTACTTACGTAAAGAATTATTTTTGGTTAATGCTTGCATAAATTAATCGAATTTTTTGTATTCGCAGGCAATTTTTGTAGCATATTTTGAAAAGTTCTGTTGGAAATGTAAGCTAGACTGATCGAGAACGGCGCCAGTTAGTTATAATATTATAAATATTATTTATTAATTTGCAGTCCTTGAATTTGTGGAACTTTCAATATAATTCAATACTTTGTGAGGTTTTCTTTGGAGTTTTATAGAAATTGAATAATTTTTGCATTTTTTTTAATTTTTACTACAGTTATTACGTAACTAGATCAAACTTGATAATTCCCTAATTTTTCAATTTTAACAACTTTTGCATTTTTACTTAGAATACTAGAGAATAAAATTAAACAGACAAAATTGCGCCAATTTCTAAAGAAAACAAACAAAAATTTTTAAAGACGAATAAATTTGGGGATTGGGGATTCTTCGTTTTTCTATGATTAATATGTCAAGTTTATGCTAGAAACTACGTCTAAACTAGAAAGGGAAATTTCTTAAAATACATACTGATAACTTCTTGACATTTTAACTACATAGAATGATTCAGGAAAATCTCAATTTTCAGCACCAATTTGCTGATAAGTTTTTAATTAAGTGATGCAATTTTCATTAATTATAAATTCATAAAATCTTAGCAGCCCTAATCGCGAGATGAGGGAGAGAAAATGAATGTAAATAGAGTATAACTCCAGTCTTTGACCGAAAAAATGCTTAGATTGTCGAAAAATTATTATTATCAATGCACACATAACTTAAATTATTTGAATGAATTTTTTTTAAAAAAATGCGCAATTAATGGACAGAAAAATGTTGAACTAGTTTTATCAGGAACGGGCTTTTTTTTTATTTTAATAATTTGAACTAGACTGAAAAGATCAGAATACTTATGATTGGGTAAGACACGACGAGCAGACATTTGGTGTCAGAGTTCATTGAGAATGTCGCATTAATGGAATTCAAAAAAAAAGAATACTTGAACAATTTTCAGGTAGATTTTTTGCCTTGAAATGCTGCACGAATATTCATGAATGCACAAGACAAACTTGTTTCGTACTTATGCATGTTTTTTTAATACTCGAGCATTTTTTTTGTATGTGCCTGAATTATGCGAATTTTTTTTTTATCAGTAATCAACATTTTTTTTTTTGTCTGAGAGAAACTTGTGTATAGAATATGAAATTATGGAAGTATCGAACATTCTCGATTATACTCATAAATTATGCTCAATTTCGTTCCTCTGATAAACTCGCGAATGTATATAATTTTAATGATATTGTATGTCTACATACCTTTCCATGAATGCTCATTGTTGCTATACAATTTCTTGATTATAATATGTGGGACAGTTATATTAAGTAATTTAATATTTTTTTTTGCTATTTAATAATTGCACTTATTGCAAGTCTCTCTCTTTTTTAATATTTAATTGAAAAATTAATTTCAGCCACTTTATTTTTCTTTAATTCTCTAAAGCTTTAAATTTTTTTACACTTGTCAAAGCCTCTCAATAATTTTTTTTTCTATTTCACTTAAAACTCACTTGTTGCTTCTTTTCGGCTTGTTCCGAACACCACAAACTATGAAAAACGACTGAATTGAGGGAGAAAATGATCGTTGCTTTTAATATTCTCGGACGACGATGATCGGTAGTCGGAACGAAGTCAACCCGAAGTTCTTGTCTCTCCATTTTTTTTTTTATTTTTATTTTTTTTTCACTCACAAAAGTAGGATATCACTCGTGCCTCTAAATTTTTTTTAAGAATCGTTACATACACTCTCATAAAGTCATGAGGCGATCAAAATGCTTTTGTAGCTGTGAATTAAAGTTTTTTGATACAATTTTTCTTTTTTTATCAGTCGTGATGACGTTCATACTTCCAGATGTATGTTGATTCACAGATTGATATGAAATAGACTTTTTTCCAAAAATAAATAAGAAAAAAAAACGTCAACGAGAAATTTTTATATGAAAAGTTATTTTTGCAAAGATTCGGGCTTTACTATTGAATTCTGTGCTGAGTGGTCAATAAAGGCGCGTGGCAAGATTATTTTTATTTGATTAATAACAGTCTTTGCCCCTTTGTTTATTTACTTTTTTTGTTGCAAAATAAGGACAATCGAGTCATGATCTTTGAGATTTGGCAGTTTGATTCGTGCTATGGCTAATAAAATTGATTTGTGATTGCAAATTTAGAATTTTACGAATTGATTAGAATTGATAGATATATGATTGATTAAAGGTAACATACTAAAGCAGGGTTTGAATTCTTAGAAACAAAAGCTTGTTATTTTTCATATTTTGTTAAAAAGTTTTTAGAAATTGACTTAAAACCAACTTGATTTTCAATCTTCCTTAATCTTCCTCCTGGTTCCTACAATTTTCTAGAATTTTCTTACTCTTTCTTACGGATTAAACCCTTTCCAAATTTTGAGGATTGAAGATTAAATTCTACGTAAGACTTAACCTTAAAAATATTTATTAAATTAATCAACTTTAAATCATCAAATGTCACTCCGTATCATTTGGCTGTAAATTTTCCATTATGGTTGTGCCTCCAAAAATGATAAGAACCATATTACAAAATACAGACGCAGAATCGTGCAAGTGATCGCATCATTTAAAAAAAATTTAAAAATATTTTTCAATAATAACATTGATCATAGTCATCTGAGTTACGTTAAATTGTTTTGTAGTTATTATTGAATTTACTTAAGTTTGATTGAAAAACAACAAAAAATCACTTCGAAATTATCAATTGAAAGTGAGAATTGAATTATTCTTGCTGATTCATTATATTTGGGGTACTTGGTGGGGATGAAAAATGAAAGTTGATGATTTCATATTCTAAGGTTTTTAAATTTTTTTGTAAGGAACTTTTATGGATTCTTAAGAAAAATTCTAGATGAACTTCTTCTGATTTTTTTTCTGGTAGTAGACTTTTTTTAAAGTTGAAATAAAACATTTTTTTCTTTTAAAAAATTAAAATTTAGATTAAAAAATCAAAAATCACAAAAAATTTATTCTAAACAAAATCTCAATTAACATATTGATATTATGACTCTGATCGTGAAAAACAATTCAATAATTTAAGTACAAAAATATTTATTTAATAATACCCTCCCATAATGTAACTACTTAATCAATTATTTAATAAGTCGCAAAAAATTTAAATTTTGTTTACAATTTTCTCTCTAAAACAGCATACTGCGATTTTTTATGTTTGTGTAAAGAGGGACTCTTGTTTATCTAGCTTGTGTATCAGACGTAGATATATAGGTTACAAGTTGTTTTGTTTTCGACTAGTAAGTGTCATGAAAAATTCATAATTGGAAATGACGAGAAAATCCCATGACTAGATTATTTTTCTTGGAACTAAAATGTGCTGAAAGTTAATTTTTACTTCCTTATGGATTATGTCGATGATCTTATGCAGTAAAGTTTGATTATTTCAAATTACATGTGTCAATTTATTTGATCTATAATTAAGGAGAGTCACTGACTGACTCAGTTTGCAACTAGACACTACGAATATGTTTTGATGGCATGAATTTCACAAGCACAGATGCAGTCAACGATTCACTGTAATTGTGTTAAAATTTTTTATTACGTGGAATTGTTTACTCAAGTGTTGTCTACTTTACTGCGTAGATCTACGTGGTATGGAAGCTTCATGATGAGACGTGAAAATTGGAGGTTGGATCAAAGTATGACATTGAAAAAATGCATGATTCATAAGAACTAAGCTGATTTTGAGATTTACGAAATTATCGAAGGGTCTAAACTATGTCAATTCAAAGGGCCAAAATTCCAAAATATTTCCTAAAATTTACAAAAAATTCATCATAAAGAACAATCCAGAAAAAAATATCCCGAATCACTTTTAATGACATTGAATTTCGATCACCTGTGACTAATTAATACAATATGCATAGCTAAATCATTTATTTTGCCACAGTTAATGAATGCAAAAATAATTTTCAAGCTAAACAAAACAATTAAGTGCGAATTATTTATTCGATGATGTTTTCCGCAATATTTAAATAATTGCAGGTTAATAGGGTAATAGGGAACCGCCAGCAGTTGGACATTTACGTAACTTAATTTTTCCGTCAACAAATAAACATTTAAATTGAATTGATTTGTTTATGAATGGAAAGATTATTCCTTTGAACAACAAACAAATAATTCTAGGTACCTTGTGACTGCATTTGTCATCCACATCGCGCACACTGACCAATAAATAAAAATCTCTTTTTTTTCAATGCCATTGATGAAGGAAGAAAAAATAGAATTGCCATGAAAAATCATATGATTTAGAATTTCATCGTCATCCCATCCCACCACATTTGAAAACGCAATTCTTTATCAGTTTAATCAATATTTTCCACTTAGTGGAGTAGTACTCGTGGAAGGAAATTTTATTGTTCAATACCAGTTCAGTACAAATAACAAAACAGACCATTTTTGTTTTGCGACTGTTTTAAAGACACAAGGCCTCCATTTTTTTGATCATCTTGAAATAAAAATTATTTTTCTTTTATTTGAATATAAAAAAAAAATAAGAGTGTGACGTCAGTCCACAAGAAAGAAAAAAAGAAAATTTTTCTCACACACATTTGATCAGGTCCTACACAGATTTCCCATTTATTGAAACAATTTTTTTTTGAAAAAAAATTACGCATTTCTCTTTTTTGCAGAAAAAAAAGTCAAGCTCACGATCAAATTCAATAAATTTTGGATGATATTCTTTGTAGGAACGACTTTAAGTTGTAAAATATGTCGATTTTTATCATAACACATGTCGATCTGTTGTGACGTTTAAGAGTGTGGTCTGATAACCGTCGAAAAGGCTCGAAATAAATATTTTTTTTTTGTTTTTTAATAGAGCACATGCTGAATTGAGATAAAATAAAATTGTAGGAAAATGAATGGAATTCTCTATCCAAGGTCATTTCTTCTTATTTTTCTTATCATTTTTCATGATATGAGCTGCAAGTCGAATACAATCAGATCGCGTGACATAGTTTCAAAATTTGAGTTCATCGTCATCATAAAAATAAAATACGACGCAATTTCAGCTTGTTTTTCTCAATGAAATGTCAGTGGCATGTAGACGAGCCCCCGTTACGGCCACATAATACGATTCTGTGTATGTGTATTTTCTCATATTTACTTATGAACATATCAACGATCGCGCCTCCAACTTTGCCTTTTGATATCAATGAACATCGCGTAAAACTTGTTTTTTCGTTGCTTCTTATTTTCTTTTTTTTCAGACTGCTCGTGTATGTATTGAGACATTTATCATTCCTGTGTGCTGGCGTTTGTTAGCCTTGTGCGAAAATTCAAGATTTTTTATAGTTTTTTATTTATTCATGTGACAAGCAAGTAAGATTTTAGTGTTTAGAAGTAAACATACAGTTGGTGCTGAATTAGTAAATAAGTCAACATTTACGAAACTTATTTTTTGTTTACTGTCGTTGCTGAACATTTTTAATCATCAAAATGAACGGCACTTAATCTTTTAAAGTATTCAGTCAATATTATTTAATGTCTTGCGCATTTGTAGATTCTCATTTGATCTCGATTATGAATTTTTATTATTTTTTTGGTCAACAACGCTGTTGATTGCAAATTTTGGTTTGACTTTTAGGACTTGGTCAGGTGAGAATGTTTAGTTGTAAGTTGCTGTTTTATATTTATTTTGAATAAGAGTATTTTAGTAGAAAATGTTAAAAATTATTATTTTTTTTTTAAATTTGTTTTAGTTCCTAAAAGGACCAATTTTGTACTCCCTAAATTTATATTTTTTTACAAAGATTTGAAAAGTTTTAAAAATTGTTAATTAGACGAATAATTTTTGTAAGCTTATTTATAATTTGTTGCTTACATAAGTTAACCACTTAACCTAACCTCATAGTTCGAAACTGAATTTCACCATTCTAAAAACAAAACCCCATCAA
This sequence comes from Chironomus striatipennis, assembly GCA_026123125.1. NCBI lineage: Eukaryota > Metazoa > Arthropoda > Insecta > Diptera > Chironomidae > Chironomus > Chironomus striatipennis. The sequence goes on from CM047394.1 coordinate 32,893,125, forward strand.
AAACAACTCATTTGAATTATTGACAATAAAATTTTAAATAATTCAATAATTAATACGGAAAAATGATTAATGATATTTTTTAAATCAACATATCATGCAATCTTTAAAATAACTTCCTGGATTCTGTTATTATTGTTTTATTGAAAGTGATTTTTTAAAACTAATTTAAAACGTAAATTTTTCATTCATATAGAAAGTTTTGTTAGTAAATATGAGAAAATATTTATGGCAGGCGCTTCACTCATTGATGATGCCATACTAGTGCAATCATAGGTTATTTAAACTAATTTTTCCGGTGACTTTTATAAATATTATTTTTTTATGTATGACTGCATCTCCAATGCATTAGTTGAAACTTTATACGACTAAAATGACTAATTTAAGTTTATATCGATACAAATAGCGTCATTCGACAGACTTATAAATTTGAGATAGGAAACATTTATTTTTTTTCTAATACCTAATTTAATAAATCCTTTATTATCCATGCGGAATAGATTTATTTGATTACATTTAGAGTATAAAAACAAATTATGACTAATCCTCAATTGTAATAAACACCAAATAATAGTTGATGTCATGGAAATAAACTGAAAAAAATATTCCGATTTCGATTTCACAAGTTCTTGAAAGTTTAGTTTGCGATTTTGAGGAATTGGTTATGTAATTGAAAAATTGACCGTACAATTCAAAATCATCAAATTTTAAAAAAATTAAGTTTATAAAAAATATAAAAATTGAAAATTGAAAAAAATAATAAATTAATTGATGTTTAACCATTACACAACAATTCAAATTCAACTAGCATTGCAAATATTAGTTCTATTGCACATTCTCATACACCACAATTGAAAAATTAAACTCTTTCTCCCTCAACCATAATCTAAAAATTTCATTTGGCGATGGAACTTTTTCCAATAATATTATTAAAAATTTTCATTACATCATTGCTAATAAATTAAGGATTTTTCTTGGCATAAATGGAATCCACTAGATTTTCATTAAAAGGCAAATGTCATAATCCTTAATTAATGAGTCATAAAATAAAACTATTTAAAGTTCTTTTAAGCATGCAATTGAAAGGCATTTGGCGAGAGATTTGGTTGAGAGAATTCTGAAATTTAGTTTGTGGTGTTTTGGTGTTTGTAGAACGCATTTATTTGATTTCTATGGAATATGTAGGATAAAATTAATAGGATCCAATTTACAACAATAGTACTTTAGTTTCGATATTTTAGGATTCGAAAATTATTTTTGTTTACATTTTTTAGCGCATTTTTGAAAACTTGTTTTCAAAAAGGAAGCTCAATCATGCACTTTGATCGGTCGTTCGGTCGTTCGGTCGTTCGGGTCCCAATTATCTCTTGATCTAGACTTCGTAGCAAGCTCGGAATTGTTTTAATAGCTTCATTGAATGTTTTTATTCCCGCCGTTTATATTGAAAAGTCAAAAAACACTCATTAAATAGCTTAATTCATCGATTTTATATTTAAAAAAAAATATGTAAACAATGCAGGGCAAAGCTATGCTGATGATAAGTTTGAATTTTTTCTAACCGTTAAAAAATTTGAAATTTTTTTGACGGTTATTTCGGATTAAATTTTTTTCTTTTATACACCTTAATTAATTAACATTTAATTTTTTCATACAAAACAAATATAAGTGCGTTTAGAAATTTGAAAAATAATGGATGTGTTCAGAAATTTAAATTTTTCGCTAATGGAAAATTTTGAATTTCAAAAAACCGGTAAATCGTAAAGCTATTATTTGCATTGAACATTATAAAATTCAATTTTAAAGGAATTTTAATCTTTAGTTTTAAACTTATCATTGAAATGCATTATGATTAAAGAAACAGCAATAGAGTTTTAAAACTCGACATTCTTTTCTATTTAATCAATTGCTAATCGCTGCGTCAAAAATGCGCTGAAGTCCCTCGATATAAACGAGGACTTTTGTAATTTTTTACGAATTTTCGCGGAATTTTCTAAATTTTGTTTTTATTTGATAAAGTCATAGAATAAAATGTATTAAGGTTGACTTAATGGATAAAATTTCACCAATTTTAATAATTTAAGATTAGCCAATTGTTGTAAAAAGCTCAAAATGAACCAAATTTTGATATTTATACTTCAAACAAAAATTTTTCTTTTCTGAACACACTCGAAAAAAATTGCGAGAAATTTTAAATTTTTGAAAAAAAAAAAATAACGGAAAAGCTTTTTTCGAATAGAGCATTTCGGAAACAAATTTAACTGCTTTAGATCTTAAAAATTCAATGCATTAAAATCAATAAGGATTCAGTGAGATGTAGCAATAAAAGATGGAGATAAGAAAATAGACAAAAGTTATTTATTCAATACAATTTTCATCTTTTAATTTTATTTACATAAGCAGCAAGAAACGGATCTATGAGATAGACCGTCGGGATAAAAAAACAATTTAACCTTTGTGTAATTAGTCTGCATTTAACTTGAGAGCCGTTCATAATTACATTTTCATAAACACATTAAAAATTATTGAGAAAATTTCTTTTCCTTTCCTTGCTTTCATTTCATTTCTTCATCTTAAACTTGTCACGAGCAATTCACTCGCCTTCGCCGCGACTTGGGGGATTTATATGTATTCCACTCGAGGCAGATTCAATTTACATTTTTTGCATTTTTGTTCATCGTCTTCTTCTTAACTTTTTTTTCTCTCCATTTTCTTTCATTTAATTTGCATCGCCATAAAATTAAAAACCAACAGCGTACGATGTGTTTTTATTTCTTTTCTGAACATTTTCTGAGTACGGTTTTGAATTTGTAATAGAATTAAATTGCGAAATGGAGATTTATGATGATTTTACAACATGAGAAAGTTTTTCATTTTTTTTTATATTTTTTATGAATACACCAAGTTGGTTCTTGTTGCTGCTGTTTTTTGTCCATCCTTTGGGGATGAAAATTGTTTGATACTTTTTACACGCTTTTTTTATTACACGCTTTTTATTGACTCACTCTGTCTGTCATTTTGTATGTTTGTCACGTTCAAAACTTGTGACCCTTTTTTCGACCACTTCCTCTGCTCTAATCGAACCGATTTTTTTTATATATACGTATTCCAGAGGGCAATTTGATATTTCATCATCATCAAATCAATAGCATGCTTAATAATGCTACAATTAATTAATGATTCTTAAATAAGGGAAAAAAAATCCAATGTCAATTATGTGAGCTTTCAATTTACAATGACAGATCATTTTCTTGCATTAAAAATGAGCTCATATGGTTCATTACACATTATATAATAATACCAATTAAAATGTATATTAAAATTTTTAATGAATCGAGATTTTTGATAAAGTTAGAAAAATTGTCAAGTATTTTTTCCATGGAACAATTTGAATTTTTAAAAACCGTTACACATTTAAATTTAAATTGACGGTTATTTTCTCCAGTATTATGAATGCTTACTGGATCTCATTTTATGATCATGAATGCTTACTGGATCTCATTTTATGGCCATGAATGCTCACTAGATCTCATTAATTGACCTTGAATGCTTACTAGATCTCATTTTAAGGGCATAAATGCTTGCTGAATCTGACGATTTACTAATTTAGGATTTTGTAATCTTTGGTTTTAAGTTTTGGTCGGTTTACTAAACGCGGAAATTGTTTTATCAAGCGAAAATGAATCATGCTGAGCTATAAATGTTGATGATAGAATTTCAATGCTTTAACATGGAAAATATGTGAAATTGAAGGGTGTTAACCATTGATATTACATTTTAATGCTTTAACATGGGAAATATGTGGAATTGAAGGGTTCTAAGAGTCGGGCAACGAAACGAAGATAAGCTATGGGGTGTCCGACACTCCTGTAATCTATGACAGTCGAACGGAACGAAGCGAAGCGAAGTGGAGTTCGACATTCCTGTAATCTATGACAGTCGAACGGAACGAAGCGAAGCGAAGTGGAGTAAGACAGCACTCGACACTAAAAAAGTCGAACGGAACGAAGCGAAGCGAAGTGGAGTTCGACACTCCTGTAATCTATAAAAAGTCGAACGGAACGAAGCGAAGCGAAGTGGAGCTCGACACTCCTGTAATCTATGACAGTCGAACGGAACGAAGCGAAGCGAAGTGGAGTTCGACACTCCTGTAATCTATGACAGTCGAACGGAACGAAGCGAAGCGAAGTGGAGTTCGACACCCCTGTAATCTATAAAAGTCGAACGGAACGAAGCGAGGCGAAGTGGAGTTCGACACACCTGTAATCTATAAAAAGTCGAACAGAACGAAGCGAAGCGAAGTGGAGTTCGACACTCCTGTAATCTATGACAGTCGAACGGAACGAAGCGAAGCGAAGTGGAGTTCGACATTCCTATAATCTATGACAGTCGAACAGAACGAAGCGAAGCGAAGTGGAGTTCGACACCCCTGTAATCTATAAAAGTCGAACGGAACGAAGCGAAGCGAAGTGGAGTTAGACAAACCTGTAATCTATAAAAGTCGAACTGAACGAAGCGAAGCGAAGTGGAGTTAGACAATCCTGTAATCTATAAAAGTCGAACGGAAGGAAGCGAAGCGAAGTGGAGTTCGACATTCCTATAATCTATGACAGTCGAACGGAACGAAGCGAAGCGAAGTGGAGTTCGACACCCTGTAATCTATAAAAGTCGAACGGAACGAAGCGAAGCGAAGTGGAGCTCGACACTCCTGTAATCTATGACAGTCGAACGGAACGAAGCGAAGCGAAGTGGAGTTCGACACTCCTGTAATCTATGACAGTCGAACGGAACGAAGCGACGCGAAGTGGAGTTCGACACCCCTGTAATCGATACAAGTCGAACGGAACGAAGCGAGGCGACGTGGAGTTCGACACTCTGTAATCTATAAAAGTCGAACAGAACGAAGCGAAGCGAAGTGGAGTTCGACACTCCTGTAATCTATGACGGTCGAACGGAACCAAGCTAAGCGAATTGGAGTTCGACATTCCTATAATCTATGACCGTCGAACGGAACGAAGCGAAGCGAAGTGGAGTTCGACACCCTGTAATCTATAAAGTCGAACGGAACGAAGCGAAGCGAAGTGGAGTTCGACACCCCTGTAATCTATAAAAGTCGAACGGAACGAAGCGAAGCGAAGTGGAGTTCGACACTCCTGTAATCTATAAAAGTCGAACGGAACGAAGCGAAGCGAAGTGGAGCTCGACACTCCTGTAATCTATGACAGTCGAACGGAACGAAGCGAAGCGAAGTGGAGTTCGACATTCCTATAATCTATGACAGTCGAACGGAACAAAGCGAAGCGAAGTGGAGTTCGACACCCCGTAATCTATAAAGTTGAACGGAACGAAGCGAAGCGAAGTGGAGTTCGACACTCCTGTAATCTATAAAAGTCGAACGGAACGAAGCGAAGCGAAGTGGAGTTCGACACTCCTGTAATCTATGACAGTCGAACGGAACGAAGCGAAGCGAAGTGGAGTTCTGACGACATTCCTGTAATCTATGACAGTCGAACGGAACAAAGCGAAGCGAAGTGGAGTTCGACACCCCGTAATCTATAAAAGTCGAACGGAACGAAGCGAAGCGAAGTGGAGTTCGACACTCCCAATCTATAAAAGTCGAACGGAACAAAGCGAAGCGAAGTGGAGTTCGACATTCCTGTAATCTATAAAAGTCGAACGGAACGAAGCGAAGCGAAGTGGAGTTCGACACTCCCGTAATCTATAAAAGTCGAACGGAACGAAGCGAAGCGAAGTGGAGTTCGACACTCCTGTAATCTATAAAAGGCGAACGGAACGAAGCGAAGCGAAGAGGAGTTCGACACTCCCGTAATCTATAAAAGTCGAACGAAACGAAGCGAAGCGAAGTGGAGTTCGACACTCCTGTAATCTATGACAGTCGAACGAAACGAAGCGAAGCGAAGTGGAGTTCGACACTCCTGTAATCTATGACAGTCGAACGGAACGAAGCGAAGCGAAGTGGAGTTCGACACCCTGTAATCTATAAAAGTCGAACGGAACGAAGCGAAGCGAAGTGGAGTTCGACACTCCTGTAATCTACAAAAGTCGAACGGAACGAAGCGAAGCGAAGTGGTTATCGACATTCCTGTAATCTATGACAGTCGAACGGAACGAAGCGAAGCGAAGTGGAGTTCGACACTCCTGTAATCTATGACAGTCGAACGGAACGAAGCGAAGCGAAGTGGAGTTCGACACCCTGTAATCTATAAAAGTCGAACGGAACGAAGCGAGGCGAAGTGGAGTTCGACACTCCTGTAATCTATAAAAGTCGAACAGAACGAAGCGAAGCGAAGTGGAGTTCGACACTCCTGTAATCTATGACAGTCGAACGGAACGAAGCGAAGCGAAGTGGAGTTCGACATTCCTATAATCTATGACAGTCGAACAGAACGAAGCGAAGCGAAGTGGAGTTCGACACCCCTGTAATCTATAAAAGTCGAACGGAACGAAGCGAAGCGAAGTGGAGTTCGACACCCCTGTAATCTATAAAAGTCGAACGGAACGAAGCGAAGCGAAGTGGAGTTCGACACTCCTGTAATCTATAAAAGTCGAACGGAACGAAGCGAAGCGAAGTGGAGTTCGACATTCCTGTAATCTATGACAGTCGAACGGAACGAAGCGAAGCGAAGTGGAGTTCGACACCCTGTAATCTATAAAAGTCGAACGGAACGAAGCGAAGCGAAGTGGAGCTCGACACTCCTGTAATCTATGACAGTCGAACGGAACGAAGCGAAGCGAAGTGGAGTTCGACACTCCTGTAATCTATGACAGTCGAACGGAACGAAGCGAAGCGAAGTGGAGTTCGACACCCTGTAATCTATAAAAGTCGAACGGAACGAAGCGAGGCGAAGTGGAGTTCGACACTCCTGTAATCTATAAAAGTCGAACAGAACGAAGCGAAGCGAAGTGGAGTTCGACACTCCTGTAATCTATGACAGTCGAACGGAACGAAGCGAAGCGAAGTGGAGTTCGACATTCCTATAATCTATGACAGTCGAACGGAACGAAGCGAAGCGAAGTGGAGTTCGACACCCCTGTAATCTATAAAAGTCGAACGGAACGAAGCGAAGCGAAGTGGAGTTCGACACCCCTGTAATCTATAAAAGTCGAACGGAACGAAGCGAAGCGAAGTGGAGTTCGACACTCCTGTAATCTATAAAAGTCGAACGGAACGAAGCGAAGCGAAGTGGAGTTCGACACTCCTGTAATCTATGACAGTCGAACGGAACGAACGAAGCGAAGCGACGTGGCGTTCGACATTCCTGTAATCTATGACAGTCGAACGGAACAAAGCGAAGCGAAGTGGAGTTCGACACCCCCGTAATCTATAAAAGTTGAACGGAACGAAGCGAAGCGAAGTGGAGTTCGACACTCCTGTAATCTATAAAAGTCGAACGGAACGAAGCGAAGCGAAGTGGAGTTCGACACTCCTGTAATCTATGACAGTCGAACGGAACGAAGCGAAGCGAAGTGGAGTTCGACATTCCTGTAATCTATGACAGTCGAACGGAACAAAGCGAAGCGAAGTGGAGTTCGACATTCCTGTAATCTATAAAAGTCGAACGGAACGAAGCGAAGCGAAGTGGAGTTCGACACTCCCGTAATCTATAAAAGTCGAACGGAACGAAGCGAAGCGAAGTGGAGTTCGACACTCCTGTAATCTATAAAAGGCGAACGGAACGAAGCGAAGCGAAGAGGAGTTCGACACTCCCGTAATCTATAAAAGTCGAACGAAACGAAGCGAAGCGAAGTGGAGTTCGACACTCCTGTAATCTATAAAAGTCGAACGGAACGAAGCGAAGCGAAGTGGAGTTCGACACCCCTGTAATCTATAAAAGTCGAACGGAACAAAGCGAAGCGAAGTGGAGTTCGACACTCCTGTGATCTATAAAAGTCGAACGGAACGAAGCGAAGCGAAGTGGAGTTCGACACTCCCGTAATCTATAAAAGTCGAACGGAACGAAGCGAAGCGAAGTGGAGTTCGACACTCCTGTGATCTATAAAATTTGAACATAGTTCAAACTAGGTTGAGCGAAGCTCACAAATTTTTATATCCTGAACGAAGCGAAGCGAGTGAAGGTGTGAAAATTTTCCCAATATGTCCTCAGATTTTGAATTCATAACGTAAAAGGATCCAGTGTTCGAGCGAAGCTCGAACACATGAAGTTTGAACGTAGTTCAAACTAGGTTGAGCGAAGCTCACAAATTTTTACATCCTGAACGAAGCGAAGCGAGTGAAGGTGTGAAAATTTTCCCAATACATCCACAGACTTTGGATTCATAAGGTAAAATGTAAAAGTGTTCGAGCGAAGCTCGAACACATGAAGTTTGAACATAGTTCAAACTAGGTTGAGCGAAGCTCACAAATTTTTATATCCTGAACGAAGCGAAGCGAGTGAAGGTGTGAAAATTTTCCCAATATGTCCTCAGATTTTGAATTCATAAAGTAAAATGTAAAAGTGTTCGAGCGAAGCTCGAACACATGAAGTTTGAACGTAGTTCAAACTAGGTTGAGCGAAGCTCACAAATTTTTACATCCTGAACGAAGCGAAGCGAGTGAAGGTGTGAAAATTTTCCCAATACATCCACAGACTTTGGATTCATAAGGTAAAATGTAAAAGTGTTCGAGCGAAGCTCGAACACATGAAGTTTGAACATAGTTCAAACTAGGTTGAGCGAAGCTCACAAATTGTTATATCCTGAACGAAGCGAAGCGAGTGAAGGTGTGAAAATTTTCCCAATATGTCCTCAGATTTTGAATTCATAAAGTAAAATGTAAAAGTGTTCGAGCGAAGCTCGAACACATGAAGTTTGAACGTAGTTCAAACTAGGTTGAGCGAAGCTCACAAATTTTTACATCCTGAACGAAGCAAAGCGAGTGAAGGTGTGAAAATTTTCCCAATACATCCACAGACTTTGGATTCATAAGGTAAAATGTAAAAGTGTTCGAGCGAAGCTCGAACACATGAAGTTTGAACGTAGTTCAAATTAGGTTGAGCGAAGCTCACAAATTTTACATCCTGAACGAAGCGAAGCGAGTGAAGGTGTGAAAATTTTCCCAATACGTCCACAGATTTTGGATTCATAAGGTCAAATGTAAAAAGTTCGAGCGAAGCTCGAACACATAAAGTTTGATCGCAGTTCAAACTAGGTTGAGCGAAGCTCACAAATTTTTACATCCTGAACGAAGCGAAGCGAGTGAAGGTGTGAAAATTTTCCCAATACGTCCTCAGACTTTGATTTCATAAGGTAAAATGTATAAATGCAAAGTTCGAAAAGAGCAAAGTTCGAACACAAAAAAAAAAAAATCATATACGATGTTGGTTTAGACTTGATTGAGACTAAAAAGTAGTAAATAAAAAAATATTAAAAAAAACTTTTTAAAAAACACGCTTTTTAAAAAAAGAAAATTTATTAAAAGACTAAAAAGGAATCAATAAAAAAATATAAAAAAAACTTTTTTAAAAACACGCTTTTTAAAAAAGAAAACTACATAAAAGACTAAAAAATTTATTAAGACGAACTAAAAAGTAGTAAATAAAAATATATAAAAAAACTTTTTAAAAAACACGCTTTTTAAAAATGACCAAAAAACTTTGTTAAAAATTGTTCTAAAAGTAGTAAATAAAATAATATCACGCTTTTAAAATAAAATATAACTAAAATAAAATTTCATTGACTAACTAAAAAGTGTCTAAAATATATTTCTAAAATATTTTATGTAGTACAAGAACACAATGACTGTAAAAGCGTGGGGCGTTCAAAAGAGGTCATCAAAATCAAAGGGTCGCCAAGACAACTACGCCCCACGCTTTTACAGTCATTGTGTTCTTGTACTACATAAAATATTTTAGAAATATATTTTAGACACTTTTTAGTTAGTCAATGAAATTTTATTTTAGTTATATTTTATTTTAAAAGCGTGATATTATTTTATTTACTACTTTTTAGAACAATTTTTAACAAAGTTTTTTGGTCATTTTTAAAAAGCGTGTTTTTTAAAAAGTTTTTTTTATATATTTTTTATTTTCTTGGTATTAATTTGAATTTTTTACTTGTACTTTAACTGGTAAAAATTTTAGAAAAATGTTACTATGCAAGGGAATTTAACTTTTCAGTTTTAGGAATTTTTTTTAAAAAAGTTTAATTTAAAAATTAGAAAACTAAAAATTTACAAAATTTAATTTAAAAAGAAATAAATAAATGACAAATTAAATTGAAATATTTGAATTTTAGAATTTTAAAAAATTTTCAAAATTTTTTGAAAATTCGATTTCAAAAAATAAAATATTTTAATTAATTGAAGTAAGATCCTGAAATTAAAAAATTGATGAAAAGTTCCCAAAATTATTTAATTCAGCATTTATTTAAAACATTTTCAGAGTTAATACCTTGTACTGGTCAGTAATATCAAAATGTTCATCCCACATACAAAATATTGAGACATCAGCTGGCATATAGCATATACTAAGATTAAAATCCAATCAATCAGAACAAAACATGAAAAGATACAAAAATATTCAATTTTACCTTAGATGAACATCCCATTGAATCCAATTTAAAAAGACGAGATGTATTTAAGTTTTATGTCAAAACCACATTTTAATGTAGACAAAAAAAAATTTTATGTCATGTAGAATTTTATGGTTTTACTTTACAATTTCAAAAAAAGAAAGTTGCAATTTTGCTTTGAGAGAAACTTTATACTTTGTAAATTTGATTTTTCTCTCCCTATGATTTTCTAGTCTTCCGTGTTCCTTAATAAAGGAAATAAAATAAATAAACATTCTCAAGAACCCAAAAAAAGAAGAAAGAAGTAGGAAAATCCCTTAAAAAAAGTTTCTGAGACAAATTTGAAGTAATTTTCTATCTGCTTCAATGAAAATCTCATTTCCAGTGATTTTGAGGATTAAAGAAAAACTTTTTTTTCCTTTTCCCTTCTTATTTCCTCCTCATTTTCTATTCTCATAATGGATGCAGCTATTAACCGGATATTATCGTTTATTTCCTTTTCTCACATCCTGGAAGCAATAAGAAAATGATTTTTTTTTTCTTCCATATTTTACGTCTCTCTTCACAGAAAATTCAGCTTTACCATTTTTTTCATGCTCAGATTTTTTTAACTTCTTCTTTTTTTAAGTAAATCGCTTCAAGAGCTGCTTTATAAGACGGAGAAATGTGTATATGTGATAATATTTTTGTAAATGATATTTCCTCTGTGATACTTTCTTTTTTAACAAGGGTTATTGACATCAGTCACCATTTGACGTCTTTCGAGTCACCCTAAACAGATTTTTTTTAAATTTTTTAAGCATTAAGGAAAACAAGGAAGGAGAAACGAGAAAATTTTCAGCTAGATTGACTTTAAATTGCTATAGACTTGAAGTGGAACTACTAAGCATGTTGAAAATAATTTCATGGCACATAGGAGCTGCATTTGAATGAAAATTGATTAGAATACATCCTCGGATAAGGTAAATGTCTTTTGATTCCTATTAATTGCTCTTTCTTATTTTAGATGCTGCATTACTATCGGATTTTAAGATTATGCATGTAATTTGAGACTTTGGGGATTTGCAGATACATAAATCTTACAGAAAGGAGATCTATTCAATCCGAAACTACACACATTACTATATTCTCGTCAAATACTCAATTCAATATTCCCATCTTATTATTTATTAACAAATCATACCGTACCCATATTGTAAAGCCACACATATCACTGTTCATACTCCTTTATTCTATTATCAATATAGTCAAGTCAATTCCACACCGGAATACCTTAAAAATGAGCTCCAACATATGACTACAATATGTGCCAATAAATTTTCTCATTTTTTTGTGTATATCACATGCTGATATGCGAGGAAGAAAAAAGACTTTTTTTGGTGGATGTAAAAAGTCGTATTTTTTACAAAGGAAAAGAGAACCTTCAATATAGTAAATTGTATAAAACGTATGTATGTACATGTATCTTATAGATATCATAACAATGGCTTAAATGTATATAATAATGTATATGCATTTCAGTCATCAGGTTGCTTATGAGATATTCAATGAAACTAAATTTCATTTTTCCATCAAATAAATTCCACAACAACAAACGATGATGATGAGGATGCTGTTGTAAAAGAATCGGGATATCAATTTTCATATCATCTATCAGGGATGTCTGCATTTTATGTGTGCTATATATTACGTATGTATGTATATTTATGCCTTATATCTCTCTCTTGTGTAATGACAAACTTTTCTTCACTCAATCTCGTTCATTCTTGTTCTTGTTTTCTCATTTTATTTAGTTTCTGTATGAAATTGAATTGTATGAAAAATTATTAGCATTTCTATTCAAAAGGGTGTTTGGATGGAGTAAAAAATTGTCTATAGAGAAAAATTTAAAGTTTTTTATCAGTTTGAATTTTAAAAGGAAAAACAAAATGGCGGATTTTTGTCGTCTAAAAAAGTTTTTTATGAATTTTAGCAAGCAAATTTAGTAATTATTGTTTAAATACCAAGTTTAAAATGGCAAAAATGTGCCAATGATAATAAATCTTATGATTTTGCAGTGGAAAATTATAAAATTTGAATTAAATCAATTAGAACTCTTTGTTTACATTTATTTTTTTTTTTTAAATCGAAAAATTGGTTTTGAAAAATTAAATACTTAGGGTCGGTTTCACTAAATGCAAAGTGCTCAAAAATAATTTTTTTAGCACACTGATTCATAGTGAGTCCTAATCCATCGAATTTGAAAAATATATTTTTTTTTAAGTGGATGATATAGCGACAAAACTGTTTTACTAAGTGGATTATCCATAGATTATCCGTGGATTATCCACATGGATAATTCGAAAAAATAAACTTGGTATCTCCCAAGATTGAAATTGGTTTTCATCATCTTTAAAGCGCTTTAGCCATCCCAAGCACATTTCATACCTCATCCACTTCAACTTTTGGCATTCATTCTGCTGCTCATTTAACTCAAGTTATCTCTCTTATCATAGCAAGAGGTAGTTTTGTGTCGGTTGCTATTTCCAGCTCCTTTTCTAAGTCATTGTTTACATGATTATATGATTATCATGATCTCGCCATTCTTATTATATTTACACACTTTATCTTTTCGAGTCAACTTACAGACAAAAAAAAAAATAAAGACTCGAACAGGAAATGAAAGATGAGAACAGGGAGAAAAAAAAGGCAATGGCAACTTCCTCGAGCTCATTTCAAATTCATAAAAATTTTGCCATTTATTTTGCTATCATTTAACATTATTGATGCTCAATGGAGTCTCTTGTCAATGGGTGAGAATTGTGATGAGAGTTAGAGATTAATAAAGGAAGTATAGGAAGGATGGAAGATGTAAAAGAGAGGGGAACTAAAAGCATATTATAAAATTTGTGTTATTGAAAATATTATCCGCACTACATTTAACGAGAACTGCCAAACCAGTTGGAATGAGATGAGAGATGAAAAATAATATTATTATCATTACTTTATCATAAGCGGGAAATTAAAAGAAAAATTTTGTGGCGAGGGTGCGCGAGAATCACTGTGAAATCGATGAAAATGTAAAATTTTCATAAATTTTTCATTCACTTCATCATCACTTAATTCCTTTAAATATGTAGAATACTTTTTTGTTTATTTCCATCAAAAAATTTGAAAATAAAATTTTATTTTCAAAGAAGTGACAGAAGCGCTGCTGGATGTTAATATTTACATACAACGGCCTATCCAAAATTGAAAATTGAATCCGCTTTCCTAAATCGTTGCTGTCAACAATAAAGAAAATTCAATTTTTCATCATATTTTTATGTATACTATTACAAACATCAAAAAAATGGTCAGAGGATATTTTTTTACCATAGAAAAAGAAAATGAAATTATATTTTTTGTATTTCGAAGCAAGCATGGATGGGAGAGGGGACGTGAAGAAAGAAAAAATTTAGCATTATCATCTTTCCATTTTGTATAAGTGAAAAATGAAAATCAACAATTCCTTTTACATTTATTTTTTTTTTGAAATTTATGCCATCAGTCAATATTAAATTTCCAGCTTTCATCTCTTTTCATTGTTAGATTTAAGTATATATCAAATGGCCCTCTCACATAAGCCTCCCCTTTTTTCATAAATAGTAAAAGGAATTGAAAAGTATTCATTATAAATTCAGAAAAAAATGTATTAAAATTCCTGTTGAATGGTTATCAGTCAATGTTGAAGCTAACAACCCAAAAATTCACATTATATATTTACAGACCAATCAACTGACTTGTACACTAAATCGATACTTTTTTTTTCTCTCTACAGGATGATTTTGCAAGAAATTTTTTAGTTTATACACATACATAAAGAATGGTTAGAAGACCTGCAAAAAAATAAATAAAATAAATTCAACCCATATCAATCTCAACAGGGAAATCAAAATCATGATGGATTAAAAAAATCAGTTCATGGAATATTAATGGTTTCCACTAAATTTATTTATCCAGCATCATCCGATCAGTTTATCAGTTTTTAAAACTATTTTTTGTAGATTTTGTGCCGGATAGATTCAGTTTTAGTTGACTGGTTGAGGATATGGATTGATTTTGGTACTTAAAAGTAGTTGATACTGATTTAAAAAATTTAAATTAAAATCTCAAATTTAAATTAAAAATTCAAATTTTAAATATTCGTTAAATTCTTCAAATAAAAAACAAATTTTATTAAATCTGAAAAAATCTTAAAATTTTAACACAAAAATGCGTCATAAATTTTCACAACTCCAACTTATTTCCATCATTTTCTGCCTTTTGATAAACAGCACGTGTTTGATGGATGTAATTTGTATGAAAATATTGTAGATTATGTAGCATGAATTGGGTTGATGTACTGAATATTCAATAAACCTTTTTTGGATAGTATTTAAAACTGATGTGAATGGAATTCATAATAAATTTTCCAAATAAATAGATTCTCTATTGTGTGAGTTAATGCAATTTATGTGTAATTAGCTTAAGTAATGTATGAACGTATAACAAAATTAGTACATTAAAGTTAATCACTTTCAAAAGCCTTATCACCTGTCTCACATCGTCATTAATTTTCTGTTGATATACGAAAGCTCTCCCATCATCTGTTTCATATACATTTTGTAAGCAAATAATTTTGGCTGTTGAGTATTCTCATTAATATTCTCAAGTAAACTTCCAACAAAATTTTAATATAAGGATGGATGGGCATGTTTATGAATTTTTGATGTAAAATGTGCTTACCTAATTAAATAACAAATTCGTTTTTGATAAGATCCATGATGCAGGCTTTAAATCATTCTTTTTGGCACTCTAAGGTGAATTTTTGAAATGGAAGATTGAAATACTAAAAGTAGTACAGCGTAGGTGTATCCACACAAAAAAAACCCACCATGAATTGTTATAAAGTATTATCTTCAATTCCACGAAACATTACCAGCAAGAATACGAATTCAAAATTTATTTTTCAAAATAAAAAAAAAACAAAAACAATTCAATGCGAAGGCATCAGAGCTTATAACTTCCAAAGAGCTTAACTATTTATGATATTCTACATTATTATTTCAGTATTATTTATAACATTTTCCGCTTTTTTAAAACAATATCAAGTAACGTAATTGAAAACTGAAATTTTCTGTGAAATAAAAATTTTTCCATCCTCATTTCTGCTTAAATCATAAATAACATGCATATTAATAATCCAATAATACAAAAAAGGCACATACATATATGTAAGCGTAATATTTATTACATGAGCGACATACGACCCCTTCATCGATAATATTTCCAATTCCATTCATTTCGATGAAAATTGAATAAAAAAAAAGAAATCCGATTTCATAAAATTTAATCTCGTATCATGGAGCAATTTATTTTTTTCAGCTCATCTTTATTAATAGATTGGGTTGATCGTTTGTCTGGCTGTCTGAGGGTACAGGTAGAGAGGTTTTCTTCAGGTTAGTGAGCGTTTCTAAAAGCTATGAACAATCATTTTGACAGATATATTCTGATACAAAGTAAATAATTTTGAGTTTTTTTGTGTCGGCCATTTTATTCTTAAATGAAATGTACAAAAAAGTACCTATTTTATATGACTTGTTCTAAAATAAGATTAAAAGTTTCAAATAGGGGTTTCTGGTTAAAATGAATAAAATAAAAGATTGTAATTTTTCACTGGTTTCAAATAACATATTCTAACCGTTATTTCTAATCAAATTTCGATTTTAAAATATTTTCAACCGTTACAAATTCTACATTTATTTCTCATCAAATATTAACATTCAACAGACTAAAAATGCGCTCTAATCAATAACAAATGACCACATCCGTACCAATTTATCATCATCCCATTCTCTCTCATAGGATTCATTTACCAACATTGCAAATATGCATAATTTTTACAGAAATAAATGTGAACAGAAATTTTAATTAAACGCAGTTCAAACATGCATGCGGGAGACGATGTTGTATGTATTTATGGATAATGATTATAATAATGGAAAAGCTGATATCATGCTGAAATTTTTCAATTGTTTTAAAAACAATTCGATTTCAATATAATAATAAGTAAGGACTTTGGGGATGAGGAAAAATGCTCAAAGTGCATTACCATTATCATAAACATATAAATAGATAAATAAATAAATAAATGGCAGAATGAATTAGAAAAAAATTTCAAAATCAAATTAAATTTTATCGAATTTTCCATCCTTATTTTCAACAAATGAAAAATGTATAAATGTTAAACGATCCATGAATTTGCTGCTGCTTTTTTTTCATTCTCGGTAAAATGAGGAAAATTTCTTTATTGTCCGATAAATTAGCAAAGAAAACTCTCGCAATATTTTCGAAAAAAAAAGGAAAAATAAATGATAATGTTTTTCTCATTCCAGAATTATTGGAGCATTTTTTTATGCTTTTTAAGGGAAATTTTTCTTTTTTTTTCATTCCATCATCAATTGAATGAGGAAAACATGAAGTAAAAGTTTTACGAAAACTAAGCAATCATCAATAGATGCCTTAAAGTCTAGGCAACAGACTCAACCTTCGTATAAACTTTTAGCAGGAGGCATGCTTAAATCCTTTTAGATAACGTCAAAATATTTGTTATATGTTTTTATTCTGTAAGTATTTTTAGCGAGTTTGCGAGTTTTAATGATGAATTGAAGTTTTAGATGGAATAATTTGTCTTACTGACTGTTTGTTCCTGTTTGGAGTGGATTTGGAAGCACATTGTATGACAGTATGGTTGATAAACTAATTTGAGATTTTACTCGGGTTTTAGAGAGTTAGAATTTATAACGGAAATTTTAAATTCAAATTAAAATTGAATTTTGCTTCCAAATCAAGAGATCCAAAGTTTCAATAATTATTCCGAATTTAGATTAGTCAATGCGTCCCCCAACAGTAATTTATGCGTAATGATAATTTAACTTGAAATTTTCTCTACCTTTGAGCTTCATTTTTATCGATAAATAGATTGTATGTAATACACACATGTGCTGACTATTCATTTTTCCTCTCGTTTATCAAACAACTCAAGTCACTACATCTTCTGTTTCCTTATTTTCTTAGAAAAAAATCCCTACGAGGCATAAATTTATACATGTAAAAAATTACCCAATTGACAGAAAATTTTCTCGTTTTTCATCAAATTCGCTGTTTTCCACATCCCCAAAAAATCCACGACATGATAATGAGAAATAAAAGTTTATTTTTCTTTTATTCAATTCAATTTTCATTATAATTACCCAAAAAATAAAACAGCCACAAAACATTATTCACAAATGATTTAATTTTGCCTCTTACTCGCAAAAATATTTAGCTATTCGACATTCAATGATAAGCGTAAGGCAGAGCATAAAAGTATGTAGATGAAAAGATATAGATAGATAGAAAAAGTGAGAAAGCGAGTGAGAGTCAGAAAAACAATGATGATCGAAATAAATAATCTATGAACTGAAACGAAACGTTCATAAAATATTAATGAGGCAAAAAGATTTATCAGCTAAAGTGCTACTGTTGCCTTTTTCCACTATTATTCCGTTTTCATTTTATTTTACTTTCTTTTTTTTATTCCAACCCCCTTTTCAACACACAATACACCAGCGTTGAACATAATTTACCCACCACCGCATAGACAATCTACTACGGCGATTTCTATACACCGAATGTATATCCCACATAGATTATGTATTGTTCTACTGTGTGAATGAATGAGTGAAAGGAAGGAGGAAGAGGAGGGGGATAGATGAATAAAAATTTCGTAACATTTCATAAAGCAACCATTTGAAAGTAGATGATTATGCTGGATTTTTATGTTACTTTTTTTTTTAGTTTCATGTCGTTTTTACAAGTCCCTTTTTGTAAAGCACAAAAATTGTATTTTACGCACACCTTAGAAACAAAGTCTACCCTTTTTAAAATGAGATGAAAATGAAATGAATTTTCCATCATTGTCAGAGGTCGATATACATGGGATTTATTGGCATGGCTTTAAAGTTACATTTTTTTGGGGGATTATGATGAGTTTTACTTAAAGAATAGGGTGAAAATTGGGAGATGGAGAGATTTCTAAAATTCAAATTGTTTGATGACTTTAAAGATGTCGATGGAAAAATTTAAAAGTTATGGATATGTAAGTAACACCTTGTTCAAGAACAAGATTCCAAAAATTGTTTTTTTATTCCTCATTTTAGCACAAAATGATGACTTAAAAAACTCAAAATTTTATCAGCTTAGATATTTAAATGTCGTCACTTATAAACTTATCCTTAAAACATTTTAAAATTTTCCATAAAATATCAAAGCAAATGAATAATAAATTTTCATCACCCTATCTCAAAAATCCTTTTTTACCTCGAAAATATGATAATTCAATTACTATCAATAACCCCCCGAGGCTCCAGAAGCTTCCAATAAAACTTCATTTCCACAATCAACAAAAAACCATCAAAATGGTTAAATCCAATTTCGACAGCTGTTTATACAATACGGATTGTGTCTATAAACCAAAAAGGATTTCATTGTAATCACTGGTATTGCCTCATTTATTCTTCCTCCTGATTCATTAAACATTTTTGTGAATTGCTACTCAATTTTCTCTTACTTTTTTTTCAAACTATTCTAATCGCAAATTTCTATTCTATTGTATGACATTATGGCATCCAACAGCTTCTTGCTCGAATGAAAAAAAAAATCTAATACATTATTCTATGTCTATAGCCCAAAGAGTGTATTCCTTAATCCTTCCAAGCTTTGTTGTTACCAATTCAATAGAAGATTGATAAAAAAAGAAGCGGTAAACTGTTAAAATACAATCTTGCTTATCGATGAGATCCTTTTATCCTTTATTTCATTTTATTCTTCCTTTTTTCCATTCACTAGTTCCTCTTTATTATGAGAATGGAAAATTATGCGCTAACATGAGATAGCAATGAATGAATAAATGTTTCAACATGGAAATATTCTTTAAGGCAAAAAAATTGGAAATTTTTCTTTGAAGTTCTTTTTAAATAACAATTCAAAATTATTTTCTGTTGAATAAATAACTTACAATTTGTGTGTATTGTTTGTACTAGAACTGATAAACACGTTTCAACTTACTATTCTTTTAAAAATAAAGTTTGTTCTTATAAGATGCTTATATACATCTTAAAAATAACTAAATATGGTGAAGGGGAAAAACTATTAAATACAGGAAATATCTGGGCGTTTCCACGGATTGAATTTTTCAAAATTTTCGTCTTTGAGTTAAAATTTCTCTTAAAAGAGCTATCCAGACGATTAAAAGACTAATTTATGTCATGTAGAACGCTGAATTCTGCTTATTTCTCTTTATATCTTACCTCCAAATGTATTCATTGATGAAATATTTGAGTTTAAGTGAGCGTTGGTACATTTCAAAATGTGGAATTTTTAACTTTAAACTTAAATTTTACACTATTTAGACATCCAGACAACATTTTACTGTCGTTTTCATGCACATGGTGTTTACTTTTATATATTTCAATACTTTAATTCACTTTAAATACACTTATTAAGAAGAAAAATGAAAAATTTGTGATAATTTTATGAAATGTACCAACAAAAAGCGTTTACTTGAGTTTTTTAAAAATTTGAAAATGAAAAAAACCGTTAAACTAGATACCAAAAATACACAATTTGACTTGTTTAAACGCTAACTTAAATTAATTTGTGGTCGTTTTGCTGACATTTCTTAATGACCAACTGTAATATTAACTTATTTTGAGCTATTTGTGTTTAATTGTCAATATTTGTTGAAGTTCAAAAATTTCAAGTAGAAGAAGAATTACAAGCGATTTTTAAGAAACTCCATCAATCCGTGGAAATGCCCATCTACTTAATACAGTGTAATATTTAAAAACTCAAAATACGTTATTTTTGTATTCCAAAAGTATGAACATTGATGACTTCAAGTACACTAAAAATAAAATATACAAAAGACGACAAAGTCAACATAAACAGAAAATTTAACACAATGAATAATTTTCAGAGTATAATTAATGATATAATCAATAAATAAAAATTTTTATATAGATTGAAAACTTTTAAAAAGGATTAATAATATTTATCTAAAATTTCAGCTTGATAGTAGCCATGACCGAAACTTTTTGAGGATTTTTATCTTTAGGCGATTTCAGTCAGAAAATAAAACGAGATAAATATTTTACAGTCAATAAGGTAATCAATCATTAATTTGATTGATATAGCTTTAATTAAATAATATTCAATTAATAACATTTAATTAAGTTTACCTCATGAAAATTAAAAAGTGTTACTATGGATACAAATATTTGAGTTGCGGATTGAATCGCTGTAGGGTATTCATGATGAATAATTTGATATTAATATGGTGAACTTTAGAAATCAAATTACAAATAAATATTTTATTTTCAATGTAATAAACAGTAAATCTTGAGTAAATCCAAATTTCATCAATATATTAACTGACTAATTAGCTGAAGAAAAGCGCCCACAACTGTTTACCAAACAACAGCCCCTTAATTCATCCAAACAACATATACACATTTACATTTACATTATAATTCAGATTGAAAGGGAATATAAGTGGTAAAGAATATCTCAACATTGATTTGTATCAACAAATTTTCGCCATATAAACGCATAGACTGTGAATCCCATTGATTTCAGTAGCATCCTCATCAATCATTTCAGTAGAATCAACACTGCCAAAAACTTTCGACACGATTTTGAAATGTGTATAAATGATATATTCTTTCATTGATTGATGGTTTTGAGATGGCAAACTTTAGTAATGAAACATTTTTTTTTATATTCATCTCTTTTCTTTCTCATCAGGGAGCATTGCATATTAGTGTGTAGCTTTAGGAAAAAGTGTCTTTTAACTTTTAACGGTTTTTTCTAATTAGAAAAAAGTCGCCATTTTGTTTTTTTAATCGGTTCAAAAAGTTTTTTTGATTTTTTTCTGGTTTTTTGAAGAGTTTAAAGTCATGAAGTGTGCAGATAGCTTGAAAAAGATAGCAATAACTATATTCAAAATTAAAAGTATATAAAAGTCAAGATTATTAGTCAAAATAAATTAAACATCACAAACGAACGACCCTAAACAGCTTCTTATGGTGCTGCTGTCGAATGCTTTGGTAAATTTGGAAGGAAGAAGTTTTTTCCACTCTCTTATTCTTTTGCACATTCATCACATTAAGCAAATCGATTTGATTCAGATGATAAATCAAATGCACAGGATTTTTATTTTATTTTTTCTCATCCTCAACTTTCTGTCTCTCCTTCATCTTCAATAATAATATCCCATCAATGAGTGAGTGAATGGATGATGCAAGTTTTATGAGCTTTAGTTCTTCCATCTTCTCATCTCCTCAACCATAGTTTTTTTATGTATTTGTTGATAATAACGATGACAATAATAGTAAAGTAATAATAATGTTATTATATATAGTGTGGACCATCAACAAGATGCTTTAATTAATTTCTGGAAGTGACATTAAAATTCTCAACTCCCCTTTTATCTTAGAGACGAGAGAATTTACTTGTGAGCCATAAAATTGACATTAAAATTTTTCCAATAAAATTGCATTGCATTCACATACTATATATTATATCCTTCATATCATTATTGCCAGACATAAAAAGAATGTACAAGTCAATGCTTATGCTTTTTTGATAGCACCATGAGGATGAGAATGATGATGTTGATAATATCGTAAAAGTCTTCTTTTTTGGCGCAATTTCTATTTGAACAATGCAATCTTTTATTCATTTTGACTTAAAAATATTGAGTTTATTTACGAACAGCTCTTTGGATCATGTTGTTGCCATCTTTCTCAAAAGTTTTTCATTCTTTATGACTTCATGTTCATTAAAACTCGAGAAATACATAAATTAAGAAAACTTTTTGAAGTTGATGAAAATTTTCACAAATAAAATGGCGGAGAGAAAAAAATTCATTTAAAATTTTCAAAATACGTTAAATTACTCTTGAAAACTTTTTAATGATCAACTGCGTTTTGATTTCTTTTACAAAACAGTCATTGACTTCACGACTAGCCTTTCAGAAAAATCCAACCAGACCGACGGAAATTGCATAAAATTTCAATTTAATGTTCATTGCATTTTTACTTTATTTCTCCTATCTGTAACTGAATAACTGACACCACTATGGTTGAAATTTTATTTCATTTACATGTAGATGACTTTTATTCTTCCTTTCTATCATACAGTATGAAATTGTTGATGGAGGAACGAATGGTAAGTGCTTTTATTACACATGTATTGTGGTCAGTAAAATAGAACAAATAAGAATTGAACGTCAAATGAAAGCATTTCATTTCATGAATATCTTATGTGTCTCGTCTTATTCCATCCATCCATGAATTGCAAGTAACGAAACTTTGATATGTGATTCAAGAGACATGATGCATAAGATTGTAAAATCTTCTAAAATTGAGAGAAATAATGATTTGGTAGATCAGATAGCCAACTGCTGTATCATGTAACGAATGCAGAATAATTTTTAGCGCATTTTTGCAAAAAATGACGCTTATAGTTTCACTTTGTTCGGCTGGCTGGCTGGCTGGCTGGCTGGCTGGATGAGCTCTGAGATCTCAGAAACCAGACATAGTTAAGAGTTCTGTTATGATGAATTATCTTTCTACTATCGAGTTATTCCGGCCTCGCTTATTAAAAAATCGTTAAATGATCTACAATTCCTGTAATCAACGATTTAACATTAAATAAGGAAAAAAATTGTTGAAAACCCCTCGATAAAAATTTGAATTTTTTTTGACCGTTGGAATTTAAAATTTTTTTGACCGTTATTTTTGGTCAAAATTTTTTTTCTTTCTTTTTGTAAGGTTTTGTATTTATTATTGTGAGAACAGACTTTTCATGCATAGTGCATGCTAGAAAGACGGAATTTAATGGATTCTGTTATTATTATATAGTTTTTTTTTTTTATAAAAATTGTATTTTCTTGCAGGGTTTTTTGATGATAAAAGAAGAATTAAGGGATTTTGTAATTAAAAGCAGTTTCCATTTAATCGATTAGTGATCGCTGCGACAAAAATGCGCTTAAGTCCCTCGATTAACAACACGAGGACTTTGAACATTTTTTTTTTATTTCTGTCTATACGAAAAGTGAATAGTTTACTGTAAAAGACTTGATATCATTGATATAATGTATTCTGTGAAATGTTTAGCTTGAATTGTAAAACTTTGTAAAAAATTTTATTTACAAAATTGATTGCCGAATGAAGTCTCGATTCAGAATATGGATGCTGGATATTTTGTAATTTTAATGATTAAATAGATTTTACTCTAATTTGACTTTTGATGAATCAGCAAAAAATAAACATACAGGAACAGAAAAATTTTTCTGAAAATTTCATCAAGCAAATGTTGATGACAGCACAGAAAATTAACGGGATTTTGACACTAATTTAAATTCAACAAATTCTTGACATTTGTCAACTACACTTAATCCAGTTTTTTAATATGCACATAAATATAAAAGTATCAAAATCAGGTCAAACTTGAGGCTTAATATTTATTTGGAAATTCTATTGCGTTCCTATAAATTTGTGAATAATTTAACAAAATTTGCCGAATTAAAATTGAATAATGAAATTAAATTTATATCTACGCAGTAGTCATTGACTCATGAATATTCCTTGCATTCATAAGTTCCGAACAAAATAAATAGACATGTCAGTTCCATAGAAATAATGAAAATTGAGATGTCCATTGAATTGACCTGTCTCATGTAAACTTTTCAATTTCTGATAAAATTTTGAAAACTCCAAGACCAACCGACCGACCAGTATGTACACAATCGAATAGACATGTAAGTAATTTCATTCATTCCACATGAAATCACATTAAAAAAATTTCAAATCATTTATAACATTTTATTATAACAAAGGAGACATGTCATGAGTTTATTGTTTGTTGTAGAATACAATTTATATTATGTATGTACACCTGAACAGTTGAATGCTTTTACTTCTATTTCATAATTTCAACTATTGTATAGTCTCAACATCAACTCTTTCTGCTGCTGCTGCTTCTTCCTGTAAAATGCTTCAAAATATGTTTATACAGCAATCACAATATAAGGGGCCGTTCACTTATTACGTAACGCTCTGAGGGTGGGGGGGGGGGTCGAGAGTTTGTTACGGTCTATTGTTCTCGCACCTGATTCTTTTGTTAAAAACGTTACGGAGGGGGGGGGGGGTAAAAAACCCGAATTTTTGCGTTACGTAATAAGTGAACGGCCCCTAAAAGGGAAAATGAAAAATTTCCATCTCATGTACAAACTCATAAATCTCTAGTCATGTTTTTGAGAAATTGCTGTTCCTGCTACTATCCTTGGAAAAGGAAGAACAGACTCTTTTTTTTTTATTATTACACGCTTTTTTTTTATTACACGCTTTTTATTGACTCACTCTGTCTGTCATTTTGTATGTTTGTCACGTTCAAAACTTGTGACCCTTTTTTCGACCACTTCCTCTGCTCTAATCGAACCGATTTTTTTTATATATACGTATTCCAGAGGGCAATTTGATATTTCATCATCATCAAATCAATAGCATGCTTAATAATGCTACAATTAATTAATGATTCTTAAATAAGGGAAAAAAAATCCAATGTCAATTATGTGAGCTTTCAATTTACAATGACAGATCATTTTCTTGCATTAAAAATGAGCTCATATGGTTCATTACACATTATATAATAATACCAATTAAAATGTATATTAAAATTTTTAATGAATCGAGATTTTTTGATAAAGTTAGAAAAATTGTCAAGTATTTTTTCCATGGAACAATTTGAATTTTTAAAAACCGTTACACATTTAAATTTAAATTGACGGTTATTTTCTCCAGTATTATGAATGCTTACTGGATCTCATTTTATGATCATGAATGCTTACTGGATCTCATTTTATGGCCATGAATGCTCACTAGATCTCATTAATTGACCTTGAATGCTTACTAGATCTCATTTTAAGGGCATAAATGCTTGCTGAATCTGACGATTTACTAATTTAGGATTTTGTAATCTTTGGTTTTAAGTTTTGGTCGGTTTACTAAACGCGGAAATTGTTTTATCAAGCGAAAATGAATCATGCTGAGCTATAAATGTTGATGATAGAATTTCAATGCTTTAACATGGAAAATATGTGAAATTGAAGGGTGTTAACCATTGATATTACATTTTAATGCTTTAACATGGGAAATATGTGGAATTGAAGGGTTCTAAGAGTCGAACGAAACGAAGAGAAGCGAAGTGGAGTTCGACACTCCTGTAATCTATGACAGTCGAACGGAACGAAGCGAAGCGAAGTGGAGTTCGACATTCCTGTAATCTATGACAGTCGAACGGAAC
This sequence comes from Chironomus striatipennis, assembly GCA_026123125.1. Classification (NCBI taxonomy): domain Eukaryota; kingdom Metazoa; phylum Arthropoda; class Insecta; order Diptera; family Chironomidae; genus Chironomus; species Chironomus striatipennis. Next base: position 32,919,057 of record CM047394.1, read on the forward strand.
GAAGCGAAGCGAAGTGGAGTTCGACACCCCTGTAATCTATAAAAGTCGAACGGAACGAAGCGAAGCGAAGTGGAGTTCGACACTCCTGTAATCTATAAAAGTCGAACGGAACGAAGCGAAGCGAAGTGGAGCTCGACACTCCTGTAATCTATGACAGTCGAACGGAACGAAGCGAAGCGAAGTGGAGTTCGACACTCCTGTAATCTATGACAGTCGAACGGAACGAAGCGAAGCGAAGTGGAGTTCGACACACCTGTAATCTATAAAAGTCGAACGGAACGAAGCGAGGCGAAGTGGAGTTCGACACTCCTGTAATCTATAAAAGTCGAACAGAACGAAGCGAAGCGAAGTGGAGTTCGACAATCCTGTAATCTATGACAGTCGAACGGAACGAAGCGAAGCGAAGTGGAGTTCGGACATTCCTATAATCTATGACAGTCGAACAGAACGAAGCGAAGCGAAGTGGAGCTCGACACCCCTGTAATCTATAAAAGTCGAACGGAACGAAGCGAAGCGAAGTGGAGTTCGACACCCTGTAATCTATAAAAGTCGAACGGAACGAAGCGAAGCGAAGTGGAGTTCGGACACTCCTGTAATCTATAAAAAGTCGAACGGAACGAAGCGAAGCGAAGTGGAGTTCGACATTCCTGTAATCTTTGACAGTCGAACGGAACGAAGCGAAGCGAAGTGGAGTTCGACACCCTGTAATCTATAAAAGTCGAACGGAACGAAGCGAAGCGAAGTGGAGCTCGACACTCCTGTAATCTATGACGGTCGAACGGAACGAAGCGAAGCGAAGTGGAGTTCGACACTCCTGTAATCTATGACAGTCGAACGGAACGAAGCGAAGCGAAGTGGAGTTCGACACCCCTGTAATCTATAAAAAGTCGAGCACGGAACGAAGCGAGGCGAAGTGGAGTTCGACACTCCTGTAATCTATAAAAGTCGAACGGAACGAAGCGAAGCGAAGTGGAGTTCGACATTCCTGTAATCTATGACGGTCGAACGGAACGAAGCGAAGCGAAGTGGAGTTCGACACCCCTGTAATCTATAAAAGTCGAACGGAACGAAGCGAAGCGAAGTGGAGCTCGACACTCCTGTAATCTATGACAGTCGAACGGAACGAAGCGAAGCGAAGTGGAGTTCGACACTCCTGTAATCTATGACAGTCGAACGGAACGAAGCGAAGCGAAGTGGAGTTCGACACCCTGTAATCTATAAAAGTCGAACGGAACGAAGCGAGGCGAAGTGGAGTTCGACACTCCTGTAATCTATAAAAGTCGAACAGAACGAAGCGAAGCGAAGTGGAGTTCGACACTCCTGTAATCTATGACAGTCGAACGGAACGAAGCGAAGCGAAGTGGAGTTCGACATTCCTATAATCTATGACAGTCGAACGGAACGAAGCGAAGCGAAGTGGAGTTCGACACCCTGTAATCTATAAAAGTCGAACGGAACGAAGCGAAGCGAAGTGGAGTTCGACACCCTGTAATCTATAAAAGTCGAACGGAACGAAGCGAAGCGAAGTGGAGTTCGACTCCTGTAATCTATAAAAGTCGAACGGAACGAAGCGAAGCGAAGTGGAGTTCGACACTCCTGTAATCTATGACAGTCGAACGGAACGAAGCGAAGCGAAGTGGAGTTCGACATTCCTGTAATCTATGACGGTCGAACGGAACGAAGCGAAGCGAAGTGGAGTTCGACACCCCTGTAATCTATAAAAGTCGAACGGAACGAAGCGAAGCGAAGTGGAGATCGACACTCCTGTAATCTATACAAGTCGAACGGAACGAAGCGAAGCGAAGTGGAGCTCGACACTCCTGTAATCTATGACGGTCGAACGGAACGAAGCGAAGCGAAGTGGAGTTCGACACTCCTGTAATCTATGACAGTCGAACGGAACGAAGCGAAGCGAAGTGGAGTTCGACACCCTGTAATCTATGACAGTCGAACGGAACGAAGCGAGGCGAAGTGGAGTTCGACACTCCTGTAATCTATAAAAGTCGAACAGAACGAAGCGAAGCGAAGTGGAGTTCGACACTCCTGTAATCTATGACAGTCGAACGGAACGAAGCGAAGCGAAGTGGAGTTCGACATTCCTATAATCTATGACAGTCGAACAGAACGAAGCGAAGCGAAGTGGAGTTCGACACCCTGTAATCTATAAAAGTCGAACGGAACGAAGCGAAGCGAAGTGGAGTTCGACACCCTGTAATCTATAAAAGTCGAACGGAACGAAACGAAGCGAAGTGGAGTTCGACACTCCTGTAATCTATAAAAGTCGAACGGAACGAAGCGAAGCGAAGTGGAGTTCGACATTCCTGTAATCTATGACAGTCGAACGGAACGAAGCGAAGCGAAGTGGAGTTCGACACCCTGTAATCTATAAAAGTCGAACGGAACGAAGCGAAGCGAAGTGGAGCTCGACACTCCTGTAATCTATGACAGTCGAACGGAACGAAGCGAAGCGAAGTGGAGTTCGACACTCCTGTAATCTATGACAGTCGAACGGAACGAAGCGAAGCGAAGTGGAGTTCGACACCCCTGTAATCTATAAAGGTCGAACGGAACGAAGCGAGGCGAAGTGGAGGTTCGACACTCCTGTAATCTATAAAAGTCGAACAGAACGAAGCGAAGCGAAGTGGAGTTCGACACTCCTGTAATCTATGACAGTCGAACGGAACGAAGCGAAGCGAAGTGGAGTTCGACATTCCTATAATCTATGACAGTCGAACGGAACGAAGCGGCGAAGCGAAGTGGAGTTCGACACCCTGTAATCTATAAAAGTCGAACGGAACGAAGCGAAGCGAAGTGGAGTTCGACACCCTGTAATCTATAAAAGTCGAACGGAACGAAGCGAAGCGAAGTGGAGTTCGACACTCCTGTAATCTATAAAAAGTCGAACGGAACGAAGCGAAGCGAAGTGAGTTCGACACTCCTGTAATCTATGACAGTCGAACGGAACGAAGCGAAGCGAAGTGGAGTTCGACATTCCTGTAATCTATGACAGTCGAACGGAACGAAGCGAAGCGAAGTGGAGTTCGACATCTATAAACGGAACGAAGCGAAGCGAAGTGGAGTTCGACACTGTAATCTATAAAAGTCAGACGGAACGAAGCGAAGCGAAGTGGAGTTCGACACGGAACGCCGAAGCTAAGTTCGAACGGAACGAAGCGAAGCGAAGTGGAGTTCATTTCCTCCAATCTATGACGGACAGTGAAGCGAAGCGAAGTGGAGTTCGACATTCCTATAATCTATGACAGTCGAACGGAACGAAGCGAAGCGAAGTGGAGTTCGACACCCTGTAATCTATAAAAGTCGAACGGAACGAAGCGAAGCGAAGTGGAGTTCGACACCCTGTAATCTATAAAAGTCGAACGGAACGAAGCGAAGCGAAGTGGAGTTCGACACTCCTGTAATCTATAAAAGTCGAACGGAACGAAGCGAAGCGAAGTGGAGTTCGACACTCCTGTAATCTATGACGGTCGAACGGAACGAAGCGAAGCGAAGTGGAGTTCGACATTCCTGTAATCTATGACAGTCGAACGGAACAAAGCGAAGCGAAGTGGAGTTCGACACCCCGTAATCTATAAAAGTTGAACGGAACGAAGCGAAGCGAAGTGGAGTTCGGCACTCCTGTAATCTATAAAAGTCGAACGGAACGAAGCGAAGCGAAGTGGAGTTCGACACTCCTGTAATCTATGACAGTCGAACGGAACGAAGCGAAGCGAAGTGGAGTTCGACATTCCTGTAATCTATGACAGTCGAACGGAACAAAGCGAAGCGAAGTGGAGTTCGACACACCCGTAATCTATAAAAGACGAACGGAACGAAGCGAAGCGAAGTGGAGTTCGACACTCCCTTAATCTATAAAAGTCGAACGGAACAAAGCGAAGCGAAGTGGAGTTCGACATTCCTGTAATCTATAAAAGTCGAACGGAACGAAGCGAAGCGAAGTGGAGTTCGACACTCCCGTAATCTATAAAAGTCGAACGGAACGAAGCGAAGCGAAGTGGAGTTCGACACTCCTGTAATCTATAAAAGGCGAACGGAACGAAGCGAAGCGAAGAGGAGTTCGACACTCCCGTAATCTATAAAAGTCGAACGAAACGAAGCGAAGCGAAGTGGAGTTCGACACTCCTGTAATCTATAAAAGTCGAACGGAACGAAGCGAAGCGAAGTGGAGTTCGACACCCCTGTAATCTATAAAAGTCGAACGGAACGAAGCGAAGCGAAGTGGAGTTCGACACTCCTGTGATCTATAAAATTTGAACATAGTTCAAACTAGGTTGAGCGAAGCTCACAAATTTTTATATCCTGAACGAAGCGAAGCGAGTGAAGGTGTGAAAATTTTCCCAATATGTCCTCAGATTTTGAATTCATAAAGTAAAATGTAAAAGTGTTCGAGCGAAGCTCGAACACATGAAGTTTGAACGTAGTTCAAACTAGGTTGAGCGAAGCTCACAAATTTTTACATCCTGAACGAAGCGAAGCGAGTGAAGGTGTGAAAATTTTCCCAATACATCCACAGACTTTGGATTCATAAGGTAAAATGTAAAAGTGTTCGAGCGAAGCTCAACACATGAAGTTTGAACATAGTTCAAACTAGGTTGAAGCGAAGCTCACAAATTTTATATCCTGAACGACGCGACGCGTGTGACGGTGTGAAATTTTTCCCAATTTGTCCTCAGATTTTGAATACATAAAGTAAAATGTAAAAGTGTTCGAGCGACGCTCGAACACATGAAGTTTGAACGTAGTTCAAACTAGGTTGAGCGAAGCTCACAAATTTTTACAGCCAGAACGAAGCAAAGCGAGTGAAGGTGTGAAAAATTTTCCCAATACATCCACAGACTTTGGATTCATAAGGTAAAATGTAAAAGTGTTCGAGCGAAGCTCGAACACATGAAGTTGAACGTAGTTCAAATTAGGTTGAGCAAGCTCACAAATTTTACATCCTGAACGAAGCGAAGCGAGTGAAGGTGTGAAAATTTTCCCAATACGTCCACAGATTTTGGATTCATAAGGTAAAATGTAAAAAAGTTCGAGCGAAGCTCGAACACATAAAGTTTGATCGCAGTTCAAACTAGGTTGAGCAAGCTCACAAATTTTACATCCTGAACGAAGCGAAGCGAGTGAAGGTGTGAAAATTTTCCCAGTACGTCCTCAGACTTTGATTTCATAAGGTAAAATGTATAAATGCAAAGTTCGAAAAGAGCAAAGTTCGAACACAAAAAAAAAAAAAAATCATATACGATGTTGGTTCAGACTTGATTGAGACTAAAAAGTAGTAAATAAAAAAATATATAAAAAAAAACTTTTTAAAAAACACGCTTTTTAAAAAAGAAAATTTATTAAAAAGACTAAAAAGGAATCAATAAAAAAATATAAAAAAAAACTTTTTTAAAAACACGCTTTTTAAAAAAAGAAAACTACATAAAAAGACTAAAAAAATTTATTAAGACGAACTAAAAAGTAGTAAATAAAAAATATATAAAAAAAACTTTTTAAAAAACACGCTTTTTAAAAATGACCAAAAAACTTTGTTAAAAATTGTTCTAAAAAGTAGTAAATAAAATAATATCACGCTTTTAAAATAAAATATAACTAAAATAAAATTTCATTGACTAACTAAAAAGTGTCTAAAATATATTTCTAAAATATTTTATGTAGTACAAGAACACAATGACTGTAAAAGCGTGGGGCGTTCAAAAGAGGTCATCAAAATCAAAGGGTCGCCAAGACAACTACGCCCCACGCTTTTACAGTCATTGTGTTCTTGTACTACATAAAATATTTTAGAAATATATTTTAGACACTTTTTAGTTAGTCAATGAAATTTTATTTTAGTTATATTTTATTTTAAAAGCGTGATATTATTTTATTTACTACTTTTTAGAACAATTTTTAACAAAGTTTTTTGGTCATTTTTAAAAAGCGTGTTTTTTAAAAAGTTTTTTTTATATATTTTTTATTTACTACTTTTTAGTTCGTCTTAATAAATTTTTTTAGTCTTTTTATGTAGTTTTCTTTTTTTAAAAAGCGTGTTTTTAAAAAAGTTTTTTTTTATATTTTTTTATCTATATTCTGTATGTTGAGAGATGAGGATGAGGGATGCTACTCTGTAAATTCACCATAATATCAACATTTCAATGTGGAAACAGAATGTGTGAAAGAGAGAGAGAGAGAGAGAGAGAGAGAGAGAGAGAGGAAATAAATGGAGATTGTGGAAAAGGCAAATGGAATATTGCATACTGTTCACTTCTGTCAGACAAAATTTTCTTCTCTTTACGAAATATAATATAAATTATATTGAACATACAACAAAATAAAATAATAAAAAATGAGAATTTATGTGAATTATATTAAAGCTGGAATGGAAAATTCAATCGATAGTCGAGGTCAGGGATGGTTTATGGCTCAATTCGGTTGAAATCCTTTTTAAAATGGTGTCAAATATTGAAAAAACCATTTACTTATAACCATTTATACAAAATTACAAAATGGCTGCCTTTTAGTATTTATTATTATTTAGTACAAAATGGCGGGAACAAAAATAATAAAACTTAAATTTTTGTACTTTTTTATAGTTTAAGCACTTTTAAAGCAAATTTTTCCTTAATTTAAGACGGTAATCTATGGAATAGATCATTAAAATGAAGAAAAAAATATGATTCAAAGCCAAAATGTGGTCAAAATGTTCATTAAAAACGAGTTCTAATATCAAAAAAATATTTGACATATTAAAAATCGACCTTGTCCAAACCCTGCCTCATAAATAACACCAGTAATTTTATATACTTATACAGGATCCAACATAAAAAAAAAATATTATTATCAAATGAAGTGAATGTATTTTTAATTGAATTTCAGGATTACCGTGTCATTTATTATTTTATTGACTAATGAGGAATTCATACTCCAAAATGACCGTTTCAGTTTTCAATCATTCAATGGAAATTATTATCATTAATATTTAAATTACATTAACGTGTTCATTTAAATTAAGCATGAATGATTTTATTATCAATTTAAGGAAATGCGATGTATTGTGCATAAATGTATTATTAAGAATTATCTATTGATTATGATTGGCATTTTACATAATAATGTGCATTATGAAGATTGCTCATGCATGAATGATTTTCAATTTCATTAAAATATATTTTGGGAGATAAAATTGACAATTTCAATTTAATAAAGTTTTTGAAAATCAGGTTGAAAATAATTGTGCTATAAATTTAAAAATATTTGACTTTTAAATTTCACCATTTTTATTTTTTCACTTTGACAGCTTGAAGAAAGAAATGAAATATTCAGTATAATTGCTAGTCACTAGTAAATTTGATTACGACAGTTGATAGATTTGACGACTAACTCATGAATATTTTATTAATCTTTGTTGACAAACTGATATTCCTTAGTGCAGTGGTGTCCAAACTATGCTCCACGACACTTAAGTGTTCCACAAAAAATTGCCAACAACTTTGCAATAAAATTTCAAAATGCACAATGGTCTGAAATCGAAAAAAACACTTAGATAACATGAGTGTCAAATTCCACTTCACTTTGCTTCGTTCCGTTCTGTTCGACTGTCACAGATTACTAGTAAATTTGGTGTGAATGAGAATTTGAAATTTTAAAAAGCTTAAAAAAGGCCCTAAAAGGCACTATTAAGAAGAAAAAATTGTGGTTGTGGATGAGCTGTTTTACACTCTTCCTACCTACATCCAAGGCTAAAATCAAAAATTTCTTCATTTTGCTCAGGTTTACTTCCAAAAATTCAAAGAATCTACAGTTTAGAAGTCAAAAAATATCAAACCCTGCTAATAATTTCTAGTACGGGTTTTTAGCGCATTTTCCCCTTGGGAAAAGGACGCTATTATCCGCACTTTGTCCGTCCGTCCGTCCGTCCGTCCGTCTGTGGAGCTATCTCCTCCTAGGGATTAAGCTTTTTTGATGCGGTTTTTGGCTTAAAATGTGTGTGGTATGTCTGGCTAGAGCTGGCGAAAAAATCAGCACGAATGGTCACTTCCTCTGCTGGAACCAGCGTAAAAAGTGCCAAAAATGCCATTTCTTTGTATGTGTTAGTGTGGTCGAATGCACTAAAATGCTGACTTTTCGAAACCTTAGCTGTCCTCGGTTCGAATCCCACCGATGACAATGTTCTCTTTTTTACTTTTTTTGATACTTTTTTGATTTCTAATGACATTTAATGTTGAATTATGTCATAATTTTCCATTTCCACAATTTTCCCGAGTTTTTCCGAGGACTTTTGTTAAAATTTTTAATATTTTCATAGATAATTAGGTACTTTTTTCATATTTTTTTGATATTTTTATTGTTTAATTTTCTATTTTCATGGATTTTTCATAGTTTTTCCGGAAAATTTTGTGAAAATTATAAAAATATACGTTTTTATAAAAAAAACTCATCAATATAAATAATCAAATTGTCACATAAACTTCTTAAAAAAAAGCGCAGCAGTGGCGTAAGTGGAAGTGCGCACGACTCCTATTTTGAAGGTCATGGGTTCAATCCTATCCCGTAGCCGAATATTTTTTGCTTTTTTTATTTTTTTTTAAATTTTATGTCGCGTAATGATAACTTTTTATTAAAAATAATTTTTTTTCCTCATGTTTCACACACATTTTTTTCTGTAAATTTTAAATTTCTGGTAAATAAAAAATATTTATAATTGAATATTAGGCTTTATACTTTTGGGGTTTTAATTCTATGTGTATTTACTATACGTGGAAAATGCGCTTTCGTCGGTCACGAGTGACCACGTTGATACTAGTTATGTTTACCCTTGAAACTCACCCCTGACATTATTCAGTTAAAGTAATGTAACGTAAACCGTTTGGATTGTTCTTGAAAAAATATTAATTAAAAATCAATATCATGTTGAAATTAATAGTCTAGTCGATTTCGAGTGATAATAAGCTTTTAATACTTTTAATGGATTCAGTTTCTTCTTCAATTGATGAATCAACATGTTTTTTTAGCTTTTCTGCAAATGTCAGCTGTACAGTCGATTTTTTAGATTCTGAAATATTTTGGATTTCTCCTTTTTCCATTTTCAATTTCATTTTTTTAACTCTAAATTTTTTTAGTGTTTCAGGCTTCATTTTGTCTTTGAAATCTTCAATTGCTTCATTTGTTGGACAAATTTTCATAAACTTTACTTTTTGTGGTAACTTTGACTTTTTTGGTTTAAATAAGCATTCAAAAAAAATTGCAACAATTGAAAAGCTACAAAATCCAAGCCAAATATTGAATCCAAAATTTAAGTCTTCAATTTTCAAAACAACTGGTTCTGAATAAATTTTTGCAAATTTTTGTTTCTTTGAGTAATGGTTGTCAAACAAAAAACTCATCACTCCCGTGTCGATCAACTTATCAATCACTTTTTTGTACATCCTAAAGTAAAATGAAAAATGAAAAAATGCAAATAATTCATGAATTGTGTAAAGTGGCTTATTTAATCGATTCCAATGCACTCTCGTTTTAGTTTTATGCTCAAAATCATTAATGAAGACATCGTCAACGCATAAAGCCAGTTTTGCCGTTGTATTTTGTGATTGAGTTTTGTACATATCAACGGCTTTACGAATTTTAATGAACGATGTATTTAATCTGAAAAAAGAAAAACTTAGTTAAAGTGAGGTCAAAAAATTTATTTGATACCCTAGAAACCCACCCCAGGGATAAAAAATCTAGATAGATAGATAGATTTTTTATCCCTGGGGTTTCATGTTTTCATGTTTTTAACATTGCTGATCATTTTAACTCCACCTATATTTTAATAATATTCTGGGTAGAAATTTTTTTTACTTCGTATTTTGTAAAAATTAGTTAACCATATTCAAATTTGAAATGACCGTTTTTCTCCGGGACATTTTTCTCCCTGAACGTACATCTATTTTTTTCTACTTACTTTCTGCCATTTTCATCATATATCGAATTTGAAATGTCTTTTATTAGCATTTTATTGACCGTATAGTTTCTGTCAATTATATCCTCAATTGTTTTTGGAGGTGTCTTCCTCGGACTATGTGTCATAAATTGAAATAATTTATTTTGATAACAAGTTCTGAAAATCAAGCAAAAGAAGATAAAAAGGACGAGAATGAACCGTGGAAAGGATTCAACTGGCAATTGAGTTTGTGAGATTCCAAAAAATATGCTGACAACATTCATAAATGGATTTTTGACTTTATGTCCATAAACAATCTGTTGTGCTGATTTGAACATTCTATTGATGACCAAGATGACGAAAAATGTTACAAAAAATGTAATTAATAATAAAATCCAAGTTTCTCTATCAAATGGTAGGAACAATTTTTCGTATGGCGTATATGCTTCAGATGAAGTGACCAAGACATACATTTCACTATCCGTAATTGGAAGTGATGTACGAATAAATTTAAAATCAATATTCGATCCATATATACTAAAATAAGTGTGAGGAAGTTTAAAAGTTCCATTTATTTTATTAAATCGAATTTTTTCTCTCTTCATATAAGTCATACCAAGTGTTCCAGTAACAACTGGTTGATATCCAACTGAAAAATTGTATTTCTTTCCCGTAATTTCATGAATTACTGGAGTTATACCATGAACTTTGACATTTCTACGATCATTTTCAATTGTGGCATATCCTGACACATCAAATACTTCTTGATTAGTTCGTGCAAGTTCCAACATTTGAATCAGTTCACATCCATGAAAATACAAAAATTTTTCATAATTTCTAAGCACTTTCTTCCATTTTTTAAATTTTTTATTAAAATCATTCAATATTTTTAAATATGGACGATTGCAGGCATTTGGACGAAACCACTCAACTGTTGATAAACTGATTGACTTCGAATCATTAAGAATGAAGTAAGAATGGTGAAAAATTGAGCTTGAAAAAACATATAAGCGTGGATAAAAATTTAATATTTGATGTGATTGAAGTTGAAAAAAAGTCAAATTTGGAATGAAAATGAAGAATTTTATTGGTTGATTTTGATATCGTTCGAAGCTAACAAGATACTCAAAAAATAAAAAGTTATCAATTGATTCGAGGAAAAAAATTGCTGAATGTTGAAACAAAAATTCTGTTTTTAGTGTTTTTTGGACTATGATTTTGAGTTTCAAATATTTTTCGCTTATTTTTGATAAGAAGGTGTTGATTAACTGCTCCGAAAACAACGATTGTTGCTTAATAATGAATATATCAAACTCAATTTTTTCTTTTACCAAAAACTCGTCAACAATATCTAAAAGAACTTGTGATATTATTAGTATATCAATTGACTAATCAGCAGGTTTAACGAAATTTTCACAGCTTGTGAATTTATAGTTTGTAGAGTACAAAATTAAAAACACAATTAAAATTTTAATCATTCTATTGGTTATGTTGATAAAAAATGAATTAATTTTAATTCAAAACTTTTTTTTTTAAAAAAAAAAAAAGTTAAATAAATCTTGTTGACTTTTGAAACTCTATCAGCAAACTGAGAAAGTTTTTAAAAATCATCGACCAAAATGAATGAAAACCTCTAAGGGGTCGTTCACTTTTGATGTCCGATTTTTAGGGGGGAGGGGGATTTGAAGCTGTGTGACAGTTTTAAACAATAGAATTTTTTTGTTTGAAGATTTCAGGGGGGAGGAGTTTAAAAATGAATTTTTTGATGGACGTCATAAGTCATGATGGTTATTTATTTTACTATCCAAATTATCGATCAATTTTTATCATCAGACTAATTAATTCACATTATATTAACAAAGTTTGTATTTTATACTATTAAATTTATCTTTTGAACCATTCCCCCACCCCTTGAAATTTTTCTTCTATACAAAAAAAATGTTTGGACCCCTTCATAAAAATTCTTGCTTCGGCCCTGAAGTAGTTGTGTTTTTTGATACAATCATCCACCTATGCAACATGTTATTGGTACTAATTGGACAAACTTAAAAGGGACCGTTTACTTATTAGGTAAAACTATTTTTTTTATTGGGGAGGGGAATCGAGAGTTTGCTTTGCTTTGTTGTTCAAAAAGCTGATTTTTATGTTAAAAACTTTACAGAGGGATGTGTGTAAGAACCCGAATTATAGCGTTACGTAACAAGTGAACGGCCCATATTTATTTATTATTTTTTTTACCTGATAAAAATTCTATGAATTATCAGAAGTTGAGTTCAAGCTGTTAGCATGGTGACAAGTGAAAATTAGCATTGACGTGTCCATTCGTGACCGACTAAAACACATTTTCCGTGATTAGTAAATATATATATTATTCTTTATATATTCTATATATGTAAATGTATTTTTGATTTTTACTTCGTTTTTTGTGTATTTATTGATATATGTTGGATTACTACTTAACTTTACTGTAGCGCATTTTTTATTTTTATTTAGCGCATTTTCCCCTTGGGAAAAGGACGCTATTGTCCGCACTTTGTCCGTCTGTCCGTCTGTCTGTCTGTCATCGCATCTCCTCCTCAGGGTTAAACTTTTTTGATGCGGTTTTTGGCTTAAAATGTGTGTAGTATGTCTGGCTAGAGCTGGCGAAAAAATCAGCACGAATGGTCACTTCCTCTGCTGGAACCAGCGTAAAAAGTGCCAAAATTGCATTTCTTTATATGTGTTAGTGTGGTAAAATACACTAAAATGTTGACTTTTTCAAAAATTCATCTTTCCTCGGTTCAAATCCCATCAGAGGTCGAATTCTTTTTTCTGTACTTTTTTGATTCCTTATGACTGGAACTGATTTTATGGCCATGAATGTTTACTGGATCTCATTTTATGGCCTTAAATCCTTACTGGATCTTACTATATGGCCATGAATGCTTACTGGATCTCATTTTATGGCCTTAATTCCTTACTGGATCTTACTTCATGGCTATGAATGCTTACTGGATCTCATTTTATAGCCTTAAATCCTTACTGGATCTCATTTTATGGCCATGAATGCTTACTGGATCTTACTATATGGTCATGAATGCTTACTGGATCTCATTTTATGGCCTTAATTCCTTACTGGATCTTACTTTATGGCCATGAATGCTTACTGGATCTCATTTTATGGCCTTAATTCCTTACTGGATCTTACTTTATGGCCATGAATGCTTACTGGATCTCATTTTATGGCCTTAAATCCTTACTGGATCTTACTATATGGCCATGAATGCTTACTGGATCTCATTTTATGGCCTTAAATCCTTACTGGATCTTACTATATGGCCATGAATGCTTACTGGATCTCATTTTATGGCCTTAATTCCTTACTGGATCTTACTTCATGGCTATGAATGCTTACTGGATCTCATTTTATAGCCTTAAATCCTTACTGGATCTCATTTTATGGCCATGAATGCTTACTGGATCTTACTATATGGCCATGAATGCTTACTGGATCTCATTTTATGGCCTTAATTCCTTACTGGATCTTACTTTATGGCCATGAATGCTTACTGGATCTCATTTTATAGCCTTAAATCCTTACTGGATCTCATTTTATAGCCTTAAATCCTTACTGGATCTCATTTTATGGCCTTAAATCCTTACTGGATCTCACTTTATGGCCATGAATGCTTACTGGATCTCATTTTATGGCCATGAATGCTTACTGGATCTCACTTTATGGCCATGGATGCTTACTGGATCTCACTTTATGGACATGAATGCTTACTGGATCTCATTTTATGGCCATGAATGCTTACTGGATCTCACTTTATGGCCATGGATGCTCACTGGATCTCATTAATTGACCTTGAATGCTTACTGGATCTCATTTTATGGCCATGAATGCTTACTGGATCTCATTTTATGGCCATGAATGCTTACTGGATCTCACTTTATGGACATGAATGCTTACTGGATCTCATTTTATGGCCATGAATGCTTACTGGATCTCACTTTATGGCCATGGATGCTCACTGGATCTCATTAATTGACCTTGAATGCTTACTGGATCTCATTTTATGGCCATGAATGCTTACTGGATCTCACTTTATGGCCATGAATGTTTACTGGATCTCACTTTATGGCCATGAATGCTTACTGAATCTCACTTTATGGCCATGAATGCTTACTGGATCTCATTTTATGGCCATAAATGCTTACTGGATCTCACTTTATGGCCATTAATGCTTACTGGATCTCATTTTATGGCCTTAAATCCTTACTGGATCTGACTTTATGGCCATGAATCCTTACTGGATCTTATTTTATGGTCATGAATGCTTACTGAATCTCATTTTTTGAATTGTTTTAAATTTATTTCCGGTTTATTTGCTATACGCGGAAAATGCGCTTTCGTCGGTCACGAGTGACCACGTTGATACTAGTTTACTGTGTATGGAAGTTAAAACTACTGAATCAAAGACTCCTTTAAGGAATCCATTCATACACAAAAAAAAAAAAAAAACGAAGAAAACATCAAGAAAGAAAAGAAAATTCTTCACAAGTATAATCACTTTTAGTCATTCAGCTGTGAAAATTTCAATTGAGACTTTTTTTCCTCCTTCTCAATCTTTTTTTTTTATATTTCACCAAGATGTTGCGATTTTCTTCCTTTATTTCTTTTATTTATGAAGAACTAGAAGATGGAATGAGAGGAACTACCATGAATATTCATTAGTGGAAAAAAAGAACAATAATTCCATTAAGATGCACAAAGCTGATGAAAAGTAATAGAACGACCGTCTGCAAATTCTGAATCAATCAGGTTTCTTTTGAATAAATTTTCTCCTCTTTGTGCTTACTTTTGTTGATGGATAATTGATTGGATTGAAATTAAATCCGCGAAATAGAAAAACTTTTTCTTTTTTGCAAATAATGGAGTTGTTGAGTGCATTTGAATGTATTGGAAGTCAGATTAAGTTTATTATGAAGTTATAATAGATTTATATTTTGAACTTTTCTCATTTATTTAATGGTTTGTGAGATGGAATTAGTTTAATTATGGTTTAATAGAATTTCTGGATGTTTTATTGTTTTAAGAAAAATTTTGAATTATATTTTGTGATAAAATTTACCGATTTTTCTAGATTTAAATTTTTAAATTTTTAAAAAATATTTTTCGTAAACAAAATCTAAAATTTTCAAGATGCTTCAGAAAATCAATGAAAATAGTAATTAATCTTCCAGATTCACTTTGATTCCAATATCCTTTTCAAAAGCCATAGCAAAAATGCCACAGCAGATGAAGAAAAGGAATAGAAATTTTCAAGAAATTCATCTTTCTTAATTTCCTTAAAATATATCTCAAAGCAAATAAATACATAAATTATGAAAATCCCTTTAAGCTCTTTAAATTTCCTTTTATAAATACTTCATGCATGTTACATGACACTTTAGATATGTTTCCCTCAAGGTTTTTTCATCTCTCTGTCTCTTCATTACCCCTTTATTAGCATGAAGGAAAGGCATAAAGAAGCAGAATGAAAAAGTTTTTCAGAAATTTTTTTTTTTAGAAAATCACTCTTCAATCATCGTCAATAAACAAGAATTAAAATGGATTAGAAGTGAAAGGAGCAGTTCATGTTGCAGAATAAAATTTCTCTCTCCTCAAATTTTTATCCTCAATTCACAAAAAATAAAATAAAATTTCTATTTTTTTTTTTTAAGTTAAAGTGCATATGGAGAGGAAAAATTGAGAAAATATGGATGTTGAAAAGTTATTGCCATAAAGTAAGGGATTCATATAACATGAGAATCGTAATGGAAACCGAACGAGGACATAGAAATAGGGATTATTATTAAATGATGCTTTCTAGCTTTAATTCCACACAATTTCGATTTATGGATGTGAAAATTTAGTCGTTATGCTCTATGTTCATCTGTTATGCTTTTGTAGAAATTAAGGAATGAATTGTTTTCGGTAATATTAAGACATTTTGATTGACTGAGATGCAAAATACTTGATGTTTTTAAATGAGCAAAATTGCTCCTGAATCTTAAGAACAGATTGATCAGGCAATTAATATAACTTTTTGATACATGATTTAAGGAGCTATTCTTTTGTATTAAGTTGAAATATCACTCGAGGCTGAATCTTTCATTCTTAAAAATATGAATTTTAATTTCTGACTTGTTTGTAAACAAAGCAATTTTTTGAATTATCATATTATAATAAAGTTCAAGGAATTATGAAGAAAATACCCTCTCGGCATGTTATGTTTTTAATTAATTTTTCCTCAAATTTTTAATTGAGAGCAGTTTTAGTAAGCCAACAATAATATTTCTTATTTGCTGTTAATTGCAATTATTTTGGTCGAACGTTTGTTTATTTGAAATTTATGGAGGAAAATAATGAAAATTTGGTGCTTTGTAAATGAATTTCTAGTTCTGAGAAGATTCAAGAACTGTCATTTAGAAAAATAATGATAATAAAATATAAAGGACGGTTGAAGCAAGCGCACATTTTTATATAGAAATGTAATGTAAATTGTAAAATTTAAATTGATTGCATTAAAGACTATTTAACCAATTCTGAATTCATTTACGAAATTAAAATTGAATCCTTTTCCAATTATCTTATTGGCAATTAAATCTGATTGAACTTTAAAGTAATCAATATATATATATGTGTTCATACAACTGAGCGACGACCATGCGACGACCATAGCTCAGTTAAGTTGCTCAGTTTTTTGTACTGAAACTTTAGTGGTGTTAGTGAATTTTTTCAAAAATTTGAAAAAAATAACGGTCACTTTTCTATATGAACACATATATATATATTGAAAGTAATTAAAACCTAAAATTGAAGAGATTTTCTGCGAATTGAAACTTTTAGTTTAATTAATGCTGATTGAATGTAGTTGGAATGTAGTTAATTAATTTAAAATAGCTTACAGATTCTGATATGAATTGATTTTTACAGGCCATTGAAGGAATTTATTTAAAAGGAAAATTTTTCGCATCACTTTTTGCATCAATTGAATAAAAATTCACATTTGAAATAATTTACAGCTTTTATTGTCTTATAAAACAAAACTTAGATACATTTTAATGTTTTGCATTAAGTTAAGCAGTTAAAGTATTTTCTTATTTATTATTTAAAGTATCTAAATGGCTAATCAATGAAAAATATCAATTTTATATATTTATTCAACTTTCAAAATATTGCATCTTTTTTGCATCTTTTTTTTAGTAAATTTATATTTTCAATGTCAAAAGTTTCAAAAGGGCAGAAAAGCATTTATCTTAATGCATTTTTTTAAAAGAAAAAAATCTTTAATAAAGCCATTACAAATTAGATTTCCAAAGGCCATCTAATTGCCCTAATTTCCCAGAAATCATCTAACATAAAATCCCATCCATTATAATTAAGTAATAGCCGGCAACATCAAGTAGATAAATTACTGACTCAAACTGCCAACGGTGTTAAATTAATTCATGATAAAAAAAAATTCGCTGAAAAATACAAAAAAGGCCATTTCATGATGTTACATAAACGCTTACGTTTTACCCGTCCGTCCATAAAAAGGGGTGAGAGGAAGGAAAAGAGAAAAAATAACAAAGTTAAATTAAATTAAAATGAATCTAAAAATTCAATTAGAATGACCCGTGTCAAAGCATCGAGTTGAGTAATGAATAATTTGTATCAATGTCGATGTTTTTCGAGAGAAAATTTCTTCATCAACTTTTTTTTTATTATGGGATTTGCGTCTTGTCTGCTCTGTCTAACCCTCGAGGTACTTAATTAATATGCATTTTTATAAACAAATTAAAAATTAAATTGGAATGAGAAATTATAAAGAAATGAGAGGACACAGCGCGAGCAAACAGAAAATGTAAAAAAAGAAAAACCCTTGAATAAGTGTCCATCAATTATAACTTCAAATAACGAGATTTTTCCATTTCTTTATCGCTTGCCCTTTTTTTTCGCTGTTCATTCATGAAATTTTTATGGAAAAGATATGATGATGTAGATTTGTTACGTTATATATATACATTCAACTTTTTTTAAGGATTTCATTTTTTTCTCTCCCCTTAATAAATTCATTTTTATTTCAAACTTTTTTCATACAACTTTATGCTGCTCTTGTTGGTGAAGAAAAGTAAATGAAAAGTCATAAAGGGCGGTAGTTTAAACGCAGTTTGATTTGTGGACGCTGGATGATTTATGATTGCTTTTGTAGATTTATTTGAGGCTATTTTGTGAATGTAAGGTTAAGTGCAAGCATTTAATTTATTTGCTTTGAACCTTTTGGAGTAACGGTCATTTTAAATTTGAAAAATTTAGAATTTCTCAAAAATTTTCATAGTTGCTTGCCCCTTTTCAATTATTTTCAAATCCAAGTTTAACGGTTTTCAATTGTTTTGTAAAATACTTAAAAATTCCATAAAAAAATCTTTCAAATCATAGTGAACAACTTCCTTAGCATCCAAACCTTAAAACACAGCTAAACGCGAGAAAAAAATTTTTCTCTCTTCAACATCATTTTCATTTTGTTCCTTTTTAAGCGAAGTAATAAAATTAAGCGAAAAAATGGAGATTTATGATGATTCCTTGAGGATGAATATGGAAATAAGGGAAAGAAAAGGAAGAAAAAAATGTAAATTTAACTTGCTCTCTGAATGCGACAACGGATGTATGACATCAGTTGCTCTTACTTGCGAGTATACAAGATATATTAAAATTAAAATGTAATCAATCAAAGGAGAAATTTTTAACCGCAAAAAAAGTTCTTCCTTTTTCGTCTCGAATGTGTGCTATATATTGAGGTTTACCGCGTTGTAAAGCTTTCTTTGTTAATTACATATTCCTCATGCATCCATACACATACCTGCGGTATAAATATGTTACGTAAAGATAACATAAATTCCAATAAAAGTCGGTACTTTTACAAAGCCATTAATGATAGCTAGGAAGTTGGGGATGAATATTCTCATCTGGGGAAATGCAGATTCAGTGTGGCTGTATCATGATGACATAAAAATTATCAATATATGACTTTTTTGGTAATCATTAGAAACACACCCTAATGCATTGGGAGGAAATGTCAATGACAGTGACAAAAGGTATGGGATCGTTTATAAATGGTGTATATTAGATGGAAAGTGTAGTTTTGAATCAAAAGTTGTAATAGCAACAAATATGTCACTAAGTTCATGGGATTCTATAGATATGGTCATCACGTTGACAGTTGAACTACCAAATGAACAATCCCAAAAAACAACGTATGAAATTTAATTGTCCTAAGGGAGTTACTGAGCTACAAAAATTAGAATTTTATGTAACTTTTTTTTTAACAAACAGACGATGGATATGAAAAAATATAATAAAATAAAATGTGCACCGATAAAAAATTATTATTTGGTTTATCATTCATTTCCTGTTTCGAGAGAAAAAAATGGAAAAAAGGGGAGCGCAAAAAAATTTCCTTGTCAATATTCGCAGCTACACAAAATAACCTCCAGAATAGAACAACCCGAAAAGTACACAAAAATTCGAAACACTACAATGTTATAAATTTCTCAATAGCTTGCAGGAATTTGTTTTTTTTGGTACATATTTGCAGAACAAAAGGGTTAAACAATAGATTTGACTGTATGACTGATGATAAGGAAAGTTGATATTTTAAAGTTTGCAGAGGAAATGAAAGAGAGATAGACATGTATTTGATGTTTATGGATATGAATGGAGGTGCTGTCTGTGCAGAAAATTGTGTAATTTTTGAGATTCCATTGAATGAGTTGATGGCTGGATGATAGAACTCTGAAATTAATGTTTTTTTTTGGATGAGATGCAATTTTGTATTTGATACTTACTTAGCTATTATAACATCCAAATGTTATGTGAAATAAACTTTTTTTTTGCAATTTTCAGATTAAAAAAGAGTAAATTCAAAAAATGTTCCAAAAATAAATTTATTAGAATTTCCTTATAACCTTACTATCCATGCAACTAACAATCCAAGCCTTAAAACCACTCATTTTACCATCATCACACCTAAATATCTCAATCTTCCCATCCTCATGATCATGCACACAATCTGCCAATACAAATATATTCCAGGTTTTCTTTCCACTTCTACATATTTTATTTTGTATCACATATTTGCCGCTGAAAAGTTTCAACCAGCGTGAATTTCTATCAGAATATTTTTTTTATCGTCTCATCTCATACACACATCCTTTTGGGATTTTTTCACCGGTACATAGCTCGGGAATGAGCTTTAAAATATGGAAGGAGGCACATGAATGAATAGCAACAAAAAAAAAAATAGGAAGAGTGAGAAACGATGAAACATAAAAAGGAAATGAAAACTTTTTATTCATTCATTCAACTAAAAATTGTATTGTGAAATAAAATACATGAACCAAAAAGTAGAGGAAAGGAAGAAGTAGCAAAACAGAAAAAAAAATATATTGAATTCAATGCAAGTATTGAGGCAGTATAAGCAAGAGTGAGTTGGGGAAACCTGAAAAATATGATGGTAAAAGATTGTTATAGATACATGCTGGTTATGTGCTGCTGTCATTGGTATTGAATCTGCTCAGTCGATAGTAGATGGAGGTAAAAAGCAACAAAATAAGGAGTGATAGGAGATGACGTTACATTGCTGGTACGCAGAACAAACTTTCTGTGTTTCGAATGTTTCAAAAAATTACGAAAAACCGTTACAAAAAATATTTGAATTTTAAAAGCATAACAGTTGTAATAAAAATTTAAATTAAAAACTACCGTTAAATTTTGTAAGATTTTTTTATTGGGTACAAGCAAATATCACTAACGAATGACCCCCAGCAGGAAAGAAGAAAGAAAAAAAGTTTATGCAGGAGGAAAATTATTGACAGAAAACTTTCCTGAATGTCAATTTTTCTATTGAATGAATATCAAAAAAATAATATGATGTACTAAAAGCCAGGATATCAATTCATGGTACTAAGTGTCTACATTAACAGAGTTGAAAGATATAACAATAACAACAACTACGACAGTCAGGGATGAATGCAAAAATGAAATTTTCCTGTAAATGATTTCCTTTATTGATTTGTTGACGTCCCTGAAATTGATAGATTTCCTGTTTTGTACAAGAAAAAATTAGTTTCCATTAGATTCATCGTCTTTAATGTCGTCATCATCACCATCGTCATTATTTTATGCAGTTCATATTTCCTAAAGCAATAAGTTGCTAAAAGTTGTTATCGATAATCATGAAATATTTTTAGCATGTTGACAACAACAATTTTATTATGTTTATGTATACAAACATCCTTAAAGTGGATGGCTTTAAAAGATATTGGATGAAATATTGGAGTGAGAGAAGCCAGATGGAAACTATTGCCATTTTATGTGAGTAAATAGAGCGAATTGAATAATGAAATTTTCAACGGAAAAATGAATTTTAATTTTTTTAAATTAAAAAGTGATGCGAAAAAAATTCTCACCAAAAAATAAACATTTTATTAGAAATTAAATCTTAATGCCTCAATAACATCCAAATTCCCACAATTACAAAAGTGCTTCAACACCATTCGCCAAAAAAAAGCTAAAGTACACAAAAATTGTTACATGAATGCGCATTTTTTGTTCATCGAAAAACTCATTTCAAATTCATAAAAGTTTTTCTCTGTCATTTATCTGTGCTCGTCATTCTCAATGAATGTATACGTATTGACAATATATGTATATCTTTATGTACATATTTATTTCCTTCTCCGTGTACATATTCTGATAATGAGTGAACGAATTCGCATGAAAAATGAAAATCTCATGTACATAAAGATTGAAGTGAGGGAAATACACAATATAACAAAAATATAAGGGAAGAACATGGATGGAAAAGAAAAGAAATATTCAGCACATTCTATTTCATCAAATGAAATTAGATAAAATTGAAAAAAGTCATTTAGATAGCTACGAGCTAGGAAAGAATGAAGAAAAGCAATAAGATACAAACAAAAACACGACTTACGTAGAAAGCCACGAACTTCCACGCTTGACTTATGATAGATTATAAACACACTTATTATAATATTACAAAATTTTCGAAAAAAAAAATTGAATGTATTTCTTATGTTTAACGTTCGAGCTGTACTTCATATTCTTCTATTTCATAAGTATAAAATGTTAATCATAAACTTTACTAAACTGCTAAAAATGTAGTCTGTATTAATATTTGTGAAATTTGCATTTTATAAATTCCTTAATGTACGAAATGGCACTTTTAAGTAACGTTTTAGGTCCATTTGGGAGTTGTGAAGAGCTGTGCGGAATGAAACGAAGTGAATGAACCATTGCTGAGCGAAGCGAAGCCTATACATTTTAGGCATAAATACCCCGAAATGGTTTTTGAATTAGCCAATTTGAGCTTAATACAAGCGAGAACGGTGCCAAAAATGGTCAATTTTGAGCGTTTTTTGGCCCTACTTTGACTGTTCAAAGGTCTATAAAGTTGTGCATATATCAAAAAGTTAGCTTCCATTCCCCTGGGCGCTTGTATTGCCTGATCATATGGCAAAAGAATCAGTTCCTGAAAGTCTAATGGTGAAGCTGTGACCCCGATTACAAAATTTTATGACCGAAAAAATCAGTTTTTTGGCTTTTTGACCCTTTAATGGCCTTTAAATTGAAAAATTCCTGCAGATTATGAATCTACTCATCGAGACGCACATTTTGGTACCAAAAACTTCTCATAAAAGTGGTGGGAACATAGTGAACTCGAAAATGGGCATTTTGGGTGAAACCAATAACTTACACGCGATGCGTGGAAGTTAAAAACTTTAGGAAAAAGATAAAAATTTTGGGAAAAAACGACTAATTATGTTGTATATCGGTGGTTAGAGACCATTAGGACCAAAAAAAATTTTTTCATGACTTCATCCTGCCATGCGTACCCAAAAAAACGAAAAATGGACCTTGTGGACACAGATATGGACGAAATTGGCTGAAACTTGGCCTATACATTTTAGGCATAAATACCCCGAAATGGTTTTGGAATTAGCTAATTTGAGCTTAATACAAGCGAGAACGGTGCCAAAAATGGTCAATTTTGAGCGTTTTTTGGCCCTACTTTGACTGTTCAAAGGTCTATAAAGTTGTGCATATATCAAAAAGTTAGCTTCCATTCCCCTGGGCGCTTGTATTGCCTGATCATATGGCAAAAGAATCAGTTCCTGAAAGTCTAATGGTGAAGCTGTGACCCCGATTACAAAATTTTATGACCGAAAAAATCAGTTTTTTGGCTTTTTGACCCCTTTAATGGCCTTTAAATTGAAAAATTCCTGCAGATTATGAATCTACTCATCGAGACGCACATTTTGGTACCAAAAACTTCTCATAAAAGTGGTGGGAACATAGTGAACTCGAAAATGGGCATTTTGGGTGAAACCAATAACTTACACGCGATGCGTGGAAGTTAAAAATGGAAGAAGAAGAAAATCGTAAAAGAAGGAAGGAAGTTCATCTTAAGGAATTTGTTCGATTGATTAGTGCGATACAGTTTCCGATGAAGAGAAATTCGTTGCCTTTTAATTTTGTGTCGTCTTTTTTTTTGCTTTGCTTTAGATGTCAGCTTTATTGATGTAGTCAGTTTCTATAATTAAAACGATCTTGATGCTTGATTAGAAGCAGGATGTTAAGATCAAATTTTTGGTTCAAAATGAAGGATTGTTCATGAATGAGACAATTTTGGCAGAATTTACACCTAAAATCAATTAAATTCTACATTCTGTACCATAAAAACCAACACCCAGCTAAAGTAAACCAATAAATACCAAATCATGTAATTAGCTTACAATTAATCAAATAAATTCCTCAAACACGTCAATTTTGATAAATTTGTATCTCTAATACCCTAAAATATCGATACAAATGGAAAAACTTCGACAAGAATTTGAGGCAATTTACACAATTCAATTGCTCACATTCCTCAATCGAAAAATTTCATTCAATTTTAATTCTAATCCCTCACAGAATTCATTGCTGAACGTGTAATACCAACAATAATGTCAAATGCTATAGCTTTCAAATTGACCTAGAGGCTTTATCTCAAGCACATAAATTGGCGCTCATTATTTCAGTCTGACAGTCGCAAGCATTTTTATGCTTCCATCTTTCCCCCTAAATGAAATTATTCGTGTCACAAAATTGTTCATTTTGTTCTGTATTTTTACATTTTGCTTCTGGAAATGATTTCGGATGACATGAAGAGACGACGACGACGTAGAGAGAGAAAGAGCAGGAAAAAACAAGAACAGATTTTATTAATTCACAAACAAACTTTCTGTGTACCGAAAAATCATTTTGCTCTTTTTTCGAATTTAATTTCAATATACATGCATGCATGTGTATGTTTGTCGTTTCGATTCCATCATTTCTATATCGTTGCAAAATCTACTTGTAAATTCCTGTAATGTAGTTCAATTTACTATATCTTCGTCATTTTTATTTTCGTCTCAGGTTTTTGCCATTTCTCTTCCTTCTCTACATGCTTCTGCTTTTAATAGCAAAAACTCACAGAAAAAAGTTGAAACTTTCAGATTTTGTTTTGGATATTTGTCTTAATTAATATTTAATTGGATATTCTCCAAAGTTACTTAAAGTAATTTTATGCTTTCCTCAATATTTTTTGCTTCTCTTTAAATTTTTGCATCAATTTTAACTTCTGCATTAATTTTGCTTCAATCTCATCCCTAGCATCTCTGAAAAGCTGTTTTGTCCGTTAATTTTTTAGTTAAAAGCCCCTCAATTTTTGAAGAAATTCAAAAATTCAAACTTTTTTTACATATAATCCGGCCAAGAAAAAATTATTTTTTGCAAAATTAAGTATTTTTCCTAAGCTTTTACTTATTATAATATTGATCTTTCCATAATTTCAGCCATAAAATTTGATATAAAAACAATTTAAACTAATTAAAACAAGTAGAAAGTATATAAATCTTAATTTGTTTCTTAAAAATTTAACGGACGACTTGTACTAAAATAAGGTGTACTAATGGGTTTTATTTTAGAACAAATTCAAATTTCGCACGTAACGTATTTGTTCAGAGTTGCTAGTCTCATCCTTGAATCATCATTTGCATCATTTTATTCTTTTGTCATTTTTCGCTTCAATTTTATTTGTTTGCATCATTTTTTTATTGAAATTAATTTTTTGCGTCACTTTCTGCATCAATTAAACTATTCGCTTCGATTTAAGGTTCTTGACTAATTCCTGGTCAATACGCGAATATCAAACCTTCCATGCAAGCAAATCCAACTATCAAATCATTTCAAACTGCATTCACAATAATTCAATTGATCAAATTATTCCATGTTAGTGTCAGTTAGAAATTCGAGGAATTTAAAATGACACATTCTGCATGCATCTCTCATGCAAATATCAACGAAAGCTTTACAATATTCCAAGGCAATATTTTTCTTTTTTTTGGATGGGAAAAATGAAAGGAAGAAATTTGTCATTTATCTCAATTTATTCATTTCGATGGAAAAATAAATAAATAAATAAAATGCATATAGCATAGTGCGAGGCAGAGGCATAGAGACGGAGAAGAAGTAGAATGTATGATGTGTGACATAAATAATCCCGTTAGCAAGATTTAATTACCATCCGCAATGTGATTTATGCTTGATATTGCAGCCAAAAATGTACAATATTTCCAGACGCTTCTTATTTGTCTTATGAATTGCTTTTTGTTCATATTTTTCTTTCTAATTTTTCATTTTCTAGCTGAAAATATCGCAAATCAAAGAGTTTGTGTTGAGAATGATGTAGAGTTGAATTGGTGGATATAAACCCTCTTATAGTCGAGTGCCTGAATTTCTGTAAATTAAGTTAAAAGCTAAAATGAATTTTCCACTCAAAAATCATGCAACCATGACTGTAAGTTGCAATTATATGAAAGTACACAGCACTTAACCATCAAGTAAGCACTGACAAAATAAGTAAACAACCGCACTAATTTTACAAAAATACTCGGTGCGAAAGAATCTTATGAAAAACAAATATTTTCCTTCACAAATCCCCACCATCATCATCTCTCAGCAAAAAAAAAGAAATGGTTTATAGTTCTGCTTGTAAGTAAACAGTCATGCATGACATACGATAAGTAAGTGAACGTAACTCGATTTTCTATCCGCAAGCACTTTAAATTTTAATTACAACATGATTCTGTTCTATACGAAAAATGCGGTTTTTCCACGAAAAAGCATCACACACAAAAAGCCACAGAAAAATTAATTTTCATTATAAAATTTTGTTGGATACGACTTTAGTAGAAAATTCAATTTAATTTCTCGTTTAGGATACCACACCAACATACTGTTGTGAAGGCTTTTATGTATTTAAACACATTCTCGACATATGCCAGAAAATATTATTTTACTTATCCATAACTTTCCGAGTATGCTTCTTGTTGTTTTTTCCTTTCGCCTGCCTTTTTCTCCTCTTTTTTTTGCCTCTTTCCTTTCTCATGATTTTCATTGAAAAAGTAATTTGCAATTTAACTGGAAATTTTCACTTGCACATTGTGCGATTTAATTTTCATACATGAATTTTTTTTATATCTTTCCAAAATATTGAACTCTCTGTTTTAATTAAAAAGTTGCTGCCTGAATTTTCTCTTCCTTTTTATTCTTCATTGAAATTTAAATTGCAGATGTTGTTGAGCAATGAAATTTAGCATTATGATTACTGTTACTGTATTACTTTAAATATAGTTTCATCTAACTTTAGAGACCTAATTAGATTTTATAGCATCTGTATTGAGAATCAAATCACTTACAATTTGAAATCCTCAAATACTTAATAGCAAAAAGACTTTCAAGCTCAAAGAATTTTATCCGCATAGCTCAAGTATCATTTCAGTAGAATTTAATCTCCCCTAGCGTTGCTACACAATTTAACAAACAATCTTTCATTTCACTTGAGTTCCCCAAGAGTACCTCAATGGATTTGAGTTCAAATGATAATCATCATAAAGTCAAAGTATCATCCTTTTTCAATTTACTTTATTCATAAATGTGTATATATATATATATATATATTAAGTATAAGCAGCATAAATCTTTTCAACAAATCCATTAGTTACATTAGCACGTACCATTATGCATCTCATTTCAATGATTCTGCATTATGACGTGCCAACTTTTACAATGTTGTTTTTCAAACTATAAAAGAATGAACAAAAGGAAGAAGAGTGAAAATTCTCAAGAGTTTCATTCTACAAACAATATACATTAAATGAGCACAAGACTTTCCTTTCTACTTTAACTTTAAAACATTCTCATTTTTCAAAAATTTCCTCCACACTTCATTGAACATGAACAAAATAAAGCGCCTGGAAAATTCCTGGTGAAACAACATTTTTCTATTTTGTTTCCTTGTTGCTGTGTATTCTGATTATTAGCGTGATTTTGTTGGAGCTGTAATGGATTGTTTAGCAGATTGGGTTATATATTAAGTATTAACCAGGATTAACTTACTTTTGAATTGAATTATTTTTGTTTAATTTTATCACGATAAATAAAGTTATTTGATTGCAATTTTATATCCAAAAACTTGAACTGTACGTAGAATTTAGGTAAACACTGTTAAATCCTTTAAATTGCTCAAATGAACAGTCTAATTTATAATAAAACTAATTCTTCAAAATTTTTGTGAAAATGTTTGCTTCAATTGACGCAAAAAAGGATGACAACAATATTCAAATAAAAAATAACCGTTAGTTTAAAATTTTAATAATCTGTAGCTAACTTCAAGGAATACAAAAACTTCAGATAAAATTGAATAAAAGCGCTTAAATGTCTTCATTTAAACATTTAAAAGCATTTTAAACACGCTTCTACCTCTCTGTTCATACATATGTACACATCCTCTGCCAGAATAAAGCAAACTTTTCGCTATCTCCTCTCAGATACCGATGTTACTTCCATATTCAGTATTTCCGATGTAAAAAAAGCATTGCTTAATGAAACACAAATGATGGCGTAAAATAAACTTTTTTTTTCACATTGTAATTAAAAGTCTTTTAAGGAAATTAAAATGCATATCGAGTTTATGTCTCCTTCTTCCACTTGTTCTGTACATTTTTATTATTATTATTGGAAGGAAGATGTCGGAGACAAATCTGCATTCATGCTCACCGAATTGTAAAAGGATAACTTCTTCTCGGTATGTAAAATGTGCAGTACATACTTTATGTGGATAAAACAAAAACATGACATGGGAGGGATATGTATGTGCGAGGTTTACAAATATTACTCATGTGTGTATGCTATGCAAGCAAGACTAGAAGAAAAAAAAGGTTGTAAAGCATACAGAAATCAAATAACCATGATTTCTTCCATGTCCTCAACATAAATTCTTATTTTCTCATAAGAAAAACTTTTGTTTTTTTTTTGCCTAAGAAAGTTTTTAATCTGTTCTGAAATACTTTTTTTAATACTTTATGTTATTCTTGAGGATTTGGAGAAAGTACTTGCTTCGTCTTTTGTTATTAGTTCCATTCGTACTATTCACTTTACTTGTATGTTCATTTTGTTGTTTAACAAGAATAAAGAAAAGCTGTTTATTTTAGTGTAAAGGTTATTGTGTCTTGTTCAATTTTCAAGCGCATTTTTAGTGGATGTATTGTATATTTGCATGCAGTGAGGTAACAATAAGGCGTCGGATTTACTGTGATTATTGTAGAGCTTTTGGAAATTCAAAAAGCTTACGGTATGTAAATTGATTTCAGTTATTGGATTGGAACTTAGAAAGATATTAAATTTTTAGATTGGAGCTTTATACTTTGAATCTTAGCATGTGGATTTTGTTTAAGCTGATTGTATGTGTATGGTGATTAGCTGGAAATGGGGCAAGGACATAGTAATAAGTACTTATAGTAAGTATCTAGGTGAGTATTCAAAAATCTTCTCTTTAAGTCTCAGGTTTAAATCCTCGGTTAAAACTATTCAAAATGATCAGTTCCATACCCTTGAGGTCAAACCTTATTAAATTTTGATTTGTTTTACTCTTAAATAGGCATGTAACAGTTATGGTCATAGATCTGCAGTTGCTGCCTCAGATAATTAAAGAAAATGTAGATTATTAGGCATGTAAAGGCACTACTGTGTTCTGTAAAATTTTTAATAAAATACATGAAGTTATGGCACTAAAAATATGACTAAACAGAAGGTGTACGTGCAATATAACAACTACTTTTGAGTACATATATTATGTCAATGCAGCATATTAGAAGATATGATCTACGAAAAGGACAAAAGTTGAAAAATTGATGTCCCTCTATCCAATCAACCTTTCATCCCTCAAATGAGCTTCCAAATCTGAAATTATATCTACAAGTATCATCAACTACTAAACTGCGTACACTATCACATGCCCCAAGGACAAATTGACCACTCATGTCAACAGAAAAAGTCACAAACACGCTAACAAGTCAGATATGCACCACATACACGTAAATAGCATAAATAAACTTCCGAACGTGATGGTGTTGCTCTTGATTCTTACTCATTTGACTCCTATACATATATACAGGAAGAAAATACCTTTTTTAATTGCCGTTGCTAACATTAAATGATAATGGCTTCAACGTGATTCCAATTTACTTCTTCAATTCCTTTTTATTTCAAAAATATTCAACTTTTTTTTTTTTGTTTTAGCACTGGCACTGGACATAAAAAATATGCTAATATTGTATTAAAAATTATTTTTTGTTGTTTTGTTATCCTCGAGTTCATTGAGGGAAATTTTATCTTCACGTTGTTGTACTGTGCATCAGTATGTTATGATTTTACTTTTGCAACGTTAATGACGTTTTAATGGATATCTCTTTTTATTCTTTTAGAATTAAATTTTTTTTGGTAATGCTGCTATTCTCTTCTTTTTTTGTATGTGATGTGCATTAGGGAAAATTTGTTGTTTTTTGTGCTGTTGTGAAGTTTATTAGAGTTTCATTTGATGAATAAAAAATGTTCATTATCGTTGTAATTAGCTTGAATGTAGGACAATAGACTAATTTGTGAACTTTGGTGGATGTTATGGGATGTTGGGGGTAGGAGGATTTGCTGTATGTGGTATTGGTTAGTATTTTGGTTTTATAATGAATGTTTATTAGTTAAAGGAGTTTTTAGGAACAATTTAAAGAATAATGTTGCAAAATTATATGTGATAAGAGGTTAATCGTGGCTTATGTTCATACACCTGTCCAATTTGATCAAGGATTTAAGTTGGCAAATTGGCCATGAACTCATTATAAAAATTTTAGCATAATAGCTAAAAGTTAAGATTTCTATGTAACAAATGGGTTCAAATCCCAAAAATTCAAAGCAAAAAATATACAAAATTTTCATCGGTGTCAAATTTTTTGAGCCACGGCACACTTTGACTCAAAAATTGTTTTCGAAAAATCACATGAAAAAAATGAAAATTTCGAAAAACATTCTATTTTCGAGATTTTCAAATTTTTTCCACGGCACCCTTCTACGGCACACTAGTGTGCCATGGCACACAGTTTGAACAACACTGAATTAAATCATTACGTTTTATTCTTTTTTTGTTAAAAAATACTAAAAACAACAAAACATATTTTTTTGTAACGATCCCTGACATCGCTCAATATTATCATGTGACTAAATTCAAGGGCATTTCCTTCACCTAAAAATAAAAATCTGTGCAGGTGCGAAACGAACAAAAATTCGAAAACACCGAACAGCTGAGAATTTTGCTATATTTTCACACAACTTTGATGTCAAAAGAATGCTGTATTGACACATAGTTTTCATTAAAAGGACAAGTAACCATAAAAACCTTCAAATTCCATCTCCTCATTAAAATACGTAAATTATTATGTTTGATGAACATTATAGTCTATTTTAATAAAATTTCCAAGAACAAAAAAAATCATCCCAACAAGGATATTTATATCCAGCAGCAAATATTAATCAATTTTAAATTTTTATGCTCAACAATAAAATTGTCCCATAAAAATTAAATTTATTTTGCTTAAAAATTTCAACTCGTAAATGACTTCATAAAATGAAATTTAATATACGGTACAGAGAACAAAACAAAAAAATTACCCTCAATTGTCATTAACATAGTTTGTAGCTCCTCTCTATAAATATGTTAGGCAACCAGCTAATCATTTCCATTTAGGCACTGAGAATAGGAAAAAAAATAATTTTTTAATTGTGAAAATGAATCACATAAAAAAATAGATGAAAAAGTTTATATTCAATTATAAAACATCAACAACAGATGGCGATTGCGTGTAGTTGAGCAACGCATACACGCATATTTACTCTCAATTCTCTCATTCTCTCTTATGCTCGGTCGATTCCCATAAACACAATAATAACAACAAGAAATCCTTTCATCCCCCTTTATGGGTTTTGAAGGGAAAGAAAGCAAGCAGCAAGAGCGTGTTTTGGTATCAAACTATATATGCAACAAATCATGATAATGAAAACTGTTCAGGCTATATTTAGAAATATGAGAATTATTTTGATGTATTATGTAATGGATATTTGCAGGAGGGAAGAAAGTGGCTCAACACTTTAGCTCATTTATAGGATATGTGCGAGGTATTTAGGGATTTAGGGCAGTCTCTCCTGTGGTGATAAGTTGAAACTAAACAATAGTTACTGAGCAGCTGATTTAGGAAGCTATACCCATTTATATAATTATAGAGAGACATAGTCTTTTAAATATTGGTTCCTGTTGGTTTTTACTTACATATGTGCTGTGTAGAATTTGAATGGTGTGAGTTTTAAAATTATGGAAAATTTTTTATGAAATGTTTAAAGCCGTTTTTATATATCATAAAAGCGGTTCCACAAACGTAAAACAGACTACTTTGATAGGCTTTGATACTTTCAAATCTTAAGTCAAAAAAAAATTTATTTCCCCCCCCCCCCCTGCGTAACGTTTTTAACAAAATAATCAGCTCTGAGAAGAGAGGGAGTAATAGATGGTTTAATCGTTTTGAAATTTTTGGTACAATTTTTGAAATTTTTTAAATTAAGCCGTCTTTAATGAAATCCAACATCACCACTTATCTTTCAAAATCTACTAATACAATTTTGGAAAGTTCCAATTTTTCGACCTTCAACCCCAAAGTCCCTTCTGTAACGTCATTGATGAATGGATCCTCATTCAAAAGTTCATTGAAGACAATTTGACCCCGACTACCGTCACTTCAGTTCGAAGTTTTTCGAAATTGATTTCGAAAACTTCGAAATTAAATGTAAACAAAAAATTTTGTAAACAAACAAAAATTTTTAAAATCAAAATATTTTTGCATTTTTTCATTCTGGATCTTGATTAATAGAATGAATTGCATTCTTTAGTGAATTTTCTATCATTTAATTAATAAATTGTATATTAACAAGCTTTAATCGATAAATTATCTTGAAAATAAAAATTGGTGAAAAAATTTACCAACACATTTACAATTTTTATTTTCAAATTTTTAATTGTATTTAACTGACAAATTTCGAACTGTCGGTAGTCGGATTTGACCCACAACACACCATTTGACTGTGATCTGTAGCTAAATACATACTTCCCCATAGTAATTTTTCAAGTCACAATCACCAAAACAGTTCCACGTCATCATAGCTTGAAATCTATTAAACAATATCAACACCCATCCCAGCTGTTAAATTCAGGATTGAATTCAATAATAAAAAAAATTTCAATCTAAATTTTAAGCATAAAACTCTTCAGGATTCATTGAATATCTATGCATATATATAGGGGTGCTTATAAGTGGCTAGATTATAATAAATTTTTGATTCTATGTAACCCTACCCAATGACTCGAAGAAAATATGCGCAATTACCAAAACTCATTGGAACTAAAAACTCATTCATTCCTTAAAGTGACTTCACTTCCTGAAAAAAGAATGTCATTGTGAGGAAATGAGAATTTTTCGATGTTTGAGAAAATTGAGAATATGAGGGAATTAATTGACTGTCAAAATGTTTATCACAGCCAACCATCAAGTAACCTTTGATTCCGACACGAAAAAAAATACAGAAGTATTTTTCGATCATTTCCTTTAAATCATCCAAAAATCAATAGAGTCTTCCTCCTTAAAAAAATCCTCTCATGCCTTCCCATCCATAGTGCGTAGTTGCGTAAAGCAGAAAAAAAAGTAATAAAAAATGCGCTCAAATCATCAATTTTACAGAGAATCCCGAAGCATTTCTTCCCCATTCCGTATTTTATTTTCTCTCTCATCTATTACTGTGTTGTTTTTTTCATCATCATGTGTCACGTGAAAATTTCTCATGCCACACAACATAAACACAGAGAGAGAAAAAAGAACCGATTGAGCAACGAGTGAACACTACAAATGTCCAAAAAGACCGGAGTTGCGCAAATACAATCACATGTTGCTCACCGAGAGGAAAAAAAAAATATTCATTCCGCTCTTCTGTTGACTCACATACAATTCGCGATTCGATTTTTTTCTGTTCCTTTACTTTTGCTGTGTTTAAAACAACGTCAGTTGAATTTCAGTTTTCTATTCGATAGACACGGCTAAAAATTTCTGTTCGTAGAGAAATAATATAAAAAGTAATAAATTTACTTAGTGGAATCAGCAACTAGCTCAGCCATTAAGCTAATAAGCCATTATCGCATTATATCAATAAAAATAAATTTTTTTAAATAATAACAAAAATAAAAAATAAATAAAATTTTTCAAAACAAAAACAAAAAAAAAAAAGATAAATTTTTTGGTCCCATCGAAAAATTAAAAATAAATTTTTTTTGTTATTTCTTCTCATTAAGTGCTTCAAAAAAATAAATTTAAAAAAATAAAATAAATTTAAGTTTCAAATTATTTTTTATTGTAAAAAGAAATTAAAGTCGAGTGATATTTGTAATATTGTATATCCTGCAAAAAATAAAAAAAAATTCATTATATAAAAGTAAATAACAAATTTTTGCCAAGAAGTGAAAATACATAAGCAGTAGCAGCAGAGCATCTTAAAAAATATAAATAGAAAAAAAATTATTTGTGTGTAAATAAATAAAAAAAAATAATAAAAATAAAAATCAAAAGAAGCAAATTTAATAAAATATCTGTGTAAAAATGAGTATTGCACTTCTCATCGATGCGGCGGAATTTCTGGAAAGACGTGAGCGAGGTAAATACTCATTTTATATGCCCTCAAAAAAATGCCTGGAAAATGTCGCTAAAGTGAAGAAAAAATTGAAAATTTTTTGTGTGTCCTTCGAACGGGAAAAATTGCAAAAAAAAATAACAAATGAAAAACAAATATGGCGCTGGCTTAATATTTATACACAAATACTCTTTATCAGCTGTTTTGCAAAAGTGTTTGAATATTGTGAATATAAGATTTTTTTTATTGTGTCTTGTTGTAAAGCTGTAGATGCATTAGTAGAGTACAATTAATACGCCATACATCCTGGGAGTATAAAAATGAAATTTATGACTTTATACATCCTGTAGGGTCAACTATGCTGGATAGAAGAGACAATTTTTAATGAAAATTTTTTGATATTCTAAAAGAATCTATCGAGAGAGAGAAAAAAATTGGAAATAATTGGTGCCGAGCCCAAAAAAAGCCACTTAATATTTCTCCTCTGTGCTCACGACCGTAAGACTTTAATATTTTTATTTTGTTCACATGCTACAGCTGTGTGAGTTAGGCCGAGTATTCCATATGATTAAATTAACGTGTGGTTGAGTAATGCCCGCGTCATTTATTGTTTACGTTTGAGTTTTCTTCTTTCTCTTTTGCCTGACTGCCTGCCTTTTTTTTCTTTCTCCATACACATTTACAACTTTTTTTTTGTATTTTTCATCTTCATCCACAATTCACGAGAAAACAGAATTTACTTATTGGACAAAAAGTCATCTGATGTAAGATCATCAGCAGCGCATTTATATCTTATTATCCAATGCAAAATGCTATTAATTGAATTTTCAATTAAAGAGTATTTAGCTGGTGAAAAAAAGTCACGTACGCAAATTACTTTGAGTGCTGCTTCATATTCTGAGTGGTGTGCGAGGTGCAAAAATGTTTTCAAGTGTCGTAATGAGTCAGAAAAATGTCAACGATTTATTTTTTTACAATTTTTATGACTTTTAATTCTATGTCAATCGTGTCATTTGAATTTATGGATTTTTTTTTTTGCACTTAATTGCAAGTCTGAATTGTTATTTCATGAACTTTCGTAATGATAACTAAGTTATAACTTGATATCGATGAGTTGGAAGACGTTTTGGTGACGAATTTTCTATTTTAAAAAAAGTTTTTTTTTTCTTGGAAATTTTCTTAAAAATAAATTCAAATCTCAAAAGTTCGTTGAAATTTTTGAAATTTTTAAAAAACTTTAAAAAATAAAAATAAAGAAAAGAACGAAAATCTTGATAACGTCTTGGAAAATTTCCAACTCATGCACATGACCAGCATGCATGAAAAGCCGGTCGGAAAACTTTACCGTTACAAATGAAAATGTACATGAACATCTCTATTGATATCGCATAAAAAGAATGCTTAGGTAAATGATAAAAACAAAAACAAAAAGTTTTTGGACATAATGTGCCGTCTCTGAACTTTCCTCGCAGTACAAAGTATGCTAAAGAGCTAAAAGAAATACAAAATAACATTTTACAGTCATTTGTGAACGACTCAAAAATAGACGGGCAAAATATTATTAATAAAAAGTTCATATATATTCCTTTTCAACACCGGGTATGATGATCACGATTTTTTGTTGTACATTTCGTATCAGAGAACATTTTCCACGTCAAATATTTATGATTGCCCTACTGAAAACGGCTGCCTTTTTATTCATTCTCTTCCACTCGATTCTTTGAAAGGTATTCATTAAAATGTCGATATATTCAATAAATTTTTTTCCATTCCTACATTTTCATATTTTTGTGTATACAGAGTAACTGAATGAGTAAAGCGAGTCTGTAAAATTGAGAAAAAATTTGTTTTATTGATGAAAAGCATTACATTAAAAAATCTAATTTAAATTTTTTGTTGTTGTTGTAATCTCGAAGGGAATGAACGAGGAATGATGGAAGGAGAAAAAAATTTGCAAACCATAAAAGACAGAGCAGCAGAGATGAAAATTATGTAAATGGGATGAGCGATATAACATATCTATCGTATACATACGAAATTTTTTTTTTGTGTATTCTGAGAAAAACTTCCTTTTTACGCACATATGACAGGATGTGGAAGAGAAATTGCTTTTTCTTCCTCTTGCTTTCTCCATTGATTATATAATTTTTTGCGGGATTAGGGATTTATGTCAGTTTTTATGGAATTTCGCTTCGATATTGAGATTTTTTGAATTTTTCTTGTTTACATTTTGAGTTTTACTTAAGTTCGTCATTATTTGATTTTTATTAGCTAAAGAAATGATTTAAAATAGAAAGTATAAGAATTATAAAGTTATAAACATTAAAACTTGCCCACAATTTGCTTGAAATAGTCGAAAAACTAATGAATATAAAAGTTGATAAAAATGTAAACAAACCAAAATAAAAAGTGCGCGAAAATTCAAAATTTTCTAAAATTAACGACAAATTTCCAAAAAGTCACCTTCTACGTCTATTTGCGCAGCAAACTTTCATCTAATCATGTCATTTAATGATATTTTTGACATTTCTTGTACAACAGATAACACTTTTGAGCTTCATGAGAATCACACAAAAAAAAGTTGTCACTCATTCCTCCTCTCATGTACATAGCGTAACACATCTCTAGTTTGAATAAATTTTCGCATCGATTTAAATATTTCACTCGATACATGCCTTTTTGACATGGGAAATGTTTATAATTCTAAATTCTTTATTGAGATGATCCAACGAGAGAGATGATGATGATAATGATTATATTATAATATTGTATACGGAAATAGATACACACAAATTTTGTTTTATTGCGCTTACAAGTAAAAACAACAACAACAACATCTTTATAATGAAAAAAAAATCCAGAGCCATTGCCGTTATAAGCATAAACAAGAGCCCATCATACTGAAAAATATAATAAAAAATTTTTTTTTATGTAAACAACCAAATCGAATGCAATAGAAGTAAGAATAAGAAGAAAGAGGAGATGAGAGGAGAGAGACCGTATGTACGATGGTGTATGTGATTTCATATCTTTTTTTTTATTTTATATATTTTATTCAATTCAATTCTGTTTCCCCCTCGCTCTTTGTATTCCTGGGTCTGCTTTTCGTTTGATCACAATCCATTTGATATTTATAATAGACAAACAACAGTAACAGCAGCAGCAACAGCATTTACAATGTGACCTTTACAGAATTATATTATTATTATATCCATCCATGATGCGTGTGTGTGTGTGTGTATGCGTCTAAATGTGCACACAGAATTTTTTTTGTTGTTTCTATTGAGTACATGGTGCGAAGCGTATAGCGGTGAAAAGCGGTTACAATATAACGAAGGATTTCGCGCGCGCGAACACATCTGTCATGTTATTTTCATGTGAGAGAAAGAGTCCCATTGCTGCTGTTTCTGTTTCTGTTGCTTTCAAAATTTGGTTAATCGATTAGAGACGATAGGCGTATGGGTTTTTTGGTGAAATGTCGGTATCCACATTAAATATTTGTTAAGCCGGTGGTAGTCTCATGTGCTGTGCTATTTACATCATTTCTCATCGCTTAAGTTAAACAATTACTGGCAATTACTATAGGCAATCAAAAAAAAAGTAGTTGTAGAATGTTTTTGGAATAGGGAAGCGACTAAACAAAAGGCAGACATAAAATTTCTCATTTGAATATTTTTCAAATTAAAATCCACTAATTTCCTCCCAAAAAAATATATAACTTTGAAATTTCACTCGAGCTGAACTCCACGCTGTATTTTTCTGTGTTTTATTCTTATGTGAAGAGAAATAAACAATTTTACGATTGTTGGACTCGAAAAGCTAGCAAAACCTCGCAAACACACAGTGAAAGAAAATTTGTACAGTTAATTTTACATAAATTAATTAAACAAAACAGGGAATGAAGCACAGCAGAGTGAGAATGGATGAATAAAAAAAAATTTTTTTGCTTGCGTAAAAGTTTACACAATGGTAGAAATAAGCAAATATTCGGTGCGTTTCATCTGCTTTCGCGCCCAATTCAGTAATGTGTCGTCTCTTTTACATTTAAGAGCTTTAGACCAAAAGAAGAAACGAAAACTGAAAGAAAAATTATTGAAATGAGAAACATTTAGCAGTGCCATGTAGGTGTTATTTACTTTGAAGAAAGAAACTATAAAAACACAATAAGAATAAGAAGGAAGTAGTTTTACGAAGATTTTTGACAACGCATTTGTGAAATAACGGGAAATTTTTTATTTGAATTTTTCTGCATCACTTCAAATTTACTGCATCTTCTTTTGCGTCTCCTTTTAATAAAAATGCAATAAATCTTAACAAATCACAAAAGTCTTAGCAAATCAGCTATGATAACCTTCTAGCAGTAACCTCTGATTATTACTAAAAGCAATCTGTACTGAACCTCAATTCTACAACTCAATTTTGCATCTTCAGATTATAAATTCTTCACAAACAAATCCTCTTACTACCCATAAATCGGTATGTCATTAAATCTCCCTGTCTTTTCTGCATATTTAAACATTTACAAATTACTCGACTGTACCGAAATCTACCCCAGTAAATCAACTTCAAAATAAGCTGTCAAAATGAGTCAAACATCGCATTCTTCTGTGCCAAAAAAGTGCTAAGAACAGCTAAATAAGTACAATAATTCATTACATATGCGTTTAAATGACTTATTGTGAAAGACTTGATTTTCAATTAGTCAGTCTGTCGAGGTATGATAAGTAAATAACAAGCAACAATGTGAAGAATAGGCTGTATGAAATTATTCATTCGACTTACTTAGGTTGAAATTTATTTTTACTTTTTTTATTACTTTTATTTTCTTGTCCGATGTCCGCTTGTAATATTTATTGGAATAATCATGATCATCGTGAGGAATAATGTAAAGTAAAAAAAAACTTTATTCTATTTGAAAAATGACTTCCTTTATGAATTGAATTGTTTACTTCTTGTTTATGTTCCTCATCACTGAATGAGTGACTGACTTAAAATGTCTTTAAATGATTGACGAAGTGCCTTTTTTTCGGACCCCAATAATTTTTCATCCATTCATTTACTTATGGTATCGTATATTTAATGCTTTTTTGCTATTTACATGCACACAAAAAGGACTGCATTTAAGGCTATTAACGATTATTTGTCTCGTCCATAAAGTGATTGATACTTTTCTTCTTTTGCTGACGTGAGCCCTTATTCATGAAAATTAAAATAAATTATCCAAATAAATGGAGATGCAGCGAAGCATCAAGCAGTCACGGAGTAGACGAGGGCCTCATATCCGGACCTTTCATTTATTGTGTACATGTCGTATAATATATAGCCACTATATTACCTTCATTACTTATTCCTTCGTCTTTGAATGATTCTCTTTGCTTTTTCATCTTCTTCTTTTTCTTCTTGTTCTCTATTTTCCATATTACATTACTTTATTTTATACTTTATGTATTCACTAAAAATCTGACTAAATTTACTTCCTATGATAATAATAATGATGATGGTTTATGGTATACATTTTGTAAGCATCATCATCATTATCATCATTTGATGCAGTAAAACTAAATCGATGAAGCATTCCATGTGTTGTTTTTGTTTCGGTAAATTTCTTATCATTTTTCATCGCACATGAAAAAGTTTTAATGCAAATTTATACGAGCTGAGTGCTCTTTTTTGTCATCATTTTGACTGATTTACTGGATGGTAAGAAAATATGTTGATTAAGACATTAGGGATGAAAAATGTGTGTACCTTCTTATAAAACTTGATTTTGATGGATTTGTTCACAACTTTTGATAATCTGGATGATAAATTTGCCTTGGTCTGGTTGTTAGTACTATTATGTAATGATATTTAGTTGTTCTGAAGCTGCAGATCTTTTAGTTTCCTCAAAATAGACGAAAATATTAAAAATGAATATTTCACAATGGTCCGAAATCGAAAAAAATGTTCAAAAATTATATTTTGGTGGAAACTTTAGAGGTCCCAAAGTTTTAGTTGATTTTCCTTATTTTGAAAAAGTCAATAGCTTTGTCATATCTCAATCATACATCACTGAAAATATGAGCTTATAATATTAAGGATAAAGATGATTTTTCATCAAAAATTTAAAATTGTTTCTCAAAAAATTTTATGCACGGACGAATTTGTATGGAAAAATTTTGGAAAAACAAGTGAAATTAAAATGCAAATTTCTGGAAAAGGAGGTAAAAGGAGGCTACAAGAGCATGATTAGAAGGTAAATAAAGACTCAATCTTTGGATTCTGATAGGTTTCAGAGACCCCCGGAAACCCCTTTTTAACTTATGAGCATTTAAAGTTTTGGAAATTTTCAAAAATTCAAATGCATTTTCCCTAATGATTAAGCATTTAGCTAATGTTTTATAAGTTTTAACATAAAATTTGAGCGTTAATTAAGCTATTGACAGTAATTAGAACATAGAACAAACAACAGAAAATAGGAAAATTTATGAAAACTTTTTTAAGGTCTTTTTGTAAACAAATTTTTGGTGACTTTGTATAATGATTGACAGAGTTAGACAACGATTAGAAGCTTGATATTTTCACAGAAGGTGCATCATTTTATGATTTACAATCTTGCATTCAAAAGTTCAGGTTTAAAAGACATGATTTTTTTGTATTTTTGAACATTTTTTTCGATTTCGGACCATTGTGTATTTTAAAATTTTTTCAAAGGGGAAAAACTAATATGGTGTTGTAGGGCCTTCACTTTTTAAAATTCAAAAATCCGTTAACGTTTTATTGAAAATTTTTTTTTTAAAGTTGCTAAAATTTGAAAAAACTTTTCATTAGTTTTAAGTTTAAAAGACTTTTCAATAATTCTCATAAGAATCATCAAAATTCACCTGATCTATCTTGTACCAGAAATCCAATACTCAAACGTCTTATCCAAAAAAGTTTTCCTCATAGCACATACGAACATTTGCATCGTTCTGCACAGGGAACGAAAACTCTTCCAAATAAAAATATATGAGATAGCAAAAGAAGGAAAATACTTGATTACGTAGATGGGGATATATAATGTATAAAGAAAAATTTAAAGAGTAATGCAAGAAAAGAAGAACATGTTTATATACTCATGATATTTCAATGACAAGAAAATGTCACACATGTAACAAATAGAATGTATACATTCACAGATAGATATAATTTGTCTACACATTATACAGATTATGTGGTAAAAGCCTGCAAAAAAACAACAACAGTAGTAATGAAAAAAAAAGAATAATAAAAAAATATAATACTTATCATTACATTACTGTGCGTTCATATGTGTTCAAATCTACACCGCAACACAATATGTATCAGATGGGATTTCATTATAATTTTTTTTCTCTCATTCTCTTATTCGCTTGTATGCAGAACAGTAATTTGCATTTAATTATAATTTAACAAGAGAAAAAAAACAGGCAGGCGAGAGTCGGAGAGAAATGAGAATATCTGAATGTATAAAAATATAATTTCATGCATTTCTTCACATGACGATCATATGACTATTACATTATACACATCTTTATATACGTATGTAATTCTATGCCATTGCCTGAAAAATGCTCATTTCTATATATGATACATATTAAATGAACATGTGTATACCATGTCAATGCTTCAATGATGAGAAACAGTGGAAGCGAAGAATATGAAGTGAAGAAGTCATGAATAATTAGAAAATAATTGTTGTCATTTACAAAGAATAGAGTGATATGTACATAACGATGTATAATTAATAGAATGGTAGTTTATAACTGTGTGGACATCAAGTTTCAATTTCGAATGGATGGTTTTGTTCAATTGGAAGTAAAATCATGTTCATAGTTTTTCTCTAATTTAGAACTAGTCAGTAAATCATTTTAATTGCTTTGGGCTGAGTTGTTATGGCGCATTTTTAGACGAAAATGAGTTTTTTCAGTTTTCATAATTTTAGACCCTTTAAATTTCTTATTTTACAGCCCCTGATTTATTTATTTTCATAGTTTTGAACCCTTTAAATTTAATTTTTAATTTCTGATTTTTCTAATTTGCTAATTCTTGCTTTATCAACAATTACCAAAACTTTAAACAGTTCAAAACTGAAAGACAGCCATCCAAAGTGAATAAAAACACGAATACATTCTAGAATCGCGTCAACACTAGAAATTCTTTAATTAATAACAAGTGTCGGTTCGTCAATTCAACAAATAGATATCGATGTTATAACTCGATGTAGTTTTTAACTAAATCAATACCAACTGACGGGTTCTTTTTTCCCTCAATTAATAATGAGTTATTCATTAATTCACAAATGGAAGATAGTTTAACCAAAGACGGCTTCTTCCTAATTGAAAATGAATTTTATTTAAGGGACTATTGAGTTATTTCATTTTTCACTCAGAAATTTTGATTAAGCTATCTATTTTAAAAATGGAGAAGAAGAAGACCCTTAAATGAATACAGCGAGAGCGTCAGAAAGTCCAATGGAATTAAAATTCCAGATACACACAAAAAAAACTATTTATACCATATAAGTTCACAAATTTGTTATTGTGAAGCTTCAAATACAGAAGTTGGAATAAATTAATAAATTTAGATAATCATAGTACGAGAATGTTTAAATTTTTCATTCTACATCTAAAGTAGGTGAGATAGTAATTCATGATGTTGGTGGAATAAATCTAGCTACTTAAATATGAATTTTGTTAGAATTTAAAATTTTTCGAGCCATTATTTATTCTTCAATGAAGTCGTGAATTAGCTAAGCTATAGAAAACAATCCACATGACCACTTCCATGAGGACATACATAATTGCAGTAACTTAGAAGGAAGAACTGACCGTTATAAAAATCATTGGTAAAAGTGTCAGACATATGGGCTACTGACCGGAACCATAAATTCTATTCTACGAGACACACAGCGATAACGAACAGACGTTCATTTAAACCATTGGATAGTGATATTTTCTTCTGGATAGCATCGAACAAGTTGCTTGAAATAATTGAACACATAAATTTCCAGCAAGTAGTTTTTACCAGATTGTACAATCGATAGATGAAATTGATAAGCGCAGCCGATGGTTGAGACACTTAAAGTTTTCTGTGACTGTTTGAGGTTAATGGACTTTTTTGTGACAATATTTGCATAGATATTGACCGTAACTTAGAAAAGTTGAAGAGGAAATGTTCAATATTGAGCAAGAAAGTCATATTGCTACATCATGACTTGAGACACTTAAAAAATATTGAAATAAAACATTGCTCTACTAATAGCATACTTAGCAATTACCAAATCTCAAAAAATATTTAAATAGCATCAAAAATCATCGTTCTATAAAAAAAATTGTAGATAATTAAATTTTTCTATAAAGTCATTGTTTGAACATGCATATGCGTACAACGATAGCTTCACACATGAGTGAGAACGAGACGGAGCTAGCTTAACGCTAGATATAGACAAAATATCCAATTATTTGTTAATTAGAATAATATTTTATTATGCATAACAAACATTTCTATTTTTTCACGACTACAATCATTTCATAAGAATTAGAAGCAACTTTACAGGAGTGATAGGAAAGAAAATGGAATTAGAATAAACAATTTCTTGTTCCTTATACCATGTATCACGTTTAGCATGTCGTGTTTAAAAATGAAGGACTTTATGTGTGCTTATTGACTGACCGAGAGTTCATTTTCCATACTAGAGAGTAGGAAAGTCGTGAATTTTTTATAACATGTTGGATTTTGAACTTCAGTAATAATCCATTTAAAGTGGAAATGAGAATTATTTATCGTTTATTGGATTTTTATTTAATATGTTCGAACTTTTATTCAGTTTTATTGACTTTTCGCATTATTTTTTTAATTTGATGCAGATGTTTTTGCATCTTTTTGCTCTTTTGCATCTTTTAATGTGTTTTCTCAATTTTTTGCATCATTTGAAAAATAAGATGCAAAAATCATTTTTGCGTCATTTAAAATAGATGCAAAAAAACAATTTTGCGACATTTTTGCGTTTTTAAATTGTTAAAAAATTAAATTTGTATAGCAAATTTTATAGCAAATACTCAACCAAATGTTTTTGCATCAATTTTATACAAAAATTCAAATTTTGCATCACTTTTAGTTGCAATATATATTTAAAATAATTATTTGCATCTTTCTGAACCTACTAATTCAAAACGTATGCATCTGTTCTAACTACCACGCATCTTTGGCAAACATCTGATAAAACAGAAACAAATTATAAACATTAAGTAACACTTAAAGTCATAAAATGCGCCAACATCAAAAAAATTTTCGACAATTTTCCACTCGTTAAGAATATTTATATTGTTTTACTTTATTTATTCTTTATATAAATATTTTCGGGGGTTCTACTTTGAATTATGTAAGTTAGTTAGTTATGTGTATATTGTACATTAAAGTCAGAATATTTCTTTCTTATCGCAAAAGATATG
This sequence comes from Chironomus striatipennis, assembly GCA_026123125.1. NCBI lineage: Eukaryota > Metazoa > Arthropoda > Insecta > Diptera > Chironomidae > Chironomus > Chironomus striatipennis. Next base: position 32,963,596 of record CM047394.1, read on the forward strand.
TTATAAAATTTATTTTAATGGCTTTTTCCATTTGCCTCGTTTACATTATAATCTCTCTCTTTTTCCCTATAATGTAGCATTATTATACACAAAACTATTTCTCATGTTATAATATTCAACATTTTTAGCGCATTTTTGCAAAAAATGACGCTTATAGTTTCACTTTGTTCGGCTGGCTGGCTGGCTGGCTGGCTGGCTGGATGAGCTCTGAGATCTCAGAAACCAGACATAGTTAAGAGTTCTGTTATGATGAATTATCTTTCTACTATCGAGTTATTCCGGCCTCGCTTATTAAAAAATCGTTAAATGATCTACAATTCCTGTAATCAACGATTTAACATTAAATAAGGAAAAAAATTGTTGAAAACCCCTCGATAAAAATTTGAATTTTTTTTGACCGTTGGAATTTAAAATTTTTTTGACCGTTATTTTTGGTCAAAATTTTTTTCTTTCTTTTTGTAAGGTTTTGTATTTATTATTGTGAGAACAGACTTTTCATGCATAGTGCATGCTAGAAAGACGGAATTTAATGTATTCTGTTATTATTATATAGTTTTTTTTTTATAAAAATTGTATTTTCTTGCAGGGTTTTTTGATGATAAAAGAAGAATTAAGGGATTTTGTAATTAAAAGCAGTTTCTATTTAATCGATTACTGATCGCTGCGACAAAAATGCGCTTAAGTCCCTCGATTAACAACACGAGGACTTTGAACATTTTTTTTTTTTTAATTCATTATTAAAAGTCGACCATCACATAAATTTTTTGATTTTCGTGATTAAAATAAAACTTTTTTTTTCTATTAATTCCCATTACAGAACAAGAGCATGGATATGCAACTAGTTTACCCGTTCCGCTTGAAACGTCGAAACTTAGAACGACATCGGTGACGAGTAGGAAATTTTCAAGGGGTGGTAATAGTAGGAAAACACAAGGGAATAGGTGAGTTAATTCAAAATAGCTGTCAATTCTAAGCCTTTCCACTAAATTTCATTTCATTTTCATTATTTTACCTTCGTATGTACATGACTATGTGTAATGGGCTTCTATTCAGCTTGGGGTGAGAATTTCAGTTTTTTTTTCTGTCTTGTTGTAATAAATTTACTTTTTTTCGGCATATATAAAAATATAGCAAAAGAAAGAGATAATTTATGCAGGGAAAATAGGCACATTGTTGACATTGTCCTATACTTTATATGTGTGTACGAATACATACAATTTTTTTCTGTTGATTCATTAAAAGAAATTGACATGGCAAATTGCTGTAAATGTGGACGAAGACAATGACTTAGGATTATTACTAATTCCATTCAATTTAACGTTTATTTTTTTGTTCTGTGTGTAAAAAGCAGTAAAAAGCTTTCAACGTAATTAAAAATTTATTGATTTGTCATTAAATGTAAGCTTTGAATTTTCATTTATTTTTTTTTTTTTCCTGTAAGAATCACTTTCCATTCTACTTCAATTATAAAGTTTGGTGCTATTATACTGTATGGTACCTTGCTATAAAATGCCATTAACTATATTTTGGTCATAAAAAGCAATACATTGTATGAGTATTCATAAATATTATTGTAAAATGTACAATCAAAGTATCATAAAACAGTTGGTGGTGTTATCAAAGCTAAGGCTCACACCCTCAGAGCGTATCTATGCCGCTTTTTATGGGAATAATTTGAGCTATATTTTTATGACTTACATTAAAGTTGTCCTGAAAAAATCATCTAGCCTGGAATTGGAATTTAAAATGGAATTGTAATTTATTGACAGTAAAAATTCTGCTGGATCATAAAATCTTCATGATTTCATCTGTTTTATGCTTTATTGAGTCCTTGAACTGGAGTCATATGTTAAAATTTAAGATTCTTTCAGATTTTTAGTTTGAAATGTAGTTTCCATATTGGATCTTGTAAAATGTCAAAAATTGAACTGAAAAACAAATAATTTGAAGATCCAGCAAAAAACGTTGACGAATTCTTTATTTTTCTAATTTTAAAGCACAAATTTAACTAATATTCACCCCAAAAAAACAAGATCCAGCAGAAAAACTCAAATAAATCAAACTCCAGCTCATCCTCAACTTTTCACAACAAAATCATAAAGATTAAATCACATTGAGCACAACAACATGAAATATTACGATAGAAGAATTTCCAAGTTCATTAAAACAGGAATTTCAAGAATCATTAGCTACTAGATAGGTCGTAACAAATAGTAATATGTCATTTAATATCTCCTCGATTTTAATTCCATCCAATAAAATAAAATGAAATGATCATCTTCAACGGGCATGAATTGTTGTCTTGTCCAGACATTTCTTCAAGTTATTTACTCTATAGCTCGCTCCTAAACAAGTACAATGAATATTCGACTGCCTTCTTCTTTTTCTTCTTTGTAGACATTCGGTACACAAAGTTTATTTACAAATGTTTCGTCCACTCGAGTAAAATTTTATTATCCCTTCCGACAATCAAACAATTCAGGCACAAATGTATTGACTTATTTTTTTGCAAAGAATGCCTTGGCAATAAAAAGTCATGCCATAAAATCTTCAAATTGTCAATAATTTTTTGTATGTAGCAGATACGAAAAAAATAGTCACAAAATTAAGAGGGTTTAAACGATTATCAATCATTCATTCTACATTACATTCATTTTCTATGCCTTTATATTCCCCAATCTCATTAACAATTTTGTTGACGACGCTCAACTTATCATTCGATGTACAACTCTTAATGGACTTGTCTCGGTTTGCGATAAGATAATTGCATTTTCATACGATACACTAAAAAAGAAGTTATGAAGTTAAAATGCATTTTGATTGCTGATAAAATGGTTGGAAGGTATTGGATATAACAACTCGATAGCAAATACATACAAGAGCATTTTTTACGTCACGTGTAGTTGCAGTCACGTGGTCATCTTTTTAAATATTTTTTTAAACGATTTTTTCAAATTTAAATTTTTTGTTGTTAAAATTTAACATACATACATACATCGCTGGCTTTACAGATCAATTGTGATCCATAGCCTCCCTTAGTTGGCGTCTAAACGTGGCTCTGTCGCTGGCTACTCTCTGCCAATTTCCAATACCAAATGCAATGCTATCTCTATCAACAGCTTCCTTCCAGGAGTTCTTTGGCCGTCCGCGCAATCTCTTTCCATCTACAAAATGAGACTTAAAGACTTTATTAATTGGAGCTTCTTCAGGTCTCCTGATGACATGACCAGCCCACCGCAGTCTGTTGACCTTGATACGCTTCACGATATCAGCTTCCCTGAACAACTGATAGAGTTCCGCGTTGCTCCTGCTCTTAAAAAGTTCTCCTTCCTTCTTTGGTCCCAATATGGTTCTTAAGACCTTCCTCTCAAAGACGCCAATTGCACTCTCATCATTCACAGTCATGTTCCATGACTCAGAGCCATACATCACTACAGGTCTTATAATTTAACGGCTTTTCAAAATTCAAAATTTTAATGAACATAAAAATTTAAAATCTTAACGGATTTTAAGGTCAAAAATAAGCAAATTTTAATTGAAAGCATGTCAAACTGAAGATTCTTATCGCATTAGCTAATCCATAGTAGTGTAAAAAGTGGAATTGTTATAGGACGATAATCACAAATATTGATATCTTTTACTCATTTATTATTGATTGATTTTTTCACATAAAAATTCATTTAAGCTCTTCATGCTTATTCTCGCTTTCTTCAAAATAAAAATAAAAAAAAAAATAAAAATGTCTATTTTTAATGCACAGCATTTTCTGTGTATGAAAACAGTCTTTTGCGCCTCATTTTTTGACGTTTTATGTCGTCAGCAAAACATGAAAGCGGCCAATTTCCAATTTTTACATTTTTATCTATTTTCCTGTCGAGATATATTCAAATTGCTTTTCATTTCTTTTTCTAACATTATTTCATATTTTCATTATTTTTTTCTGCCTCTGGTTGCCTATTCTTTGCGACTAGAGTGCGAAAGGCGACAAAGAAGAAGAAGAAGAAAGTTTTGTCATTAGATTCTTTCTATGCCGCTCTTCCATTCAATTTCAATTAAAAGAAGTTAGTGAAAGATTTAGAGATAAAGATATAAACCGTTCTATCAGGTATAATTTTTATGAAGATATTGTTAAAGTTTTTTTTTCTTGACAATTTTTTAGCGCGTTTGCGCTAACGAACGTTGAAGAATGTCTCAAAGAAGATTTTGGATTAATGAAATTTCAAATAAATCTATCAATTTGTATTCATCTCTATAAATTCAATTTACCATAAAATGTTTTTTTTTCCTCTCATTTTTTTTTTCAATTCTATCTAAATGCCTATTCTCCATAAATTTATTTGAATATTTTGATTAAAATGAAAAGTTTTTCCATTCAATTGGAGGAGGAAAGACTGCGAGGAACACATTAGAGATAAATCCAGTGATGCTACGAAATGGAATTTCACAATTCATGATGAAAAAGATTTTTTTAAAATAAAAATTGCTCAATTGAGAAACAAAAATCTTGAAAAAATAACTTTTTGGCGCGAAAATATTTAAAAACAAATTAGTTTTGAGTGTGAGTTATTAAGTGCTTTGATATAGCTTGCTCTAAATTTGAAAATCAATAAATTTTATAAAATTAAGATTTATAACCTCAAAAGTTTAACAAAATTTTCAATTTTTTGAAATCTGATAAGTTTTTGAATTTATTAAAACCGTTAAATTCTTAAAAATTATTAAATTTTCAAACACAATAAACCCGTTAAATTTGCAAAATTCAAGAATCTATAAAATTTCAAAATTCACAAATTTTCAAGTAATTATCCTGACCTTGAACTCAGCCTTAACCTTGAAGTTCAGTAGAAAAAGAACCAGGAAATGCGTCTTAATTGCATGCTTAGCAGCTAGAAATAAATGTCTTCTTTTTCCTGTAGTTTTGTAAAAATTTTCATCTATGAAAAAAAGCTAAAAGAAAATTGAAAACCTGTGCACGAACACGTCGTCAGCCCAAACATAGCTATTGAGTGAAAGAAAGAAAAGAAAGAAAATATGAAAAAAATCGATAAGACATTTGCCAGAGTGTAAGCATTTGTCATCATCGCAAAAGGTGTTTACGTGATTGTGCATATTGTATCTATGCATATATATAGAAAACATTCAATTCGTTCACACATCCCTTTCTTAATATCTTATCGCAACTCTATCGCGTTTAACAAATAAATCATTACACAAACTAATTACGATATTTTTTTTTTTTTTTTTGTAATACGTGCTGTGATAAATTATGTATTATTCTATGTTTATTCTCATATAGAGAAATCTTATCGCTTACAATCTCAGTCATTTTTATTCTCTTTGTTCCTTTCTACCCCGACTAGATACAAAAAAAAGAAACAATATGAAATATTTACTTATTTTCTTCATTCTTTTTTTTCAAACTCCTTCCGCCTCGTGTGTACACAAAATTTGCTTACTCATAATATGAATGTTAAAGCACATACATACACGCACATTGTATCTGCTGAATGCTTTAATATAAATTTGTTATCACATACATTATCGACAGATTTGCGAGAGAGATGAATGAGAATCTCCCCATGAGAAATAAATGTCTTGAGGATTTAATTTTTCATTTGTTATTCTTTTCGATTCTCTTCTTTATTTCGGAAAAAAAAATAAATTTGCAAGCATGAGATATCATCACAGTATTAGTCTTCTCGATTTTGTATAATATGTATATATACGATACACATCATTTCTAGCACATTTCTCATTCTGGCAACGATGCAGTTTTGCAATCCACTTTGGCAATTGAATATTGGCTGTTAGTCTTTGTTCTCGACGACTCTAAATGCTTTTTAATTGAATTTTGGTTTGTTTATAAAATAACTTTGTCATAAAAAAGATGAATTTAGTAGACAAAACACAATTTAAGAGCTTATTGTATTAAATGTTTAATCTGTGCCACATTTTTACTTATTTTGAACTTATCAGCTGTCCTAAATTCAATATCTACAAGTTTTTATTCTAAATTGAAATTTCATAGCGAGAAAAGTTCGCCATTTTGTTTTTAAATATTCTAAAGTATTCAAAATTTTAAATTCCAAGAAGCCGTTACAAGATAATCGAATTACCAACGTGGATTCCCCGATCTAATCTCACATTCAATGTGTCAAAAAAATTTAAATTTCAATCATTCCAAAAATAAATAATACAATTTTGATTTGAAAAACTCACAAGAGAAATAATCTACCTATAAACAGAAATAGATTACGTGACTCGGGGAATTTTTATTAGATTTGCGATTCAATTTTTTAAGAGATAAGATTTGGAAATTTCGCTGTATCATGTATGCTTACAAAAATACATAAATTCGTAAAATCCCCCAGCCCTCTTCAAGAAAAATAAATTATGCGCCTTAGTCAGTCAACCGAATAATACAACAGAAAATTTATCCGACTAGTCTTGCAACAATTGCGAAAAGTCAAAAAGATAAAGACGAACGGAAAAAAGAAGAAAATTGACATAAAAAGTTCAGAAATGTCGCCTCCTAATTTTAATTTTTCAACAAGTTAGATGCTTTGATCAGCAAAAAAAATAGAACCAGCTAGCATAGTTTATGGAAACTGATCCAAATCTCAGTCTTGTATGCATAAATTCAAGATATACTGAGTAAATTGAGAGAGTAAAACAAGAAGAAAAATGAAAATATACGAATTGATTAAAAAAAAATTATTTTGATTCACATGAAGCGATCGTTGAACTTTTGTGTTGTTTTTTTGAGGAAAAAAATTTCATATTCTTTTCAGTAAATAACGAGAAAGAGAGGAAAAAAATAAATGTTTATACGCAGCACAAAAAGATGGAGAGAAATGAAATAGAGACAGAGTGGAGTTTGTAAAGTAAATGAAGAAGAAATGCGTATTGCATACATACAAGTATATTAATCGCACTAAATTGCCATTGAGATTTACGATGGTCGTTAGGAGAGAGTGAGTGGCTTAAGAAAATTTTTAATCCTCAGCTTTAGTCATTTAGGAACTTTTTTTCTTGTTTTCATGATTGAGGAGATTTCTTTGGGGAAATGGCAATTGACTTTTTGGAGTGTTTTTGTTTTGATCAATTTTTGATGAGGGAATAGAATAAGTAGTGCAAAATGCCATGGATATTTCCAGATATTTGAATAAACCAGTGGTGGTCAATCCATGTATCGTGGCACTTTAGTGTAGCATGAAGAATTTTGAGAAATCTCACCAACCGTACCATTTTAGTCATAGTTTACCTCCAAGGCATGCAGTGGCAAAAAGGTTAATAACCTCTAATTTAGAACTAGAAGTGTATTACTATCTAACATTGAGGTCATAATTTGAGTTACGGAGCCTTGCTTCAAAATATTTCCTAAAAACATCCCATCTAAATCTCAAAACTATCAACAAATTACAAAAAATAAATTCCGGCACGTGTATCTCATCCAAGCTTGACCAAATCATCAACACGAGTGGGATTCGAGAAATTTGCATTAAAAATTTTTAATCTTTCACAATTTCTCATCTTTCAAACAAAAATCATTCAGAAAAAATTAGCAAATAAGTTTCTCATATACACAAGATTATGACACAATGCCTTAAATGGCAGACTTTTTAAATCATGACTAATAATCATGACCATTCGACTCTTCTCGCTGTAAATTAAAATGGAAATGACACAGTAATACTTTTATTAGACTATAAGTTAGACTGTTTAATCATGACTATGAGGCATGATTCGCGATTATATGGACTATAAAAATCTAATTATGTGGTTTTGTCTTCAATGAATCTAGTTACATTGTTTTGGAGTTTTTTGGTTTCTTTAAATTGTTCAAAAGATTGTTCTTTTTAGTGACAAACTGAATATCTACTTAGGAGAAAAACAAAAAAATCTGGACGTCACATTCAGTCAACCCCAAACTCCAAAACTCATTCAATCCAAAACATTATAAAAAATACACAACAGCCTATAAAACTTCAAAATTTTCCTACTCTATGGCTTCTTACATAAATTTTTCTTATTAAATGTAGAGCCAATAAATCATCAAGTCATTCGTTTTAATGATTACTTTCTAGCCAACTTGTAACTTCGTATGGAAAACCAACAATTAAATTATATGGCTTTTAAAAGTCACGATTCTTTTGTATTCTAATTCTAATTACCAATTATCTTTTTATGGATTGTTTATAAGCTAGAAAAACAGTATTAAATAAATTAACTTAAATAAACAGGGAGTTAAATTTTCTCGGGTTTCGTAATATTTTTTTATACATATTTTTTTTCTAGTCAGTTTTATTCATTTAATTTTAGTGGTTTTTATAAAGCATTATTGTTTTACGATTGATTATCAAACGCTAGCTACTGATTAGAGTGTCGTTAAAAAATTAACAGACCAGAATGGACACTTTAATGGTTAAGAAATGATTGAATGTTTTATGCTAAAGTGGAATTAAGCAATGTGTTGAAAAATTATCTAGTTTTAAGGAAAGAGGGGTAAGGTATTGTAGTTTGGGTACTAACACAAAATTCTGATATTTTATGAATTATGAGTTCAATTCCCACCATTTATGTAAATTTAGTCAATATGATAAGAATTCAATTCAGTTTAAAAGAGCTATAAATGTACAAAAATTACCTTTTAATCCTCAAAATTAATTTAAAAGCATTACAATCTAACTTATTTTACAGAAAAAAATTCAAATTACTTCTCTATTTGTTGTAAACTATTTGTATGACCAAAATCAGCTACAACAAGTTGATAATTTTTCTGTAAGCACAGACATTTTCATTATTCAAGTAGAATTTCAAACACATGTTCAAAATTAAACTTTTCACATCAAATATTGAGGCATGACTATGACTATGACAGAAATTATCTCCAATTTTACCAACAAAGCAGCTAAAAAAATTTAACTAAAACAATAATCAATTAAAATTGGGTTTAAAGTTAGTCATTTAATGAGAAATTTCCCATTACATTTAACTGTTATCCGTGACTATGTACACGTGTCTTTTCTTCCATTATTTCGTGCAGCTAAATAGAAATATCTTTTATGAAGAAGCAACGCGAAATGGTATTAACAAGGAATGAAGAAAAGATAATGACGCTTTTTAAGAAACAACAAAAAAAATAATAAAACATAAAAGAAATGAAAAGAAAGAAAGATAAAAATACTAAAGCTCTCTTTTACATTGTTTTATGTCGTTTCAGGTCAACTCACAACGAATTGGAGAAAAATAGGTAAGGTTAAAATTTAACATTTCCACTAGCTTTTCGATTTCTTTATTTTTTGTTCTTTTATTTCAATGGTGCGCTACCGTTTAATTCGACATATGTATGTGTCTGTGGGTGCGTTGGACGATTTTTTTTTCTGTACTATAAAGTATATGGCATAAGAACATCAACATTTTTTTATGGATTGAAAGTTACGTGATTGTGTTGAAGCGGAAAATTTTCTTTCCATCTTTTTTGTGTTTTTTTCTTGAAATGAACTTTTAATAAATCAAGTTTTCACATCAGGAAAAGTCATTGAAAAATACTTTTGAGTTTTCGATCGATTTTTGCTGTTGAATGCTTGTTGTTTGTCACTTTGTAGGGCAGTACTCGTTTTGTTTACTAATTCTATTGAAATTTATAAAATTTAGAGTAGAAATTGACGATTTTTCCTTTTTTTAAATTTTTCAAGACATACATAGTTTTACACCCTTCGAAGGGGCTTTTTCTTGCCTACCATCAAAAATATTAAGAAATTTATAAACAAAAAAATCAAATTAGAAAGTTACAAATTAAAATACGCCCTAAAAATCTTAACTAGATAACAATTTGTAAAAATTACAATAAAATGTTACAGCAACTAATTCAACGAACTACTTCGACAAAGAAAGTTTTTACTGAAAACAAGCTGAAACGCTTGCTTATTTTTGGCTATACGGTCACATATTACGTGTTGTTTACTTCACAAAAAATAGTCGCAAATTTGATATTATAATTAAATTGAAATTATTTTTGAAAGCTTGTTAAAAGCATGTCAATTTCTAGAATTACAGTAATCACAGTATCGTACTTACAGCAGTAACTTCTTTCTTTATTTTACAGAAAAAAAATTAAATACGAATTAGTCGGAAAGTCTCTTTTTGATTATTTAATTCAATTAAGCTCACCGCATACGAGAGAATTACATACTTTTGAAGTTGGATTAAATGCTATTGCTAAGGTTTCCATTTGATGGAAATGAATTTGTCCTTAATACCTCAATGATATAAATTTTTTGAGGATTTTCGAGAAATAAAAAGAATGGAGAACTTAACATGTTGCTAAGCTGCAAAATTCTCTTTTTATTATTCATTCAAATGTTTCCAAGGTGCTTACCATAAGATCATTTACCGTAGACTATCATTAGTCATCGACCAGATGATTTTAATTTCTGTTTCCGCTCAACAATAGGCTGTATGGTCAACAACCGGAGAGTTGTAAGACCATTATTCATTTGTCTGAGTCCGACATCTACTTACCAGATGCCTTTCTGATTAGACATGCAAAATTAACTCTGAATATTATTTTCTTATCAATTTATGACTGATTGTAGAAAAATGTCATTTCTAATAAATTAAATAAATTTCATATAAAATTATAAAATAAGATTGTAAATTAAATTTGCAACAAAACGATCTAAAAATATTTCAAGTAAGCAATCTAACTGAGTAATGTGAATGAACTCATATCAAACTAAATAAATAAACAAAAGAAAAATGTAGAATGAAAAAAATATGTGCAGATATATGTGAATTTAAGCTGAAGGGAAGTATAAAACTCTTAAACGATCTGTAAAAGCAGCAAAAAAGTTTGAATAGAGTTTACACAACTCATGAATTTATTTGCTTCGTTTTTAGCTTGGTTTTGTGGTTTTTGATTAGGATGAGTCAAGGGTCTTGCTATTACTTGTTGTCTAATGCTCAATTTAAAACCTTTTTATCATTTGTTTAGGTTAAATCTAATTTAATCGTAAAATCTGTAAAATAAACAAAAGCTAGTATGACATGAAGTTGACTTCGATTTTTGATTTTTCTTTAACTTTTCCTGAATTTTTCATCTAGTTTTGTGAATTCAAGAAAATTCTCTTTCTAACCTCAATTTTAATTGTATAGTGATAAAAACAAAAGCTAGTACGACTTGAAGTTGGCTTCGACTTTTGATTTTTTTTAACTTTCCTAAATTTTTCATCCAGTTTAGTGAATTTTAATTCAATTTTAGATGTAAAATAGTAAAATAAACAAAAGCTAGTACGACTTGAAGTTGGCTTCGACTTTTGATTGTTTTTTAATTTAAATAACTTTTCTTGAATTCATCAAATAAATTCGCTTTCTAACCTTAAATTAACAAACAAATTTCAAACAAGTTTCCCTTTTCACAGAGAAGTAATAATAAGAAGATCCAGAAAAGGAACTTATCAGTAAAACCAATGTGAGGAAGAAAAATGGACGAGTTTTTTTTCAAGAGTGCCCATAAATTAGTAACGTTAAAAGTTTTCTTTTTTTCCGTTCCTTTCCTTTCTATCGCGCTCTCTCATACTCCTGTTTAAGTACAGCATTAGTTCATTAAAAATATTGTTTGTAAGGGAATAACAGTAAACCATACTCGAGAGATTAATATTGCATCTGACAAAGCTTTTAGTTTACTTAAATTTTTGTTCACTGTACATATTATTATTACTTTTTTTTGTGTGTTTGCGGGAAAAAATACACTTTGAGGAGTAAAAGATTAAAAGTTTCGAGCGAGAGGATGAAAAAAAAAGAAAAAAAGAACTGAAGAAGCTTATTATGAAAATGTACAGGAAATATAAGAAAAACTTATAACGATAAATTTTCTTAACTTTCATCACATTTATTTGCTCTTTCTGCTTCCTCTGCAAATCCACACACATAGACACACAAATACCTTTTTTTGCTCAAGCATTTTACATTTTAATAGCACAACTTTATCTACTTCTTGTTGCTGTAACATTCTAAGAATGAGTCTTTCAAATAATGTTTGAGTTTATTCATGAATACGAAAAAATTTCTGAGTTATGCTTAATAATTATTTGCATAATAACTTTTATCAAGTACGAGTACGAGGAAGCCACTGTAGATAAAGAATGATAAAGAATAGAAGTTTTTGCTCGTTTTTACAGTTTTATGGCTGAGAAAAGACGGAATTTGATGAAAAAGTTCAAGTAGTTTGGCTTTTTTAAATTAATTCGTGGAAAATCATTGAATTAAATTAAGATTCCCAACAAATCAGGAACTTGCTATACTTTGATCCTAACTCTGAATAGATAAAATACTTAAATCTTGTACAACCCTGGTCACTAAAGCAAATCAAAGAAAAATTTACAAAATCTCAAATTCAAAACAACTGCATTGAAAAATTTCAAAGATTCTACAAGAATTTTAAAAATTGTCATAGCCTACGTGCTTTAATTTACATAACTGTATTTCCTCCCTCACAAATCTGTTCACCTTACACAAAAATAAATAATATATGAAGCAAACAGACTTTCATATAAGCAGTAAAACATTCCTCAATAAAACTTGCATGAAAATCTTTGCAAATGAGCATTTTAATTATTAATGCAACAAGGAAATTCTAGTGTGAATGTAAGGAAAAAATGAAATGAGAAGAAAAAGGTTGAAATGAAACATTGCAAGATAAATAAATAAATAAAATAGAATCCAAACTTGTCAACATGTTGAAAACAAACATGAAACAAATGTCTTGGAAGGAATTTTATGTTTGGTAATTTATGTGACATGAACTTACATGCAGTTGAGTAACACCTGGAAGCTGGGTGCGTTGCATGGGACCTAAAGATTTCCGCGGAATTTTCCGCGGAATAAATTCCGCGGAAGTAATTCCACGGAATTTATTCCGCGGAAATTTTTCCACAGCAATATTTTTTATTTTTTATTAAAAACTTCCGCGGAATATATTCCGCGGAAATTATTCCGCTACTAATATTTTTAAAATTCCGCAGAATTTTTTCCGCATATAAAATGGAAAATATTTTATGATTAAAAAAACTACAAAAAAAAATTCGTTTTATAGAAGTCTAAAAATATCTTTTTTAAAAGATTAAGGTAAAAAACAATTTAATTTTTCACTGAAATTGTCGTATATTTTCTAGGTATTTTCAAAGTTACCAGGTTTAAATCAATTTACACTTAAATGCCAAACAAAAGTTAAAATTTTTTGGTCCTCAGATTTTTCTCAAAATATCTAATCATTTTTAATATAAAATAAGAAAGTTTTCATGACTATCATCAATCCAATAGTAATGTTTGAACTTAGTAAAAAATTATATAATTGATAAATAATGATACAATTAAATCATTATTTATTGAAAGTTAAACATCAATAAATTCTGATTTCCTATAAATTCTGATTAAATTCATCAAATAAATTCAGCATTGGTTCAAAAATTTAAAATTAAATGACTAATATGAAAATCAATTTTGCCCTATTTTTTCAATAATTTTTAAAGACAAAATTATTTTCTAATTGTAAACTCAGAACTTTCGTGCAGAAATTAGTTTTAACGTGAAAAATTTGTTTACAGCTACATCAAAAGGCACTTAATCAACCTTTAAACTTTTTGTTAAATATTTTGCTTTAGTCACTCCAGAAAAAAACACCGATTTTAAGGTTTTTGGAATAAGATTTTTCAAATAAATCTATTCAAATAACATTTTTATTTAGTTTTAACCCATTTTAGTCAGAATATAAAGAGGATACTCTCAGGATACTATGAAAATAATTTTTTACCATATACAGAAGAAAATGAAGTGCGGAAAAAATTCTGCGGAATTTTAAAAATATTAGTAGCGGAATAATTTCCGCGGAATATATTCCGCGGAAGTTTTTAATGAAAAATAAAAAATATTACTGTGGAAAATTTTCCGCGGAATAAATTCTGCGGAATTTCTTCCGCGGAATAAATTCCGCGGAATTTTTTTAGGTCCCATGCTACTTAGCCCTGGAAGCTGTAGAAGTTTGTTATGTAATTTAAAAAAAAAAAAAAAAACTTGCAATTTTAATCGCACAATTGCAAAAATTGTTTTGCATTAAAATAAATATTTTTAAATTTTGCAGCCAACTTCATGTTGAACTTTCATTATTATTTAGAATAATTGTAATAATAAAAGAAATTTTTTTTTTCTAAATCAATCCACTTAGAATTCAACTGAAGCATGACTAAAATGTCATTTTCATCCCTCAGCAAATTTCTTAATGCTCGAAAAATCATAAAGAATAGAAATTCTCATAAAATAATATTTATAGCAATATCAATTGAACCTTGAGTGCTGTGAAGAAAATTGAATAGACCTGAAATTGAAATAATTGGATAGAGGCACAAAAAAAAACTCATCGAGGCCATTCAAATGATTTCAATATAATTGCCATACACACTTCAATGCAGAAAAGAAAGAATGTGTCTAAATATACGCAGGTCCAAAACCCCGGTATTTTACAGTAACTAAGAAAAGAAGCAACACAAAAAAAGAGAAAAATTCCTTTCTTTTATACATCAATGCAAAGTAATGCCCCCTCACACCATGAGCACAACACAAATAAGGGAGCGAAATGATAAAAAGTATTTCCTTTTCTTCTTTCCTTCTTATCCTCCTGCCTTTTTAATAAAATATGCAAATAATAACTTCAAGGAAGAGAAAATAACAGCAAAATTTATCTCCATGACAAAAACAGAATATAAGAATAAGAAGAGAAAAGAAATTGTAAGATGATGAGTTAGAGCGGATGGAGATGGAAAAGAAGGAAAAAGAAACTTTTCTTTTCACGCAATACGGTGGAAGAGAAAAAAAAAATGTCAAAGAAAATGAATTGATAATTCTAAGGTCATCAACTTCCATGCTCCCCTGTGGATATTTAAATAGCTCAATTAATTAGAGAAAGTGGACAGCTTTAGAATTCTTAGAAATAATTTCCATTAAAGATTATTGGGACTTTAAGATGTTCACTAAATAATGCAATGATGTTTTTATGTTATGTCTGAAATGGGATAAAATGGGAAGGCATACAAACAGGAATTCTTGGAAGGAAATTTTTTTAAAAAAGTTAAAGATTTATTTCTATTTGAACCAGAGCTCGAAGTCGAGTCGAGTTGACTCGAGTCGACTCGACTTTTCCCAAGTCGACTCGAGTCGACTCGGCTGATTTTGATTTTTACGAAGTCGACTCGAGTTGAGCCGAGTCGACTCGAATTTCACCAAGTCGACTCCGAGTCGACTCGAAGTCTACTCGAGTTGCAAAAAAATATTTTATTAAACTTATTCATTTTTGATTTCTGATTCCGCTTGTGAAGTATAACATTTCATACAAAAATATTAAAAATTTTACTTTTTTACTAACTTTAATTATTTTTTGATAAAATATGAAATTTTCGTAATATTTTTCCATTTTTACAATTTAAATGATGATTTTTTCATAGTTGACAAATAGAAATTTCCGAAATTTTCATTAAACTTTTGAATTGTTAATATAGTTTTTGCAAAATTTGGATCATAAACAAACTTCACTTTAATTTCACTTAAAACTATCAAACTCTATTAAATTTGATTAAAATAAATAGATTATGCAAAAACTGTATTAACAATTTAAAAGTTTTATGAAAATTTCGGAAATTTCTATTTCTCAACTATGAAAAAATCATCATTTAAATTGTAAAAATGGAATAATATTCAAAAAATTTCATATTTTATCAAAAAATAATTAAAGTTAGTAAAAAAGTAAAATTTTTAATATTTTTGTATGAAATGTTATACTTCACAAGCGGAATCAGAAATCAAAAATGAATAAGTTTAATAAAATTATTTTTTGCAACTCGAGTAGACTTCGAGTCGACTCGGAGTCGACTTGGTGAAATTCGAGTCGACTCGGCTCAACTCGAGTCGACTTCGTAAAAATCAAAATCAGCCGAGTCAACTCGGTTTTGAGTTGACTCGAGTTGACTCGGAGTCGACTTCGCCTCATCGACTTCGAGTTCAAATTTTGAACTAACAATGGACATAAGGAGAAATTATTGTGAACTGATAAGAAAGTTGTCGTTCACTTAGTAAATTTGCTTTTCTAGGGGAAGGGGGTTTATTAAACTACTTTAAAGACTAAACAATAATGAACCAATAAAAATTAAGAAATTAAAATCTACATAAAACTTAGAGTAATTTTAAATTTTCAAGATCCGTTACAAATTTAAATCTCAAAAATTCGTTATAAATTTTTGTGATTGACAAAAATTAATTTGATAATTTTAATATCCCAAAAAATAATCATAAATTACCTTTCCCGCATTCCAACGTCATTTTAAGAAATTCCTTCAAGCCACTAAAGTAATTTCCCAGAATCTCATCACGTGGAAGTTGTACACGATAAATTCCTTAAGAGGAAAAAAAATTGTTTATTTTTCAAGACGTTTTCTCGTTCTATGTATATCTTGCCGAAAAAAAAGTTTTAAGCGATTTAATTTCTTAAGCTAGATATATTCATTACGTTGAACGGAAGAAAGTTATTAAAAAAGTATAATTCGATATCGTAGAAAAAGGAAAAAAATTCTCCCAACGTGAAAATTTATTTTCTTCTTCTTGATGCTATTTTGCCTCTTCTTTTGTACTGTTGCACGGCACGAAGGAATAATATTCATGCAAAATAAATTTTTATTGAATTTTCATGAAACTTATTTTCACTCTACGTCTCTCATCTTGTCGAGAATGAGGATAGAAATTGTATATTTATACATTTTATAAAACTCAATGTCGATGCATAAAAAGAGGTAGAAAATGTGTGAGCATGCAGACGAATAGTATCATCATGCAAATGTGCTCTTGCTTAAATGCAGAGAGATGATATTTAAGGAGTATATTAATAGGTTTTTCACAGTGATTGTTGAAATGCAAATTTTTCTCTCCATTTCTCTCATCATGTCTCACAAAAGTAGTTGAATGTGATGCTTAAGTGTTTATGGTGAAAGTGCATTTTTATCCTTATGGATATTGTTGTCAACATGGAGAGGTTACGGGATGTGGAATACTTTTTTAATGGAAGATCTTCATATTTGGGCAATATCTGGTTAGTTTTATGACAGAATTTTCTTTAAACTGAAATTTATCCTAAAACTTTATGTTTCTGTAAAGGAATCAGTTATTTATGCAATTTTCAAGTTAATATTCAGCAAATCCTTCTCCATCTTAATCTAAATTTCTAAATTCGGATCTGAAAGATCCAAAAATGTAAACAAACCTTTGAAAATTTTTTTACAAAATTTCAATATTGTTACTTAATTTTGAATACTTTAAAGGTTATCAACAATATTTTGCTATCAGTTAGCAAAGATTCAAACTCTCACACGTTCATTTCAATCAAGAATTAAGTTAAAAACTCCAAATTTAGTTTTCATGCGATGAAATTTAAAATGGCGGGAAACTTTGTTTACAAACTAGCATTGTCAAAAATCAATTTTTCTGGCTTAACTGTCAATCTAGAAAGGAACCAAAGCAATCAATAATTCAGAGAAACAAGGAAACTTCTGGACATTCCTGACAAACTAACTTCAAACAACACAACAATCACAAAAATTTACCCTCAAAAAATGTACAAAAATTTCCTAAAAGGAGACAGAAAATGATATTTATTTACAAAAACTCTTGAGAATTCATAGATTGAAACATCCATAGATTGTCTCTAAAGTGCAATTTCCATTTTCTGCAATTTTCTATCCATATTTTCACTTCATAGTCATCATCGTCTAAAAACATTTCTTTTTTTTTTGTATATTCATGTACTTTCCTCAGTTGATATATCTCATGTGACTCAATTCAACTTAAATCCATAGAAGTTGGTATTATATGTCATATACGA
The DNA here is from genome assembly GCA_026123125.1 of Chironomus striatipennis. Taxonomy (NCBI): domain Eukaryota; kingdom Metazoa; phylum Arthropoda; class Insecta; order Diptera; family Chironomidae; genus Chironomus; species Chironomus striatipennis. The sequence continues at coordinate 32,981,516 of CM047394.1, forward strand.
AGAAAAAGCAGTAGAAGAAAAAGAAGAGATCTGAAGATGTTTTTAGGAAAAAAGAAAACTCTCAATGCGCACATGAATTTATTGAATCTACATGTATACATGACACATGCATAAAATGCAATTCAATTATCATTAAATTATTCAATCACAGACAAAAATTGAGACTTTAAATCATTCATGCAAAATATTTACATGCGCACACATAAACATATTTTAAAATGCAAATTGACCATAATGGAATAGAATATTTACAATATTATTGACTAAAATCAATTTTTTTGTTAAATTCCATTTCTTACAGGAGAGCTCACTTACGTAGCTGTTTAGAAAGACTGAAAGAAATCGTCCCACTTGGCTCGGATACGAGTCGACATACGACACTAGGATTGCTCACGAAAGCAAAACGATTCATTAAGGTGAGTCAAAATGAACAGACATCAACAACAACACATGACATAGAACACAAAAATATAAAAAAAAGACAAAAGGGAAAAAAATTAATGGAAATGAATGAAAAAGTCGTGCGGAACTTAATCAAATTAAAGTGGAATTAAACGCAAAGAATTTTTAATTATGATTTTTGACTTACATGGGAGAGGAGGACGTAATACTCGTGTGGAGTTGGATTGGAATGTTATGACTTGTATCTAAGGAAATTTTTCATATAAAATTCATCATAAATTTAGCAGGATATGCAATATCAATTTGATAAATTGGATGTCACCAAGGATACAAATTTTTTCAAATTCAAAAGCTTGTATCCAATTGATAGCATGACTTTTAATTCTATCAAACAAAAATATTCAGTGGAACTATCACGTCAAAAAAGTAATACTAACTTCATAACCATGCACACAGTCAGCAATGACAGGGAAAACGAAAACGAGAAAAGCAGTCAAAAGTTTCATTAGTTTTTTTTTTTGTTCATTCTTCTTTGTTGACTAAAAAGTAATTTTTTATATTTTTTTGGAATTTGATACATGAACAAGAGGGTAGAGTATGGTAGAGAGAAGTAAATGAATAGAAGCAGTAGAAACGTGAAAGTTGGAAAAATTTATTCTCTTTTATGATCATAAATTTTTGCATTCATGCCATTTTATTGTTGTGCTGCAATTCAACCAACAATGAACTTTATACTTTCCATATTTTTTTTTAAAAAAAAAAATAAAAAATTGTGAACAATTGCTGGAAAATTCAACAAAATAAACTTCAGTTGCAACTTGGTAGTTTGATTGTTGATTCAAATGCTAGATGAAATTTGAGGGTGTGGAATGAGCATTTGGGTTGCTAATGACTATAAAAGTTTGAGCATGCTGATGAAGCAACAAAATTGCAAAATTCTAAATTTTGAGTCTCCTTCCAATTTTCACTTCTGTGTTGCTCCTGGTGACACATTTATTCACACATCATTAACAACACGACTCATTTGAGCTTTCAACTTTCCACTCGAACATGCTGTTTCCATTCAATCCTCAAAATAATTCTCAAATGACCCAGTGAATCCATAAAACAGTAACAGAAGCGAGACAATTTCATACCAATTATAAATTTCTATTTCTATAGAAAGCAATAGCACATGTGAATATGTCTCTTTGTGGGCAATTTCCATTTCCAAAATACGTGCATGAATGTGTTTTATTTCCGAAAAAAAATATTCCATCTTTTCTTTTTCCTAAATGATGCAAATTGTCGTTTCTGTAAAATCTCTTTTATTTCTCATTTCTACATCCATTCGAACAGAAAACTCTGACTTCACATTAACACAAAGCAGAGGAAAATTAATTAATGTTCAAAAATTGAAAATACATTTTGCAGACTGCAATAAAATTTTATAGTCCAACCATGAAAAATTTTCCGAACATGCTCGAGTATTTTTTTGGGATGAATATGAGAAATAAAAATTCTCTCTCACACTTTTCTGTGTGTAATTAGAATTGATGATGAACAATAATTTGTTACGGTGAATGTGCCAAATTGAATTGTCGTTTGCTGTCCACAGTGGTCCAGAATTTTCGAAAAGTGGACATCTACTTTTTTCTCAACCAAATGAGCTGAAATTTTCAGGATTGGTAGATATTGTTACTATTAATAATTTACAAAAAGAAATTTTTCAAAAAATTTGTCTGTTGGGCCGTCTCATGGGGGTCTCAAAGTTCAAAAAAACCACCCTTCACTCTGACCTCAATTTCTCTCATTTGTTTTAACTTTTTTAAAAACTGTTTTCAGTGGCTTATAGGACATTATAATAGCTTTAATTTGATGTATAATATGTGTGGTAAAAACTTTTATTGTTTCTGAAATTTTAATTTTAGTAAAAAAAATGAGATTTTTTTAGGGGTGTCTCCATACATCAAGCCCCCAAGAAAAAAATTTTGGACTTTATTCACTGAAAAAACACTTGTGTATTAAGCTCTCATATAGTACCTTTTCAAAACACTTTACCATTTTTTCTAACTCGTCCGCTTTTTAGAGAATTTTGAGTTCAAAGTTGACGAAAAATGACATTTTTATGAAAAATGATTACTTCAAAATTCACTATATATTGCAACTAACTAAATAAAATTCAAATTTCTTTTCAAATACTTATAGCTGAATACAAATGCGTTATTTTGATGTATAATATATTAGGTAAAACTTTTTACTTAGATAAAAATCTTGATTTTTGCTAATTTTAGTGATTTTTTAGGGGTATCGCTACATTTTTGACCCCTACAAAAATTTTTTTTGACTTTATTCAGTGAAATAAAAGGTGATTATTATTGCTTAAGCATCAATAAATCAAAATAACCTTAAGAAACTTCATTTTTCATCCGCATTTTAAAAAATTTTAATTTTTTGGTTCGAAGCTGACATTTTTTGGGGCCATCACTATAATTTTGACTCCCATGAAAAATTTTTTCGACTTTATTCAATGAGCTAAAAGATGATTATTATTGTTCTAGCATCAACAAATCAGAATTTTTTTACCGTTTGTGATAACTCGTCCGCTTTTTAGAGAACTTCAATTTTGAAGTTCAAATTTGATTTTTAAGGGTATCACTGCACTTTTGGTGCTTATAAAAAATTTTTTTTCGGCTTTATTCAGTAAACTAAAAGATGATTATTATTGTCTTAACATCAATAAATCAGAAACCATTTACCGTTTTTGAAACATTATCCGCCTTTTGGAAAATTTTGATTTTTAGCTTCAAAATCGACATTTTTGGGGGTATCACTACACTTTTGACCCCTAAAATTTTTCTTTTCGACTTTATTCAGTAGGCTAAAAGATGATTATTATTGTTTTAGTACCAATAAATCAGAAACTACTTGCCGATTTTGAAAACTCATCCGCATTTAAGAAAATTTTTATTTTTAGCTTCAAAAATGATATTTTTTGGGATAATCACTTAATTTTTGACCCCTATAATTTTTTTTCGATTTTATTCAGTGAGCTAAAAGGTTTTTATTAATGTCCTAGCATCATAAAATTAGAATTTTTTCACCCATTGTGATAACTCGTCCGCTTTTCAGAGAATTTCAATTTTGAAGTTACTTTTTTGAGAATTAAAAGTTTAAATGCGTACAATTCTTACCTACATTGAAATTTTTTTCAAAAACATATTCTCAATTATGATAATTACTATATTGCAATAAAAATTTTAAAGTTTTTCATTGTTTACAAAAATTTTCAATGTAGGTAAGAATTGTACGCATTTAAACTTTTAATTCTCAAAAAAGTAACTTCAAAATTGAAATTCTCTGAAAAGCGGACGAGTTATCACAATGGGTGAAAAAATTCTAATTTTATGATGCTAGGACATTAATAAAAACCTTTTAGCTCACTGAATAAAATCGAAAAAAAAAATTATAGGGGTCAAAAATTAAGTGATTATCCCAAAAAATATCATTTTTGTCGAGAAAATCTAACGATTTCTCGATATTATGTATGAAACGTCCTGGAAAAAATCAAATCGCTGAATTCAGCATGAGAGCAATTGCTCAGTTTTTTGGCAGTGGCAAGAGAGGATGGCAAGAGAGAGGAATTTGGCGACTAGGCGGGAACGGTCATTCATTGTCCAAAGAGACGTGAACGTGATAAGTCGGAATTAAAATATTGTGCATTTAATTAAAATAATAAGGCAGAAGCCATTTATCTTGATACAGTAAGATTGTAAGTTAAGAAGAATTAATTATTATAAAATTAGATATTAAATAAAAAATAATTTAGATTTGAACGTCAAGCACTGGAAATTGAAATAATTGGTCTTTTATTGGTCCGAAGATTAAATTACAGCATCCAAGAATTTCAGAGCAACGTTCGAGTAAGTTGTCAAAGGATTGGTGGCTTATAGCCTTAACAATAATAAAATATATAACATTCAAATAATCTTAGTTGGTAAAAAGCCAAACTATTTATTAAGAAAGATAAAAGAATCATCCCATAAGGGATTATAATAAAAATAAGAATCACAAAAGTGATATTCATACACCAGAACACTTCGAATTAAATTAATTTAACTAAGAATTAATTAATTCATTAAATTCCGCCCAAACTTTGTTTATAACTAATTCACTAACATACTCACAAAAAATTTCGCCCTCGTGGAAACGAGAAAAAATTACTCATACATATAAAAAATTGCGCCTAAATCCTTTATCACCAATAAATTGCCATAACGTGTATTGCGTCCTATAAATAAAAAAAAAAAAAAATAAAATTTGAATTAGTCAATTGCCGTTAAACTTGCTATAAAAATTAGCTATAAAGATTTGAGTTGTCATAAGTTATTGAAGATTGTTCAAAAAATAAATTGTCGTTGATCGTTTTTAATAAAAAGAAATTTCAAATAATATTTGAATTGTATTTTACTGTTATAAATTTTGAGTCGTAAAAATAAAATAAAAAAGAAAAAGATGGTCTCAAGAAATTGCGAATTCTGTCATGTTGAAATAAAAAAGAAGGAAAAACACCAAAGGAAATGCCAAAGATGTGGGAAAGTTGTACATGAAAAATGTGCGAATGAGAATCATTTAATTTCAGCTGATGGAATGTATTATTGCGCTACTCATATCCAAAAACAAAATAATATCCCTCCTCCACCTCCTCGAAGAATAAATACAAGATCTGTAGCCGCTGCAGCAGCACTAGCTGCTCTTCAAATCGAACAACCTTTATCGGAAAGAGAACAAAGAATATCAGATGCTTTTTCTCAATTGATTATCTCATTACTTGATTCTTCCAATGAACAAAGTTCTATCGATAATTTGAATAATCCCATTGGTAATTCAACATCAAACAATCCAGATAATGACATAAATAGGGAAGAGAATCCAGTACAAGTTATGGAATCAGAAAAGCCATCAAATGCAAGAAATGAGCAAAATATTGAACAACAACAGCAGCAGTTACCTATCGATAAAAATAATATCTCAAAAGGCCAAGATGTAAGAAGAGAACCATTTATAGAAAGTGACGACGAAGAGGATTTTGATGAAATTCTTCAACCAATAGGGGATAAAATTCCCAAAGGACCAAGAGCCCCAAATGATCCTGGTAGGAGAAATCCACCTCCACCACTTAGTAAGAATTGTAGTTTATGTACAATGATAATTAAGGGAGAGTATTTCGTGTGCGCACGTTGTAAGGATTTTTATCATGAAGAATGTGTATCTAATGATCACAGAATGAATCAAATAAATGGATATTGGAATTGTGAACAATGTTTAATAGAATGGGCAAAGTTCATATCGTTAAATGCATATCGAGGCAACGACCCAGACATTTTAGCAGAAAGAAGTGCTTTAATTACAAATGGATTTGCAAATATGAGACTTGATGATAATTTTTTGGCTCCCCCACGAGAATCTGTCTTCCCAGGATGGGCTTATGTCCCACCAACTAATAATCTTCGTCATAATAATCCTCAAATTGATAATAGAAAAGAGCAAAATAATCAGCAAAGCGGTCAAAAAGAGACTAAAGATAAAAGTACAGAAATGACCCAAGAATACGTTAAGGATATACTTAAAAATTTTCAGCAACAGCAAGATAAAAAGCTTAATAATTTTTTAGAGAAATTCACTGCCACGATTAATCAAAGAATCGATCAAATTATCTCCAATGACAATAAAAATCAAACATCAACATCCTTGCAAAAACCTGCAGAAATTCCCATAAGGAATGATCGTGAAAAAGAAGATGCTGTAAGAGCTCAAGTAAGGAAATCGGAATTGCATCGTATCGCGCACCCTGAATCCACTTTATATGATTTAGACGGTTATCTAAGTTACAATAAAAGTTCCACAAGGAACCAAAAAGAGAATAATGACAAAAGTCATGGAAAAAAGAATAGTAAAAGGTATGATAAGGAATTTAATGGAGAAAGTAGCCGTGATCATGATGATAGTAGGGATTACACAACCAGTGAAAGTAATGATAGCAGTTATACTGATGAGGAAAGTGAATACAATAAGAAAGAAAGAAGGAATTATAATGATGACGCATTAAGTCGCTTAGCAGAGCTACAATTAGCAGAAAGTAAGAAAAATGCATATCGAAATCTTCCAAAAGTTAAAAATGCGAATTATGAATGGAAAGTTTTTTATAAGGCTTTTATGGAAACGAAAATTCTATTTTCCCCTCAAGAAAATGTTAGCAGACTTCAAGAAGCGATAGAAAGTGAAGAAATTAGACAATTGGGAGGTTTTAACATGTTTTCGCTCGATACATATGAAGCAGCACTAGCTGACATTGATAAACGAATTGGAAAGCCATCAAAAATGCTGTTAAATGAAAAGCAAAAGCTTTTAGCACAAAAGCAATTGTATAATAATCAGCGTAAAGAAACTATAAAATTTATAGGTGAAATTAAAAGGTATACGACTTTAGTTGAAAAAATTGGAAATTCTCAAAACAATTCTGATTATCAACTGGTTTCAGTATTATCAAAGCGTCTTCCAGAAAAACTTTTTAATGGCTGGATGAAGGAATTTACAAGACTAAAGTCAAATGATAAGGAAATCTTACTAAGCGACTTATCGAGATGGTTAGATAAACAGATAGACGAAATGGAAAATGTACTGATGTTGGAGGCTGAAAGTTCATCATTTCCGAATAAGGAGTATAAGCATAATAACAATAAAAAAGATTTCAAAAGTAGATCCTCTAAAGAATTTACATTCACTCATAGAGATGCAATAGAAGATGATAAAAAATATGATTCACCCACTAATTACTGTTGGTACCACAATACTAAAGGTCATAGCTCACTCATTTGTTACTCACTGTTAGATAAATCTGGTTTCGAGGTAACTGAATTGGCAATTAAGAAAGGAATTTGTGTAATTTGCAGCAGAAAATACCACAAGGTATGTCCTTATCGGGAAAGGAATAAATGCATTATTACAAATTGTAATATGCATCATGCAGCAATTTTCTGTTACAAGCGTCAAATACAAAAGACAAAAAGAGATAATCAAGGAATGTCTGGTCGTAGAAATAATAATAATAATAAAAGTTACGAAAAGAAAGGAACTGATCATCAACAAAATGGAAGCAATAATAATCAAAATGCTCATAAGAGCAATGAAAGACCTACTACATCCAGAATATCGAATGAGAAACTAAGAAACAATTCTGAAGACGTTTTTAATACATTGCATGTGGTCGTAGAGGTTAATGAGGAGGATGATGATGATGAAAGTGAATCGCAATGGACTATTGTTGAAGGGAAGACAAAGTCAACAAATAAGAAAGCAAGTGAAGTAAAGAACAATACACACTTTACATCTAAAAATATTTTTCCTGTAGTTTGTATAACTTTAAAATGTGGAAATAAGTCACTGAAAGGAGCTGTATTGCTTGACACGGGTAGCACAGCAAGTTTAATTGATGCAAAATACGCGAATTATTTAGAGGCTGACGGCCCTAAGAAAGCAATTGAATTAAAATGGAGTGGAGGAGCAAAAAGATATGATGAAGAATCAAAAATTGTCAAATTAAGAGCTCAAGGATTACATGAAGACGCGGCATGCTATGATGTTTATTTCCGTACAGTAAAAGATTTAAAAATGCCCAGACAAGTGTTAAATGTAGAAGAATTGAAAGAGAAATTCCCTCATTTAAAAGAAACAACGATAACATCTTACAACAACATAATAGGAGTTATTGGAACAGATCAAAAATGGTTATTAAGGCAACTAAAGTGGATCGATGCAAATAAAAATGCAGAGAAATCGCCTGCAGCTATTTTAACACCTTTGGGATATAGTCTTTTAGGTTCTGCATGGCCACTTTCAACACTTTATAATCACTTATCAGAGCAAAACGATAAGCATGATGAATGACTAATAAATTTAACAGAACATGAAGAAAATGAGATAATGAAAATGCAAATTAGAATAATGGGATCTGATTATGAAATGTCATACGAAAATGATAGATGTATAGAAGAAGAAGTAGAAGCAATAAAAATTTTAAACGATAAGACCATAAGAATAAATGGAAAAAATAAATTTCAAGTGCCATTGCTATGGCGAAACCCTGATCCCAAGTTACCCACCAAAGAATCGTTTAATATCGCAGAAAAGCGCCTACAATTATTAATGAAGCATGCCACAAGGCTAAATAAATTGGATGAATTGAATGAGCAAATTGAGAACTTATTGAATAAAGGATATGCTAGAAAAATAACACCAAATGAGATTGAGAATCCCCCAAAGAATGCTTTTTATCTTCCAATATTTATTTCCGCACAGAAAGGAAAAAGATTAAGACTAGTATGGGATGCGGCAAGTAAAGTTAATAATAAGTCACTTAATGGCTATTTACTAGCCGGACCAAATTTATATGCAGATTTGGTGACTCTTTTGATGCAATTAAGGCAAGGAAGATATTTTGTAAAGGCCGATATCAGTGAGATGTTTCACCAAATAGAAATAATACCTGAAGATCGACCAGCATTAAGGTTTTTATTCATGAATAAGGACACAAAACAGATTGAACATTATGAAATGAATGTGATGATTTTTGGAGCGATATGCTCGCCATCTACTTCACAATACATTAAAAATAGAATAGCTGAGGAAAATAAAATGGAATTCCCAGAAGCAGCAGAAGTAATAAAGAAGAATGTGTACGTTGATGATCTTGTTAAATCATTTAATGATAAAGAATATGGTAAAAAGATGATTTTCGATGCTAGAAATCTTCTCATGTCTGGAGGGTTCAATTTAGTCAAATTGAAGGGAAATAATCCAGAATTGCTTGATCTCATCAGGGTAAATTTGACTCAAGAAGAAAGAAGTAACACAAAAGTGTTTTGTACAGATGAAGAGGAAAAGTTGTTGGGATATTGGATAAATTATAACAAAGACACCATAAAACTAGCATTTAACCCAGACAAAACTTTACAAAAAATAGTAAACAGGAATAAAGTTCCAAATAAGAAAGAAATTTTAAAATTATTAATGTCAATTTATGATCCTCTAGGATTTTACAGTTTCTTTATCGCAAAAATAAAATTGTTATATCACTGGACGTGTAAAGAGAAACTTGAATGGAATCAATTAATAAATGAAAAGCATTCGAACTATTGGGAAAAAATACTGTGTCTATTGCCAGAGATTCTAAAGATAGAAATACCCAGACCTTATTTATTGGATATTGATAGAGCAAGAAAAACGCAATTGATAATATTTGGTGACGCGGGAAAAGAAATGGTATGTACAGTAGCCTTCATAAGATTTCTAAACGAGAATATGCAGCAGATAGGATTTAGTTTCGTGTCAGGAAAGACATATACTGTCCCGTTGAAACAAAAAAGAACAATACCGGAACTGGAACTTGAAGCATCATCAAGAAGCGTAAAATTTATGAAACACATCACAGAAAGTCATACCATAAAGTTCGATGAAATAATTTATTTAACAGATAGTTCGTGTGTATGGACATGGATAAAAAATGAAGCAAATAGACCAACGATTTACATGGCAAACAGACTTAAGAAGATAAGAGAATTATCCAGCAAGGAGCAATGGAACTGGATTCCAACTGAGCTGCAAGCAGCTGATTATGGCACAAAATTTGAATCTACTCCCGCATTAGAATACAAAAATGATTGGTTTTGTCCAAAAATATTTTCAATGGATGATAAAGAATGGATGAGTATTGAGCCTGATAAAGAAGAAGTTGTTGAAATCCTAGCACATATTGAAAACGAAAAAATAGATAAAGATTATGGAACCAAAAGACTAATTAATTATTATTCCACGTGGAACAAGCTTGTGAAAACCACTAGCATTTATTTGAAACTAAAGGCGATATTAAGGATAAAAGTCTTAAAGAAATTGTTTAATCAGTCACAAGAGTCTCAAATTAAGAAAGAAAAGGAAAAAATGATCGATAAAATTCAAAATTCTATCAGTTTTGCAAAAATACGTAAAGTCGCAGAGTCTGCTTTAATTAAATTAGCTCAAGAAGAGGATATGCCTCAAGAACTTGAAGAATTACGTAAAAATGGTAAATTAAGAACGACTTGTAATTTATATAAGTATTCACCATTTATTGATGAGTTGGAAGTGATGAGAGCAGTCACTAGATTGCCAGAGGATGATGAAAAGTTTGAATTTGATAGAAGAAATCCTTTAATATTACCAAAAAACCATAAGGTTACACAACTAATCATAATGAATTACCATAAGAAATAACAAACATTGCTTTAATAAGTCTGTAGTCGCGAGCTTATTACAAAAGTATTTCATAGCAAATATAAACTGGACCGTCGATAAAACAATAAGAGCCTTATGTTATCAATGTAAGAAATCAAATGCTAAACCCGATCAGCCAATGATGGGTGACCTTCCCTCCGTAAGATTAGCAGTAAAAGAATATCCATTTACTTATATAATGGTTGATACTTGCGGACCGTTTAATGTCAAAGTAAATAGAAGATCACAAAAAAGATGGCTATTTGTAGCAACTTGTTTAACTACACGAGGGATATTTCTTAATAAATTACATTCAATGACAGCTGATTCATGCTTAATGGCTTTAAATAATCTAATTCACACAAGAGGTGCACCAAAGAGGATAATCAGCGACAATGGCACTAATTTTACGGGAGGTAGTAATATTCTATATGAGAAGCATGAAGAATGGAATGCTAAACTGCTAGATGAACAGAAAATTGAGGATCCAATAGAATGGGAATTTCATCCAGCAAAAGCAAGTCATATGAATGGGAGTGTAGAAAGGCTGATTGGAATGATCAAGAAAGTTTTACAAAAAATGCATGATACATTAGATAAAAGACTACTAATTCCGAGTGATGAGGCTTTTGAATGCATTATAAAAGAAATTGAAGGAACGATCAACAACAGACCCATCTATAAAACTCCACTTGAAGGTACAAAAGACAAGTTCCTCACACCAAATCATTTCATAATGTTAAGACCAAATTATCAAATAAATCCATCTTGTTCCACTTATAACAAAAGTCTAATAGAGAATTGGGAAGATGTAAAAGAATTTGTTGGATCGTTATGGGGACATTTTCAAAAATATTACATAAATGAGCTTATATACCGAGACAAATGGTTTGATAAGACTAAGAAATTGGAATTAGGTGATGTGGTGGTCACCGCTGATCCAACAGTCCACAACAGATGGCGTTTGGGTAAAATTGTAGATATTGAAGAAGGATCAAAAGATCAAGTACGTAAAGTTACAGTAGAGTTAGGCAAAAGAAAAATTATTGGTGATAAAGGTAGACGCTCGCGCGAAAGTTTGAAAAAGGAATATGAAAATGAAAAACCTTCATACATAACCAGACCAGCTACACAAGTAGCATCTCTAGAACTAAAAGCACCATTAAATCAGAACACAAGTTCTTAAAATAGATTAATCATTTACAGACGATCATAATACAAGATGAACGCGGATAAATTATTGATAAAATTAACCAAAGTCCCAAAAACCGTGTCAATCGGTGCGTTATGGAGAGAAATTACAAACTTAATGGGATATTCATATATGGCTGCTAATGATTTGGCAGGGATATTCGTAGATGTTGATTTAATGAGACCACAGAAAGCACCGAATTGGTTCATCTACTTTTTCCGTATAAACAGCATTGGCAAGTTCAAAAGATTATGCAATAACGAAAACGAGAAGCTGGTCTTATACTTATTCAATAGCAAAATTGAAGTTGAAATGCCTGGAAGGGATTTCTGGACGTTATCTACCGAACTAAATAGGAATTATGTACGTAGTGATGCAGAAATTAAGGTTAAAACCACCAAATATCAAGCTATAATCGACATAATAAAAGTATTAGGTCGAAGATTAACTATCCCTTATGAGAACCATCACCCGATAGAATCTTGCGTCCAAGCTAAGGAAATGATTTTTATTAAATTCTCAAGAGCTGAATACGCTTCAAGAGCTTTGGTAGAACTATATAATCAAGGATATGAGGCAAAAAGAACAATCAGTTACACATTCCTTAGCTTAGAATGTAATGAGGAGCCTAATCCCCAGGAAAGTCGTACAGAAAGTACAACAACGGAAAAAGAAAGAAATAAAAATAAAACCCAAGAGCCCACACCATCAACGAGTAAAGATAAGGAATCGGTAGCCCTTACATTATCTAAGAAGCAAATTGACGACAAAAGTCGTGAGAGAATAATCCATGTAGGATCAATTAATATGAGAACGCTTATAAAAAAATTCACGGTTCATGACCGCATATATTTTGCACTCACCGATATCCATAAGTCAAATGAAGATCCAGATCACGATGTGGTCATACTTAATGAAGATGTTGAGATGCCAGAAATTATATAATCAATCATTTAGATCATGAATTAACGCCAAACTCCATGAAATAACAAAGTCCAATAGATCCAGAAAATTAGAATAACATAATAAACATCCAAATAAGGATTCAATGAATTAATAAGATCACAAGATCCAGTAGGCTAAAAAAGACTTTAAAGAAAAGCGTTAGAAATATGTCCAACATTAAAATCGGAACGAAAATCACCTATAAGTGCGTATAAGAAATAGAACATAAGTTCTCGAAGTTATAGTAATACATAAAAATACAAATAAGTATGCATGGATGATGATCACAGGAACAAAAAGAAGCACAAAACATAAAAGAAAAAAAAAAAGAAGAAAAGAATCATAAAATTTAAAAAATAACAATATAATACTTATCTAATAGAATTCCATATGAAAATTATCAAGCTTGTGGTCCACCATCGTTATATCCATGAATTATTGTCAATAAATTGTTTAAATGCATGTAGAAACTTGAATTTATGCTCCAAAATAAAAATTTCACTTAACACGTTTTATTTTCACTTGAAACTCTCGATAACGAAGTCTTTAAAATTCAAAATTTATGTCGTTAAAAATTTTTTGAATTTTAAAAAACCGTTAGAAACGTAAATCTAGAAAAAAGCAATGTGAAGCTTGTCGCCTTGCGGAGTGTCGAGAAAATCTAACGATTTCTCGATATTATGTATGAAACGTCCTGGAAAAAATCAAATCGCTGAATTCAGCATGAGAGCAATTGCTCAGTTTTTTGGCAGTGGCAAGAGAGGATGGCAAGAGAGAGGAATTTGGCGACTAGGCGGGAACGGTCATTCATTGTCCAAAGAGACGTGAACGTGATAAGTCGGAATTAAAATATTGTGCATTTAATTAAAATAATAAGGCAGAAGCCATTTATCTTGATACAGTAAGATTGTAAGTTAAGAAGAATTAATTATTATAAAATTAGATATTAAATAAAAAATAATTTAGATTTGAACGTCAAGCACTGGAAATTGAAATAATTGGTCTTTTATTGGTCCGAAGATTAAATTACAGCATCCAAGAATTTCAGAGCAACGTTCGAGTAAGTTGTCAAAGGATTGGTGGCTTATAGCCTTAACAATAATAAAATATATAACAATTTTTGAAGCTAAAAATAAAAATTTTCTTAAATGCGGATGAGTTTTCAAAATCGGCAAGTAGTTTCTGATTTATTGGTACTAAAACAATAATAATCATCTTTTAGCCTACTGAATAAAGTCGAAAAGAAAAATTTTAGGGGTCAAAAGTGTAGTGATACCCCCAAAAATGTCGATTTTGAAGTTAAAAATCAAAATTTTCCAAAAGGCGGATAATGTTTCAAAAACGGTAAATGGTTTCTGATTTATTGATGTTAAGACAATAATAATCATCTTTTAGTTTACTGAATAAAGCCGAAAAAAAAATTTTTATAAGCACCAAAAGTGCAGTGATACCCTTAAAAATCAAATTTGAACTTCAAAATTGAAGTTCTCTAAAAAGCGGACGAGTTATCACAAACGGTAAAAAAATTCTGATTTGTTGATGCTAGAACAATAATAATCATCTTTTAGCTCATTGAATAAAGTCGAAAAAATTTTTCATGGGAGTCAAAATTATAGTGATGGCCCCAAAAAATGTCAGCTTCGAACCAAAAAATTAAATTTTTTTAAAATGCGGATGAAAAATGAAGTTTCTTAAGGTTATTTTGATTTATTGATGCTTAAGCAATAATAATCACCTTTTATTTCACTGAATAAAGCCAAAAAAATTTTTTGTAGGGGTCAAAAATGTAGCGATACCCCTAAAAAATCACTAAAATTAGCAAAAATCAAGATTTTTATCTAAGTAAAAAGTTTTACCTAACATATTATACATCAAAATAACGCATTTGTATTCAGCTATAAGTATTTGAAAAGAAATTTGAATTTTATTTAGTTAGTTGCAATATATAGTGAATTTTGAAGTAATCATTTTTCATAAAAATGTCATTTTTCGTCAACTTTGAACTCAAAATTCTCTAAAAAGCGGACGAGTTAGAAAAAATGGTAAAGTGTTTTGAAAAGGTACTATATGAGAGCTTAATACACAAGTGTTTTTCAGTGAATAAAGTCCAAAATTTTTTCTTGGGGGCTTGATGTATGGAGACACCCTAAAAAAATCTCATTTTTTTTACTAAAATTAAAATTTCAGAAACAATAAAAGTTTTTACCACACATATTATACATCAAATTAAAGCTATTATAATGTCCTATAAGCCACTGAAAACAGTTTTTAAAAAAGTTAAAACAAATGAGAGAAATTGAGGTCAGAGTGAAGGGTGGTTTTTTTGAACTTTGAGACCCCCATGAGACGGCCCAACAGACAAATTTTTTGAAAAATTTCTTTTTGTAAATTACTAATAGTAACAATATCTACCAATCCTGAAAATTTCAGCTCATTTGGTTGAGAAAAAAGTAGATGTCCACTTTTCGAAAATTCTGGACCACTGTGCTGTCGTCCAATTTATATCATTCGCATATTCACATTTTTTATTTGTTAAAAAAACCTTTATTAATTTCCATGTCTATCCTTGAATGAAATGTGTGGAATGAAATGTCATGAGATAGCTCTGTAGTATACAAAATTTGCTGCTAGGGTTGATTTTAAAAGCATCAAGTTTCAGATATTTTGTAGTAAAAGTTAACAAATATTCTTCAATATCTTCTAAGAATTATGAATGAAGAAATAATTAAAGCTGAATTAACTAGAGAAATTTTGATGAAAATTTAAGGTATCATTGCGATGTTGGTTGTCACGTACATTTGATTCTTGTACTTTCTCGAAATAGAATTCAAAGAATTGCTTTAAAGGTGACTTTTGGATTAAATGCAAGAAATATATTAAAACGTTTACCTGTATACATCTATTTTGATATTAATAGACTCAATAAATCAGTGAAAGACTTTGAAAGTCATTGAACTAATCTTTTAACTTCAATAAAAATGACTTGACGGATAGTTTAAAAGTCAAAACTATACTAAGTAAATAAACGGGGTGTGAAACTATGAAACAAGTTGAAATTTTTTCAAAATCTGAAAATTCAGTTAAATTTAAATGAAAAAATATCGTTAAATGCAATTTTCTTTCAGAAGAGTTTTTTGCATCCATCAGCAACAGAACCACCAATCACACCTTTAACCCATAACTTACCAAAAAGCCTTTTAAATATTTAAAAGCATCAAGTCTAAAAAACCCACAACAACAAGAAATAATTCTTCAACATTTCAATTAACTTTTGACAGTCACCCAAACCGTATCAAAATCCAATCCGATCTGTGTCTCTGTGAGGGAGAATAAAGTATGAAAGGAGGAAAAAAAATTGTTTGCAAATATACATATTATTCGTAAACATTCTTATTTATCAGAAGCGAGAGAAATTCTTTTCATGCCTCATGCCACTTGACAACAATTAGTTGCACAGAGAGAGAGAGTGAGGAAAAAATCTGTATTGTATGACAGTGGAGTGGAGGGAGCAAAAAATATTTTATATATAAAATACATGTGCTACCGTAGAGCTCGTGTTTCCCTGCATAAAATAATATTGTCATCATTTCGTGTACAAAAACAAATTAAAAATAGAAATGAAAAAAGGGAAAAAAGTGAATGAGAATTTTTAAGCCAGAGAATGTTTTTAGTTATACAAACAATTTTTTTTTTTTTATTATGATTGTCATATTCATATAAAAATTTTATTTCTGATTTTATATATGAACGAAGTGCAACTGAAACATTAATGAGAGTATCACCTGAGGATGAATTTTCAAAGCGCACTGAAAACTTTATCTCAAGAATTCTTAATAGGATTTTCATATTCAAAGCTATTGGATGTTAGTGACTGGTTTGATTGGGTAGAAGGGCCTACACTATATTTTTCAATTGCTGTATTTAAATCCCAGATATAAGTACCATATCCCCTTGAATTAAGCCTCAATTAATGACGTTAGAGTCAAGATATATAGGGGAGGGTTATTAATGTCTCAACCGTTAGATCCTAACTAGAATAAGAGAAGGAAGACTCTAAAAATTAAGTCTATCACTTTAATACAACTACAGCAAATCCTGCGACATACTACTATTCATTTCCCAAAAAAAACATGCTAACTATAAAAAATTATGACAAATGTATGTTTTTCTCTCATATTTTCAGAATCTGGAGCGCAAAGAGAAGCATCAAGCGATGCAATTAGAACAATTAACTAAAAAACAAATATTTTTGAAATGGCGTTGTGAGCAACTGATTTCATACAATGAAGCACTTTGCAAGAGACGATCTGTATCGGAATGTTCTACCTCTACCATATCGAGTACAAATTCATATGAACTTACTAGATCATCGTCGTCCATTTGTGAATCAGGTATGTGTAAAATAAATTTACTTACACATGGTTTCATTAGCACAATGTGTATTATTATGAGAGGAGAGATATTTACATAATTCATACTGTATGTATGATTTTTTTTTTATTTTATTTTGTGTGCTTATACATATGTACGACTACTTGCCAACTGAACCTTTAACTCTCTTTTCAACCTTACTGTGTTTAATTTTAACATGCAAATTTATTGACAATCTCATTGCGCTCAAAAAAAAGTTTTTTATGCCATCCATAAATACGTGTGTTTTACTAGAACACATTTTCTAGAGGAAGTGACTGTATTGTTCACACTTTGTCTGGATTTCATAAATTTTCATTTTTAACTAGGCATAAATTATCTAAAATTTTTAAATTTTGACCGTTAATAATTCTTGAAATTTAATTTTTCATCCAGCATAAATAATGCGCATTATCCAGTAGCAAATGAACAGGTCTACACTAATTTTTTATGTTTCAACCACTTGTGCTTTATAATTATCAAACAGAATGCTAAAATATTTTCCATTTTTTTATACAATACATTTTCTCTGTTTTATTTCATTCCGCTGTGTTTTATATATGCTATGGCGGGCTCATAGCTCTATGGCAAAGAAAATGAAAAAATATTTACATTTTAATAAAGAATGAATATTATTTCGTTATAAGTACGGCCGGCACATAAAATGATGTAGATTTGTTTAGATTGATAAAAAGGCTCTAGAACGAAGAGGAATAAAGAATGGAATTTAATGATGTTGTTGATATAGCAAAGTACTTCGTGTTCTAGCATTAAAGCACTCATATATCTGCTACTTATTATCTATGAAAATATTTGAAAGGAGTTGGTGCGGAAATTTTTTTGTATTTTTGCGAAACGTTTGGCATTTGTTATTTGCTGTTAGAATGGATGATTTGTAGTCAAGATTTCGGACATTCTTTATTTATTTTTTTAAAAATTTTTATTGAGTTTATCAAGCTTCTGATAAGTAGCAGTACCCTGAACTTCGAGGGGACTGTCAATTGTTAATTTGTAAACAAATGAAATTTTAGAAGTTTTTCATCTGAATTAGCTGTTTTAAAGCAAGAAAATTCTAAAGGCAGGTCCAAACTATCATTTACAATTCATATGAAAGCTCTAGTAACAAATTTTAGAGTCAAAACAACAAATTTTCACAAAAATATGAAAAATCATTTTTCTAAAGTTCATATTGCCTCAAATCCTTAAAATTGACGTCAAGCCAATCCTCTTGTCAGACAAATCACAAGAGAATCCTAAGCACTACCCTTTCCTTTCAATTGTATGTAAACAACACTGTCTAATTGCAAATAATTTGTCTAAATTTAAACAACAAATTTGAAAAATGCCACGACAAGCTCGCATCTCCTAATCACAATTTTATGCATTCCAATAAAATTTCCATTTGCTGGTTCGTCTCCGGTACATTGCATAAAATTCTCATTTCCACTTAAAACTTTGTCATTATGCAAGAGAATAGTCATCAACCGAGGCAAAAGGGGTTGCTCAACTCAACAATTTATAATGATGAATAAATTACTTCTCCTCTGTCTTCATTTGCTTTGCTACTTTATTCATTTCCATGAATGATAAGGAATAATTTTAAAAATTTTCTTATTTTTTATTCCTTCATGATTTTTAGTCTATGTGGTGGGGGGGAGACAAGATCTCTCTTTCAAGTTCCTTGTTTTTCAAATAATTTTTCACCACTTTTTGCTCTTCCACTTACATCATGGCCTAAGGGTTACTTAACTGAACAAGCTATGTGTATAATATACATAGAAACAAAATGAGAATTGAAGATGTGCTATAAATTAAGCTTGTAGACGTAGTAGTGACTCCGTTGTGGCCTTTCTCATCCCACTCATATCTCTTGTTCTCCTTATTCACTCCATGAAAAATTTTTTAATCTGTTAATCTGTATTTTTGCTACAAACTTTCTCATATCAAAATATTTTACAACACATTGCAAGTTCAGAATAACATAATAAATTCTTTACAGAATTCAGATGAGAAGAAACTAGTATGAAAGGCTTATGGGGTAGATTTAGGGAAACATAAAGTGCTTTTTATGTGGGGTTTGTAGAGAAATACTTTAACTGTTAGGTACTAGATTTTTAAAAATTTATCTTTAGATTTGTTTCTAGTCCTAGAGAGAATCCTAGTGGTCGCTTCTATCTATCTTCATGTAGATCGATGATATTGCACTCCATTACTGGGGGACCTCGATTTGAGTAATTGTTTGGTTCCGGAAAAAATCTACTCAAATCGAATTTACTCAAATCGAAATGTATGGAAAATGACCGTTAAAAAAAGAAAATTTGAATTTTTGTATGGGGACACTTTAGTTACTCAAATCGAAATTACTCAAATCGAAGTTACTCAAATCGAGGTCCCCCAGTAATTATAATCTAAGGTGCCACAACATAAGTTACTCTACATCAAATTTTATGCAATTATCCAAGCTCTTCACAAAACATCAGACACATCTCCATCTCAGTAACTCAGCTTGAACTCAGCCAAGACAATAATCAAGAAATTCATCCGTATTATGATAAAAACTTATCTAAGTAAAAAGATGAAGAAAAGAAAGCAGTTAAAAAGGGTGTGTATGTGCTGCTGGATATGATGCTCCACACACATACAAAAGGGTGGTTGAAAAGTTTTTAAAAAAGTATTTTTCTTCTTTTTCATCAAAACTTCATATTTCATACACGATGTTGGAAACTGTCTATTTAACTTTACTTATTCTACCGCAAAAATTTCTCGCATTTAAATATCTGTATACAAAATTATGTATCTATCTATCGTCGAGTATATAGGCTGTGAAAACTTTTTCCATGTCTACATTTTGCCCTCTCGAACATAAAGAGAATGAACAAAAAAAAATCCTTTTTTTTCACCAGGGATTCATTTTTACTTTGCCAAAAATGCAAAAAAAATCTCTGAATTTTCCTCATTTTCGGAAGAGCAGGAAATCAAAGAGAATGAGAAGAAGTAAAAATTTCTCATTTGGGGCAACAATATAATATTTTTTTGGATTCTATTTCATGCAGAATTAATAGATATATGTTTCCCAATTTCTTCTCTACATATACTGTGTTCCATATACCACAATAGCAACATCAGTCGCTTCTCACTTTTTCCTACATTACACACGAGTTGTGGAGCCATTTTCTTACTTGAAATGATATACATTGTAACAAATTGTATTTTTTTTTTCATTCATCCTTCCTCGATATTCTTGCTTTCTCTCTCTCCTAACCGCCCTCATCATGTTTATATAAAAGAGCTGAAATAAAATAGAAGTCAATTTTGTCAAGGAATAAAATAAATGGAAATTTTTCCTTTCCTTTTCGTATAACTCATACAGCTTCTGATTCTATCCATCTTACTTTTTTGGTAGTAATCTGCTTACCTGGAGAGTTGTTATTGATTTAGTAAATTATTCAAAACATCTTGGATTCCAAATTTATATTTTTCTGCTTTAGTTGATCTTGGATCTATAAATACCGATTTCTTGCATTTTATATCAAAGTTATTTATCATTATATAACTACTAAAACTGACTAAAGCACATAAAAGCTGTAAAAAGCTTAACTTTATGAAAAATTTCACAAGCCTCAAAATTTTCAAAACAAAATCCAAGAAAAAATCATCAAAATTATTCAAAACATAAAACCTCTAAAACCTGATTTCTAAACTTCCACTTGCAGGAATATTAAACAGCAAATAATAAATCATATCTTAAACTTCCTTTTTGATCAAAAAGCACTATGGTTTTCATATATAATTTTAGCATTCATCATCATCATCACTGACTCTGAATAATAGAGTCAAATATTTGTATCTAAAACGGAAGCATTTTCCATCCGTATGAGCTAGTTGCATATTATTCTCAATACTGAAGAAAATCTTCATTCCATCCATTTGAAGCGAATAATATAAGCATAAAATACTGAGAGATAGAGGAACTCAAACAACCAAAAATATACATTTTTACGTACACGAAAAAATGAAGAAAAAAAAATCTTATAATATTTTCACATTTCAACAATTCAAATTCACATTTTCTGAATCCTTTTCTTCCCTCCTTTTGCACATTATTCTCCTCGTTCTAACTTCCGTCACCCGCTATCACCCACTCGAAAAAAGCAAAAAAATATGAGAAGAAGAATAGAATTTCTTCCAAAACATACTATTTAAATGGCAATGAGAGAAATAAACAATCATGATATTTATGCTCGTACATTTTTATGCGTTTTGAAGCCCTTTTTTGAAATTAACGTCACGAAAATTCTACCTTTATTGTGTATTTTTCAAATATATGTATTGCGATATATTTTGTGGATTTCTCATTCAAACTCTATAGCATGTATTTTGGATCTTCAAACCTGAGTTATGATTTCATTCAAAGCTAGAGGCTTTGAAGTTTGAATATATATTGTACAAGTGGAAATTGCTAATGAAAAAAAATTCTGCTTTGAATGATTGAACAAAGGATTCTTTTTTTCTGAAACTATGTACCAACAAGTTTACTGTGTATATTTTTTCAAATGCCATAGAATTTTTTTTTTTTTTTTTTGATCTATACAACAAGAGTCATCCATCCATTAATTCTCTCGTGATGATGATGATAGGCTCACTTCACAATGCATTTATACTTTTTTCAAAAAGAATTTGAACTCTTTGATGTCAACCCGAGCTGCATTATTTGAATATCAGTATAGCTTTCATCCCTTATAATTTTGGTACTAAATCAAACTTTTTGTCATACATATGCAGCTAGGCAATCAAAGAACAACTTCAATAAAAGAGAGAACTTTTCAGATTCAAAGAATAGAAGATAAAACTATGAAAAAGTTATGACTCGCAAAAGCATTCTGACTCTGAGATTAATTGGCATTAAGATTCACGAGAAGCACATTACATTAATAGTATCGCGAATGTTTTGTACTTCAACATTTATAGCTTTTGAAATGACATAATGAGAAAATCATGAAAGAAATTTTTAAATGTCAGCGAAAATGCTTTCATTAATGAATGAATAAGACATATAAAGTCGCTGTGCTTTATTCATATTCTATTCAAAACAGAAATGAATATTTTCCTTTGAAGCATTTTTCTCGTTTTTTTTTTTTTATTTTCGAAAAAAGACTGGCTTTTATTTTATTTTAATGATAATATTTTTTCCTCACTCGGCTTGTTGTTCCTTCTATGTGTACATAAAGATACAAAAACGCTAAATGAAGCTATCTTCCGGGGAGAATAGGAGCAAACAACAAAAAATTGCTTCGCATAGCAGAAATGAGCAAAAATTTTGCGATAATATTTCTTCATTTATATGCAAAAAAGAGAGATTGAATCAAAGATTTAAAGCGCAGTAGGAGCTAAAAAGGAAAACATTTGTGAGGAAGAAGTGAATGTGTGATAATAAAGAGAAATGTTGGATGGATTGAAGGATTTTGTAGCGCATTTCCTGTAAATGTGAATATAATTTGATTTATTATTCGGAATTTAATTACGAAAATTGTTTGTTTACATTTTCATCTTGGGATTTTAAGATCAAATTTTGACTTGAATTTAAGTTCATATTTAATTCAGTCACTTGCAATACACTTATTGATTGTGAGGATAGCTATTACAAACTGATTTATCATTTAAATTGCCAGAATCAACTTAAACATTACAATTTACAATTTTCACAATTTTCGAAATTAAAATGTCAACATCTCCATAGAATCTATGTACAATCTACACCTTTTCATTCTCCATCTTCTTCTCTATAAAACGTAAAATACAGATTGCGATAGAAATGAAAAGAACACACAGGAAACGAAAAATTCAAAAACGCTGCAAAGCAGAAAATGAAATTTTTTCAGTATGAGAAGTTGAGAGAAATTAAAATTGTAATCACGTCAATTCTTAAAATGTTTTTATGCATATCAATTAAAAGGAACCCAATGAAGAGAATCACGTAAAGGATGTAATTTATAGAAATTTATTGCAAACGCAGTGAGCGGAGATTTACTTCATGTAATCTGTATATGTGATTATTCACAAGAGAGAAAGTGGATGTAGTAATATTAATAATAAGGGATGTTTTAGCTTGCTGTTCATATTTCCATTTTTTCGAAAAAAGGTTCATAACTGTAGACCATGCTTAAAATATTTCTGTCTATAAATTTTATTTTCCGCCTCAATTCACATTATGAGGTGATGATGTGAAGCAAAATATTGATTAATTAAAGATAAACAAAAAAAAAGTTTTCATTATGAAGGTTCAGCAAGCTGTGATTACAATTATTGCTTAAATCAAGACATTTTGGGTGGAAAATTCATCGAAGTTTAATGTCATTCATGCAGAAAATTTTGTTAGCTAAATTTAATAGTTTTTTGAAGAATAATATCCACTACCAACTAGTCCGTACCGAGCAACTAAAAGTGTGATAAACACAATTTGCGACAGCCACATAATGAAAATTTAATGTAAAAATTACATAATTAAATTATTCAACAACAGCTCGTACTGACATGTTACATAAATTACACATCATAAAGTTTATGAATAAAATTTAATATTTTCATAGTGCAATAAACTCAAACTGGACTATTTTACATGATAGTATAGATATAGCCTTCTTTAAAAGCTTTTCCTGTCATTCACTTTTATTATTATAAGTTTTCATTCTTTAATCTGTTTATGTATTTAGATAAATACATTTTTTGCTTCATGTGACACAGAACAGCTTTTTATATTAAGCTTGAAAGGTGAAGCTCTATCTTCCCGTTTTACATCATCCTAGTTTTATTTTTATTTTATTATTAGACATGAACTGAAAGGATGACTGGGGAAAATTTATTCAAAAGTTTAACTTCTAAAAGGAAACTTTTCCATTGAAAAATTTTCAATGATACGAAAGAGACTTTGTTGTTGAAAATAACATTCAACTTTGGTACATTAAGCACACAAAATGACAAACTTTAGCCATTTACTTAATTCTAGTATTCTTACTTTCCTATTCACCCAATTAATTTTTACTATTTTTTCTCTTTTTTTTTCATTCAATTTAGATGAGACTGACGTTATTGGGGCATTTAGCCAATCGGACTCTGATGATCACTTATCCGTACAATCGCTGAAATCAGGCGGCTCTGTTGATAGTGGTGTTGTATTAAAATCAAAGCCGACTCCCCGCTTGACAATGAGTTCAACTGGAAAAACTATTGTTGCATAGGTAAGTCTTTTGGTACTTTTTAATTTTTTCGAGACATTTACTTTTTTCTTAGAGTTTGTGGGATATTGGTATAGTGGTTAAGTCAATCTGTAAATGACATAATAGAGTCAATTTTTTGTCAACTTGCTAGAGTCTGTTCAGAACTTTACAAAACTAACTGAATTTTGTCGAAAGCTTTGGGTTCGATTCCTACAAGAATAAAATTGATGAATTATCATTTGAATCTAAAGAATTTGAAATCAATCTTTGTTTATGTAGACCAGTGATGGTCAACCGGTGTGACGCGACACACTAGTGTGTCGAATTTTTTTTCGAAAAGCACCACGAGCCGTGTTACGCATACGGTTTTGATCATGACTTACTCACAAGGTGTGCCGCGGCACAAAAAGGTTGGCCACCACTGATATAGACGATTATTGAAGGGTTATAAAGCAGATTCAAAACATTGGCTGTTAGTGCTGATTAATAAAAAGAAGAGTCCCTAGCTGAAAATTTAGTTACTAAAATTCTTAAAAACAATTGACTAAAATTTCTAGTTAAAATTTTCTATGAATAAAAGTTTGACATCATTAAATTCAATGACCCCCTAAGCAGTGATAATTTTCAAAAAACTTCTCCATATCACCACAAAAATATCTCATTACGAATAAATTTCCTGAAAAACTTCTTTACTAATTCAACATATTTATTCTCTTCCCAACAGGATAATGAAACTCTTTACAAAAAAATGCACATCCAATAAAACTAATACGTGCCTCTATAAAAAAAAAATACACAGAAAAAAAATATTAATAAAAAACACACATTAAAGAACATAAGATGAATGAAATAAATAAAGGTTGGAGAATGTTGCTGTCGCTCAAGAAAAAAAATCTGTTAAAACATATTTCCCCGAAATAAAAAAAAAACAGACGAGATATCAAAGCTGAAGAGGAGTATCACACATATACACACAAACACATAACAAATCATACACATACTTATGTATATGAAAAAAAGAATCATTAATGAGAAAAAAAATGTAACAAATAATAAATAAATATTCATAAAAAGATGAAAATAAGAGCAAGAAGCATTTTGTAAAGGATTTAATGTTGTCTAAGTTATAATAATAGTAATAACAGTTGTGGATATAAAGATCGAAAGAAAAAGCTTTTAACATGAATATTCACTTCATAAAAATTATGAAATACATATGAACGACTGAGCTCTTTTAAAATCACTTCATTGTTTATTTCCCTTTTTATATTATTTTAATTTCAACTTGCTGCATTAATATGAAATATCTTTAAAAAAATGTACAGCTAACAAAGATAAAAAAAAATATGATAAATTGTGTATAAAAAAAAAATTCAGTCAAGTCTCCTTCGCTAAGTTAAAAATCATTCTCTACCATAATTAATAAATGTAGCACTAAGAATCATGCACAATTCTTCATTCATTAATTTTCAAGACACAAGGGATGTGTATAGAAATAAACATTTATTCCTTTCATCTCCATCCGCACTCAGTTGTGAGTTGGGTGGAGGTGGAAATAAAAAATGGCAACATATATACAATAATAATTATAAATTATAATAATATATATTTATTTTTGTTATGTAAATTAAATAATTCAAAAGATCACAACATTAATTTTTGTCATACAATATACATTTAATGCGACAATGTTAAATGCTCGGTCATGCAAATAATGAAATTCAGAAGCTTCTCTCATTTGATTGTATGCAAAAATTCATTTGTTTTCTTTTTTCTCAATCGATTTAATTTGTTTCTGTTGAAGCAAATAATTTATAACATCTGTTTGCGTCTCATCTGAAAGATGCAAAAGTATTATTTGGAATATTTTTAGTGATGTGAAAGAATTTTTTAATAAATTTGACTTGTAAATTGTTATTGTAAAGACGCAAATGCTAATTTTTGCGTCAGTTTGAATGAAAAATTTTAAATTGTAAAGTTTTGCATCAAAAGATGCAATTTTGCATCAAAGGATGCGATTTCGCATCAAAAGATGCAAACTTTTTTAAAAATATTTTCAAAGAATATTGCTCTAAATTAGAGAAGTTTCTGCATTTAGTTATTTGTAAGCGACTTAATAATAATTTTCGAGACTCAACTCTTGATTGTACAAAGACATACATCCAGAAAACCCTTGATTTTACAATTTATAAAAATAAAATTGAATTTCAAGGATTTTCAGCCTGAATGAAGCAAAATAATTGTAATTTTGACAAACGAATCTTGCCATTCAGGCAAGGAAAAATGTTATAAAAAGGTACAATCAAGAACATTCTCAGAATCGAGTGAGATAAATAGATGCGAATTTTCACATCAATTCTCACTAGCAATCAAATCAAACGTGTATAATGAAGACGAATTATTAAAATAAATGTGTAGAAGATGAAAATATGATTGTCTCGTCGAATTTTCCCTTCTTTTTTCCTTCGCTTTAAATAAAAAAAAAATGCCGCGATTGAAAAATTTAAAATAAATATTAAAAAAATTAAAAATCGATAAAAAAAATTACAAAAAAATCTTTTTTCTATATATAAATAAAACTTATATTCGTACACGCATATTTATGATGAAAAAAAAAGTTGAAAAAAAATAATTAACTATTGATTAATTATTATTAGATGAGATAAACTGGTAGAATGACAAATAATATTTAAAAAAAAAAAGCTTTCAAAATTGTAAAAATTCATTAAATGTCAAAAATGTCGATGATATAAAAAAAATTGAAGTAAGGTGAAAAAAAAACCAAAATACAAAGAATTTTAAAGACAAAAAATGGAAAATTAAACCCTTTTCAATTTTTTTAAAAATAAAATTTCCTACCTGCCAACAGCAGCTTGTAGCAGGTGGAGATATTTTTCTTTCCTTGTGTTCAATTCGAAAGGATGTTCTTGTCCCAAAGGAATATGTTATGAAAGGAGTTAAATAGAAAATTGCACATTTTATGAAAACGTGATCTCCTTTAATAATGAAAATAATACAACCACCGTACTTTATGATCCCAAAAAAATATATATACATACATACATAAACATAACATGATAAAGGAACAAGTGGAATGGGCATTCAATTTTTGATTTGACGAAGCACAAAAAAAAAAAGTTTTCTTGTTATTATTTTGTATAAAATGGATGTTGGGGTTTGGAACTTTAAAGACCAATTTTCATCGCCTGATAGCATCACCAATCATGCTTGTTTATGTCTCAAGAGATACAAAGTGACTGCCCAACTCCCTCCAGATATAAAACATCCCTATCAAGTACTTACATTACCTGCAGTCAATTTCCATCAAGTTATCCCTCGGACAACTGACCAACACTCATTCTGCCTGTCAAATGTCTATCAATTTTGATCAATTTAGGTCAAAGTTCACCGAAAAAGTTCCATCCCTAAAAATTCAAATCTTTTAAAACTATTCAAATCATCCTTCATTACTCTATTTATATATACATACATTCACGCATATTACTATATACACAAAAAAACCATTTTCATCCGAAATATGTCACAAGAGGAAGCATCAGCAGCAAAAAATATATAAATATAGAAAGAGGCCCAAACTTTTACAATTTTCATCTTCTTCTTTTTTTTACTTCTTTGAAAAAAGAGAAAAAGGAATTGTCTTCTCTACCCTTCTCCATGTTTTTTTCTGTTAATATGGCTTATGTCACGAAAAAGAAAACAGAATTTTTTTCTGCATTCACAGAAAAGGATTTTTTGAACCGAACTCTTTAAAATGAGAAAAATGGAAAATTCAAGTTTCAAGGCTTGGTAACTTCAGAGATTTTGGAATTTTTTGTTTGAAATTTGTAATTTTCTTTCAATCTTTGGTATTAAAAATCAGATTTGAATGCGATAATGGAAATATGAAAAAAGATAAGATCTGAATGGTTTGAGCAATAATAAACTAAATTTAAAGAATCTTTTATCAAATTTAAAGATTTCAAAATAATCATTTAAAGGGAAAACTACTCGTTGAAAAACATACGCGTAGTTTTTCCCCTCTGAAATAATGAAAACAATTTTTCTCAAAAATCCACAATATAATGATTAAAAATCGTACTTTGCAGCTAGTCAACAACAAATAAAACATCTAAACTAACAGAAAACTGCAAATTCCAAACTTAAAAACAAAATTCATCAACAAAAAAGTCACCAAGCCTTGAAAGAATTTAAGAGACATAAGCACAAACTATCTATAATATTCTGGTCCATAAACACTCATAAATAAAGTTTTTCTTTTGTTTCTTCTTATTCCACAAGAAAAAATGTAAAGAAAAAAAAAAGATATAAGTTAGAAACGAGAACTATTGAGTATAAAAATTACATACTTTTCAAGCAATACTGAATGAAAATAATTCTGTAAAGTAGTTTTTTACCCTAAATGACTTCATTCAGAGAAATAAAATAAAAAATACAAAAAAAAAATAAGAAAAAAACTTTCTTAATAAAATTAAATAACCTAAGCAAAAAAAAAAAAGAGTTTGAAATGATGAAGAAATATCAACATGGATCCGTATCTCTCCCCTTCTATAACTATTCTTTCGTATGAAAAGATATAAAATAAAATGAAAATGAGCACACAGCAGATCTTGATGCGAGGAGAAAAGGAAACTTAATAATAATAGGTCTTAAGGCAAAAAAAAGAATAAAGTTGTGTTAATAATGAAACGTGGTATATAATTGTCGGGAAGAAAGTAAATAACAAATAATTATGTCTTATTGTAATCAACGAAAAGGAAAAAAAATTGAAATTAAAAAAAATTATTAGCTTCTCGGAATGGCGCTTGTTTTAATGCTGTACATTTTCTGGTATTAGTTTCTGTATACCGAAAATACTAAGGAGGTCAATGATATGTTGATTCTCGAGTACTAAAGCGCATTTCTGATTGGAAAATTGAGAATTTTTGATTTAACGGCCAATTGAAATTCAAAGTTAATTTTGATCCAAGGTCAATAATGATTGTTATTTTTTTATCAATTAAAATGTTTTTTTTACAAATTACTCATTGTTAATCATTGAAATTTAAACTTTTTGATTCACAAAGCTTGAGAATAAAGTGGCATAAGTCAAATATGGAATATGAAAATAATGTGTGTTGAAGAATTTCTAGTAAATTAGTCGATTAAAGAATCCAAAGATTGAAATTTTTTTCGGGGACTTGCCTAAAAACGTGCTGTCAAACTATTCCCCAATTATTTTGCCAAACAATTTCATTTTGGTTCTGCCAGAAAATCCAAATTAATGGTTCTTTATCACACCCTCACTTCCTTTATTTCCCCTTCGCTCTGAAAATGATCATGAATATTCGAGGCTCAGTTGTATATTCATACATTTCTTCCTCTTAATAGCCACGCTTGATTATACATTTTCATTTCCACTTCCACTCTTGCATCACATCTTTCCATCTATGTTGCAATTATAAATTTCCTTCTAGTTCTCTATTTTTTATCAAATCAAAATCATAACCGCAAAAAAATTAATGAATAATTGAAAAAAAAAATTGTGCAAAATCAATAAAAGGAATGAAAAAAAATGAATTAAAAAAACTTAGTAGATCATAAATGAGATATGAAAAAAAAATCTTGAAATGAATAAACTTTAAAAAAAAAAATGATGATAATATAATTTTGAAGTACAAAAAAATTATTTAAAAAATAAATTTAAAAAAAAAATAATAAAATAAAAAAAAAAACATGTGAAATATTACTTGTAGAGCACTGAATGTGTGTAATAAATATTAACAAAGAAACAGTAACATGATAAATAAAGTGTAATAATTAATGAAAATGCTTTCGTTCCTTTCATTTTTTGATGCTTTAATTATTTTCTGTCATTTTTCAGAGCTGCTGTAGTTTATCATTGTCATTACTTAATGGTGGTAACGATTACGATAATAAATTGGTCGAGAATTATTTTTTGGTTGATTGAATGCTTTGGAATATGGGTAGGCTTTTTGGTGGGTGGCAGGGATATAACCCTTTTTCAACTTTTGACACTACAGCTTGGAAAAATTCTTAAAGACTTGTTTTTACAACTTGCCACGTTCTCAGGATTCAGAATTCCAGCTAACTACTTTATCAAGCCATTCAATATAATATTCATCAAGAAAATTTTTCTTATTGACTAAATTCCAATTAATTACTCTTGAGCAGCACAAACTTGAAAGCATTCATTCGAAAAATAAAAAAAAAAAGAAATTAATGAATCATTTCCTGGAACTTACAACAAAAAAGTTTTCCATGAAAAACCTTTCGATTCCATTCGGAGAATAATTTGTTTTCATGCTTTGTGTGACATGAGTGAGGAATCCATTAAAATTTTAAAGATAAAGCCAAGCTCTTGTTGTCATCCTGTATAGCTTTTTGTTTTGTTGACTTTTTTCATCGTTCGAGGAAAAAATTATTGAAAGTAAAATTGTTTGGGGCTGAAGAGAGTTTTTTGGAAGTACATATTATCAGTAGTAAGAAATGTAGATCCTTAGATCAGAGAAGTATCCTAAAATTGCTCAAAACTTTAAAAGTTTTGGAAGTTAAAAATTTTCTTGAAACAAGTCCTTGTTAATTTTCTTAAAATTTAAGTTGATTAATCTTCCTGGAAGGTAGGCAGGTAAACTTTGTTTCTTATAAACTTAATCAACAAAAGTACAAAATTTTACACATTCCAGGAACAGAAAAATCTAAGAAGAAGTTTGAATAATATTTAATTTGAAACTTTGAAATCCTCTTAGATTTACTGAATTTTATCGCATCAAAAAAAAATTTTTAATCTGAACCTCTCTCTTCCAGCATCAGGATTTCAATTACAGTAAAATCTTAAAAATAAAACAGGATCCTAGTCGGTGCTTCTCAAACTGAAACTTGCATCAACCTACTTGCATTCAGAAAGATCTCAAGGTGTGCTTCTATTATACTAGGTATTATTAAGTTATTTTGCTGACATTACAATTTTCTAGTATAGTTTCTACAAAGGTAACGAGAGCCAAATAGTTTGAGAACCATTGATCCAAGAACTACAAGGAATTTTAAACTAAAATTATAGTGTCTCAATAATTACAGTATATGCAGGCAATAAACCAATTTTGTATATTCAAAACATATAATTTAATTCAAAAATAGTTTCATCCAAATAATTTCAATACTACCTATCCCCCAAATTTACTCAAATAATTTTATAAAAAACCAAATCTTCCTTAATAAAAGTTCCAAAACATTGTGAGTTTAAAGAATTTAATAACAACAGAAGGAGCTAAAGAACACACAAAAAAAATTAATATCAGGACTTGTAATGAAAAATTTCTTCATCATTCGCCATAAAAATACCCTAAAGTCGTTTTCGTTAGATGACTTGTGTACTTGTTTATAAAAATTTCTAATTTTTTTTCTTTCTTTTTTCATTCAAAACATAAGAAAAATATTCAAGAAATATGGAAACAAGAGGGAGACGACGAGGATTTCCTTAAAGGAACAAAAAGAAGCAAAAATAAGTAAATGGAATGAAAATTGTTTCCCTTTTTCTCTCACTCACATACACTCACATCTCTTATGCTTTGCTGTTTGTATATTCACAAAGATATTGTACATGTCGCACGCTATTAAAGCGCTTCTTGGCATTTTCTTTTCAATTAAGCAAAACACTTGCGAAAATTGAAAGCGGCTGTTGAGAAAAATAACATAAAAGAAATAACAAAGAAGGAGATGAGAGAGAAAAATGGAAAGAAGGAAGAAAAAACTCTGTTAATACTCTCAACATCTTCCGATGAATATGAATACATGAGGAAATTTTTGTGAAAGTGTTATCGGATATTGACAATTGATGGCGCATTTTTAGTGAAATAAGGATTGATGATGGTCGATTTGTGAATTTATTGGGGCATAAAAAGTGGATATGATTGAGAATTTATAATATTTCACAGGGAGGTTCTAAAATGTAAAACAGCCTACTTTGATAAATTCAAAACTTGGTTCATAAAATATAAATTTCCATCAAATATTTCTTAATAACCTCAACTACTATATTAAATATCCCCATACCAAACCTCACCAAAAACACCAAGACTCAATCAAAACAATCTGACACACCGCAACACACATCCATAAATTGCACATTGAAAAGCTTTAAAGAAGTAAGAAAAGTGGAAATGTGAAGAGAAAATGTCTTATAACGACTCACATTGAGATTTGAATAGCAGAAAATTATAATCAAAAGGTTCTCTGAATACTTGATAAAGAGAAAGGAAAAGAAAAAAAAACAGGCATTGGAAGTGATTTCATTCGCAAAATATTGTTTTCTTCCTTTGCTATCACAAGTGTTCTGCTGCTGAGTACATTTTATTTAACATGCCATATCTAATATGAAGACGATGTTTCGAATATTTCGTGCGACGCATGAGCGGGAAAGTCAATGAAACAGAGAAAAACTTTTATTTCCTTTTACTGTCGACTTGTCCTTCATTTATAATTTACTTCATATTAATTTATTCCTTCACATTTTCTCGATTTAGTGATTTCAGATGGGGTTCTGTATGTCCATGTGAAGCAACAGGGAATGATTTAGTTTCAGCATTATTCATAAACATGTGTTGTGCTCGTCCATTCCAAAACAGAATCGATTGATAAAATAAATGTGAAATAAGGAAAAAAAAATACTTTTGATATTCATTGATTACCAATTTTCACTTCCATTCAGCTTTAATTTCCTTTCAAATGTGTCAATGCGCATTATGGGGAATGTAAGGCATGCATAAAGCGTTCAATAAATGCCGAATATTTATTAAAAGCTGATGCAAAACGTTTTTTAATAATTTTACTTATGTTTTTCAAATGCTGGTCAAAAAATCAAGTTTTTAAAAAGTTTTTCTATCTTTTCGTATTAAACTCTTAGAATACTTAACATTTTTGATAAAATGATTATCAGAATAAATAATAACAACCAGAGAGTCTTGAAATTTAACTCTTTCTTATGCTTATTATAATAAATGCTTATTGAAAGAGAGTTCAAAACATACTGAATATTAACATGAAGGGGAACAACAACTATAAGTAAAGAGAAATCAAATTTTTCATTTTAGATTCAAATATAATTCAAAAATTAAATGACAGTTAAATCACAAAAAAAAATTCATTACCAAAAAATCTTCTCCGCTACAATCTTTTCAAAAAATCCAAGCAAATTCAAACAACTTAATCCATTAACAGCAGATACAAGCCCTATAAACAAAAATTTCCCATCCAATCATCATAAATCAACTCAACAAATTTAAATATTTGCATTAAAAATTTCCCTCAAACAATTTATAAACATTTTCATCCTTAAGCGACAATTAAATCTAATTTACCGCCATGCTTTAATAAGTACAGTAATATTTTCATCATCCTAATGGAAATGCAATTAATATTTTCGCATATGACTGATTTTTCAAGACAAAAGTAATATCATAAACAGTATTAAAGCTGTTGTCACATCGCATTCATTAATCCATGAATTTCTACGAAATGAAATTAATAAATGAGTGAATGAAATCAAGTAATCATTAATTTATTATTATTATTATTTATTTATTTATTTTCCTTCCTTAATTTTCAAACAATTTTTCTGAGATTAAATATACATAAATTAAGCTTCAATGATATTCGTGTATCGTTAAAGAAGCTTAAAACTAATAAATAATTACAATTTGATATTAACGATTAAAAAAGTTTTGAATTATAAAGTTTATGGTTTGTGTCTTTGCTGAATGAAAATAACGGTTAAAATAATTTTGAAATTTGTAAACTTATGGTTTGTGTCTTTGCTTAACGAAAAAATTTTAAATTTAAAAAGTAAACAAACAAAATTTCCAAAACAAAGAATATAAAAAGAAATTAGATGTAAAAATGGATTATCAGAGGATATAAGCAGCTGAAGAAGATCATAAACACGACCAGATTAATACTTGACATCAGGAAATGTTGATAACAGGACATGTCAGGTGAGGGAAATCCAATTTTCATGACTATTTTTATGAATTATTATTAATTGAGACTTGAATTGTATTTTTAGCTTTTTATCAACTTCCAAAGTTCCTTAAATAGCTGCCATTGAAACAACTGGATAAGAATGCTGCATTTGATATGAACTGCTTTGTTTGGAACTTAAAGGAATGAATATGCACAGCTTTTTTGATGATATCAGGTAAGTTATTGTAGATATTTACTCCAAAATGATTAATATCCCTTTTACCAAAATTATTCTTTGCAGTTGCCGATCTTAAATTCATCCTGTTTCTTTCCATACGATTGAGTTCAAAGCTGATGTTGCTGTGAATTGATTTTTCTGCATGAATATATGAACGAAGCAGTCGTGATGTAATTAATCGCACGGATTGGGAATATATTGTCAAATGTAAGTTGTTCATACATAATAGCCTTGTCGTCGTCTATCGAATCCATACATATTTCTTATTATCCTGTTTTGAATTACTTGAATTGGTTGAATGACATTGTCGCATGCATTGCCCCAAATTGTGTTCATGTAATTTAAATGTGATGCAAAAAGTGAATGATAAATTTTTTCTTTTGGCTCTCATTGGTAAAACATTTTTTAATTTCCACATTATACATGCTGCACTTGCTAATTTCTTCTCGATTTCACTTCCATGAACATCCCATTTCAAGCAAGGATCAAGATATAATCCGAGATATTTAAATGATTGAGTACGCTGTATTGAGTGCTCGTCATTAAGTTTAATAATTTGTGGCTGATTGGTTTTTATGAATGGCGAGTGGAAAATCATGAAAAATGTCTTTTTGTCGTTAATGATCATTTCTGGTTGTCAAGGAAATTTAAGATTATGCTCATGTCGTGAACTATTGAATTTGTTGCGTCATCTTTAGGATCATGCTCATTAATTAGTGCCAAGTCATCCGCATAGAGAATAATTTTTTCCTTGTACACCTTCAAGATTCGCAATTTGGTTGAAGAATATATTGAATAGAGGCTGCCTAAAATACTTCCTTGAATTACGCCATATATTACTTCCAGTGGTTGGCTAATCATATTTCCTATCCTTACTACTTGAAATCTCTGCGATAAGTAGCTTGACATTATTTCTTCAGCCTTTCCTCTAATTCCAATCAAGTTGAGCATTTTCAACAGTATTTTCCTATCAACCAAATCGAATGCTTTCATCAAATCCATGAATACAACCGAAGCTATTTTCTTTTTGTCCAATGATTTCCTTATTGAGCTTGTTAGTTCAATTGCCGCATTTTCAGTGTTGCTTTTTGGGCGGAATCCAAATTGATAATTAG
Organism: Chironomus striatipennis; assembly: GCA_026123125.1. Classification (NCBI taxonomy): domain Eukaryota; kingdom Metazoa; phylum Arthropoda; class Insecta; order Diptera; family Chironomidae; genus Chironomus; species Chironomus striatipennis. The sequence continues at coordinate 33,017,294 of CM047394.1, forward strand.
AAAGGAGATTGTATTTTTGTGATGTAGTTCATAATTCGATTATATAAGAATTTTTCCACTACCTTGTTAAAAGTCGTGAGGATTGAAATAGGGCGCATATTATTCATTTCATTTGAATTTTCTGTTTTTTTAATTGGAATTACTGTTGCAAGTTTAAAAACTTTTGGATATTTTCCTTTTTTTATGATTGTATTAATCAAATGGCAAAGAACAGGAGAAAGCTCATTACTTAACTTTTTGACGTCTAGCAGTGAAATATTGTCGTAGCCAGCAGATGCATTTTTAAGATTCAAGATGATCGAATTTATCTCCTCCTCATCAGCGTCATTTAACACCCGAGAGTGTGACCCAGAGTGGAATTCAAGCTTCCTAGGGATTTTTCGACGGTCGTTTGCTAAGTCTGTCACATTCTGTATGAAAAAATTTGTTCATTTTTTTCTGCCATCTGCAGTTCATCTCTGTTACCACTGTGCCATTTATGTTTAAGAAGTTAAGTTTACTTTTCGTCTTTCTTCCTAAGATGCTGTTTAAATTTTTCCATAGTTTTCGTGGATTATTGTCTTGCAAATACTGGTTGTAGTAATTCTTTTTTTCTTTCTGAATCAATCTTTGAACTTTCATGGACTCAACTTTCATCATACGTTTAAATTTAGTCTTCCATTTTCGAGATCGTTTTAATCTTTTCGACAGTTTTTGTTTTCTCTTTAATGCGTTAAGGACTTTCCAGTTAAACCAAGCGACAATTAATTTTATTTTCCTTTATTTTGATTCTAACTGTTCTCGTGTTGTTTCTTAGTGACTCTTGCGTAATTTTCATTAATTTTTTCAGCAATATAATCAGGCTCCTGAATTTGCATTAACATAGAATTGTTCAGTGCTTTACTTAGTTGTATCCTTGCTTTGTTGTAGTCAGTTCTTTTGAGGATTTTAAAAGATGACGATTGTTGAGATTTTACATCGTTTATACAAGTCAAAATCATGTTATGGTCAGATAAGTTGTTAAATATTGTATAATTGTCAATTGTAGTCTCCTTATGAAAATTGCATGCAAAATGATCTATTATTTTTCCACTAACATTTCTTGTTTTATCCTCATTCATAATTTTTAAGTCAAAAGAATTTAAAATGCCAAAATATTCATTTGCCGTTTTGCATATCTCATTTTTGCATATGTTTACATCTCCAGCTATGATGATACGTTTGTTCGTGTCGTTTACTTGTTTTTCAAGATCACTAAGGAACGTTTCTATATTTATATTCTCTGGGGCTCTATAGTATGCCACTATCTTGTATCCTTTATTCTGTATCTTCATGTCAATCGTAATTCTTTCGAAACCAGATGAATGAATTTCCACGTTGAGAACTGTTAGAGTTTTTCTTACATATACTATTAAACCACCTCCACTGTTCACTGAATTTCTACAGCTTATATATTTATTGTAACCGTTTAAGTTATAAATTCCATGTGCAAACGTCTTCTTTAACTTTGTTTCTCCTAAAATTATTACGTCAATATTGCGACCAAATGATGACAGTATGTTTTTAAATTTGTCGAATTTTTTGGTTTCATTAAGTCCTCGAATGTTAAGTTGGAGAAAGGAAAGATTTTTAATATTGTTAATTGCACTTTTGAAAGACTTTATTGAATCGAAATAGAAATTTTGATTTTGAATGGGTACAGTATGAGGTGGTTTTACTGGTTGCTATTGTTGATTCTTGATTTGGTCAAAATATACTTGGACTTCTGTGAGTTTGGTTTCATCATTCACAATAATTTCAGTCTCATCCTTTTTCTGCACTCTAACACTTCCTCTAGCATAGTAAACCTTTAGTCTCTTTCCCACAATCAATTTCGCTTTATGAATCAGGTTTCTGTTATCAAATGTTAATGATTGATTGAAATATATTGCTGTTTCAGTTTTTGATTCACGCTTGGCCTTCATAACTCTTATTTTTGAATTGATATTTGAAAATATAACAGTGAGAATTGATTTTTTCTTTCCTGCATTTTTCATATTAATTTCCTTCCTGAATGCATGTTCAATTTCCTCTGAGTTGACTGCAATGCCAAAAGATTTAATTGTGGTGATTGCTAATTTTTTACAATCTTTGTTTTTGCTGAACACGTCTTCACTGATTCCGTCAATTTCCATGAATTTGTCTAATTTATCTTGCTTAAACGTACGAATCATTTTTTGATTTTCATTTGCCAATGATGCTACGACATCCATTCTTGACTCTAATCCATCAACCTTTGTTGCTAAATCAACAACTTTTGTATTTACTGCTTTTACTGATTCTTTAATTTCCACAATTTGTTGCGTCAATTCATTGCGTAATTCAGCGATATCATTACGGATTCCTTTTGATTCTATTGTACGCTTTTGTTCACTTAATTGAATTGCATGAAGAATGTCTTTTAATGATGTGCTGTCTTCTTCATCATCCAAATCCATCAAGTCATTTTCCTCATTTAATTTTTTTCTTTTTCTCTTTTTTAGTAATTCAGCATTTGGTGTATTTGATTCATCATTTATCTCCTCAATGAGTGGAGGATCATCGAAAACCTTTTTTGGAGATCTAACTGTTTTCGTGCTTCGAAGAAAGAATGCATCTAAAGTGTTGGGCTTTCCTTCTGTCATTTTTCATGCAATATCCTGATGGACTTTTTTGAAGGCGTGACAATTAAGGCACTTAGATTAATTTATTGACAGTCAAGTCAACACAAGATTTTTATTTATTTTTTTTAACAATTAAGTCAAAAATTTGTAGTAATCGTGACAGTTAAGTCACTCATGCAAAAGTTTTAGTCAATATGACTAGATAAATTTTAGTCTTTATGACTACAAACAAAAATTGTTAATCAGCTCTTTATGAACTTTAATTATTGATGACAATCCACTATATTTTGCCTTATAATTGTTGCTGTTTAAAATCCGTTAGAATTTCATTTGTATTTTATGCTTAAAATTGATGTTGAAGAAAATCCGTTACAGTTTTATTTGAATTTCTGATTATATCCTCTCGGGCAAATATTTCACCATTAATTCACCACCGACTTGAGAAATTCACCTTTCCTTTTTGCGCGCGCGCGTGTTACTTCTGTATTAGTTTCTTTTTTTTTTAAGCTTTAATTTTTACTTTATTTCTCTTTAATTCTGCAAGGTATCAACTTTAATCTGCTTAACGTGTATTCACCAATCAAATGTGCACGGAATCCAATAGCTCTGGAAACTCGTCAATTTCTCCTTTACTCATAAATTCACTTCCAATTTCTTCTTTTGTTCACTACTATTGTTCTCAATATTTTGTCACTTTTCTATTAAATAATACGATGATTCTTGTATTTTTGATTATTTTTGATTAGAATTTTGTTTCATGAGTCTTATAATTTAACATTTATTCACTCAACTTTGACATAACTGTTTTAAATTAAATTATTTTATATAATGACTAAAAATCGCGTCTTTTTTTTTTTTTTTTTTTTTTTTTTTTTTTTTTTTTTTAATTAATATCCTGACTTCTCATTTCCATTAATGAGTCAGAATGTACACATTGTCGCTTATTCGTAGGATGGATATAAGCGTGCATATATACAAAAATAAAAATGCAAAGAGGAAGCAAAAGATGGAGGAAGAAAAAAATGGAAATGAATGAAAGGAGACATAGGAGACATGATCAAAATAAATGATATTGTACAAATTTCCACTTCACTCCAGAGATAAATTGTTGGACACGAAATTTATTATTCAATTTATATATATTTCTTCCATTTCTTATGCTCCATCCCTTGTCAATTGTCAACATGGTCTCGTTTTTCATCCTCTCAATGAATTTTCGATTTCATCTCTTTCTCTCTTTTTTTTTAATGGAACACAATTCTAGCTTCAAAACAATTTGATTCGAAATGGTTACATTTTGGGTTACATTGATTTCTGGGTTCAATGGGTAATTAGACAGCTGAATGACTGCCCATTTACGGAAAGATTCAATCGTTTTCTTTAATGATTTTGTCATATATCAAGATGATTGTATGAAGTAATAGAAAATATAGTAAAGTCTATACTAATTTAGGGTCATTCGAATATAATGTTCACCATAAACTTGCATATTGAGACCACATACAGTGTTACAAAATTTTGATGCAAATAACTTAGGGGTCGTTCACTTATGATGTTCGATTTTTAGGGGGGAGAGGGGTCTGAGGCTATGTGACAGTTTTAAACAATAGAATTTTTTTTTGAATGAAAATTTTGTGACAGAGAGGGAGAAGGTGGTCTAAAAATCCATGTTTTAGATAGACGTCTTACGTGAACGGCCCCTTATTTTAATATGAAAGCATCATTCTGCATCAAATATATGTATTCCGATTCACTGAAAGATAGACATTATTTATTAATGCCATGGTACTATAACTACTATGGATGTTATATTTAGGATCCTGGAATTGAGATGACTCGAATTAAGTGATTTAAATTTGAGTATCCTAGATTTAGGCACCCACCTCAAAATTTCAAATTTTCTTTAAGTATTCATTTGATTTTCTTTCATTTGAGTAGAATTTACTAAAGAAGTTTACAGTAGAGCTTGATTTTGGTCATTTTATTAGAATTTCAAATTTTATAATCTTAAAAAAAATAAAATGTATTTTGCATTAACTAGTCATTAGTAGGATTCGAACTCATATCTTTATGTTCCGTAACTTATTCCCAATTCAACCAAAGGTTCATTTTAGGACATTGCAGTTCTAACATAATGCGGGTTTAAATCTTTAATCAGTTCAGAAAATTTGAATTCTCAAATTGAGTTCAAGATCCAAAATTTAGTTGCTAATAACTTGACTACTGATGCATCAAAATTCTTAATCGTTTTGATATCAAATGCGTTTTAACAACCATTTAAAAATCCAGCAACTTTCTCATCTTACAAGCTGTGCAAAATAAATTAAATTCACAATGTAAAGCAAGCAAGCATAAGAATCTGCTTCTAATTTTTCAGTGAGAACTTTGTGCAGTTGAAAAATGTTTATCGATAAATTTCAAAGGAATTGACATACATTTTTAAATCAATTTTTAAAGAGAAAATATTGAAATAATCATTTTCCTTCACGTGAAAGAATTCAACCCCACAGTCTTATTCATAGTCATACATACTATACGTGCACGCTAATGACGCAAATCATAATATGAAATATGTAAGGTTCTTCACACATTCGAGTAAATGGAAAGAAAAAAAAATATGGCATTTAAGTGAATACGAAGGAAAGTGATTAAAATATAATTGATGTTCTTGGGAATGAGGGAAATATATATTCTAAATGGAAATCAAAAATTTTCACTACAAAATATATAGCACAAGCGCATGTTGCTATACTTTTGATTCTTCTTTTAGCTCCTTCTCTTCCCTTCCTTCCACATGCTTAATTTCCCTATTTGAACGATATCTACTCCTATATATCTACCCAAATGTACAAATGTACGCACATATCTACGTATGTATGGATTCATATATATTGGAACGAATGAGCTTTGCTAACAAATAGATTCAATTATTCATTTGGAAAACGATTGTATGAAGAAGAATAAAATAATTTTTATCTCTTCCTTAATTTCTATTGCTGTGCAATATTTCAAAAAATACATAAATAAAAGCTATATGAAACTATTTATAGTTTACTATTTCTATACACGCATTTATATTGAATTCTGTATTTTTTTTTTTATTATTTTTATTTTTATGCCTTGATTCGCTCTTCTGTACATGAATTTCACTCATAAATTTCATTTGAAGAATGGAATATTATTATTATGATATTTTTTGAATTAAATTCTATGAAATCTTCACACTTACAATTTTCGTGATTTCATGTTTATGGGCTTGTGTATTTGCAATTTATTTGAATTGAGTGGCAATTGAAGTATGAAGAAGTAATCGATAAAAGTTTTATGGGTGATGTTTAGAGAAGGAAGCAGGAAGAAGAGGCCATCAATTTCGTAATGCAGAACTGTAAAAATTTGCCAACATTTATTTTCGAGGCTTATTGGAACGTGGAGACGTGAAGACGAAGTAAATGGCATAGACAATGAATTGGACTTATTTTTTTGGTGGCCAATATTGAAATTGGTCTGTTTATTGATCATTTGTGACGTCAATTGATGTTAGATATTTTTAATTCATTGAAATAGGATCTTATGGCCATTTTCGATAGGAATCGAACCAATATCATTTCTGAATTCTTACTAAATTGCTGAGCCTTATATCTAGTTTCAAACTTGGTATATTTGAGTATAAATAGATGTTTTAATTGTCAATGATATTCCTACTCCTAAACTTTCAATCCTACTCAAATTCACAAAACCAGTACACAAGAAAATGTACAAAAATAATTCATTAACCTACAATTTACAATATTCGTTGGGATTACACGATTATTGGAGGTGGAAGGAAGAATGGTGAAAAATTCAAGGAAAAAGGTATTAAAGTCATGTATTAAAATATTCAAAAGAGATTATGTTGGGGAATATTGACTGCTGTATATTCGTAACATTCTAGCTATTCTTATTATAACAGTACATAAGGCATTTTTTTTTTTTGCTATAGGAAACAATGAAGACTACATCTGTGGTTCTGTTCACTGACTATGCTTCATCTGTGGAAAATATTTTGTACGTTTTTTTTCTGCATGAAGTAGTTCCAAGAAAGAGATGAATAAGAAGAAACTAAAGAATGGGAAAAAAAAGAAAAATAACAAACAAGCGACAGAAAAAATAACAAAATATATAAATCAATAACTCGATACATGGTTGGAGAAAAAAATTGAGAAGAGGAAAAAAAGCAGCATAGATTTATTTATCAGCTAACTTATTATGATTTATTATTATGATTTCACATTACTAATATCTACAAATTTTCTCCCTGTTTACTGTTTTCTGTCCGCTCTGACCACATCACATGTAAAAAATGCAGAAGGAAGTGGACAAATATTTCCTTTAATGGAAGTTCTAGGCTATCTTCCTCCAACTTTTCTTGGAGATTAAACAAAAAGAAAACCACAAAAACAACTTAAATCATCTTAAGATGTCTCACACCAGAAAATCCACAGTATAATTGATAAAACTAAGCAGATTCTTGTAAATCAAACATCTCATTAAAATTGTTTCAGTAAATAATCATTAAAAGTCGGAGAAAAAAACACTTCATGAAAATTTTAAATGACATAAAAAGTTTTGGATCTCAAGAGAGAGAAAAGAAAATTTCTGGCTGTTGTGATAAAATAACAAATGAAAAATTAAAACCTTACTAATGACGGCAAATGTTACAATCACAACAAAATAAGAATAAGAAATTTCTATCAATAATTGAAATGATATCCCCTCAAAAAAGTCCTATTAACAATAACGAATCATAAAGTTTTCTTTTTTTTTACTGAAAATGTCTCGCTTTTCTTAACTTTGCTGCTTTTGAAGATTAGAGTTGATGAGAGGCGTAGATGCGCATTTTAAGAAACAATAATTAAATCTTAGGCAATTAGTATTATCTCAAAGGTTTATTGAGTGTATAAAAATTCAGAATAGTCTTTAAAAATATAAACAATATATATTTTAGCCAAATTTAATAGATTTAGGCTTCAAAATATAAGATTTTTATTATATTAACTAATTTGTGCTAAATTTTTGTATTCATTTCGATATAAAGATTAATATTATAGTTTAAATTAAGTTCAAGAAAAGCAAATGAAAACTTTTAGTGAAAAAACAAAATGGCGAAAATCTATTTTTTGAAAATAACGCTTTTTAAATTCTCTTCAAATTTTCATTTACTTTAAAATTATTCCAAAAAGCTCAGTTAACCAATAACAAATAAATTTCACAGCCAACCAAAGTGAACAAATAACTCAATTTACAGCAAACAAGTCAACAAAAATCCCCAACATTCTCAGATGAAAAAGAACGTCGAAAAAAAATTTTTCTGGTTTTTCATTTAATTTCTATTGATTGAAGAATTGAAGGAAAAATTTCATAATTGAAGTTAAAAATTTTAAGGAGGAAAAAGTTTTATGCTGTTTTATGTTTTTTAAAAGCATAAGGACGTAAAGAGAAAAGTTTGTTTGCCTATGGCAACGAATTTAATTTTTTATTCAGCGCTTTTTAATTCGTTCAATTAAATATTTTACATGTCAAGTCAATTAAATTTTCAGAAATTTTTAATGACTTCGACATTCGTTAAAGTCGAAAATGATTCAATTAAAATTTTTAATAATGAAAAATTTACTTTTGAATATTGAAATGTGTCTGTAAATTCTTAATAATTAAATTATTCCAACAATCGATTTACAAATTCATTATTAATATTTCTGTATAAATGCCTCTACCGTCAGCTTTTTTTTTCAAATATCATATCCATCTAATGTAAGCTTAACATATCAACTAAATTAATATATCATTCCATACGAACTTTTTCTTCAGAAATCCATAATTTTACTGATGAAAATGGATAAATATTGTCTATTTTTTTCCGAGGAAAAGTCCATTAATTTTGTGGCTGTTTCCATAATTGAAGTCAAATTAATGAAAGAATGTTTTTTCGAAAACAAATTCTATGTTGGATTTATTGTCTGTGGGAGGGATTGAGTAAACGAAGTACACTAAGAGTTTCTGGAGAATTTTGTTTGCTAGAAATAGAATTAATGAGAAAGGCAATGTCAAAAAATGTCTTAATGGCAGCTGATTTATGTGTCATAAATATTGAATAAAGAACTTGTAGCTTAATTTTCGATAGAAAGTTGAAACGAAAATAAAACGAAAAAAAATTCAATGCCAATTTTGATGGCGTGTGGAACTAGGAAACTTAGGGACTTTCAAAACAGCAGGGTCTCTATGTAACGGATTGATTTGTTAAATTTTGTTAGTTTCCACAAATTTTTAAAGATTAATTCAAATTAAAGGAACTAGAAATCAAAAGAGAAAAAAATCCAAATTCAAACTTAAAATCAGCACCATGAGCACGAAGTCAAACGATAAATTAACTCCCCCGTTTTCCAAATTTCCTCCTCAATTTTTCAATAACAACAGAAGTAATAAGAGAAATTTTTTAATTGATGAAAAAGTTGGTATATTGGAAAAGATGAAGAAAATTACAAAAAATAAAACAAAAAGGAAAGAAAAATCACAAAAGAGGAAAAATAAGATGAAGAAATAATTTAATGAACGTTTTATCACAAAATCACTTTGATGTTTAATTAGGGTATTCAGTTAGTTGAATCGAGAGCATATTCACCATTTATTACATACATTATCTCAATTTGAGATATATTTATATATTTTTCATCCTTGGGGGTGATAATAAAACAATAATAATGATTACATAAAGGAAGAAAAAGGAAATTAATTTTATGACTTTTTAATCAGTAACATCGAAATCATCATGCTTATCATTAAATAACCTTAAAGACTTACCCTCATTTCTGTGAAGGAGATATTACGTAAAATATATTGCACATTGTAAATATAATAAAAAGCGTAGGAGACCATCATGAATGTGGACAATTATGAAGGATTAAAGAAGAGTAAATGACAGAAATGTGTGTGTGTGTAAGGGGAAAAAGGTTGTGAACGAAAGGGAGGAACGGATGAAAAAGAGAAAAGAACCAAAAGGTCTGCAAATTTTTTGTGAAACATATCAGAAAACGATAAGAAAAATAACTTTTGGGGGGAAATTTAATATGTATCGATTGCTGCCCTGCTACAGTTCCTTTTTATAAAGATGAACAGCTTTGAACGGTAGCTAATGCCAAAAAGGTTCTCATTCCATTTTGCATTCGTTCGCATTTTATTGGTTTATTCACACCGCTTTAATCAGCTTACATAAAAAATTTTAAGTACACGATTCCTTATGACGTTAATGAATTTTTGACGTAAAGTAATTTCATTGATTTTTTCAAGCCACAAGATTATGAGTGGTATTTCAATATCTTTATTAGGAATTCTGAGGTTAAAGATCTTGATTCTCAATTTATAATTATTAATTGGTAATAAATATATTTGTATAATCTGTAAATTAACTTTAATGTTACATCATCTACAGAATAAAGATAGCAAGCTTTAAATGTAATTAAATCATACATGTATGTAATATCCAATGAGTCTAATTACATTACACATGAAACTGGATTTATCAATTAATTAATTTGTCTTGTAAATCATCAATTAAAGTTTGCATGTGATTTAATTAAGTAATTTTCCATGACTACGAACTAAAGTCTTCAATCATAATAGAAAATTGCTCATTATATTGCATAAGATGATGTACCTGATGTTATTACTAATAATATCATGTTTTGCATTGAATTTCATCAATACAATAATTGAGAGCTAAATTAATTGAGTATTCAGATAATGTCATTAAAATTATTTAATGAGTATGAAAATTGTTTATTGAAATTTTAATTTTTAACTTAAATTTTAAATTCATCAAAGCCGTTATGGGAATAAAAATATTATGAATCAATATTGAGATTAAAGACAAGAAAAAGGTATCAGGCACCAGATATACTTTAAAAGTTGTTTACACAAGCAATAGCGAAATAATCTCTATAAAATGTTCTGTAAATAACAGTGCGTTTGTAGCAAAGTATAAGCAAACAATCGAGATCAAGATTTGCTTTTATTTTCTTCTATTTTTGTTCATACTTTTTTTTATGCTCATACTTGAGACCACACTTAAACTTATCATATCATCCTCCTTCATCACAAATATGAATTCTGTATGAAGAAAATGATGGAAAAGGAAATGCAAATAATACAGGAATAAAGTTGAAGCACATGTACAAATGTACACAAAAGGAGACTAACGAGACGAAGACCTTACTTTTATTTCTCTGTAATAAGGCAGGCAGAGGCAGCAGTTAAATAATTTTTTTTTTCGTACTATTTGATTCATTTTAAATGCTATTCATAAAAGTTATAGCCATACAGTCTGTAAAAAAGTTTTTCTCAAAAGCTTTTCATGTGGAAAAATTACATAAATTTGAAATTAATATTTGCATTTTACAAACGGGAAAGGCAATGAGAATGAGAAGGAAAAATGCTATGTCCTCTTCCTCTACTTCTTCTTATTTAAAAAAAGGCACAAGGAAAAAGTTTTAATTGAGTGCGAGTCTCTCATATATTTTTTTTTTTTACATTGAAAATATTCATGCAATTCTCAGTACGAAGAATCAGAAATAAAAATGATAATAATGAAACTGCTGTGCAAGCACATTACCACACGTTTTGATGGTAGAACGAGAGAAAAATGGAATGATTGTTATAAAACTTTGATGTCGAGTCCTTTATGCTTTATGTGTTATGCCTTTCTTCCTTCCTTATTGTTGGAAAAATGAAATTATCATTTTACGCGCTATTTTTATGATACGAGAAGAATTTTTTTTATTTTTCGCTGATATTCGCATGTTTTTTTCACTGAATTTTTATATGGAATGATTTACTCCTTGCTTAAATTTTTATGTTCATTAATGGTCTGGTATCAATTTTTGTCATTGTGGACCATTTGTACAGACACTATTGAACTTAATTAAGATTTCAAAAATTAAAGACTTAAAGATTGAAATTACTTTGAGTTGGTGTATTAACGGTCAATTTATTTTTGAATTACATATTTTTCTAAAGTTAGTTATTTTCCCCTTCATAGAAATGTTCAGTTTGGTTTGAACTCTCTTACAGTAAACATCTCAATTTATTTATCAAACATTGTTATTGTTAAGCAGCTTAGCAGTCATTTCGGATATAACTCATCAAACAATCAATATTACAGTCTCTTGAAAGTTCACTTTTTAATGAATTTAAATATAAAATTTAATTTCGAATTATTTATCAACAAAACATTACAATTCTGATGAAAAATTTAAATATTAGGCATTCAATAACAACTTTGGAAGTACAAAGAAGTTTAAGTCAAGTCAAAATAGATCTACACCTGTTTAATTTAAAGACAAACAACAGAAAAACCCTTCCTAATCCTTTCAAACATTTCCTCGAAATAATAAAACATTAATTTAACATAATGATTATAATAAATATAACTTTATGCTCTAGTGATTTATGACCTGTTACATCATATCCTTCTTTTTATAGCTAATCAATTTTCCTCGTTGGATATAAAAACACAACATCACGATATTCCATACTTTTATTTAAATTACAGACATATTCCAAGTCCCATTAATGTTTCGGATATTTCTTTATTCATACACGTGCTATATGTTAACGACCTTTTCGCATATCCACCATTCACATATTAATTTGACGCATAGATTTTTTTTTCTTTCTTTTCCTTTTCGTGTCCCACATTAAAAATATTTTTCCTCACCTCATACAGCGATGTAGAGTTTTCTGCAGTTACAAAAGGCAAACAAAAAAAAAAGAAATTGGAAATAAATTGCGAACGATAAAAGTCGCGCAAGAGTGGAATGTATGTAGCTGTATATACACATAAATTGTGTGTTTAATAATAAACAAAAAAACGTCATTTTGTAACACGGAATACTTCCATCGTAACATCTTGAAAAACGTAAAGACTTTATGTACATTATGGCAATATTTATGAATATAGCAACTAAATATAAACGTAACTTGTTGAGTCAACAAAAAGAAATGTCCAATTTCATAGTGGCAAGAGGTACAAAGAAGAGGAAAAAAAATTATAATTTTTACTTTTTTTTCCTCCCTCATATTTCGTGCTTGAATGAAATTATTTATAATTCAAAAGTCATTTAGAAGCTTTTTTTATTGTATGTACACAGGTAACTTATACCTGAAACTACTAAACATTTTCTCATAAGCATTTTATGCATAAAATATATAAAGTTGGTTGATTTCATTTTTATTTCCATACAACTTTTCATTTTTTTAGCACATTTTAACAAGTTTGTGATTTGTCTGGTTGACAAGCACGTAGGATGGTTTAGATGTTGAAGGGTTTAGTCTGCCGTTGACTTGTGGCATGTGGATTGTTGTGACTTAATTGACACATGAATATTTCATGAATTTTTTAGATGTTTTTGAAGATTTTGAAAAAGAAAATAAAAATATTTTTAACGGAATTTTGAAATTCAAAAATTTTTTAGGTACCTAGTATAAAAATTTAAATTTGAAATTCCTGTTAAAAACCATTTTGTTTATCGGTTAAAATTTTAAAAGATGCGTCCTAGTCACCATCAAGCCATTGATAATCCAGCAACCAACTCTCCTTTTTGAAAATAATATTTCATACAATTTTCTTATGCAACTGATATGGACGTTAAAGGATTATTGCAAAAGAGGAAAAAATTTATGCTTGCACTTATGAACATTATACATTATCGGTAACTTATATTCACACGATATAAAAACTTTTCATTTACATTCATAAACTTTTTCATTTTAAAGGCATTCAGTTTTATTTTTTGCATGCGGTAAAATGTATTGACGGTGTTAAGTTTAAAAGTTTTTAATCCTTTTTTATTCCTCTGTGTCCATTAGACTATAATAATATTCATGCTTGAAATATGATTCGAAATTAATTATATGGCTTTGTTATGGAAACAAAGTTTAAACTTTTTGTGTAATTAATTTTTCTCTCTTTTTTTGCTATCTGGGTTATTTGGTTTGATCTGAAAATTATGCAAAAATTTTTTTGGTCGGGTAAAATATTCACATTTATAATTTTTCATGATGAATGAAGCTTACATTCATTAGATTGTGATTCTGAGAAAATGAGAGTTGAAAGACCTGCTGTGGAGGATTTAATTTTATATTTTTTAATTAAATTTTTAACGCCTTTTGAAAATTTAAAATAATTTCAATGAATTTTTAAATATTTAAAGTTCGTTCATTTAAAATATCTTTAAACTCTTACAAACTACCATATAACCCAAGATATCAATCATTCATTCCCAGATTATTCCCAAAGACCAATGCAAGCATGAAATCACGAAGAATGCATGTGATATATGTAGTCTGAATGTTTGCATAATAATTCTAACAAAATAATAGAAAATTCAGCAGTTGACTAACAAATTCGTTCATGCATAGAAAGTTAATGCATTTGTGTGGCTTATGAAAGAAGCAAATGTAGCTATTTGAAAATCTAATCAATGAAAATTTAAAGTCAAATATATGTGCACGTATTGAATGCCCCAAACATTTCATGCAAACATTGAATTTGAAATTTATTTATTTTTTGAAAATGAAAAAAAAATCCTTATTAAAGCAGTACACAAACCCATTCCAATAGTTTATAGCTTAAGTTCATTGTTGCATGAAATATTGCAATTTATAAAATCGCTATTGATATGCATGCTTATTTATTTAAATAGGGTATAATATTTGAAATTGAATTTGCATCGCTTCGAGTATCAATTTTCAGCTACTTATTGAGAAAGATTTTCATCTCATGATAGCAATAGCAGCCATACATTCAGTCTTACAATATGGTAGAAGTACATCCACAGTAAATAACAAATGATGTTATGTAAAGAATTAAAAAAAAAGTGTACTGAATATTAAAGTAGAACTCAGTATAAATTATTTATATAAAAAAAGAAGAATGAAAAGCATTGCTGTCGCATAGCATAGAGGGAATACGTCAAAAACCAACTTCTAAACAGATTAAAAATTCAAAGTGTAATTTTCTCATCGAGTTCACATTGTTGTCATTTGCATGCAAAACCTCTTTTACAGATTCACTACAATTTTGAAAAAATAAAAATAAAAAAATAAGCACAAAACTCTCGCTTTTGCTCCCTCATTCCTTTAGGTTTGTTTTATTTTTAATAGTATTCTAGGAATATGGACATCACTTTGACTAAGTTGATCAGTAATTTTCTATACCTTTAAGTTAAATATTTATTTAAAAGAATTAAAAAGTTAAGTGGTTTTTTTGGAGTAATTGAGGAGCCAATACTAAATTTGGTTTGATAACTCGAAATTTGTAGGTTCAAATCTTACCATATAAAATTTAGGTATGTTTTGACCAGGTACTAAAATGATAAAAAAACATCTTTGATGAAAAAAATCCATCATTTTGATGAGCAAAAAAATCATGATCTTTTTCCTCTTACGTACATCACTTCATAAAATTCCATCATTTTTACGGAGAGTTTTTTAGTGGAGTTTGACTGACTTTTTGGAAAAAGAGCTACAATGTTGACTATTTAGATAGAAATTCTATTTTCAAAAAATTTTAAGATTTTTATTGAATCTGCTACTTTTACTATCTGCTTCATAAACAAAATGCGCTTATATCCCTTACTATACTTAATTTATCAGACCTCCATATCTTTTGATTTTTTTTTGCTGATAAAATATTCGATGTTGTACCCGTCCGCACAATTCTTGCTTATATTTCCCAGGACACAAAATGACAAAAAAATTAAAATGCAATGTGTTGCAAATGACATTATGCACAAAAAGACTGCGACACGAACTATAATAAATTACATCGCATGGTTAAATTGTCTTTTATGTAAAATTTATATATATATATGCACTTTATGATGATATACATACATATTTTAATGTTCACCTCATTCATGGACTATATAATGCTAAAGAAATGGAAACTTTATTCAGAAAATATAAAAAAGACAAGTCCTAGTGTACCGTACGAGACATGAGAAAGGAGAGCAAATAGCTATGTAGCAACAAAATACAAATATAAAGTCTGAGTATCGTTATGAAATAGGAAAATTATTGCACTTCACAAACAATTAACGCGAATATGCATTTGCACGGAAAAATCTCATTACGGAAGTAGTTGCAAAACGTAAATGAAATTGAGCATTTTCATTGTTGAGACTTTTCTGTATTAATCGATGCTGACTTTTTTTTGTAATTAATGCATTCATGCAGTCATTTCATTAAACAATGCAGCATATTCTTGAGTATTAAGGAGATTCTTACAAAAAAATTCAACATCATCATGATCCAACCAGATCCAACTAATGAGAACTTAGTTCAGTTGGTGTTTATTAAGGGCAACGATTTATGAGTATTTTAGGGGTTTAAAATGCTATTTGATGCTGAAAACGTGCATCAATACCTCCAAGTTTTACGATACTAATCAAAAACTCAAGATCCAAACTCAAATTTTATTTTTTTACCTTTTTCCAGTTAGCATATGCATTCTGCATGAAATCTCATTTCAACAACCTACTCAACGAGTCCTTTAGCATTATTGCACCTCTGTTCACTTAGAGTAGACAGAAGAGCCTGTATTTCATTGTACACAAGACGAGAAAGCTCGATCAAAGTGAAAATAAATAGAATTTTGCACTCGAATAGAGATTGTGTTTGATTGAATCTGAATGAGGTGGCAGAAAAAAAATTGGAATTGGAATTGCACTTTTGTGAATAGCAATTTTGTATTGAAAAAAATACAATTTTTCTCAATTTTCCCCTTTTAGTAAATTCCACTCTCTTGCAATCGGTCCATCAGAAACTAAAGTTGAACCTTTTTTTTTATCACATCACATCATGTATAGAGAATGAGTCTTTATGTACGAGTACATAAAAATATACACAATTCATATCAATCCATCATGTTTTGTTTAGTTTCAAAACACAGCACCAGTCTCCATTCTCTCATTTTTCTTTCATCGTTACCGACGCCGTTCACATTTCCATTCCATTTTCTGCACTTTCTTCAACTATTTTCAAGCTTCATCAATGATTGATGAAGGCTCTCAACCGATTGCATACTCCTTTTTTTAGACGTCTTTTTTTTAGTATAACTAGAAATAACGAACACGATGAATGTGGGCAATTCTTTGGATGAAATTTTGAAAATTTTTGTCAAAGAATCGATTTTTTGCAAAAAATTTCCACCAAACGAGCATATGTTATTACTTTAATTGATGTAATTTTTTATATTCTATCATATTTTCACTTCCAATAATGCTGAAAGTCTGTATTAATTAAGATATTTTGATTCTTTGGTCAATAACTCGTTGACAAAAAAAGGAACTTTTCACTTGAAACATCCGAAGAATCAAAAATTAAAGAAAACTACTGATTCTATGCTTAAATTACTGTTACTGAGTTATAAAAAGATCAAAAATCTATCGATTGGATACTTAACTCAACACTTTAACTCCTTGGTTGATGAAATATTTCGATTCTTTGGAAAATTTAATTTGTCAACGAGTTATAAAGAAGCTTTTTTTCTTCCTAATCCATGAAAAAATACAGAATATCAAAATGAAAATTTTCAAATTTTTAATGAATAACGATGCTATTTTATGCATTAATAAGCCAATTCTAACAAGTATTTTTTGTTTTGTTATTTTAAACAGTTTAAATAATTGAATAATTAAAGAAGAAAGCCAATTTTAAAAATATATTTTTTTAAGAAGATGATAATTGACATTGGATTTTAAAAGCTCATTTTCAAAAATTCCACTCATCCAAAGAATTGCCCATGTCTGTATGTATATATTTTGTTGCTCTATTATATTCTCCTTTGACTTGATTCCTTACCATAGAAGGAGAACATAATAATAATAGTATGGAAGAAAAATGAATGAATGAACGGTTGAGGAGCAATTGCGGAAGACGAAAATTTAATTTTGATGAAAGTGCATGATTATTGTGATAATTGATAATTATAGTGGGAAAATCACAGCTTTCAGCATACAATGTCTCGACAATAACATGTATATGTATTTTCCTATCGTCATGGACGGTAGAAACACACAAAAAAAATCAATAAAGTGAATTTTATTTTTATGCGCGCTGATACTGGTGATATTTAGCTATGGATGGATATTTTTGGGAATTGAACTTGATTCAGATGCAATTTCAAGAAAATAATTTCAAACTTTTAGTATTTGCTAAATATAGACAATTCGTCCGATTTTAAACTAATAATTTTGACATGTATTTAAAATTTTCGTTTCTAAACATCCTTAAAATCCCCAAAATAAAAGTTTCCACCTCCTGAAAACTTTATATTTGATAATAAAATTGAGTTTCAAGAGATTTCTTTTTTTTTTCATTTACACATTCCGCATATAGTTAGCCCCTCATCATCAAGAGTATCCGTTTGCCTGAATATCGACATAAATGTATACATACAACATTCGGTACGAGAAAAATTTATTCATGCAATTTCCAATCGAAAGCAATTCGGTAGTATTAAATTGGAATTGTAAAAAATTGAAGGAAAAAAAGTCCTTGATTTATAGTTTTTATCACTTACTAACCAATTTCACTCTCTTTCTCTTTCTCTCATCTTTCCTCTCCCCATCTCTCAGTCATTGAAAAAATATTTATTTTTTATATATATATATTTTTTTGCCACTCGTGCTTCATAAAATTACTGTGATACGAAATATAGAGAAAGTTTTAAGTGAATGATCATGATAATGCTCAAAAAATGTATATGTATGTATAGATGTATAAATTTTCAGGGATTTTATTAATTTTTGTTCCTTCTTCTTCTCGCAAATCAAATCACATACAACTACGTTTATATGAGATACAGAACACTTTATGCACATAAAAATTATAAATTAGATTCTTCTTCGTTTTTACATCTCTACAGTGAATTATTATCGGGAAATTTGTGCTTGCTGAAGTTTTTTTGCGAGATGAAAATTAGTTTTGGGGATTCAATCTGGGAATGTGAGAAAGTTGGATTGATTTTAATTTTGTCTGTGAAATGTTATAATGTTTTATAGCTTCAGGCAAGCTTCAGGTTTATGAATTTAGGAGTCTGAAAATACTTTCAAATTTACTGAAAAAGACATTTTATCGTTTTATCAGGCGTAGTTGAAAGTCAAGAAATAGAACAATTTTGAATAAGCACTTAAGTTAAAAGTTCTATTCCGATAAAAATTTAAATAAAATCTTTTATTTTTAATCATTTTCTATTTTTTTTTTTTTTTTTAAATATTTCACATCTAATTTAAAACATTTTTTATTTTTATTTTCTTAATCTTGTTTTAAAAATTTTTTAAAACATTTAACATCCAACAAATTAGTAACTCAATTAAAAATTCTCCAGAATACACAAAAACTACAAGAAACGAAAATTGAAAAAGCAAAAAAAAACTAAGCTTTTTAATAGTTCCATAAAACTTTTCTCTACAAAGTCAAAATCTATATGTCTGTGGATGTATTAGATGAAGTTAAAGCTACAACTTAAGACATTCTCAATTGATAAAGTTTAAAATCAACTTTGAGTTAGTCTAGCGATCTTAAATAAAGTTAAATGACTATGGAAATAATTTTATTGAAGAGAGACTAAACTAAAGTGAAAATTTAGAGTCGTAACTTTTGGGTATTTTCGAAAAAAAAAATAAGTTTTTGTGATAAAAATTTATTTGACGGATTAATTTTATACGTGAACTTTTCGATTCATATTGAAGCGACTGCATGAGCTTTTTACTACTGTAAATTGAATTTTCAAATAAAAAATATAACGCGGAATTAAAATAAATTGAAATGCTTTAAAAGTCAAAATCAGACAGTTTTAAACAGCACGAATGAATCATGGAATCAGAGAAAATCCAGAATAAAATTCTCCAACCTCACCAATCAAAACCTTTTTATGCGAAATGACATTTGAATGCTAATTCCTGCTTACATGTACATCAATGCCACACTTTTCTTACGTCATCATTTCCATTTTTATATTTCACCCCCAGACATACCACTGACTACCTTATTGAACCATTTTTATAATCCAAAATGAACTCAATACTTAATATTCCCTAAAGGTGTAGGAAGTTACAAAGAATTTTGGATGTCATGAGGGGATAAATGGTGAAGTATTAAGTCGAATTGATTCATATGTGCAAATATTAGTATTCATATATAATTTGTGGATGTGTGTGGGCTGAGAATATTGAAAAGTCTACAACGGAACCGAGTAAACCAAATGATAAATCAATGGATAAGTATGTATTCAAATAAATTAACTGAATGTCATTATATCCAATAAATTACAAAATTCCCAATAGTTTCATTTTTCGGATCACTAGACTGAGGGCATAAAATTTGTAAGCAGCAGTAGCATTTTGTGGAAAGGCTGAGGGACAGAGAGAAGTATATAACATATATTTTATATATATATTTTTTTTTTATATTCGACATGCAATGACAATATTTTTTCTGTTCGATTTAGTTTTGCGATAAATTATAACTTTTTCCTTTACTGCTCTCTTTCCTTCTCTCTTTCTCTGTGTCCTCCTATATGTATGTACACAGCGTGCTGTAATACATAAACGTAAATGTGCCTACTATTCTTGTACACAATCTGTATATACATAGCCATCTCTATTCCTTATTGAATCATACTATAATGTCCTTAGGTTTTCGGGCAACAGCTTTTCCGTTGCTTCTACAGAGACGAACCGAGCTGAACATGCTAATGGGCTCTATTAATTTAGTTATTAATGATTGCAATTAAAACTCACAAAATGGACGACACAGGACAAATTAAACCTAAAATTTGGTGATGTGTATCAGTTTTAATACTTTTAAATCAGTTTTGTTAATAACTTAAAGTTCCATACAATCGAAAAATCAATAATTCGATAACATCACACAAACTAAAAGATTTATATTTTTGTAAAACAAAAACTCAAAATTTGTCAACAAACTTTTCAAAAAATTAAGTTTCGAAAACAAACTTTCAAAATATGTAGACTTTAAGGTTTTCAAAAGCATATTCAACTATCAAAACTGCTCAGACCTATTAGGAAATAATTCCTGATATCTGAATATCAAGTTTACCCAACTGAATTAGCAGATTATATCAAAAAATTGCAAACCTAACCTCAAAATCCCCATGATTGACTTTCCATATCAGCCTACCATGCATGACTCGGTCAAGCTATGCACATTTACCTTTTTCATCCTTTTTCTACTTCTTCACACAATAGAATTCATTTTCCTGCCAACATGCTGCTGCCTTTTACTGCAATAATTCGTTCTTTATTGCAATTGCTATTTCCATCCAATTCCATAATAAATATGAGAAAAGAAGGGAGAGTAGAAAGAAAGAAAGAAATTTTAATGCGTTACTCGATGTCATGACTTGTGTTTTTTCCTTTTTATTTTTTTCATTCACCAGAGCCAAAAATAAATACGGCAAGCAAACAATGTTATGCCTCGATTCTTTATGGTAAATATTCGGCGCTTTCCTCTTTTTATTGCAACATTATAATTTATCTCAACGAGATTGTTTTGTTTTACGATAAAAATATATTAACATTGTTGCAAAAGGAGCAATAAGGATGAAGCAAAAAAAAAATATTTAATTTATATAATTAGATATAGTTTGCGCTTAAAAAATGGCATGGAAGAAAAGTTATGTTATGTTTTTTAGGGGTTGCATTATCTGACACAAAAGAGACTTAATTATTGTAAATTATTATTTCTCAGAGCTTTTATCTCATTCTCTTGAGAGAATGTATTGCCTTTCATTTAAGTTTTCTTGGCTCTAATGAAAATTTAATACTTTCTATAACTTGTCTTCTTTGCTTTGAGGGGTGTGTGGAAGGAGGGTTGGGAATTGATTAAAATTGTCGTTACGTAAGTTTTGCTTGTTTTGTTGCTTGCGTAATTGGTATTGGGGGCTGTTTGGATGGTAGGTAATGTTGAAAATGTCAATTCTTAATGATATTTTTCAGTATATAGATTTAAAGTTCAAATAAGAATTTTTCCTAGCTTTTTAAAACCTTCCTTAGCACAAAAAATTACTAAAACATTGGTTCGATTCCTATTACTTTAGGACTCGAAAATGTAGCATTTGAGTATTTTTAAACCTAAAATGACAACCTTAAATCCATTAAAGAAATCTCAACATAATTATTTTCATTTTCATCTATTTACATACTAACTAAATCCCTTACAATTCAGGATTCGAAAACTATTCCCCGCTACTTTCTGCACACATAATTGCTCCATACATCCAATAACTTTTATTTTCTATTTTCTATGAATTATTTTTATTGCAACAGAAAAAAAAAACTTGGAACAGAAGAGAGAAATGTTGATAATTTTTATTTAAATACCCTAATGTGTCAGTTAATTGCCCATATACAAAATTATACACTCTTTATGAACATTGTTTAGTGGTATTTTCATATTTCCGTTCATTTAATATATGACAGACATAGCAAAAGCATCAGTTGTTTGGCATCCAAAATAAACTCCCCCTTTTGGACATTTTTACTTTATTTTATTTAAACATTAAACTTTAATTATCATAGGCATTGCTATTATTAGAGTCTGCTCTATTTTTTCTCAGTCTTGCGAAAAATGAAATAAAAAATAAAATACAAAGCAACAGTGGCGTGTTTAGAAAAAATTTAAACCTGTTGTTTTCCTATACATTAAACTACTTTTTTTTGTGCTTTAGTGATAAAAAAGCATTAAAGCAATTTACATTTTGCTGTATAATGTGTTCGTTATATTGAAATAAATGGATGGAAATTCCCCATTAAGCTGTTTTGGAAAAAAAAATATCTAGCAAGAGAATATTTATTAGCTTTTTCATTACGAGTACTAATCGATTACCTTGAGTGGGAAATGTAAAAGGAATCATGTGGAAATTGATATAATTTTCCAAAATTTTGATTCGAAATGAAGGAATTATTCTAATGAGGATTGTCTGGTGGCGTTGGAGGAGGTTAAAGCAATTGAATGTTTTTTTGTGTTCAGCAATATCTTTAAACCTATTCCCCTAAGTCTTTAAGAGAAGAAACAATGCTCGATAAATTTTATGCCAATTTTCCGAAACGAAAACTGGAAGCAATTTTTCGCAATATTTGATTACATTTTTGATTCGAAATCATCTCCAAATAAATCCGATATGGATATAAAAGGAGCAAAAAAAATATACCTAATGGCTTATCAAGCACTTTTTTATCATCATCTCGAAGGCGTTTATGATACGAGCATGTGTATAGTCAATAATAAGGAAAGAATTCGAAATTCTTTTTCCATGAATCCTTCGCCTTTCACATTTTTTTTCTTCTTTTTTTATTCGTTCGCATGAAATGGGAAAATATTTTGTTGCTTTCATTATGGGGCAAAAGAAATTTATGCCTTTCTGCCTGAAAAAAAAATGAAAAAAGATGAAAGAGGAAATTTGCTTACAATTTATGTGTAAAGAATGCTTATAGTGAAAAAAATAATGGCTATAAAACATTCAAATAATCCCAACATTCAATCATATTTTTATTTTTTACGCTCATGTTCATGTCATTCGCATTTTTTTGTCATCTCATGTGTCGTTCTCGCTTTCGCTCTATCTGACATTCCCTTTTTAGTGCATTTTTATGATACAGATGTGGTAACGTGCTCAGTTTGGGTCTAAATCTTTAAAATTGATTGATTTTTGCAACAAAATTGCTTTAAAATACTCATAACTTTGATATTACGAGTATTTTTAAAACTGTTTGATTTGTAAACAACTTTTGCTACTTTTTCCCTTGATTTTTACTAGATTTTGAACTGACTATTGCTTTAATCAATGAAATAATTGAGAGAAATTTTTTCTTTTGCGATCTAAAGGGGTCTGAAACTACACATATGCAGAATCTCAACAAACAAACTAAAATTTGAAATACTTCAAAACTAGCAACTGCTATAGGCAAAAAGTGCACTTTAATCATCCCTAAATCTAAGACATTTTCCTCTAGTTTTATTATTGACAATGTTTATGTCCTTCACATATCTTAGATTTTGATTCTTTTTGAGTCTTTTTTCCTTGGTCTCTATGAGCTCTATATCATGTAAAAGGAAGTAAAACATTGCTTTTCACCCTATGGCATCATGTAAAAAAAACTCCCCAATTCCGATCAGAATCTGATATTGTCATATAAAATTCCTTTATGCTCTTCCTTTTTTTCTTTTCTTCTCTATCGGTCCGACTACAAAGGAGATGAAAATAAGCATGAAAAAGAAAGAAAAGAAAGTGCACATAAAATTTAATCTCTTTGTGAGATATTGAGAACTCTATAGCCTAATATTACTTTTAGCATAATAATTTATCAGAAAAAAATAGAGAACACAGAATAAGTTGCTATTCAAATGGAATGAAAGAACTTTTTTTTCGCCATATAAATTTATTTCATATTATTGAAGCATATCTCTCGTTCTGTGTGTGTGTGTGTATGTGTTGAGATAAAATAAAAATAAATTTTCACATGTGAAAATTGTTACCACCCTTCAAGCATTACAGCTACTGGTGCCGTCATACAAAATTCAAGGAACATGAAGAGGAATTTATCTACACTTTATCAGCATTTTTTTGTTTAAAGAAACTACATAAACATATGCTGTGCCGAAAACATAAAGAAATGTATATTTTATTACCACTGAATGCAACAATAACCATAATACACACACGCTGGACATAGTTATAGTGCAAAAATATGATTTTTAGAAAATGGTGTTGATATTATAATAAAAAGGAACGAAAAGAAATAAATAGTGGAGATAATGGCAATTTTAATCGCATGACTTTTTTTTATGGAAACGATTATTCGGAAAAAAAATCTCGCTTACTAAATTGAGGACATAAAAAGAAATGATAGTAGTCAAATTTCTATGCATGGTCTGTGGCCATGCCAATTTTTTGCCGAGCGTTTATGATTCAGAGATTTCAAATGGCTGATATGAGATCCAAAAAAAATATACTTTTTTTGTGTATATGTATTCAAACGAGCACCTTTGAACAACAATCTGTGTACAGCAGCTCAATATGTATTCGACATGTATCGTTAAAAGCATTTTTTTAACAATCCTATCGCTTTAAATTCATCCAATCATTAAATAAAATTGAGACGCATTCTGTACACGATTTGTGTTTTAATTTATTAACTCAATCAGCGTAGGAAGCAACATATAGTAAACGTTTACTTATTATGAATGTAATTTGGAAGATGATGAAAGGGTGTGGAATAAGAGGTAGATTTTTTTGCAGGGAAGAAACTACTTGATACACAAAACTTATCATCATATCGAGACAATTTTTTCATTAGAAAAATTTAATAAATTTCAATTAAACTCATTAATATATTTCTACAAGAACTACTGACCTTGACTACCTGACAAATATTCATTTAAGTTATAAACTTACAATTCAAAATATTGAAAAGAAATTAAACTAAATAGGGGCGGTTCACTTATTACATACGCAAAAATTCAGATTGTTTTTACCCCTCCCCCCTCCGTAACGTTCTTAACGATAGATTCTTCCCCCTTTTTGAGAAAATTACGCCAAATTCAGCTAACTATATATTAATAAACGTAAAGCAAACAAGCCAGGAGGGGTCGTTCATTTATTAAGTAACGCTCTGAGGGGGGAGGGGGACTGATAATTTGTTACAGTTTATTATTGTTGTCACACCTGATTCTTTTGTTAAAAACGTTACGGAGGGGGTAAAAACCCGAATTTTAGCGCTACGTAATAAATGAACGGCCCCGGACATGACATAAAACTCTGACTTTACTTTCATAAGAAGATTAATTACTTTTACATATTCCAAGAATAATATATAACAGTTCCAGAAATCAAAGGTAGTCATTATCTCCTCAAAGTTATTTCACAACACCCCGACATTTGCATAATCATAAAAGCACATACTACATAATCTTCATTTCATGAAACGGCCAACTCTTTTTTTGCTAGATTAATTTTTCACCATTTAAACACTCCTGTTTAACAACTTTAAAAAGTTATACAACATGGATACAGGGATAAATCAAGGATAAATAATTTATTACTATGTACTTAAGATCTATAAAAATTATGAATGAATTCTGATGATAAAGGTTCTCTGCTTTCTCAACAAAAAAAAAGTAAAAATTGTATAAAACCGTCATTAACCCAGTCAAAGTGATTAGCATGGAAGAAATTTATACTTTTTTATTTTATTTTATTTTTTTCACAAAAAACTGTAAAGCTAGAATGAACATTTTTCTTTTTCCCTATTTTGTTTTCTGTTAGCAACTGATATAGAAATGGAGGGTAAAGAGGAAGTATGGCAAAGATAGGATGTATTATAGAAAGAACCGAAATGTTTATGACCTTTAGATCCATTATCCTTATGTATATACATAGAAATATATATATTTTAAAGCATTTACTTCAGTGGGAGGCATGGCATTATTATTTTTATTACTCTACTCAACGTTCAAATGAGAAAAAAAAAATCTAGAGCAATAATAATGTATCAGTAGGAGAAGCAAAGAAAAAGGCACTAAAAAGTGTTTGGTAATTATTCAATTTTTCCTTCTTTTCTTTCAATATTAAACGATTTGACCCCAAGCATAAATTTTCCTTCTTTTGCTCCTTTCTTTCTCTCCTTAATTGCATCTATATCAGTTAGTGATATTAAAAAAAACCTTTGTAGAGGTTGAATAAATACAAGAATGGCATGTAATCTTAAAAAGTATGAAAAGAAATTTATTAAATTTCTTCTTTTTGCATCGTAATTTATTTTTTATTTGCAAAAATTGAATAAAGAAGAGCATAGTGAGGGCAAATTAAATTGTACTCTTTGGAGAACTACAAAACTACAATTTTAGAATTGAATTGAAACTCAAAATGATAATATTATTTGCTTTATAACTTTAGCTTTGAGCAATTAGTTCGTGAAAAATTAAAAATTTGAAAATTTCGTGGAAAAATGAAGATTTTATTGGGAAATTATTGAAATATTTCAATAACGTTCTTTCTATATTCAAATATTTTATTGTATTCAGTGGTTTTTCCCCTGTGATAAGGAGCTTTTCCATATAATAACTCTATTTCAAGCTATACAAGTAAACACGCATTTTAAAATAATTTAACAATAAATAAACCGATGTTCCTCAATATTTAAGATATCGACAACAAAAATTGAAGTTTGGCCAGTTTTTTGGATGAAAATATATGAAAATTTGATTTTTTTTTTTGAAAAACAGTCATTTTTGGAATTTTTAAAACTTTTCCACGGCATCCCTTGCCATGTTCTATTGCACACTAGTGTGCCATGGCACACAGTCCTAAATCCTTAAAACTGAACGTCATTTATGATTAACCACCCATTAACCTATTAAAGGAACAACAAAACATTAATTATGAGAAGTCAGCAGCCGTAATGGTAGTAAAAGTATCATCCAGGATTATCAAGGAACAGGGAAAAGGTAAAAGAAGCAGTAATAAAAAAAATATCACAAAAGAATTCTCCGACCCTTGAATCCTCGATACTCAAAGTTTTAAAGAATCATATTATTCTGTGCTAAAAGCAAACATAAGCAGCAGCATCACACTTTAAACGAATGTTATATCATCATCAAAATTCAACTTCCTAAATGTAATAAAATTTTATTTCCATTCTTTTCTTTAATGGAAAATGTTTTAATCTTTACATCCATAATGATTGAAATTCAAATGCTTTTTCGGTGTATATTTACATAGCATATATGTACACGAGCATATATACACACAATTTTATTGCAATCATGTTGAGTCAACCTACATGTAACTGGATGAGAGGAATTTTACCATACAATCACTCTAATATCGTTTCATTTCACATTTTAATCTCCTAATTCTACTTCTCATTCCTTACGAGAGAAAAATCCATCAACCTAAAGCAACCACAATGACCACAAAGTCCTCGAACGTACGATATATGTAAAAGTTTTTCCGAAAATTACATCCTATATCGTTCCTATATATTTTTTAAAATGATAGTACGGATGTGTTCTTTGTGACTGACTGAAGCGCATTCTGATTCTGCAAAAAATATTCCCAATTAACGGTTATTTTTGAATTTTTTTAAATTCAAAATTTTTCTTTGTACACCGCTTCGAAATGTTTATTACTGAATTACATCAAAATAAAGAGCTTATCAATAATCTTTTGTACCTAACTTAATCCTTGATATAGCACACATCCAATAGACAAAAACTGCATCCAAAAAGCTTAAGTTTAAGGTAAAAATTGAGCATCTGACAAACAAACAGGCAGACAGACAAAATACAAAAAGATGTCACTTTTTTAATTTGTAAGAAAATGCACCGAATAAAATCTTCCAACCCACCCACCTCCCTTTTTGACAAAAGTTTTATGATGGAATGAGGATCCTCTAAAGTGGATATACATGTCATTCTGTTGTCGCATTTTTAAAATCGAGAAATAATTAGAGAAAAAAGAAAGTTTAATGGCATATGCTTTATGACGCTGTTAAAGTTGATTTAAAGGCATAAAAATATTGCCATCACATTATTCGCTACGTAACATACAACAAGATAATCATAAAATGAAGATTTTATTTATGGAAATAATTAAATGAGAAATACAAATGCCTCGCGCACTTTGTGAGTCGAAGTGGCTCGGTGGCGGAATGGTTTAGTACTTCGGTACCTAATTATTACAACACCGACCCTGCGATCATGGGTTCGAGACTCGGCATGGGAAATTTTTCACATGTCCTTTTTCGAATCATATGCACTGCGAACGCGACTCACAGCCTCCCTTTGAAGGCTAAAGTCAGGAATGTCATCAAAGAAGTGGTTCGGATTCCACTTCAAAAACTGTAGGTCCCAGGCGTGAGCGATATGCTTATCACATATCCTCACATCTAATGCCTGAGATAAGTGATATTGGAACGTTGAAATCAACGCCCCAACACTCCTTGGAGGTGTAAAGGGAACTACTTATCTTATCTCGCGCACTTTGCAGCATGTATCTATCTACAACTTCATCATACACCCTCTTAAAGGCACACTTTACTCATCCCCATAAACATTTTAGATTTATTATATATAAAATGCAGCAAAGATTTTCTTTTTTTTATTTTATTAAATAATCATTACATGTTGCCTATAAAATTGTGCATTACCGTACACATTTTACATTTATGTGAACAATGGCAGTCAGTGGTAAAGATTAATTATAACAACGAGCATGACACAACACAAAAAAAAAATCTTTGAAAATAATTTTAGAATTATGAAACCAAAATTTTCAATTCAGTAACCATAAATGCTATTGAAAGCTCTGACTAAGCTCATTAAAGCTTTTGTGGTTAGAATTTTGAAAGCATTCATATGTTCGTGTGGAACTAAATGTTATTCCTAACCAATACAAGAGATTAAATTAATTGAAAAAAAAAATTTTTTTGTTGCCTGCTTGCTGTATTGTTGTGAGCAAAATTACTCTCATGGGGAAAATTTTTAAAGTCATTGAAAAAGATTTTTCATTATTTTATTTTATGCTAAATATTTGGTTTGAGAATTTACGTGATAATTTCTAATTTTGTGAGATTCTGGAACATTTTTTTAAGCTGTTCTGATTTGGAAATTATTTTTGCTCCCCAGATGAGTTTGATCCTTAGTTGACTGGCCACAGAACCAACCAAACAACCCTGTATGGAGTTTCTAGCCAAAACTAAACACCCATTCCATAAAGTAAGTAATTAGATCCAAAAATGCATCATTTTATCAAAAGTTAAACGTACGAGAGAGAAAAAAAAAAAATCAAAATGAAATGAGAAACTATAAAGTTGAAAAATGTCAAGTTTTACATCTTTTTGATGCGAAAATGAGTAAGAAGAAAAAGTCAAACCGATCTGAGAAGAGAAAAAAATACTTGTGCACATATCAAAGTAAGAAAAATCTTTCTGATTCATTAAATATTTACATCAATTTGTTCCGGCTCATTGATTTTTTATCAATGTTCTCTTTTCGTTCCTTTCTGATTTCAATTGTACGTGTTTAGCAGTTTGCAATTTGATACACTGATGAAATAAGATAGAAAATTTATTCAAATTGGTTGCATTTACAATTTTTTTGTTCTTTTTGAAATTTTTGTTTGTTTGTCGAGCTCTTTCATTAAAGTTAATATGCCTAGTTGCTATGTTCAATTCCATCCTCATAATTTTCAAATGATTTGTTTGTCAAAAAAGAATTTCAAGAATTCAAGATGAGAAAATGATACATATTATGTTTAAAAATAGCACTTAGTAGCGTCACGTTGTCATGATATTCACGTGCGCAAAAAAATATCCGTTAGGCAAACAAAATTTGAATTTTCGCTTCAATTTACCAACACACAGAAACAAAAGTGAAGCAAACCGGAGCTTTCGCATGGAAAAGCTTTGGAGACAAATTTAATTTGTCGTACCTAATTAAATTACGCAAATCAACCCAAATTGATAATTATGTACAAGATTTATGGAGAAAAACTACAGCAAAAAACCGTTTGCTTCATTTTAAAGCAATGCTTTAATTTTAAAAACTCTAGTTCAAATTTTGAACTATAATTCAAATTTAAAGTTACCGTTAAATTTTGAAATCTACAAATTGCCGTTAAAACTCTTCAAATTAAAAATTTAGTTTTCAATAAAATCAAACTTAAAATTATCAAATTATGAAAAAAATCGATAACTTACGTGTGACATCAAAGCTTTAAAGACAACATTCATCTTCGGGGACGAGGAAATACAAAAAAATTTCGCAAAAAAAGAAAAATGTTGTTCTAGCGAAAACAAAAAAAAACTATATTTTAATTAAGCTTCTGTGTTAATTTGCAACGCATTCTAGATCATAAAACGCTTTAAATAAAATAGTATTGAAAGAGATTATTAAAAATTAGTGTGAGTAATGCTTTCTAAAGGAAATTTGTTTAGAAAATAAAAAAAAAAATAATACAAAAAAATTTATTAGTGAAAAAAATGATTAAAAGCAGTTTATATTATTCAGTTCTTATTTGATTGCCATAAAGGTAAGTTTAACAACCATTGTGTGCTATAAAAAAATTGCTGAAACATACATTTTTTCACAAAAAGTGTTGAAATTGTTGTCAACCTAAAAGTTCTATAAACAAGCTAAATTAAGCAATCACGTAATTATCATCAGGTTAATAGACGCTAGAATTTTCGTGCTGTTTGAGAAAATCAATGTGTTCAGTCGGAAAATCAGGACATTTTCTCATGACATATTCATGAAAAAATTGAAATCCAACAGTGCCGAAAAAAGTCTTAATTTCAGTATTTTCGCAAGAATTGAATCATATTTCGATATTTCTAGAGTTAAATTAATCCACAAACCTGTTAGAATCGCCAAAATACAACAAAAAAGTGATAAAACATTGCATCAAAAATCAATAAATTTCGAGTCATTCTTGTCATGCAAGTTTCTCATCTGTTTACTTAATTATATCCACGAAATGTGCATAAAAGTGCCAATTACTTCCATTATTTATCAATAATTATTTATTTAAATAGTGATAATTCATTTCCAACTGTTCAATATGGCAAATTAAAAATTTCGTACTTTCCCACGATTTTTAACGTTGTGGAAGGTCAGTTTTATGCAGCATAGATTTTTTTTTTTTTATTTTCTCCTCTTCTTAGCGATATAGTTAACGGATGAATGAATAATTCTACGCAAATTATCGCTTTATAAGCGAGAGAGAAATCGTTACAAATTTGTGAATATAATTTACATTATTTAGTTCTATTCCATCGATTATGTCAATTCCTATTTATCTATATACTTAGCATTCGTCATTACGTATACGCGTGTCTTTTGATAACAAATGTATAGTAGTACAGTATAAAAACTAGTAATGAAGCGGATCACGCTTCATGGGGTATATTCACACCACCAGTAGAACTTCTTTTGATTTCAATTAGAGAAAAAAATAATTATACTTTACCTACTGATTTATTTATAATCGCAAAAAAACTTATCTAATTAAAAAATTTGCCTAAAATATTTAAGGAACTTTCTATTCACTTTTAGTGAATAACATAAAATCTATATTAGAGCTTTGCAAATATTCTTCATTTTCACTTTTTCATTATCTTATGAATCGAAAGTCTGGGAACAGTTAGGGAAAATTTTCACACCTTCACTTGCTTCGCTTCGTTCAGGATGTAAAAATTTGTGAGCTTCGCTCAACCTAGTTTAAACTACGTTCAAACTTCATGTGTTCGAGCTTCGCTCGAACACTTTTACATTTTACTTCATGAATCCAAAGTCTGAGGACCTATTTGTGAACTCCACTTCGCTTCGCTTCGTTCCGTTCGACTTTTATAGATTACAGGAGTGTCGAACTCCACTTCGCTTCGCTTCGTTCCGTTCGACTTTTATAGATTACAGGAGTGTCGAACTCCACTTCGCTTCGCTTCGTTCCTCTCGACTGTTATAGATTACAGGAGTGTCGAACTCCACTTCGCTTCGCTTCGTTCTGTTCGACTTTTATAGATTACAGAAGTGTCGAACTCCACTTCGCTTCGCTTCGTTCCGTTCGACTTTTATAGATTACAGGAGTGTCGAACTCCACTTCGCTTCGCTTCGTTCCGTTCGACTTTTATAGATTACAGGAGTGTCGAACTCCACTTCGCTTCGCTTCGTTCCGTTCGACTTTTATACATTACAGGTGTGTCGAACTCCACTTAGCTTCGCTTCGTTCAGTTCGACTTTTATAGATTACAGGAGTGTCGAACTCCACTTCGCTTCGCTTCGTTCCGTTCGACTTTTATAGATCACAGAAATTTCGAACTCCACTTCGCTTCGTTCCGTTCGACTTTTTTTAAAATTACAGGAGTGTCGAACTCCACTTCGCTTCGCTTCGTTCCGTTCGACTTTTATAGATTACAGAGAATGAACTCCACTTCGCTTCGCTTCGTTCCGTTCGACTTTTATAGATCACAGAAATTTCGAACTCCACTTCGCTTCGTTCCGTTCGACTTTTTTTAAAATTACAGGAGTGTCGAACTCCACTTCGCTTCGCTTCGTTCCGTTCGACTCTTAGAACCCTTCAATTCCACATATTTCTCATGTTAAAGCATCAAAAATATAATATCAATGCTTAATACCTTTTAAATGTATGAATTTTCCATGTTAAAGCATTGAAATTCTATCATCAACATTTATAGCTCAGCATGATTCATTTTCGCTTGATAAAACAATTAATAATTGATACTAGTATAACGGTGATCACTCGTGACCGACTAAAACGCATTTTCCGCGTTTAGTAAACCGACTAAAACTTAAATCCAAAGATTACAAAATTCTAAATTACTAAATCGTCGGATTCAGCAAGCATTTATGCCCTTAAAATGAGATCCAGTAAGCATTCAAGATTAATTAATGAGATCCAGTGAGCATTCATGGCCATAAAGTGAGATTCAGTAAGCATTCATGGCCATAAAGTAAGATCCAGTAAGCATTCATGGCCATAAAGTGAGATCCAGTGAGCAATCATGGCCATAAAGTAAGATCCAGTAAGTTATCATGGCCATAAAGTGAGATCCAGTAAGCAATAATGGCCATAAAGTAAGATTCCAGTAAGCATTTATGGCCATAAACTGAGATCCAGTAAGCATTTATGGCCATAAAGTAAGATCCAGTAAGCATTCATGGCCATAAAGTGAGATCCAGTAAGCAATAATGGCCATAAAGTAAGATCCAGTAAGCATTCATGGCCATAAAGTGAGATCCAGTAAGTACATTTATGGCCATAAAATGAGATTCAGTAAGCATTCATGGCCATAAAATGAGATCCAGTAAGCAATAATGGCCATAAAGTAAGATCCAGTAAGCATTCATGGCCATAAAATGAGATCCAGTAAGCATTCATGGCCATAAAGTGAGATTCCAGTGAGCAATCATGGCCATAAAGTGAGATCCAGTAATGATTCATGGCCATAATATGAGATCCGGTAAGCATTCTGCGACCATAAAGTAAGTTCCAGTAAGTATTCATGGCCATAAAGTGAGATCCAGTAAGCATTCATGGCTACATAAAATGAGATCCAGTAAGCAATAATGGCCATAAAGTAAGATCCAGTAAGCATTCATGGCCATAAAATGAGATCCAGTAAGCATTCATGGCCATAAAGTGAAATCCAGTAAGCAATAATGGCCATAAAGTAAGATCCAGTAAGCATTCATGGCCATAAAGTGAGATCTAGTAACCATTCATGGCCATAAAGTGAGATCCAGTAAGCATTCATGGCCATAAAGTGAGATCCAGTAATGATTCATGACCATAAAATGAGATCCAGTAAGCATTCATGGCCATAAAGTAAGATCCAGTAAGCAATCATGGCCATGAAGTGAGATCCAGTGAGCAATCATGGCCATAAAGTGAGATCCAGTAATGATTCATGGCTATAATATGAGATCCAGTAAGCATTCATGACCATAAAGTAAGTTCCAGTAAGCATTCATGGCCATAAAGTGAGATCCAGTAAGCATTCATGGCCATAAAATGAGATCCAGTAAGCAATAATGGCCATAAAGTAAGATCCAGTAAGCATTCATGGCCATAAAATGAGATCCAGTAAGCATTCATGGCCATAAAGTAAGATCCAGTAACCATTCATGGCCATAAAGTGAGATCTAGTAACCATTCATGGCCATAAAGTGAGATCCAGTAAGCATTCATGGCCATAAAATGAGATCCAGTAAGCAATAATGGCCATAAAGTGAGATCCAGTGAGCAATCATGGCCATAAAGTGAGATCCAGTAATGATTCATGGCTATAATATGAGATCCAGTAAGCATTCATGACCATAAAGTAAGTTCCAGTAAGCATTCATGGCCATAAAGTGAGATCCAGTAAGCATTCATGGCCATAAAATGAGATCCAGTAAGCAATAATGGCCATAAAGTAAGATCCAGTAAGCATTCATGGCCATAAAATGAGATCCAGTAAGCAATAATGGCCATAAAGTAAGATCCAGTAAGCATTCATGGCCATAAAATGAGATCCAGTAAGCAATAATGGCCATAAAGTAAGATCCAGTAAGCATTTATGGCCATAAAATGAGATCCAGTAAGCATTCATGGCCATAAAGTGAGATCCAGTAATGATTCATGACCATAAAATGAGATCCAGTAAGCATTTATGGCCATAAAGTAAGATCCAGTAACCATTCATGGCCATAAAGTGAGATCTAGTAACCATTCATGGCCATAAAGTGAGATCCAGTAAGCAATAATGGCCATAAAGTAAGATCCAGTAAGCATTTATGGCCATAAAGTGAGATCCAGTAAGCATTCATGGCCATGAAATGAGATCCAGTAAGCAATAATGGTCATAAAGTAAGGTCCAGTAAGCATTTATGGCCATAAAATGAGATCCACTAAGCATTCATGGCCATAAAATGAGATCCAGTAAGCATTCATGGCCATAAAGTGAGATCCAGTAAGCATTCATGGCCATAAAGTGAGATCCAGTAAGCAATAATGGCCATAAAGTGAGATCCAGTAAGCATTCATGGCCATAAAATGAGATCCAGTAAGCAATAATGGCCATAAAATAAGATCCAGTAAGCATTTATGGCCATAAAATGAGATCCAGTAAGCATTTATGGCCATAAAATGAGATCCAGTAAGCATTCATGGCCATAAAGTGAAATCCAGTAAGCAATAATGGCCATAAAGTAAGATCCAGTAAGCATTCATGGCCATAAAGTGAGATCTAGTAACCATTCATGGCCATAAAGTGAGATCCAGTAAGCATTCATGGCCATAAAGTGAGATCCAGTAAGCAATAATGGTCATAAAGTAAGATCCAGTAAGCATTTATGGCCATAAAATGAGATCCAATAAGCTTTCATGGCCATAAAATGAGATCCAGTAAGCATTCATGGCCATAAAGTGAGATCCAGTGAGCAATCATGGCCATAAAGTGAGATCCAGTAATGATTCATGGCCATAAAATGAGATCCAGTAAGCAATAATGGCCATAAAATAAGATCCAGTAAGCATTTATGGCCATAAAATGAGATCCAGTAAGCATTTATGGCCATAAAATGAGATCCAGTAAGCAATAATGGCCATAAAGTGAAATCCAGTATCCATTTATCAATAAAAAGCGTGTAATAATAAAATTTTTTGCATATTTTGGTCAAAAATGACACATTTTCGTCCACTGTGCCTCACTGGAAGCATCTCATGACCCCAAAAACTATACAGCAAATCTATAAACTGTTTCCAACCAGACGCAAAAAACCCGAAGTCTTAATATTGAGTTGCTGTCGAGTTATCGCTCCGATTAACTAACTAACTAACTAACTAACTAACTAACTAACTAACTAACTAACTAACTAAATAACAGAATGCGTTTTTTTGCGATTTCTCTTGACTGGAAGCACCAAATGAGATGCGGTTTTCACTGTTAGATTGGTATTTTCAGGCACAGACTTTCCACCATAGATAGTATGGGATAAAGTTGTAATCCTGATGCAGCAAGTTAGAAAATGTGGTTTTCAGTTTTATACAAAAGCAATATATTCACCCAAATTGAAAATTTGGTGTGAATATGAAAATAAAATCATGCATGCTCATCAGTTTCTTTTCTCCGCTCGATGTGTCGAGTTTAAAAAATTCATTTTTTATTTTATTTATTAATTGATGTCTTTGGAAGTGCCGCGAAGCAATTTATACTGAATTAATTTCAATTATTTAATATTAATACATTTTTTTTACAACACGTGGCAGTCTCAATTTTTGTAATTTAAACGAAAGAAAAAATGACACATCTGACTCATCCAAAAATGGATAGCGAGGAAAAATTTGTAAACGGTAAAGTTCTGACCTCTCTTATCAATTAATGATTAGTCTGATTTATTTTTCATGGACACCTTATCGATTCATTTTGTGACATATTCCCGAAAAATTAAAAAAAGAATTATTTCCATTTTTTTTGTATGTACATACATGCTTGTTATCAGTCATGAGAACTGAAAATTCTCTGCTTCCATTCACAAAAAGGCTGTTATCTACGTCAATAATAGTGTGGAACAAGTGTTTTGCTACGAATTAATTCTGTCGTCAACGACCTTGAGTACGGATAGTTCATTTATCTTGGTACATAAAATTTATCACATTTTATGGATCAAATTTTTTTGGAATGTTAATAAGTTATGTCAAGGCATAATATTCCTGTAGGGTGTGTGTAAAAACCAGACATACCATTTTTAATTAAATCCTCCAAAAAAGCTGTGTATAGTGATAACAAAAAAAAAAATCGTAATCCACAGACATTAAAATGAATAAGAAGATGCCGATGACAAATTTTTGGCAATGACAAATTCCATGTAAGGAAATGTAAACTAGTTTAAAGTCTGTCCTTTAATAACCTTAAGTGACATTAGTTCCTTTCGAAATTGACTGTCAGGGTCAATAATTTGATCGGCAAGTGACATGTTAAGGAGGTACTTAACGGTTAATTCTGCTTGTCGATAAAAAGCTCATTAAACTGCATTAAATAATATTTTATTATCAGTTAATAATAGAACAAGCTATTTATAGACAGTCTGGTACATTAAGTCACTTACTTTGTACTTAATTGACTTACATTTTGGAATTTTTCTTAATTCGATAAGAAAGGTCGAATTTCAAGAGAATAATGATGTTTTCGTCAGTTACAATGTGAGAGCTAAAAAAAATGACTCAGATTGAAACTTTCCATAAATGTATCGAGTGACGTCACACGAACTGAATAATTCTAAAATTTCTTAGAATGCCTTTAAAAATGACAATTTAGCACATTTTAATCCAGAATCATTCCTTCTTGTATTACTGACAATCAGCACGAAATTTAGTCGGGGTTTCCCCAGTGCATTGACACAAAAGGTTGCATTTAAATGTGACAGGCCGAAATGAAAAGTAGACTCGATGCAGTAAGAACCAGTTGAAGGAATATTAAGTAGGAATTGAATAGCAAAACGTTTTGTTTCGTGTAGAGGCAATTGATTTAAATTACAACTTAAATACTGCTGCCTATTAAGTTGGAAAGTAGGAAGAAGCATTTAGAGACAGCATAAATGCGAAAATTTAGATAGGGCCAACAATTTTAATTTTTTTAGGTTAGAACTAACACAATGACAGAAAAATTGTTTTGCAAAATTTTCGACTTTTAACTGAGTTTTCTTGATTAAGAAGCATTGGAATTGCTGTATTCAGCTGCTTATTAACTGACAACAGCTTAATTATTGTGCAATTTTGCGAATATTAGCCCAAAAATCATAAAAATGTAAAATTCTATAAATTTCTATGATTGTGTAAGTGAGCAAAAAAGACAAAAAGAGTTGCGCAACCAAGCAAATTCAAAGACAAACTGACGTCTAATGCATGCATTCGTCTTTAAAAAAAAGTGATTGCTACAGAAAAATAAACAAAAATATTTGAGAATTGATAGATTATTATTCATAATATCGTGATAAACTTATACATGCTATGCTACTATTGTGCAAATCAACAAAAAGCAAAAATAACTAACAAATTTCCATTTCAATAAAAAAATATTTCATTCGCAGGCTTTACCTCAAACGATTTACAATTTGCAAAAAATGGTGCTGTAAAAATCGTCAAAACATCATCATCATTGTCAACTGAATTGGAAGAAGAATTTGATTCCAATAATAAAGGAAAAATGAATCCGAATAGTTTTGATATTCCTGCACGTCTTGTGCTGTATTTCTTATCATGGTCCGGCTTTTTGGTATCATTTATGATGCGAAATGATGTAAGTGGAAATAAATGTCGTAATTAGTGACGTGATGATAATTTTATTGTCAATTCTAGATAAATTTTGCAATTGTTGCGATGGTTCGATCTCCAAATGCCACAAATATTCCAAATCCAGATGATTTTAATGGAAATTCATCGCTGAAGTTTAATTCAACAATCGTCACTACAACACAGGTGAGATTCATATCTAATTCCTTTACGTCTCATCACTAACTCTCTTACCATTAAAACCTTTTAGGAGCCCGTCATGAACGGCGAGGAATGGGCTGAATTTGATTGGGATTCATCAATTACAAGTTGGATATTGAGTAGCTTTTATTGGATGTATGTAGTTAGTCAAGTCGTTGGAGGAGTTGCAACACAATATTTTGGTACTAAAGCTGTTTTTGGATTCTCACAACTCGCAACTGCATTAGGATCACTTTGCATTCCAATTGCCGCCTCAACAAGCTGGAAACTTTTAATATTAGTTAGATCAATACAGGGATTTGCAAGTGGATTAACATGGCCAGCTATGTATCAAATAGTTGGTTCTTGGTATCCACCAAATGAAAGATCTCGTTTTATGAGTAGCTTTCAAGGATTCTCATTCGGTATTGGACTTACTTATCCACTGTGTGGCTTTATAATTTATAATTTTGGATGGCGTCCAGTTTTCTACACAACAGGAACAATTGGTGTATTATGGTGCATAATGTGGTACTTTTTAGCTTTTAATACACCAGCTGATCATCCAAGAATCTCACAAAAGGAATTAGAATACATCGAGTTGAATGTATCGAGTGAAATTAAAGAAAATCAAGGACGTAAAATTCCATGGAAAGCAATTTTTACATCATTGCCTGCATGGTCAATTGGAATAACCACTTTTGGTCGAATTTGGGTTCATTATACATTCATCATGAATGGACCGTCATTTATGAAGAACATTCTCAATTTTGACATTCAAGCGAATGGAATCATATCTGGAGCACCTTTCATTGGATCATACTTCTCGTCAGTTCTATTCTGTTACATCGCTGACGTCCTCGTACGCAATGAAGTCATTTCGTTAACAAATATTCGTAAAATTATGACGGCAGCATCTCAAATCATTCCTGGACTTTTAATCTTATTAGTTGGATATATGGGAAAGGAGATTGTTAGTGTAATTATAACATGGTCGATAGGAATTGTGTTCATAACAGCAGCATATGCTGGAGCAATGAGTTGCATTGTGGATTTATCACCAAATTTCGCCGGTCCAGTATTAGCTTTTGCTCAAACGATTCACATGTCCGCATCATTCCTATCTCCATTAGTTAACGGTGCAATTTTACAAAACCAAAAAGATTTATCGCAATGGAAGACTTGCTTTCTTGTATCATGTATAGTAGCTGTTTTAACTTACATTGTATTTCAAATATTTGGAACTGCTAAGGTTCAAAAATGGAATTATGTTAGAGAGGAACAAGATGAGACGGAGAGGGAAATTCTTGATCAATCGATATCATCAAGAGTGCCTAGTGATCAACGGATGAGAAATGGAAGTTTAATTGATACTTAATGGGCACAGAATCAAATTTAATGTTAATAATTATAGCACAAATAATATCCAATAATCACCAAAAACAACTAACTTGATGCAATACAATAGATCCTGACCACATTCTCTCGAAGACAGCATGACATACAACAGATCGAAAAAAAAATAATTATTCTTTATTTTCTAATTTAAGTTTGTGATAAAAATGAAAAATTCCTGTAGCTCTTAAAATGGATTAACAATCAGCCAATTGTTAATTTACCTATATATTATTAAGTTTAGATAAAAAAAGAAAATCATCTCATTGTTATAGTGGCCTTTATGCAAGAAAAAAAATTTAAATTAAATTAAATGAATGAATGAAGAGTTTATAACGTTTATCTATAGGACAATTTCTTTAATGCAAAAAAAACTCTCTTAATTAAAAATTATAAATAAATTTATTATTAAAATTATATTTTTGATATGTAGATAAATGATACTTACCCTGTTTTTACGTTATAAGCCAGTGGCTTATTTGAGAAAAAAAGTTCAAAAAATCTCGAAAAAAGGCTTATTAACGAGTAGTGGCTTATAATGTAAAAACAGGGTATGTGTTATTTTGGGGGTGAAATTACGATTTAAGTAAAAAAAACATTTAATATGTGAAAAAATAAATACTTAATTTATCGATAACAGAGTTTTAATTTTTTATTACTTAAAATTTA
The DNA here is from genome assembly GCA_026123125.1 of Chironomus striatipennis. NCBI lineage: Eukaryota > Metazoa > Arthropoda > Insecta > Diptera > Chironomidae > Chironomus > Chironomus striatipennis. Next base: position 33,058,064 of record CM047394.1, read on the forward strand.
ACTTTTCAGAATAAAAAACCATAAAAATGTTCATTTTAACGGCATTTTAAAATTTATAATTCAGAACCTCACAAATTGTTTTATTAACGGTTATTTAAAATTCAAAATTAAGAACCTTACACATGTTTCAAAGGAATTGTAGGGTTCTAATTGCAATAATAAAACCCTACAAATTCTTAAAATAAAACATTTGAAAGGTTCTGAAAAAATTTGAATTTAAAATAACCGTTACTTAAAATACTTCTTAATAAAAATTTAAAATTCAACCTTATCTACCTGATTAAAAATTCCATAAAGAATAAGAAGAGGAAGTAACGTAACTAAAATTCAAATCTTCTGTTTCCCGCCAATACATTCAACAAACTTTACCAACACACAAACACATTCAAATGTTTCTTTTTTATAAACAAATAATTCAAGCATTTAATTTAGACATTTTTTAAATGATTTAAAAGCATGATAGAAGTTCCAGATACAAGTGAGGAAATAGAGTTTGTTCCTGTTGAGAAATCTCCAGTTAAAGAAGTATTATCACCTTCCAAAAAGAAGAGAAAATTGTAAGTAAACATTTTGTGTCTAAAAATTTGTGAATTTCATAACATCCAGTGGAACAAAGAATTGAACATTAACATTATTCATTATCTATTACAGAGACTCACCACTCAAGCTCAATCAAAGTAGTTTAGATGATGGAAGCATTTGTAGCATCTGCCTTGATAATTTCAATTGTTCTGGCGAGCACAGAACTGTAGCGCTTAAATGTGGACATCTTTATGGAAATTCCTGCATTACAACATGGGTTAAAGACAACAAAAATTGTCCGAACTGTAAAAGTAAAGCATCAAATCGAGATTTTAGATTTATTTATGCCACAAAAGTACAAATAGTCGATAATAGTCGTGAAGTGGAACTAGAATTACAGCTTCAAAAAATTGAGCAAGAGAAAAGAGACATTCAGGCACAGAGTAGTCAAAATGTTATGACAATAGCACTCCAAAAAAGACAAATTAAAGAATTAACGAAAGAGATTGAAAGACTGAAAAGTATGCAGCTTTTGAGAAGCAATTCCAATGATTTATCATCATCCAAGCATACATTAAGGGCAGGAAGGATGTATCTCGAAAAATCTATCGAATTTAAAGATAATGCAGATTGTAGGATAATCAAGTTTATGCCAAAAAGTAAGAAATTAATTATATCACAAAAAGCAGTCGCCACAAGTCTATTTACTGGATATGGCATAAGATTTGTGGATGTAATGTCTCATAGATGTGAAAAGTTTATAAATACAAGCAGTCGACAGATCATTGATTTATGTTTTGATCCTTCCGAGTCTTATTTAGCAACAGCAAGTCGTGAGCCTGTCTGTAAAGTCTACAATATCCTCAGTTCTCAAAGTATTGCTGTGTTAATGCCTTCATCGTCATCTCCAATTTGGAGCTGTTCATTTAATAAAAATCGTGAGAATCAAATTTTTCTTGGTGCTCAAGACGGAAGCCTTCATATGTATGATTTTAAAAAGGCAGCAGAAGTACTTCAGATTCAGTCAAGTTTAGATAATAAGACACCAGTCAAAATGATCCTGTCAATGCTCAAAAATGATACATTCACTTCCGGTGGATTTTTTATCATTCATTTACGTGGAATTTACTTTTATGAGTACAAAGACAGCAGCTTTGAAGTCAATAAGCTTAACTACGATGACAGCATAGTGACAGCAAGTTATGATGATCGAACCGAATTGCTACTTTTATCAACATCCACAGATGACAAAATGATGTATATTTTAATGAAATTAATTAAGGTCGATGATGTTCCAGTTCTTCAGGAAAATTATAGATTTTATACGAATCAGACAGGCGTGCCTTTTATAACACGTCCAGCACAGATTAAAGTTGATGATAGCTTCATTGTAGCTTCATATTCCAATGAATCAAAAGACATTCAATTGTACACACCAGAAGTGGGAAAGCTTCATTCAATGGTAATGCAAAATCCAGTTTTAGATTCATGCTGCATCTATAATAATAATAGTAACAGTACATATACATCATTTGCGGCATTAAGTTCCACAAAATGCAGAATTTTTAAAATTAATTTGGAATATGGCTGAGATTTTTTTTTTATTCTTAAGTTTCTATATTTGCCTGATTACTAATTGCTTAAAAGTCTACGAAATAAATTACGATATTAACTAAATAAATTAATAAACTCATTTTTGGTTGATCGAGTGACATAAATTGATCCTGTATAGTATGGCTTTAAACATATTAAACGTCCATAATCTTCTTCCGATGCCCAAAAGTAATGAAAATTCTTTAAATATTGATGACCAAGAAGTCTGAAAAAAATCTCAATAGACAACTGATAAATGAACAGCGATTCCAATTTTGGAAGGTACGACAGTATCTTTTCGATTGTTGTAAAACTCATTTCGTCGGTACATGTCATGAAGCTTTTAATGCTTGGAGATGAAATATTTTTTGGAAATTCACCAATAATTTTGTTGATCTCGAGGAATTTGAGTGATGGCATTGAAAAAATCATGATCAGATCCTCAGCATGACAAACATCCAAATGTAAAGCTTTTAGTGATTTTCTTTGAGTTGAAAGGAATTCGTAGAAATTGCATCGTTGATTCACTGACCAGATATTAGCATTAAATTCTCCATTAAGACGCAGATTAAGCTGATTATTGTGATCAAGGATTTTTAGTGACTTTAGCTGGAACCAGATATTTTTGGATATGTCTCGACTAAAATAAGATATGAATCCGTTTTCATAAAATGTTAGTTCCTCAAGTGTTACGTTTTTATTCAAGCAGCTTGATAGTCCTTCTGGTTCAATTCCGTTAATAATCAGCTTCTTTAAGGTCGTTACGTTTTCAAAAAACTTCCAGCTTAATCTTCCACAAGATACTTGAACTTCCAGTTCCTTTAAATTTGGTAAGTCAAGTGGATCGTTGAGCATCGAATTGAAGCTGATCGAAGAGGAAAATGAGTAAAGGCATAGAATTTGTTGGGAATTGTTTGCTTACCCTCCAAATTTAGTCAATTTAAGGCACTTAATGAATGTTGAATATTTGAAAATAATCTGCTCAACAATTTTAATGTCTTTTTCATGATTCCAAAGAGTAATATCAATATTCTCATAAATCCTTGAACTGTCCTTAATTGCAAGGAAATGTTCATCAGTTTTTTGGTCGTAGTCGCTAGTGTAGTAAGTCAATTTTAGTCGATTAAAGGTTTCAAGTTTTCCAATCAAATTGTACCAATTTTTTGACACAAGTGATGCATTAAGTAGGTCTTTTGGCGATAAATGTGCATAAATATGCTGTAGAATCCAACAAAATGGATCTTTCTTCATTTTTTTGACATCTTTTTGATTGAAATCCAGTTTCCAATTTTCAGGATGCAAATTGTCGATAGTCTTGTCATTTATTGGTGTCTCAGCTTGGTCAACATCTTCTTCTTCCAATGAATACTCATTGAAATAGTAATCCATTACAGAAAAACATAAATTAATTAACTAAACTTTAAAAAAACACGAGGTAAGTAAAAAAAACCGTTAACTTTTTTAAATTCAAATTTAATTTTATTGTTTTTTCAAAAAATTCAAATTTTTTTATAACTGAAATTATTGCAAAATTCTTTTAGCTAATTAAATTAGGTAAATAATAATAAAATGAACTTGATTCTTTTCACAAAAGTGTTTGTGCTTTTGGAAGTAAATTAAAGAATTATGCCACACAGTTTATTTTAAGCCTAAATTTATTTCAAAGAAATTGGAATTTTGTCTCGAGCAACACGACAAAAACAATTGTGTGACAGTTGCGTAACACAAAACACCATACAACATTTGCCATGTCACTCGATTACATAAATTAATCTAGAATTCATTGTTAGATCCTTAAATTGAGAAAAGTCGTCACTTAATAAACTGTTTTGTCTTAAAAATTGTTAGTATTTAATATTAAGATTCTATTTATAGAAATAATTATATCTGAATATAATTTTTGTATTATATCTGATGCTTAAAATCTAAGTCTGTATATAAAGAAACTCTCAAATTTTTTTCATATTATTAATTACTTTATGTATAATAATTTTTCTTTTTTTATATAAAACTCATTGAAAATATTACTTTATATCATAGCAAATGCTTTTTGCACATCCTTGTCTATACTTATGTCATTTTATCATGTAAATTAATGTAATAAAAAAAAAATTTATCGTTGCTCAATTCAGTTTAAAATTGAAAGAAAATTGCGAAATACTTGATGGATAATATGAAAATTTTTTTTAGCAATGCTCTGCATCCTCAAATGTGGTAAAAATATTCATTCTTACTCAAATTGCCCCGAAAACATGTGAATATTGAGATCCTCAAAGGTAGTCGGTCCAGTTTGATCACCGAGCATTTGAAGCATATCAGACAATTCTTGTCCTTGTTGTGGATGTTGGCCTGGTGGAACTGATGGATTATGTGGATTATGAGGCGCAGAACTCGGTCCAGCACCACTATCTGACCATCCAAAATATCCTAAACAATAAATTCATGATTATTCTAAGAAATTCTAAATTAAAGACATTAGATGCTTACCTGGTTGATGAGGAGCTTGTTGTGTAGTTGCTGTTGCATTATAAGCTGGTCTCGTGTTGATTCCACTGCTCAATTGTGTATAAGTTGGTCCACTCGGCGATCTTGAAGGACTCAATTGACTGTATTGATAACTTTCTGGTGGTTGTTGCTGTTGTCTCATAGTCCATGCAGGTGTTGGAGATGCATTTTGACTATTTTTAGCCATAGCTGCCGGTGTTCGTCCTGGCGATCCGTACCTACAAATTTTTTTATATTTTAATCATATAAGCAACTTTAACAGGAATGAAGCAAAAAGTTAAAAACTCACTGAATTGGCGATGGAGTTGGTTCGTAATGATATTGGACAGTATTTTGCGCACTGTTAGGTCGTTGCTGAATACTGTTTGGTGCTTGTGATGTTGTTTGTGGTGGCACAGCGATATGTGACATTAAATGTGGATTGTATGGTTGTGTTTCGCGACGATTTTGCATCGTATAATCAAGTCCGGGAGCTGGTTGATGATAAACAGGCTGTTCTGTTTCTAATTGTCCATTGTTATCTGGTGCAACATTATGCAATGTTCTGGAAATGACAAAAGTTACTTAGTTTAAGGAATTCATTAAAAATTGATGTAAATTACTTTGCCGAGCTGTTTGTGCAGACAATATACTCAACCTCATCATTGTATGGATTAAGAAATGCATAAGCTTGAGTTCTTAGCCAAACCCATTCGCGATTTTTAGCACGAAAACGATACATTACAGAAAACATTTGTCCCTTCTGCTTGAGAACTAAAAATGGCACTAAAATGAAAAATTATGTCCAAAGAGGAATCAAAAATCATGCAAACCTTGATCAAAATTCTCCTTCATATGATTCTGATCCTCAGGATGGAAGAAATCGTAGCAACTCTTGCCTAATAAATCAGTTGGAACATAGCCGAGTACATTCATGACACGCTGATCAACAAATGAAAATTTCCCATCCATCGAATGACGAGAAATGAATTCCGATTGATTATTTGAGCCATTAAGATCTGCTGAATTGGCAGTTGATGTAACTTGTAAGCGACCAATTGCAACTAAACAGCAGTGAGATGAATGTAAATCATCTTCATTTTGACGATCAAGTTGAACACCTGGAAAAAGATCTGTTTACAAAAACGTAAAGGTTCATCGTCATTATACACGTTCCATTGTGTGACAAGCTGCAGTTCAGCATGTTTCTTTTTTTTAAAACAAACATAAAGAACTTGTATTTTTTTACTACTTCGACTTGGCGATAAAATTCTACGCAAATAAAGGAACTAGACGACACACACAAACTGCTTAAACTTACCTGTTGGTGGCCAGTTCTTAATGTAGCCTGTACAATGAACGACTGCATAATTCTGTCCATCTCTTGAAGGTCCAAGAGAATTTCGTTGCTTTAAACGATTTAAATGTCCAACTGCCATATTTTCAGGACTTACATTGCCAATCTTCATACGGCAAATAAATCCACGCCTTGATCCCATACACAATCTCATTGATGATTGATGTCCTTCCTTCTTAACCGTTCCCGTTTTTAAGTCAAGAATTCTACCAGAATTTTGTGGTTCTTGTGTTGAAAGCTGTTCACGTACTTTTTCAATATCATCATTATGAACAAGCTCAAAAAGTGATGATCCATACCAGTCATTTTGTGATTGATTTAAGACTGGTGTGACAGAATCTGAGACATAAATTATGCGACCTGTATCGCACGACACAACAAACAAGAATCCATCAGCTGCCTCGAGTATTAAATGCTTCAATTCCTGATCTGTTAAGAATGACGGTTTGTAACTTCCGTCAGTATTTGTATTGCCAGTTCCTCTTAATGCCTTCATATGTGCAACAGCCATTCTCAAAATTGTCAACTTATCAGGTTTTCTAGCCAATGCGGAACATGTTGGAACCATATCCGAGAGTTCAGTGATGTAGGCAGTCATTTTATTCCGACGTCTTCGCTCAATTTCACAATGGTTTTCTCGACTGCATTGGATATATGAAAAAAATTGCATACATTAATTTATGTTTAGAATAAGTTTCAAGGTAGACGAAAAAAAAAGAGTAAGTACGGTCAGCGTAAAGTAAATTGTCAATGCTTTTGCCTTGAATTATTTTGTGCACTGTGCATTTATCCAATAAACTTAATTTTCACGTGAAAATGGGAAAAACCCAATTAATTCACAAAACGGATGTAAGACTCTTTCATAAGATGTCATTAGAACTAGTAATATGTCAATTTTGCAAGAAATTAAGGATTTTATTTTTTTGGTCTTTGTTTTTCCCAACATTTCTTAAGAAATCCACCATTGAAAATCTTGCTCAATTATTTTTCACAAATAATCCACCCACAACATAATTTAATTGAATTTACCTAGCGAAACGCTCTTTATCCACCGTTGATTCGTCCATTTTTGATACTTTTAATGCTTTGATGGCGCAGTAAACCACTGAATTTTGATTATTATCTCTATTTTCTTGGAATTTTATAATGAAAAAACTAAACTGGCAGTGCTACTTTATTTTGAAGCGAAGCTATATTTTTTCAATTCAAAAAGTTATTTCCGTTAGACTTAAGTATCACTGAACACACAGATTGCGGCGATTAATCTCATTCCTTAATTGTTAATTAATTGTTATTTGATGAAACCTCACAAATGTTTCTATCAACGGTTATTTTAAATTTAAATTTTTAAAACCACACAATTGTTTTTATTTTAGAATTTGTAAGGTCAAAAAAAAAGTTCTCGGCCCCGCGTGTGTGCAAACATCAAAAAATTTACAGAATTTAAATTAATTAAATTTAGTGCTTTATTACGAATATAATAAGCTGGAATAGTAATCAGGAAGCAGTTAAGAAGTTTTTCTTCGAGTAGGAAATATGAGAACGGCCAGAAGAAGAAGAAAAAAGTCAAATTCTCCAAATCCGGAAAATCAAGTTGAGGTTAAAAAACCAAAAACAGGCAATGACGACAAACCAATGAATATGGAACAAAATATGGAATCAATGCAACCGAAATGTAAGACAGCCAAGCCAATTTTCATTCAAAAGTCTTTACAGGAGATCAGAGTCTTGCTGGAAACTCTTAATTTTTCAAGTCGTCCTCTGTGCAGAATAAGAGGACAATCATCAACTCAAGTTACTTGTTCCAATCTATCGGACAAGAATAAATTCATCGAATATCTAAGAAAGGAATCAATTGGATTCCATACATTTGCAGAACCATCAGATAAGCATCAATGCTTTGTGTTGAAAGGCTTCTACTTGACTTCATGCGATGAAATGTTAAGCATTTTAAAAGGAAGCGGTGTACCAGCAGTCAAAGTCAGTGACTTAGTCCGGAAGGACGATCAAGTCATTTTTATAGTTCATTTTGTTGATAGAATGAATCTAAATCAACTTAACAAGGATCATCACAGTATTGACTTTATCATCGTCAAATGGGAGCATCTCAAGAGGCCGAAGAACAAGGTGACACAATGCTTTAATTGTCAGCAGTTTGGCCACAATTCAAAAGGTTGTGGATATACATCAAGATGTGTCAAATGCGATACACAAACATCCAGTAGGCGAATGTCAAAGAAAAACTCAAGTTGGCGATCCTAAGTGTTGCAATTGCGGAGGAAATCATTCAGCTAATCATCGAGGATGTCCGATATATAAAAAATATGTGGACTTATTAATATCACGCACAAAAAAGACAACAGAAATCAAGAAGATCAGCAAAATTGAGACATCACAGTTTCCAGCATTACCAAAAGTTCAGAAAAATCCAGTATCGACAAATTCAAGAATTGCCAGTAGTGAATTGACTAGAACACAGCTCAATAATCACATTACTTATGCAGAGAAGCTTCAAGAAGCAGTCAAAATGGATAATCTTTATAAAAGATTGACTGAAGCTCAAGAGAAGTTGAGGAAAATTCCAGACATTGAAAAGACAATTAATGATTTCTGTAAATTCGTTGACGAATTGTCAGAAGTTCCAAATAATAATTCAGCTCGTTTTAGCTTACTGCTAAAATATAATATTGCCAAGAATGAAAACGACGACGAATCAAGTCAGTCGGACGAAGAAATGGAAGATGATTACATAATAGAGGAATATGATGATTCAACGTGTGTAAAGAAAAAATTGATTAAAGGAGAAGAGTGGATGTGTGTTGGAAGAATTGATGATTTGACTGAAAGTGAAAAAATTAAGATGAAAATGAAAAATTAATTATTGTACATATTTTTGGAAATGTAAATGGTCTTTAAATAGCTTTAAGCTGATGGACCTTAATAAAGATAATTAAGAAGAAGAAGAAGAAGAATTTGTAAGGTTTTCAATTTAAACTTTCAATGATCGTTGAGAAAAATAGCTGTTGTAAGGTTTTCGAATCTGATTGTTCTTCAATTCCCATTTTGTTAATTTAATTCAATAAATCTTTAATTTTAATAAATACACAACAAATAAAGAGTGAAGCAACGGACTCAAATTTCAAATCTTCTATATTTCTCGCCAATACATTCACAAACTTTTAGTAAACACATTTTTATAGGAATTTGATAAAATATCAATTAAAATGAGTTTTATAGAGCCTAGAAAGACAGTCAATGAAGGAGATACAGTCCTCTTGTATATATCCATCAATAACATGCATCCAATTAAAGTAACTCCAAATATTGTTAATAAAAACGGCGAAACAGTAAGTTGGAAAGAAATCCATGCCTGATTATTGGACATAAATAATTATGAATGTTATTACTTATTACAGGTTGAATATACACATCAGACGACATTTGGAGCATTAAAAGTGAAAAGTCTAATTGGTCATGAATATGGAACTAAAGTGCAATTATCGAAAGGATATGCTTACATCTTACAAATGAATACTGATTTGTGGACAATGAATTTGCCTCACAGAACACAAATTCTGTATACTCCAGATATTTCAATGATTCTCATGCAATTAGAAATTAATCCATCAAGTGTTGTCATTGAGGTAAGCTAGTCTAACTTTAAAAAGCTATTGTGTTATACTAATTAAGTTAATCAATTAGGCTGGAACTGGATCGGGTTCACTATCACATTATTTCTTAAGAGCCATTAGCAGTAAAGGACATTTATACACATTTGATTTTCATGAGAATCGAGTTATTCAAGCTAGAGAAGAATTTCATGAACATGGATATGAGAAATTTGTAACAGTCCAACATAGAGACGTTTGTGCTAATGGATTTACTGAGGAATTAAATGGAAAAGCTGATGCAGTATTTTTGGATCTTCCAGCGCCATATAAAGCCATTGAGCATGTCACAAAAGCATTAAAATCAACTGGTGGTCGATTCTGTTCATTTTCTCCATGCATTGAACAAGTTCAACATACATGCTTAGAATTAGAGAAGTACGGCTTCTTAGAAATCCAAACAATGGAAATTTTACAGACCGAGCATATAGTCAAAGAGAAGCACATCCCAATAATTGATTTATCATTTGTCAAGACAAAACGTGATGAAAATGAGGAAAAAGTCATCAAACAGAATGAAAAGAAGCCACAATTACCAACTAGGAAGGTCCTAACAACAACGACTACACCTATTCAGCCTGGACATACTGGATATTTAACATTTGCAACATTCTTAAAAGTATAAAGTATAACGAATAAAATTTTTATAAATTTTCCCACAAAAAATTACATCCAGACATTAACGGCAGTGTAAATTTATTATTTTTGTGGCTTACAAAAAAAATCTAATATCTGAAAATAAAATATAAAGAAAAATAAAAAATATTAAAATTAACAAGCTTTTTGTTAATGAAACAAATGAAATTAATTCTTAGTGTCATCGTAAGTGACCAAAGTCAGTAATCGTGGCGTTTGTTAGTGATAATTCGAGTTTTGAGAGCTATTTCCTGCAAAAAATGATGGTAAAGTATTGAAAAATGGCGAAAAGTGAAAACTGGAACGAGAAAAAAAAATCAACGCAACTTAATTTTCTCATTTAAATCATGTCTATTTTACAGCAAGGAATACCCCAAAAGGATAAAGACGATCCGGTTGTCTTATCCGTTGGTGCACAAGTAAGTGCTAAATATAAAGGAGCATTTTGTGAGGCAAAAGTTCATACGGTTGTGAAAAACATTAAAGTGAAGGTAGCGTATAAAAAAGGTGGAACTGCAACTGTATCTGATGATCAAATAATTGGTGAGGTACGTGTTGGAAGCAATGTTGAGATAAAGGATGGTGATAAAAAGGATAATGCGGAAGCGACAATAACAAAAATTCAAGATTGCTCACAATATACTGTTGTTTTTGATGACGGTGATATAGCAACGCTTAGAAGGACAGCATTATGTCGTCAATCTGGTAAGCATTTTAATGCTTGTGATACGCTCGATCAACTTCCATTAACGCATCCTGAACATCGTGGTGGTGGGAAGAGAACTAAGACACAAGATGAATATGAGTCAGACGATGAGGAATATGCTATTGGAAAAGTAGTTTGTGTTGAAAATACAGACACGAAAAAGAAGAATGCTAAGGAAAGTTACTTCCCAGCCTTAGTTGTAGCTCCAAAAGCTCAAGAAAATGTCAAGATTCACATTAAAACTGAATATCTTGTTAGATCCTTTAAAGATGGACGCTACTATACCGTACCAAAAAAGGAAGTAACTGAATTTACAAATGAAACAGCTCAAAAGTCAGATAATGCTGCCGTAAGTGCTGCACGTGAATTTCTCGATAAAAATGTCCTTCCAACACATTGGGATCGTGAAGTATTGATTGATTCAGCTAGTCTGAGTGAACAGGAACTTTCAGATAGTTCCGATGATGAGCCAAATGAAGTCAAAGATAGATTCTTTGCACAGCTCTTAGAGTTTATGGAAAAGAGAAATTCACCGCTTAATAAAGGTCCAAGCATCACAAATCGCGATGTAGATTTATATCGACTATATTATTCAGTTGAAAAATTGGGTGGATATGCAAATGTCACGAAAATACGCAATTGGAAGGCTATAGCAAAACGCTTGGGATTTACTCCAACTGATGCAATTGTTAAGCTTGTTAAGCATTCTTATAGGAAATTTTTGCTTGCATTTGAAGAAGCTGTATCTAAAGGCATTGAGGAACTTCCACCGCGTATTAATCGTGAAAAAGCTAGAAGTAGCTCAACACGATCAGGTTCTGTGGCATCTCCAAAAGTCGTTGAGAATGTGAGTCTCTACTTATTTCATGATATTAAGCAATTAATTTATTTGATTCCATTATTTTTAGGTAAAACAGCTTAAAAAGATTGAAAAGCCAACAACCAGTAGTGCTGCAGATGATTCTGAGAATACAAGTGAGTCAACAAAAATTTCAACATCACGAAAATTATCAACTGCAAGTACAAAATCGAAAGCTACAAGTGAAAAAGCTGAAGAAGTGATTAAGATTAATCCAAAAGAAAAAGAGAAGGAACCGGCAACTAAAAAGGAGAAAGAGAAAGAAAAAATCAAGCCAAAAGAAAAAGAGGACAAAGATAATGTCAAGGAAGTGATTAAGGAAGTAGAGCCAGAGATTATTAAGGAAAAGGAAGTTGTTAAAGAAGTAAAAGAAGTAATTGTTAAAGAAAAGGAAAAGTCACTGTCTATATCCTCTAAAGATGATGAAATATCGCCAGCAGCAACACCATCATCCAAGAAGGAAAAGCCAAAGAAAAAGCCACCAGAGACGAAGAAAAAGAAGGAAGAAACGACTGAAAAGAAGGAGATTGTTGCTGCTAAGCCACAAGTTGCATCAGGTCCAAGTATCGCGGAGAATGTACCAATTGAAATTGATGATCGATTAAAAGTTTATTATCGTGGATCGTCAGATTATGAAGCAAAAGTATTGGACATTCAACATCAAGATGGTAAGACGTTGTATAAAGTTCATTATAAAGGCTGGAATGCTCGCTATGATGAATGGATTCAACGTGAAAGTATTGCTGAAAATTTAACAAAAGATGAGGTCGGTAAGAAGAAGCAATCAAGTAATAATAGTAATAATAATACTAAGGATAACAACAATACTGGAACTAATCCAAAAACTCCAAGCACTTCAAGTACAAATTTACAGACACCAACAAGTAAAAATGCATCAAAACGTGCACGAAATAGAGCTGATACGACAGCATCATCACGTTCAACGACACCTTTATCAAATACATCAAGTAAGACGAAAGTTGCTCAAAAGCGACCAATTCGAGGAACTCCAACAGGTAAAAGTTCCACAAAAGGATCAATTATTGATGATAATTCAAGTGAATCTGACGAACCAATTAAAAAGCCTGTCGACAAAAAGGACAAAAGTGATGATAAAAATTTAAGCATTAAAAAATCATCATCAGACTCAGCAGTTCTCGAATCATCAAGTAAGGACTCAAAAGTAAAGGATAATAAGCAGAATGAAAAGTCTCAACCAGACACATCCAAGTCAGATGATGAAAAATCAACAAAATCATCAATAAAGTCTGGAAAATCGCCATTTGAAGTAAAAGGAAAGCTTAAAACAAATCAAAGAGATTCAAGTCGTTCCTCATTTCATTCTACAGATAGTGACTCATCACATTCAGTTCCTAGTGACGTTCCAAATAGTTCAAAGAGTGCATATACAAGTGAAAATGAATCAAATGATCCAGAAAAGATTCCATTATCAACAACAACAATAGCGCCTAAAATTGACATTAAAAAGACTTTTAAATTTGACGAGGATGCAAATGAGGCAAAGCCAGTACAGCCAACAACATCATTTTTCGAAAAAGTCACTGAAAAGCAGTCAATTGAGAGTAAATCACTTGAAAGTTCATCAATATTTCCAACAAAAAAACCTAACATATTCCAAGAAAAGAAATTGGCACAAAAAGCTGCAGAATCAGTGCCACCAACGACACCAGGCAAAATTGGACGTTTTAGTCAATTGGAAAAGACATTAACAAAAGATATTGGAATCAAAACAAAGGCAAAAGAAGTAAAAGTTGAAGATAAATCAAGTGCAGACAGTGATATTTATGAGTTCAAAGATACTGAAGAAGTCGTTCCTAAATCATCGGTTGTAAAGAAACAAGAATCACCAAACGAAGGTCCTGCAAAGAAGCAACAATTAGCACAACAAAGAAAACAAGCAAGACAAAATTTACAACAACAAAAAGAAGCTGCTCAAGTTGAATCGATTCCAAATGCTATGGAAGATATTGAAAGTATGATTAAGACATCAATTGTGTCATTCCCACAAAATAAAAAGGCCAAGAAATCTCCATTAAAGGAAGAAAAACCAGTACCACAGTCAATGATTGTTGCTAGAACTACATCAGCACAGTCCACAGCATCACAAAATGTAATTGTACAATCAGCATGGAGTAGCATAACAAATCCACAAGAAATTTTCCCAAAAGTTAGTGTCGTTCAAAATCCACAGCCAACTCAATCACAGCATCCAATTCAAGTTCAAATTCAGCCTCGACAACCAGTCATAAAATCAGAATCGACATTTGATGTTTTAAGAAAATCTCCAAGTTTCAATATGCATCTTATGGATGATTTGCCATCACCTCCAAAAATTATACCATATCCAATATCCAGTCCGATTACAGCATCATCAAATTCTGTTATAACAGCATCACCAATAGCAACAAGAACGAGCATTTTACAAGGTCCATTAAAATTCAGCAGTGAAGTTGATAATCGTGATCTCTTAAAGCCAATAATGCTACCAAGTAAAGAAGATGAAAAGCCTGAAGTTGGTGTCTTAATGAAAATTCTCGATCAGCCTTATGAAGTTCCACTTAAAGCTGAAAAATCAACATCAATTGCCGACAAGCTACTCAAAGCAATCAATCAGAAAGAATCCAGTGAGAAAGAGAATCCTCAAGTTGAAGTAATTAAGAAGGAAGAGTCACAGCCAATTGTAAAGATTGAAGAGCAGCGTAAAAGTGATCCTTATTTGTATAAAGCAAAATCTCCAGCAACAAGCAATGTCATTAAACAATATCCAATTAGTACAACGTCAACTAGTTCCACAATATCGCCAATAACAGCATCATCCAAGAAGCCACTCTTAATATCATCAACGGACTCAAAAATTGATGAAAAAGTTCCAATTAAGGGCAATATTGAACTTCAGGGAATTATTGAGAAATTAGAAAGTGCCATTTCTACACCAGCTATTGCTATACTCGAAACAGCAAGCAGTAGTAGTAATAATCCACAATTGACAATAGTCAAAAAGTCAAATGATGATAGTGATACAGACTCTGATCGTTTAGTAATTGAAGATGAGACACCACAACAACCATCAAGTGAATCTACGGACAAGAAAAAGACTCAAATGGGTGTATTGGAATCGATTATGATGCAAGATGATGTTCCATACAAAACATTAAGTTCTCAAAATACAAAAGAATCTGAAAAGAAGGTCGATTCTAGTAGTAGTCAAGAACAGCAACCAAGTGAGACAATGTCACTTTTATTATGCGAAGAAACAATTCCTGGAAGTCCCGCTCCAAAAGATCCATTAAGTGAGATTGGAAGAAGTCCTACATCCTCATCAAGTGGTGGTTTTGTACATCCACCATCTATGCCACAAAGTGGCTATACAAATAAATATCCAGGAATGACAACTGCATTATTACATCAACAATATCAAGCAACAGCCTCAAATACACATCAAACTAATCTCAAACAAATTCCAATGGATATCGATACGGATAGTATTGAGGCAGCAACTGGTGATATTTTACGTGATAAACTTAAATCTGAACGTGGAAGTGCAACAAGCAGTGGAAATAACACCAATAATAATTCAGACAATTCTAATGATGATCAATCTGAAAGTGAAAAGAATAGTAAGTACCTCACATTATTTTTTAGTTCCAATGGCATATATTATTCAACAATTCATTTACAGCTAAGCCTGACATCTCATCACCAAGAAAGAAAAGAAGATCTTTGAAAGTTGAGCCCGAGTTACATCAAAAGAGAAGAAGGCAACAGACTAGGACACAAACTAATGTACGTGGCAATCTTCAAGGAAATGGTAAGGAACAAGTTCTTAATTTGACTTTTTACAGCATATAATATAATAACGTATTTATTGTTTTACAGATTCAGACAGTAATGATAATTCAGATGTTAATCTCTTCACTTCAAGAAGTCACGTCGAAAGTGGATCCATTAAGAGTCAATTTAACTTTTTAGTTGAACTTGGTAAGTAGCATTAATTAAAGGTTTTTAAAAAAATGTAACAGCTGCCAAAAATTCAAATCTAAACTGTCAAAATTTTTTTAAAAATTTAACGGTCAAAATGGATTTGAAAATTTACCTCTAAATTTTTTTTTAAAAAAAATAAATAACGGTTAAAAATTTATTAATTTTCAATGTCTAATTAATTTTAGATCCCAACATGCCGACTGCTCAGCGCATCAACGTTCTCGAAAAGAAGATCCAAGACTTGAGAAAAGCATATTTGTTAATAAAGAATGAAATGAGTGCGAAAGAGAGAAGACGTAAAAAGATGAGGAAACGTGAACGAGAAAATAAGCAAAAGGCTTCAAAAACTGCAGCATAGATAGTTAAATTAGACAAAATATCACGCAGAATGGATATAACAACTCAATGATTAATGAAAAAAATGAACTCATTTAAAAAATGTCACTAAGTTGCAATTAGATTTTATATAAATATTTTATAGATTGATAATATTTTTTAGGGTTTTAAAGGTATGTTTTGTAGCATTTTGTCTTATATTATATCTTGATTATGATTAACAGATTTTTTTATGAAATTGATGAAATTATCATTAAAAATGTATTTAAGAGATTTCTCTATTTTTCAAGTATTGAATTAATAAAAAAAATTGTAATTAAACGATCGATCGTTCCTTAATCTAATCATTTTTCAGCATCATTACTTAAATTTCATTAGAAATTATCAAAAACCGTTAAAAATTATTTTTAAATTTTAAAAAATCCAAAAAAAAATCATTAAAACCTTAAAAATAAGTGTTGCATGTTTAATTATTTACATTTTCTTGTAAAAACACAATTTAACTAATCATGAAGATATCATTTGCAATTATAACAGTAAGTATAGCTCGTAAAGCCTCAAGAACATCGAATTTATTGAACAAATTCCTTAAAAATGCAAAATTAAAATTTTTCAGATAACAATGTGCTTTTTCATCACTGGATGTTTAACATCATCCAATGATGGCCTAACTATATTTGTGGATAATCTAAAAGATGACTGTGGTAACATATGTGGAATTCTGAACGTAAACATTAATGATAGTAAATGTGGCGTAAGTTAATTAACTTTAAACTGGATTTTCGTCCAAATTAATAATTGAACACATTTTCAGGATCCAAACAAACGAAATGATAAATTCCTAATATTTAATGAGCCAAATGACAAAACAGAAGAAAAAACTGAATATTTTGACATTTTTGATAGGGAATGTGGAAAAAAATGTCCTGATGGCATTAAGCAACACACAATTGATGGCAAAGTTATTTGTTCAAATAATCTCGATCAATTATTGCTTGATTTTAAAAATGCAAACATAATTAAGGTAGATCAAGGCATTAAGAATTCGATAAATGAACAGAATGATAATTCAGACATTGAAAAGAAACATCAAGATGACATATTCCGCTATACTTGGTGGATAGTGGGAGGAATTGGCATCTTGGTTGTTATTTTAACTTCTACAATTATGGGAATAGTTTTAAAGAAGAAAGCAACAACAGGCAATGCTGATTTAGAGCAACCAGAACAAGAACCGGAACCGGAAACTTCATCAGCAAGACCACCTATAAAATTATAAAGCAATCGAATGCTGTAAAAGAGTCTTAAAAACTTAACATTAAGTTGTGATGTTTAGTATTAAAATAAAGTCAAGGCATATCTCGCTTAAATTATATCAGATTTATTCAGTTAATTAACTTAAAAAGTCATAAGTTATTATTATAAAATAGTTTGTAATCATTTATTAACTAAATTGTAATTTTATTTAGGCGCATTAAGCTGATTGAGTGTGGGACATTACAAATATAAAGTCGTGATAAAACTATTGTAGCAAATAAAAATTAAAAATTACATTAAAATTATCATCAAACGTTTTGCAAACTGTTGTGATTTACTGACCATATCTGATTCAGCATTATGTTAAACTACGAGAAACACTCATCTAGTTAGACACTTATACATACGAGAAAGAAAAAAAAAAAAGTTAAAACTTGATTGGATTTACTGAGAATGTTGAATTAATGGAATTATTATTTTTTTTTTTCATCTTAAAATCATTTCTAGATTCCTTAAACTCGACGCTTCTTCTTTGTTGATCCAGCAGCCTGACTTGCCGCTCCATCATTCTTTCTCTTTTGTCCTGCTTTTGCCTGTCCAACATTATTAGTCTTCTTCTTTTTGTCAAGTTTCTCTTTCTCCTCAATTTCCTGATTTTCTCGTTCAATTAATGTAATTAATGTGTTACATCGTCTTTGTAATTCTAATGCTGTTCTTGATTTTAGGAACCAATCGAATCTAAATTGTGGTGATGAACGAATTGCTGAACGTAATTCTTCATAAACATTTTCCTTATCAAATCCAAGTTTGTGAAGCATACAAATGAGGAATCTATCCTCTTCTTCGATGTAGTTCTTCCCTAGAAAAAATAATTGAAAATTTAATATTAGTTATTTGATTGCAAAATTGTCAATAGTGGTGTACTGTGTACGATTATTGTAATAAGTCGTCAATACCCCAGAGATAAATGATGAAAAACATTAAACCGTACATTGCATACGACTTTTGATCAAACTTAACACATACCTTTATTATTTCCATAAGAAATTCGCAATTGGTGGAAAGGTGCACGATATCGAGCCATTTTTCCATCTAATGCCTTTTTGATCGATGCACGTCTTTGAATTTTAGCTTCTCCTCGTTCAATTTGTGCCATAATTCGCTCAATATCCTGCAATTCATGACATCGTTCCCAAAACACTGAACTATATTCCATAACTTCTTCTGGTGTCTTTCCCTCAACTTCCTTTGCAATACTTTCAATATCATCACGTCCATACTTCTCATTAGCTTTAATAAATTGATTAAAGTCACGTTTACTCCAAGTTGTGAAGCCTTGTGTTAATAGTGATTCCTTTTCGGCAATTTCTTCATCACTCAATGGTTCAGCCTCATCAATTTTTCGTTGTTCCTCACGCTGTGCTTTATTTGCTTCAGACCCCAAATCTGGATTTTTAGGTGCCTTCCAATTTATTGATTTACGATGCCAGTAAATTTCCTGATCTAATAGCTCAAAAAGTCTTGGTGGGAAGAATTGAAAATCTTGAACGATTGGCTGTTTAGCAGGTCTCGGGGCTTTAGGTGCTTTTGGTTCAGCAACACGAAGTGCTTCTTTAAAGTATGCATCAACAGCATAATTTGCCTTTCTTTCTCTCTTTGGAGGTTCAATCCAATTTCCCAATGTCTGTAATTTTTGTTTTTCACGATAATCTTCACCCTCAAATTCATATAAAGATGTCGGTTCTGTGTCAAGTGTAAATTGTCTTAATGAACTTTCACCGAGTTCATCCAATTTCTTTTGATCCTTAACTGTTCGTTCTTCACCACGTTCCAAAATACTGTCAATATCTTCGTCAGTAATTTCTGAATCTTTCGATTGAAAAACATGATTGGCGCCAAAACGAATAATATTGAGCATTTCATCTTTGTTTAATTGAGCTGATTTGTTGTCCATTAATCGTCCTTGTTGAATGACTAATTTATCAAGTCGCAATTTAACGTCAGCACGTTCAACAATCTTTTCATCGACAGTATTTTCAGTTACAAAACGGAATACTCGAACTTGCTTCTTTTGTCCAATACGATGCGCACGATCCATAGCTTGTAAATCCATTTGAGGATTCCAATCACTGTCATATAAAATAACGACATCAGCTGTGGCCAAATTAATACCCAAGCCACCAGCTCTTGTGGACAACATAAAGATGAATTTTTGTGAATTTTCAGCATTATAATCAGCAATCATATTTGAACGATCTTCATGAGGTGTTTGACCATCCAAACGACAATATTTATATCCACGCCAGCAACAATAATCTTCTAAAATGTCCAAAATACGTGTCATTTGTGAGAAGATTAAAACTCTTGAGCCTTGTTCCTGTAATCGTGGTAATAACTTATCAAGTACCATCATTTTGCCACTATTATCGACTAAATGTTGATCTGTTGTGTATGGAGGGCCGGGTTCAGCGCCATCGAACAAGTATGGATGATTTGTACACTTTCGAAGCTGCATAAGGATATTTTGTAATCTCATCTTTTCAACTTTACCAGCTCCATTAACAATATCAATGTCTTTTAATAAAATCTTTGTGTACCATTCACGCTGCATTTTTGATAGGCCGACATAAACTTTTGTTTCCTTTTTCGGCAATAATCGCTTTTCGACCTCAGACTTTAAACGACGTAGCAAGAAAGGCTTTAAAACAGCATGCAAACGTTCAATCATCTGATTATTTCCCAAACATTGATTTGTATTGAACCAAGAGTCAAAATCATCAGCATTATTGAAGACATCGGGCAATAAGAAATTCAATAAAGCCCACAATTCATGCAAATTATTTTGTAATGGCGTTCCTGTCAACAACAAACGATTTTGTGTCTTAAATTCACGCAAAATTTCTGATAACTTTGATTTTTCATTTTTAATACGATGTGCTTCATCAATAACGAGATATCGCCAATTGAATTTCTTAAAAACAGACTTTTCACGAATACACATTTCATACGATGTAATACAAACGTCCCAATCGCCTGGCATCATAACTTCACGAATAAATGTATTACGAGTTTCTTGATCACCAATTAAGCATACAGCTTTTACTGATGGACACCAACGATTAAATTCATTTACCCAATTTTGTAATGTTGATTTTGGAACAATGACAATATGTGGTCCTGCCGCATTCTTAAAATGTTTTAAATATCCAAGTAATGAAATTGTTTGAAGTGTTTTACCCAAACCTAAAGTTATGAAATTCAATTATTAGTATGTGTAGCATTATTAAAGGATATATATTGCATACCCATTTCATCAGCCAATATTCCATTGATTCCATTTTCATAGAGAGAAATCATCCAATTGAGACCACGAATTTGATAATCACGCATCTCACCTATAATAAAATTTTAAGCATTAAATTCAATTCGCTTGTTTGTTTTATTCATCATTTACCTTTAATGTAATGCGGCGATGCCTCAAAGCGAAAAATAGCTTTTGATTTGCTAGTTTCCGCAAGAAGTTCTTCATCTTCTTCTTGTTCTGTTTTTCGGTGTCTGTGACTGTAAAGTACATAGAAAACAATGAAATTTAAAACATACAAATGATTATAAAATATTTTTTCACTTACTCTGCTGGATCTATTGGAGTTGTTGGTTCCTTTTTCTTGTCTTCCTTCTTTCGTCCTGTTTTCTTCTTTTCTGGCGTTAATTTCCCAGATCCAGGCATAAAATGTGAAAAGATTTCAGTTTGCTTCAATAAGAAGTCAAATCTTTTGCTACGATTCACATCTACATCTGTTTCTTTATTGGAACTACTTTGTGCCGACGATTCATTCTGTATTGAATAAAAAAGAAAATGTTAGGCAAAAAAAATCATGGTTAATGTAATTTTTGAGACGCTTTTTATTTTTCTCATTTATCTTACCGAATTTTCATTTGTGTCGTTAGTATCCATTTGATCGTTTGATTCCTCACCTTCAGACATGTTTTAGACTAATTCTTATGTACGATTGATCGCTATTTACTGCTTTAATTAATATTTTATATTCAGAATCTTTAAAGTTTCAGCTTAGTCGATTATTCCAGAACTTTTAAAATCGCGCGAAACTTGTCAAAACTTTTTAAATATTTTGACCGTTATTTTTTGACAACTTTTTTTCAAATATTTTTGTAACGGCTTTTTATGAAGATCTTTAATTTTTGAGAATTATAGGCAAAGTTAGTGATTAATATAAATCTAGTTTGCTCTGAATATGTTTAAATAACAAAATCCGACATGTCACCACGAGCATTACACATGGAATGTAAATTTATTATCATCAATTAACATTTCACTTTCGCTATTCGGATAATGCCTGCATGACTTTTTATGACCATTTAAATGCATTTTTTACGAGTGTAACTAAGGATATCTAAACATGGCTAAGCATTTACATTAAAAATTTTAAAAGCAATCCAAATAAATCGTAAATAAAAGATAAACATGAAACTTGTCCTGCTGTGGACTAGAAAATTCTAAGAATTCTCAATTTAATTGTTTAATATGATTTTTATGTTCTTTTAATAATGACCATCGTCAAAAAAAATTAGAATTTAATAACATGATGCAACAACATACAAAATTGATGAGTTCTTTCTTCCCTGTTGATTCTTTTCGTTCCTCCTCTTTTGACGCTCTTTCATATCACGTTTTGATGAGAATTTCTTATGACTGAGATTATGTTTATCCAATGATTATTTTTCTAAACTTAATGAATTTCTACCTGAGAATATTCTTCAAAAAAGTTGTTCAAGCATGTCTTTTGTTTCTTTAGAACAACTTCAAGCATTAATGTTATTCATAAAAAACAAATAAAAATCATTTCCAGCATGTCGAATGAATGGAAAGTTAGTCTTGCGGATTTCATTGAATTTTGCCTGAAAAACATACATAAATTAGTCTACAATTGCCACTTTTTACGAGGGTGCCACGACGTGCCACTATTACGATAAAATAAACATATATGTTAATTAAATTTCTCTATACAATTTTAATTACTCTCACTTGAATTTTTATCATTTTTTCAATTACGAAATTATTTAATTTAACTTAAAAAAAGATTTTTTTATTTGATTCCTGCTTGTGCATCTAGAGACTGGGTGCAAATCAAGTTTCATTTTATTAAGCAATGCATATATCAAGTATCACCACTTTCGATTTCATTTTCATTAACATCTTGTGTAATTATATTTTGCAGCATAAGTGCATTCCTAATGAAAACAGTAGCCTCTAATTGTCACTGCTATGGATTAAAAAATAAAAACTGGTCAAGTAAAAGTTATCGCTGTTGATAATTTTATCACGTAATTTAATTAAATCCATTCTCACGTCACATCTTGCTTATATCACGTTCTTAATTGCCAGTATTGGAATCAAATTACAATAAATCATAGGAATTAAAAATTCAAAGATTTTATGATCCATGAAGTTATGGAATTGAATCATTTCATCAACAATAACATGTAATAAGTCAAAAATATGTTTGAATGAGGAATCGATTCTTTTCTTCTGAACACACATTTAATGATGAATATATAGCCATTGATTGGCAGTAAATAGTAAAAATACTTTACTTTCTCATCTTATTATTCAAATATGTCGGATATATCAACAGCTAGTCATTAATGTCGTAATTACGATGATTATGTATGAATAACATACAAATTAGTTTAGCTTCTAGATTACTTCTAACCTTCCGCTATTTGATCACGCCAGATCTCGCAAAGACTTTTTTTTTGGCTACTCTAATTACTGCCATTTTTTTCATCGTCTTCACTTTCATTTGTCGTGTTTACGTTTCTTTCTTCTTCTTACTTCATGCTTAATTCTTTCTTCTCTTTAATTTCTCTTCATACCTTTACAATACTTGCCATTGAAATAATAACATTTTTGTGGATGGTTCACACGTTCAATTAGCATAAAATGGCAAGTTCATTCACTTGATGTAACAAACAAACAAAAAATTCCACAATAAGATTGCATTAATCTTAATTCAATTAACTAAATGGATGTGATTGAAACTGAAAGTGGTTATGAAATATTGTCATCGTCTTGTCGTACGAACGAATCAGCATGATGGGACATGATGGAATCAATCAGTTCCAGAAAAAAATAAGTAAATTAAATCACTTGAGATCACAAACTAAGATTTTTTTTTGATTAAATTTAAATTGGAACTTTCTTCAGGTGATTTAAGTCACAATTGTTGCTGTTCACCAATCCATGATGTTGTGCACAGAATTAATTTTCTGGTTACTTAATGACTTTTTTGTGCTCTACCGTAAATATTTCTTTCGATGAGTTTATGCCGGTCATGTACGTTGCATTCAAATTAGGGAACTTCAACCGTCCATATGCTCTACATGTTGTGCAATTTTCAGTTAATAAATTGAGTTTGCAAATCTCCCCAAATCATAAAAATTTATTTACTTTTTCTAGACGTGACAATTTTTCAAAAAATAATCACAAAAATAAATCAATAAACATTTTTTATCGCACACGCGGTTGCTGTTAAAATGTATTAAGTAAGATTACAAAGAAAGAAAAAAATTGTG
Organism: Chironomus striatipennis; assembly: GCA_026123125.1. Lineage (NCBI taxonomy): Eukaryota > Metazoa > Arthropoda > Insecta > Diptera > Chironomidae > Chironomus > Chironomus striatipennis. The sequence continues at coordinate 33,082,078 of CM047394.1, forward strand.
CAACCTGAGAGTATTGTCGACAGTCGACGGAGAAAGAGAGTGACTTTGAAAGAGAAAGATGTTGAACGGACGGCAGCTTATGGATACATCATGTTGTTTTTACTTTCGTATCATTTCTCCATTGCACCTTGAACGTATCGGTTAGTCATCCATTGAAAGTGAAGACGAAAAAATAAATAAAAGTTATTTCAGAATTAAGAAAGAAAATTAAATAAAAATAATTGAAGGTGAAAATTTCTTTAATTAGTGGCTTAATTGATAACTGCTAGTGCTCAGTGTTTTGTGGATTGGAAAAATCTGTTAAGGTTGATTGGATTCAATTTTGAAGGAGTAATTATTGATCCCAAAAAAATAATGAATTATGAATGAAATGAAATTGATTGAAAATTTTTGAAACAGAAAATGTGAATAGTGAATGAAAATTTTAAGCAACAAGGAACTTAATCAGGATACAAAAAGCCAATAAAGTTAAATTATGTGAGTAGATTTTGTTTGTGAATTTTTAATCGTTTTATGGCATTCGATTAGAACCAATTGAATACAAAAAGGAAGGAAAAATTTTAGATCCTTTTTTTCATTGTTTTAATGAGTTTGAATATAATCAAAGGACGAGGTTGATCAGGATACTAGATAATAGATTCAAATAAAATAATCATTTCATTCATAATTTTCAATCTGATATTTAGATTCAGATCCTTAAGAGTTAAAAAGATAACTTGTTTTTATACTTATCTCATATCCGTTTACTTTTGAGTTTCAAATTCAATTCCTTTGTTTATTGTATCATAAAATATTTTAGTATAATCAATGACTCCTTCGAAATGAATTTTTGTTAAAAAGAGAAATCAAGGAACTAAATATTTTTTTTCTTCATGTTCATCTTGAGCATTCAATTTAAATATCTTTACCTTCCTTGGGAATCATTCATAAATGACGTTCGAAATTAACAGTCGTTTTTCAAAAAAGAACAATAGAAATTTCTAAAAAATTATATTGTTGTCTATCTCAACCCCCCCTTGGATGTCATTTATGAACGACCCCTTACTATAATCTCTGATAATGTTTTATTTCGAGGTTAAATCAAAGATCTTTTAATATAATATAAAAATTAAAACATTTCGAAAATTTGGTAGTTTGGAAAAAAAACTCAATTTCTGAACGCACTCGCAAAAAATTTAAAAAATCTGAAAAAAATAACGGAAAAAGCTCGCAATGTCCTATGTTGGATAAAATATTGTTGAATTATTCAGCATACCCCCAGAATTCAAAACTCATTATATAAGTATAGTTCGAAGTTCAAATCTAAAGAAAATGTTAGAGAAATCTAGAAAAATCATATCTTAAAAGTTATCCAAGCTCCTATCCAATCCAAGCATTGAAGTCGTTCATATTACGAAACAGCAAGTAGAACACAAACATTACTAGAATTCCCGAATGAAGCATTGCTGACCCACTTATGCCTGAATTAAATATTCAACGAATGACATCACAAGCATTAAATGAATAAGACAAATGTCTTTTTTTATTGAATAACAAAAGAAAAATTTATTCCGAGCACCAACAACAGACGTGAAAATGCGTACATGAAGACTAAGTAAATGAAAATAAAAGTTTGATAGTCAACACATTAGTGGCACATATTTATAGATTTTAATAATTGAATTTCTTCTTTATCGACTAATTTTTTCATTGATGTAGGCATCTAATTCCAATTAGTAGTTAATTAACACGAGATTATTATGACTCATGTCTTTCCAAGTTCATTCACTTGGCATTTTTTTTATGGAAAATTGGAAGTGTGAGAAAAAATAAAAATAATTCAATGCTTTTCATTTGAATGGCGAAAATGAAGAAAGAAGTTGAGTGAAATTACAGAATTAAATGCACAAGACAAGAAATGGAAATGGAAAGTGAAGATGAGAGAAGTTTGTAATTAAAAATCACCAAAATTAAGCTATATGCTGCTCGCTGTGTACGGCATGTCTAACAGATAATGTGAAATTTTTCCTTTTCTTGATCCATTAATTAGCCGAAAAAAATTCGTACTTTTTATTGGTTCCATTCCATTCCAATATACATTACATGTCTCATTAACCAAATATTTAACAATTGATCAGCTTGAAGTCTAATTCATTTTTGGGGGAAATTACCACATTGACCGGTAATTTTTTTGCTCATGTTTCCGATACATTTTAAATAAGATGAGAAAGTAGTCTATTTACTGCCAATCAATGGCTATAAATTCATCATTAAATGTGTATTTAGAAGAAAAGAATCGATTCCTCATTCAAACATATTTTTGACTTATTACATGTTATTGTTGATGAAACGATTCAATTCCATAACTTCATGGATCATAAAATCTTTGAATTTTTAATTCCTATGATTTATTACAATTTGATTCCAATAATGGCAATTAAGAACGTGATATAAGCAAGATGTGACGTGAGAATGGATTTAATTAAATTACGTGATAAAATTATCAGCATCGATAACTTTTACTTGACTAGTTTCTACTTTTTAATCCATAACAGTGACAATTAGAGGCTACTGTTATCATTAGGAATGCACTCATGTTGCAATATTTCTTTTATAATGACACAAGACTGATACAATTTTATGATAAGTTTCATTACGGAATATCCATCGTACCTGATCAAAGTGATAATGTGTATCACATTTGTTCAAGATATTTAATGGACAACAGAAATTTGCACATGCTTTCTGCCAATCACATCGGAACAAGTGAGAGCAATTAGAAAATCAGTGAAATTTAATTTATGTATATTTGTGTCAATTTTCATGATGGTACTCACTTCAAATGCAAATTCACATGTTTCTCTGATGTAAGTGTTGCAAAATAGTCGTCAATGTTTTTAAAAAACATAGACATGAGACATTGAAGAGCATTTTTAATTTTCTTGCTACTTTTATGTCACTCAGTGTGCATAATGTAATAGATTTGTTTAGGATTTAGTTTTCATACTAGATTGGACCCATTTATCGCCAAATTTAAGACGTTCATTTATAAATCTTAAAGGAATTAATCCTCAACAATTTTGAAGATTTTTTTAAAATTGATCATTTGAGAAATTTAATTCCTTAAATTCTTCTGACATTTTCCATTATTTTATTAATTCCACTTCAACAGAAATTGTAGATATTTGTGAATGGACATGATAAATAGCCAAAACATGATAATGCACTAAGATCGTCATGAACTAGTCAGGTAGAAACTTAATATTTATTCTTAAAGAATTATTATTGAGATAAAAATCAATGGAAAAGAAGAAGGTCCTATTCACATAAATATGTTAAAAGTAGTTAAAGATCAAAAGAAAGAAGGCACGAAGGATAAAAAATTCCATCAAAAAACTTCTCATTCCAAATGAAATTTAAGTTTGAAACATAATTTGTGAAGAATCTCATTAGGAGATTTAAATCTTGTGATTACAATTTATTTATAGAAATAAAGAATTCCATTCTCCACAGCATGAATCATCTCATTAAGACGCTGTTTTGCATTCACTGAATAATGTTTTGATTAACAAAAAAAATCTTTATGTCTTAATGATTATTATGCAAAATTAAGTTATTGATTGTATTGATCCTAGCCATGACAATGTGATTACATTCTAAAATAAAATAATAAACTTTCAATTTCACACGAGGCACTTAACCCTAACAAACAAAGAGTATGCTCTGAGTATATATTTTTTTGAGCTAGTGTTATATGCTCATTTCCATACAAAAAAAAACATATCGCCACGGTACCTTTTTAAGCACGCTCAATGAGCATGCTCACATGAGCATACTCATGAGCATACTCTCATGAGAACACTACATGTCACGCAACACTTTTTTTGTCGCGTGTGACATTTTTTTAATGAGCATACTCGTGAGCATACTAATAAGCATATTCATTGAGAATATGCTCTCGAGCATGCTACTTGAGTACACTCATAAGTATATTTAGTAAGCATACTCATGAGAATATAAAATGAGCATACTCAGGCAGTATGCTCGGGAGCATATTCTCAATGAATATGCTTATAAGCATACTACTTGAGTATGCTCTTGAGATATAAAATGAGCATATTCATTGAGAATATGCTCTCGAGCATACTGCTTGAGTATGCTCATGAGAATATAAAATGAGCATACTCAAGTAGTATACTTAAAAAAGGATTTAAAAAAAAATATTTTTTAAAGTTAAGATATTGATTAATTATTGTATTATAATTGAATTACATATTATTTTGTAAGTTATAAAAGTGATCAGCTGTATTCTCTGTGAATAGTTAAGAAATTTCTGATTAGAAAGTTAGTTATGAAATTTGTTTTATACTTAGAAGGAAGCTGGTAAATTCGGTCACCCATCTTTGTTGAAATCTATCTCAGCGTTGCTTAACTTTTGTCACCCTAGACTTTTCCTCGGAGCTATTATCTGTAAATATATAATAATTTCAGTATGACAAAAGACATACTTAAATTATTATATGTTTAACAATGATAAAAGTTCCTGAACGTTTAATATTTTTTTCACTACTAGAACATTTGAAAATGTCGGCTATTCTTTTAAAGCCAAACTTTAAAAATTTCTTAATGAAAATTAGCATTTTTAAACAAAAACGTAAATGCAATTAGTCGGCTAAGTTAGCCGACGTTTTTGAAAAATGTCGGCCTTCTTAAAAATGTGTTTTAAATGCAATTCTAAGTTAGCCGACGTTTTTAAAAAATGTCGGCTTCCTTAAAAATGTATTTTAAATGCAATTCTAAGTTAGTCGACGTTTTTTAAAAATGTTGGCTTCTAAAAATGCGTTTTAAATGCAATTCTAAAGTTAGCCGACGTTTTTGAAAAATGTCGGCTTCCTTAAAAATGTGTTTTTAAATGCAATTCTAAGTTAGAAGCGTTTTTAAAAATGTCGGCTTCTTAAAAATGCGTTTAAATGCAATTCTAAGTTAGCCGACGTTTTTAAAAATGTCGGCTTCCTTAAAATGTGTTTTAAATGCAATTCTAAGTTAGTCGACGTTTTTAAAAAATGTTGGCTTACTAAAAAACCAAAGGGGTCGCAATGTTAAAAATTCGCCAACTTGGATTAAAATTTGACTGGCAACAAAAAATTTTTGATTTCAAAAAATTTTGTATTGAAAGTGAGAAAGTGTGCCGTGATGAGAGAAAAATCAAAAAATGTGTAATGATTTTTTGTTCCTTTTATCTGCAATTTTAAGCTTTTAAACGACAATTAGAATAAACCTGACCACAGAAATGGCTTTATTTCCAAAAAATATTGTTTAAACCTTTGAAAAATCAAATTTAATTTTGACTCATGGCATACTTTCTAACTTTCCATACAAAATTTTTTTAAAATCAAAAATTTTTGTTGCCAGTCAAATTTTAATCCAAGTTGGCGAATTTTTAACATTGCGACCCCTTTGTAAAAAACGTTTTTTAAGTGCAATTTTAAAGAAAACTATTTTTTTTAAAAAAAAAAACAAAACGTCATCTAATTCAAAATTGCATTTTTTATAAAACCAAGGAAGTTTGATTTATCCTTTGATATTTTTTTGAATTTTTTATCTAAAAATTTTGTTTACGAATAATATGTATTGAAAAATTTGAAAAAAATAAACAAAAGTAAATTGCAGTAAAACTAAAAATTGGCTTATATTAGCGCTACCGCGGATATGAAAGAAGGTAAAACAAAGCTAAATATTTTGATTTATGTGAGTTTTAGAGATAGAAAGATCCGGAAACAACAGTTAAACCGCTTAAAGTATTTTGACCAAATTTTTAAAGATGCTGACATTTTTTAAAAATGTCGTCTAGCTTAAAGTTGCATTTATAACACATTTTTAAGGAAGCCGACATTTTTTAAAAACGTCGGCTAACTTAGAATTGCATTTAAAACACATTTTTAAGGAAGCCGACATTTTTTAAAAACGTCGGCTAACTTAGAATTGCATTTAAAACACATTTTTAAGGAAGCCGACATTTTTCAAAAACGTCGGCTAGCTTAAAATTGCATTTAAAATACATTTTTAAGGAAGCCGACATTTTTTAAAAACGTCGGCTAACTTAGAATTGCATTTAATACACATTTTTAAGGAAGCCGACATTTTTTAAAAACGTCGGTTAACTTAGAATTGCATTATTTTCTCCTCAAAATCTTAGTTCAGAAATCTTTGTAAATTATATGACAATTTGTAAAACAATAGATTCACTCTGATATTTATAGAGATACAAGTTCAAATCTTGAAAAATACTTTCATTGAAAAAGTTAAGAAAAGTTAGATTTATCCAAGTGGGTTGCATCATTATAAAATGGCCAGCTTCGATGAAAATTCAATAGGATCCAAAAAATTTTGTATGAAAAATTAGAAAAACTGCCAATACGTGAGAAAATTTAAAATGAAAAATTTTTGACTTCGGACAGTTGTAACAAGCCAGACTATAGAAATGGTTAGCTATGACTTATGGCATACTTTCTAATTTTCTATATAAAATTTTTTGAAAATAATAATTTTTAAAAAGAGTTAGGTAAATTTTCATTGACAACTACTGCTTTTAAAGTTTTTTAAATATGTAAAGTTTCAATTTTTACTTCTTACAAAAAACGACTTAAAAAATAATTTTGCCAACAGCGAGATTTGAACTCGGGCAGGCAGAGCGTTTGAGTATGCTTGGAGTATACTCAAAAGCATGCTCATGAAGTACACTCAGTTGAGAACATAAAGGAAAATTTGTCACGTGACATTGAGTATGCTTTTAGTATACTCAAGAGCATGCTCATAAAGTACACTCAGTTGAGAACATGAAGAAAAAATTGTCACGCGACATTGAGTATGCTTAGAGTATACTCAAGAGCATGCTCATAAATTATACTCAGTTGAGAACATGACCAAAAATTTTGTCACGCGTCATTGAGTATGCTTGGAGTATACTCAAGAGCATGCTCATAAAGTACACTCAGTTGAGAACATAAAGGAAAATTTATCACGTGACATTGAGTATGCTTGGAGTATACTCAAGAGCATGCTCATAAAGTACACTCAGTTGAGAACATGAAGAAAAAAATTGTCACGCGACATTGAGTATGCTTAGAGTATACTCAAGAGCATGCTCATGAAGTACACTCAGTTGAGAACATAAAGGAAAATTTGTCACGCGACATTGAGTATGCTTGGAGTATACTCAAGAGCATGCTCATAAATTATACTCAGTTGAGAACATGAAGAAAAAATTGTCGCGCGACATTGAGTATGCTTGGAATATACTCAAGAGCATGCTCATCAAGTATACTCAGTTGAGAACATGAAGAAAAAATTGTCACGCGACATTGAGTATGCTTGAAGTATACTCAAGAGCATGCTCATGAAATACACTCAGTTGAGAACATGAAGAAAAAATTGTCACGCGACATTGAGTATGCTTGGAGTATACTCAAGAGCATGCTCATAAAGTACACTCAGTTGAGAACATGAAAAAAAAAATTGTCGCGCGACATTGAGTATGCTTAGAGTATACTCAAGAGCATGCTCATAAAGTACACTCAGTTGAGAACATGAAGAAAAAATTGTCGCGCATGACATTGAGTATGCTTAGAGTATACTCAAGAGCATGCTCATAAAGTACACTCAGTTGAGAACATGAAGAAAAAAATTGTCACGCGACATTGAGTATGCTTGGAGTACTCAAGAGCATGCTCATCAAGTATACTCAGTTGAGAACATGAAGAAAAAATTGTCACGCGACATTGAGTATGCTTGGAGTATACTCAAGAGCATGCTCATAAAGTACACTCAGTTGAGAACATGAAGAAAAAATTGTCGCGCGACATTGAGTATGCTTGGAGTATACTCAAGAGCATGCTCATAAAGTACACTCAGTTGAGAACATGAATAAAAAATTGTCACAAGACATTGAGCATGCTTGGAGTATACTCAAGAGCATGCTCATAGAGTATATAAATTGAGAATACGTATATGAGTATGCTTTTAGTGTTCTCATGAGTATGCTTAGAGAGTACATCCACGTAAGCACATAGTTTTTTCAAAAAAAAATATATTTGAGAACATTCATAATGCACTCGTGAGCATGCTCATATGAGTATGCTCAAGTGAGAACACTTTGAGAATATACTCATTAGTATTCTCATTTTTATGAGAACACTCTTTGTATGTTAGGGTAAAGATATAAAATATTTTTTTTTAGTAGAAAAGGAAGTTAAATAAAGTTATTGTTAACAGCTAGTTAGTTAGCTTGCCTGCTTATGAAAAAGCATTTATCATCTCCATAATTTTAATAATTTTGCTTAAGAGAAACAAAAAAACATGAAAATTTCTTTTGGATAGATCCATGAGAGTGAAAATTCATTGCCGTTGATATTTGTTTTAAGCTTTAAAAGTTAAAGCGCAATGAGAACAATGGGATCCATTGATGTTGCTATTTTTGGTCCAATTCTCATGATTCATAAGTTTCTTCTTCATTTATAATTTCTTTTTTGTCTGAGATAAATATCATCATAAATATTAAAAAAATTATTCATTTCACTTTCTTCTTAAATCTTTTTTCCCTCGCTCGTCTCTAAGCTTTAAGATTCAATGTCAGAAAGAAAGTTTAGTGAACTTCAACTAATGTTTGTTATATAAAGAATATTTTTGAAGCTTGATTTGATCATTCCATAATTATATATTACCACTGTTTTCTAATTACACCTTAGTGTTACGTATGGTCGACGAAATGACATATCCGGCAAAGTCAACATCTATAGCATGTGATTTACTTTGTTGCTGATATTATATTATGAAAAATTATGCAGTATATGGAATTTCATCGATGGGTTGAAAGATTTTTGAGCAATTTATGTCGAATGTGCATGATAAGTAATCGCATCGGGCATTGTTTTCAGTTATGGAATTTCAGAAATAAAACTTTCAGGAATGGAGAAAAACAAGTATAACGGTGGTCACTCGTGACCGACGAAAGCGCATTTTCCGCGATCAGTAAATACACAAAGAATTAAATCCCCAGAATTACAAAGCAAAATATTTAACTATAACCATTCTTTATTTACCCAGAAATTTAAAATTGACAGAAAAAAAATGGATGAAAAACATTATGCAACATAGAATTAAAAAAATAAGCAAAAAAGTATTTAGTTACGTGCTAGGTTTGAACCCATGACTCTCATGGTAGGAGTCGCGTACTCTACCACTTACGCCACTGATGCTCTTTTTATTAAAATTATAACGTGAAATTTTGATTATTTATATTGATAAGATTTCTTTTAAAAATGTAAGTTTTTATGATATATACAAAACTTTTCGGAAAAATTATGAAAATCTAGGAAAAAGGAAAATTTAACAGCTAAAATATAAAAAAATGTAAAGAAAATCATTTTTTCAGAAAAATATATGAAAATATTAAATTTTTTTAAAAAAATGCTCGGAAAAACTCGAGAAAATTGTGAAAATGGAAAATTATGACATGATTCAATATTATATGTCATAAGAAATCAAAAAAGTATCAAAAAAAGCAAAAAAAAATTGTCATTGGTGGGATTTGAACCGAGGAAGGCTGAGTTTTTGAAAAGTCAACATTTTAGTGCATTCGACCACACTAACACATATAAAGAAATGGCATTTTGGCACTTTTTACGCTGGTTCCAGCAGAGGAAGTGACCATTCGTGCTGATTTTTGGTTACATGGTAGCCAGACATGTCACACACATTTTAAGCCAAAAACCGCATCAAAAAAGCTTAATCCCTAGGAGGAGATGCGATGACAGACAGACGGACAGACAGACGGACAGACAGACAGACAAAGTGCGGACAATAGCGTCCTTTTCCCAAGGGGAAAATGCGCTAAAAATATCTTTAAATTAATGAATTGAGAAATTGCTTTCATTTCCATTAAAAGAAGTTCAATCGTATTAATGCTCGATTCAGTTGATTTTTTTAAATTGCATGTGTTTTTTCAACCGCACCTTAATGAAATGTGTGTGTGGATATCAACAATGAGGTATTGAATGCTTTTGTTTTTAATGCATAATGCATTGTGTTAAAATCGGTCGATGTAGTTCAGAAGTTTGCAGAATTGTTCATGGATTGTGATTGCTTTTCTGTCCATCACTAAAAAGGGTTCTTAAATTTTGGATATTTACAGCTTTTAGGTACAAAAATCTTAAGCTAAAGAATCACATAATAATTAATCTTATTGATCAAGTTGCACAAGACCTTGCATAACATATGACAAAAGTCTGGCCACGGATTAATTTGTCAAGTAATTTGTTACATTTATTACGTCCACAAAATATAGGAACTTATAAGAAGCTTATCGATAAAAAAGTGTAATTAATTTGAAAATTCATATTAAGTAAAAATAAAAATTAAAATTAGAATCGAAAGCTAGGAGAGTCAATGAAACATAAAATCGGATTTTTCAGGCACAACTCTTAAATGATATAGAAATAATTGAGTTTGATACTTCTGCTTTCGCTTTTATACAATAATAATTTTAATATCCATATGCTATCATGTTCCAGGCAATCTTGTTAGTCGTGCGCGTGCAGAATGTGTTTATTTTTTTTTTTTTCTTGCTATGACACAACATTGCTCTGTTGCTTCTTTTTCACTTTCATTTACTTTATTTTTATTTTACATCGATCGATTCGTATAAAACAGTAAGAGAAGTAAAAACATTTAAACAACATGTGGGAAATAGTAAGAACTGCTTTGGCGATATAAATAAATAAAAAATAAACTTGAATCGTCAGTTACTCTCTCACAAGCATCAGCATTAACATTTAATTTTCTAATAATTGAATTTTATTATGGGCACCGCATTTCTTTCTCCTCACTCAATCTATGACTATGACTCGTTTTAATGTGAATCATGTCTTGTAAGAGATAAATGCCGGATGAATTTATTAGCAGTCATTTTTCGTTTGTAATCGAATTTGGAAGTGAATTTTCACTAAACATTACTTGAATTATTACACTGAGTGTCTGTCTACCGGATGAGAGAAGACTGTATTTTTGGCTGTTTTTTTAATTGAAAATTTTCCCATTAACATTCATGATGTCGCATAATCATCCAGCAAAATGATTTTTTATGCTGTTTTTATTTTTGTGAGGAAAAAGAGAAATTGGCAGTCAGCATGTTTTTAGAAAATTATTAAAATGACACAAAATTAATACGCATGAAGTATGACTTGGGGCTAGACGAGCTAAATATATATTATACACCTATGTATGTTTCACGGCTATTAACGTTTTCATTCCTTCTACCTTGAACTTGAACCATTGAAAATTTATTTTGTTATTTAATAAACGTCATTAGTCCAAAATGTGAAGATAAAGAGGAATAGGAGAGAATAAGAAGAAACCGATGAAGATGATTAATCGTAAAAACGTTGATGCAGGTCAGTTGCATCACACATATGTATGAGATGTCCATAAAACATTTTAAAAGCGGTACTAATGGAATGCCGTAAAACGATTAGTGCTCAAAAGACGGAATATAAATTTTAATTATCGTGGATAATTCTAAATGGTTTATAATTTGTAATCTTTATCTTTTTTCTTCTCTTCTTTCTCCTTTTTTACTTCCCATCTAGATTCAAAATGGATTTAAAAATTCTTTTACTAATTGTGATGATGAATCACATATCATCGTCGAGTTCAGAATTGCTTCGAGCACCACAACAACAAAATAATGATTATGCATTCACAAAATTTCGTCCACCACCGCCACCACCAAGAGAACCGACATTTATACAAAGAATTACGAGTTGGTTCTTTCCATGGGGATATGGAGCAACAGAAGAGGAATCATACAACATTCCAGCATCTCCAAAAATTGATCATTTAGCACCTCCTGTCCCACCACCACCATCAATTCCAGCACAATCTCCTTTACCAAGATTTAATCCAGTTCAAGTAAGAGATACAGAACCGACTACAGCACGAACGACTCGAGTAACAAATACTAAATGTTCTCCATGTAATAAAGTCCCATGGATTCCAATGGTGCCAACTTATCAACTTCCAATTGTGAAAGGAAATCATCAGCAGTCACAACAATCTCAACAGCAGCAAGTATATTTTAAGCATTACTTTGGGAATGAGAATCAATATGCTCAAGTGCCACCTGTACAAAATAATGGCTACAAATATAGTCCACCTTCTGTTCCTACATTATCTCCTACATATGGTACACCACCAAAAACTACTGAAATTCCTTCGACAACTCCAATCAAACTTCAAGAAAATTTTGGATACAATCAAGGTCATCACATTTATGGAATTCCAAATACATCACAGAAACCAATAAAAATTATTCAGACTACAGGTTATCATTATACGACTCCATCAACAACTCAAGCACAAGGAGGTTATCAGTATACAATTCCATCAACATTCCCAACAGTTACAACAGTTCGTCCAAATTTAAATACAATCGATACTTCAGTGATAACATTTACGACAAATCGTCCACAAAACAATCGACCGTCAAGATTTACGTCATTAGGAAATGGGGTTACAAATGCTGAATATATCCCTCCACCAAATATTCTACCATTAGAAGGAGAAAACACAGGATTTGTGCCAATACCGATACCTAATTTATCACCTACACCTATTCCTCCATTATTTGATGCTAAAGATTTCCATGAGAATACGTATACAAATCAACAGACAGGATTTATAAAATTAGTGCCATTAGAACCAGTTGCGCAACTCTCCAACAACGTCAATGTCCAAACAAAACCAGAACTCCCAAAGAATAACAATAACAATGGAATTGAGGTTATTAGCTCTAATCTTGTAGCAGAATTTACAATTCCACCTGAAACTGCGCGGGATGATAAAATATACATCAATCAAAATCATGCAAATACATTAAATCATCAAGATGTGTTGAGTCAACAAGCTGTGAATCAAAATCCATCGACAATTAATATTGACATAAGAAATAACATCGACAATGTAAATACAACATTAAGTGCGCCAATAGTAGTTGAAAGTTTGGAATCCAATGCAGCAGACAATGTTTTGGCTGAATCCGAAAATAATTACCAACAAAATGTTAATCAAGACATTGATGTGATATCATTAGATCAATTAAAAGGTGATAATGATGAAGGCATTGTAATTGATCATACAAATCGCGTGCCTTTAATACAAGACAATATTTTGGACAAAACAAGTGAGGAAGAAGAAGAACAACAAGTAATAGAGGAAGAGAGCACAACAACGACGGAAAGCAATTATTATGTGAAATTTGAGCCATCAATACAAACTGCTGCTGACTTGGCAGATGAGGCACGTAAGAAGAATCAAATAAATAATACAAAACAAAAAGATCGTGAAACTCCACTTGAGCTCCTTGATTCGCCAATTTTTCATATAACGCCAATTGCAAGAACAACATTGAAAACAACAAAAGTTCCATTGTCAAATACACCTCCACCATTTAAGCCAATTGAGGATTATACGAAAACATTAGCAACTTTATGGTATTCTGCTACATCATCGTTACCAATTACATCCTCAACAGAAGTCATTTCCACAACAGAAGTTCCAACAACAATTTCTACATCTGAGGCAACAACAATTAACCAATTTACAAAACTTTCAAGCACTTTATTCTCAGGCATAAACTTACCAAAAGAACCAATATTAAAGTCAATAATTCCATCAACAAAGAAACCAAAGCAGATACAAATTGTGATTCCATACACATCATATCATAAGCCATCACCATTTAAACCACAAAATGAGCAAGAGATAATCACGTATAAGCCTATTAGAGGTCATTATGTGACTCATCCACCACGAACTAAAGAAACATCAACGGAACCGGTTAAAATTAAAGAAGAAAGCTCAACTTATCCAGCAGTCTCATTTGAACCATTATTTAATGCACATGGATATCACAATGATCAAGAGTATCATGAGCACGTACAAGAATCGAAAATTGTTGAATCGAAACTTGAGCCACCAAAGCCGACAAGACAATTGACTAAAATTGTTGCAAATAATATCAGAGATTTATTAAAGAAAGAGAAAACACCAAAACCACCAAAAATTGACATTATTAAGCTACAGAAGAGTATTGATGGATGGACGGAACAAACATTCAAAGGAAAAGCTAGTACAATTGCATTGACAGGTCATACGAAGCCAATTCCATCATCATTTTTAACAACAACAGCCAAAGCAACAACTTATATGAAAATTCCAACAACAACTTTAGCACCAAAGACTACATTCGATCCTGATTTAATGGAAGAGACACGAAAGCAATATGACAATATTTTATACAAGAAAGATGAACCATATGTGAAACGACATGACCGATACTTAGATCGAGATAATGAGCTGTTATTACTTAATAATAACTTAACTCATAACTTAATTCAGGCAGAGCCAGTAAAAATTTATGCACCAAAAACCACATTATCACCGAGAGAATTATGGAAGCGGCTGCATATAACAATCTCACCTTTAAATAATGAGAAGATTTATGTGGTTACTCCACAGCCCATAAAAGAATATGTACATCAAAACAGTACGTTGGCTTATAAACCAAGATTCGCAATTCGACCAACACTTGCAGGCAAGATAATTGGAATTCTATTTTAAAAAATTCTCATTTATATTCTAATATAATTCTTTTATTATTTTTTGAAGGCATTAAAACAGGAAAAAAATTAAAGCAAGAAATCTCACGGAGGATGGATGATTCTATGGATCTTATAGAAACAGAAGAAACCATTGATGGACGCTCAAAGGTGATTAAAAAATCAATTCCAACTTTATAATTCATTTAAAAGACCGACCAATTATTTGATTCCATTTAGGTTATAAAAATCATTACACCCGAACGAAAGGAAGTGACGAATTCAATTGATTCAACAACCGAGAAGTCGTCTCACTCATAATAGGCCATAAACATATTATTCCATCCAAAAAAATACATTTGAAATAATTTGTGCAATTTTCTTTAAGCTTGTAACATAATACAGTTCATATTATAACTCTTTTGAGATTCATTATTTAGCAAATTGACTCAGACTTTACTGACTCGATTGGGTCAATGAAATCTAGAGATTAATTTTTAATGATCCATATTGATAATATGAACAGATGAGGACTGATATATTGATTACTGTATAGTTTTTAGGTGTAGAATTTTTATTTAAGAATTTTTTACTAACACTTTAGGGGCCGTTCACTTAGTACGTTCGCTTTTTAGGGGGGAGAGGGGGTCTAGGATTTTGTAACAGATCAAACAAAAGAGAAATTTTTTCTTACAAAAAACGTAATAAGGGCGAGGAGGTGTCTAAAAATACGTTTTTTTTGCGTAACGTACTAAGTGAACGGCCCCTTATGTAAATTTAATTAGTTAAGAATTAGATTAATTGTTTCTAAATTACATACACGATGTAAGGAACTTGGATTTTAGGAAAGTTTTACTAATTTGAATCTCTTGGATAAATAAAATCTTAGATTTACTAACTTTTGAGAACAGGTTCTTAAGCTTCATTTGATATTGTGATTAAGAATTGTTATGAACTTTTAAAAGAACTGAAAGTTCCTGCCAATGACTCTTAGAATCTTATCAATTCTTTATCAGCTTATAATCATGTATGTTACTATGAGACAATTTTACTAAAACCATGAAAAAATTATGTTATAATGCATCCATTTGATAAATGCTATAAATGCTGCTTCTGAATGATAACGTATAAATGAATGAAAGAAATTTGAATTTGTATAGAATTTTAATTGTGGAAAGAATGACGAGTTTATGAATGAAGAAAAACTCAATTGAAAGTGTGAAAGCATAACACTAAGTATCAGCAAGGTCTTTACCTTCGATTGTTTGTCATATTCTTCGGATGTATATCACGTGTTTGGCAAGCAATTAACCTTAAAAGATTATACTTTTGTGTAAAAAAAAACTTAATCTTAAAATTTCCTAGGCATTAAGCAATTTTGCATAAATTTTAGCATTACAATAAATGTTGACAATAAATACGTTAAAATAAATTATTAGCACTAAAAACTAGCCTTTAAACAAAATGTTATATAAACTTCACCTTTTTAGCACATACTCTATGTTTATTCTGTAAATGCACCTAATGGCTAATCACCTCACATTTTCCTAATTCATTTGTACAACTTTAAATGTTTGTAAAAAAAAAAATCGATCATCTAGAATAGAATATTTAACGATCGTTGCTGTACATTTAAAAAGTAAATTTGCATTACTTACTGAATATTTCTCAACCACTAATTAACCTAGCATCTATTCTTGACTCTGATGTCACCTCGTATTTATGAAAATAATAATAAATCTTCCCTTTGAATTGATCAAATTATTTTTTTATGTGTTTATTATTTCCTTCATTACAACAAATAGGCACGCTACATAGTGATAACTGGTGAGAAAAAAAAGAACACATGAGACATTAAAGTAATCAACATAATTAAAATTGTGTTGCCAAAAAAATCAAAATCTTTTGTTCTAAGGCATTTGAATAATACGAGTGCGATGACATTCGATTTGAGATGTATTACATAAGAATTGAATGTCATATGTAAATTGATATTCGCGCGCTACCTTTTCTATCACTCTACCTCCAAAGATTAATGATCTAAAAAAAAAAAACAATTTCATTAGCCGCGCACTTGAAAAAGATTCATTTATAATTTTTTTTGCGTTTATTTTCCGTGTAAATCCTCTCTTACAAAAGCTACAAATCATCATCTGCGGTGTGTGTTGTTTTTGGATATTCAAATTTATCTGATCGTATGTGCAATGAAAGAGAATCGAGAGAAATGACAAGTAAACAAATTTTTGTGGGTGGATGATTAAAGGTGCATTTTTGCATTTCTTTGTCACACATTTGCTGATGGTTGGTGGCAATTCAAGTTCACTGCTTACCTTTACAATTGATTTATGCTTGCATTTTTATTTTTAGGATGAGAAATTTCGCGAATTTCAAAGTAAACAAAATTATCCAACTTCATGGCATGCTCCGATTCACACTTGCGCTTTCCTAAAAATATTTAGTAATGTATGTAAATAAAGATGAACTCTATGCTTGCATCCACATAAATAACATGTTGACCGAACAAAATGCGATTAATTTGGACAATTGCCAAGCTATGCGGTCAATAAAATTTAATTTAAATTCAAAACAAACATTTGGTCTGATCGCAACTAAAAAGACATTTTCAGCACGTTGAGTCTTAGAGATGTGATACATTTTAAATGAGCTTCCAATTGTCACATATATTATTGTTATTGTTATCTCGAGCTTTATGTCAAATCTCTTACATTGTCTAAGACAGATGAACCTATTATGGAGTTAAACATCCAGCCTCCAGAATATTATTTATTAAATTTAGAAGAATAGGATTTAAGCTCTGTGAACTACGATTACCTTTTGGTGACCGAGAAGTTGATGATAAACAGAAAATTTAATATTTTTTTATTGCGCCATTGTCTTTGGTAAAGCAATTTTCTAGTTTTTATTATTTCATTATAAAAAATGCACAGCTGATTTAAATGAGGAAATCTCCAACGCACCCTGTTTAGATGACTACTGAGCACAAAATTTATAGTTTCATCTATCCATATACATATTTTGACAGTAGCTAATGAATTTGATGGTCTGACGACCTTTTTGTTCTAAAGAATACACATCATATATGATTTCATACTCGTGGGTGTTTAAGCCTCACTGACATAGACGTCCAAATATTCTATTGCATGCATCAACAATCTCTGTTCTAAAATACGCAAATTTAAATTTATTGGATGCACATGCATCATTCAACATGATTTATTCACAATTATTGTAAGCTATCATCAGAATCTCATCTCATATCTCAAAATCTATCTCATAAAATGACATCGCGGAATGCTTTAACACGCGTTGAAAAGAATAATACGCGCTCCCCCAGCGCAAGGTTATTTTTGTATAAAAACTAAATGCTGTTTGTTTAATCGGTTTCAGTTTGAATCTTTCCGTCGAACATTGAAGAAGCAAGACGCGTGCTCAAAAGGACTTATGAAACAGACTTCATCTCACAATTGTCTTTTTGTTGTTATTTTTACTGCCGGAAATTAATAAATTTTGCCAATAAATAAAGTTAAAGTTAAAGTGTACAGTCAGTGCTATCAAAGGAAAAGTAAATAGAAAGAAAAGTAAAAAAAGCAATTAAAACACTCGAAAATAGTCGCGTATGTGTGGGAAATAAGATTGTTATCAATAACAGAAACAGTTTCCATTGTGATATATCCAAGAGAAAGAAGATTTATAAATTTCGAACGAAGATGAAGTCGGTAAGGTGCAACAAACAAACAAAACTGTTTTAATTGTTATTACTTAACATCTATAAGAGTCAATTTACTGGAAAAATTGTGCGATCAAAAGCAATTTGTAGTGCTACAAAAACTGTAGCTATAAGCTTTTAATTTGAAGAATTTAATTAAAGAAAGAATTTGTTATGGAAAATTTAATGGATTTATTATTTTTAAGTGGAATCATAAACCATAAACGACCATAAGTTGGCCTTGCAAATATTTCATAATCTTAATTAAGTCTTGAGAAGCTTTTGTTCTAATGGTGATAAAATCTGCGATTCTTAATTTTTGCCAATTAAGTTCTTAAAATTCGCAATTTTATGGAGCATCTACATCCTTATTAGCATAGCTTTTTTTAGTCAGATTCATTTGTAAATTATGTTAAGGTAGGATAGAATAGGTTTGAAGCTTGAAGATCCATTTGATCTTTAACTTAATTTGCAATGAAAGTAGAAGTTTTGATAGGAAATTCATTCATATCTTGTTTACATGCTTAACATGAAAATAAAAGTAAATGATTCTTTGTACATCCAAAAACTAAGCCGACAAAGCATGCATAAAAAATTTAAATAATTTCATAAGACCCACCAGACATTTACAAGATCAGCTCTAACATTTTTTTGGCACCAATCACATACTTGGAATATTAAATTAAGGCAATTTCATCACAAATTGTTAGGGTCGTTGGCTTCAATTTATTTTCACAGCATGTTTGTGTCTTAATTTTTTTGGTAGTTCCTAATTGCTTTATTGCAAAAATGGCAAATTTACGAGATTAGTCAAAGTTGTTGAAATTGTTTGTTTTTCATCTCAGTGCCTTGATGGAATTAAACGGAATTGCAACGAGTGCAAAAACAGTTCAAGTACTTTATTAATTTATAGATTATCTAAGGCATAATAATTCAATATAACTGTTAATCATTTAATCTGATTCATTAAAAATTAAGGCAAGTTGTTGAAGCAACAATTAATTGCACACAGCATGAGCAGTTCCAAATCCAAAATATTCCATGTAAATCTAATTAGATAGCCTTCTTTTTCTCCAAAAATCTTCCCATAAATGAAGTTGTTATTCAATCTTAAGGAACCAATATGTTTAATAAAAATTAAAGTTTGATGACCGAACACCTTCTTACTTCCATTTACGAATTAATTACCGTTTAATTATTACATTCCCAAATAAATTAATTGTTTCCTTTCGGTTCAAAAGATCATGTAAGGTGTATTATAGATGGATATTAAACAAGTCATGCTAATTGTAATGAGTCACTTCCAGACGCCTTAATAATGAGAAAATCAATTTGCCAAATTGAGTCAATGCACTTTTAGTTTTGTAAAGAATTTTAGTGAATTTAGGAACAATTTAGTTGTTAATCAGCTATTTTCAAGTCCAACTAGCCTATCACCTGAACAGAATTTGACCTGTACTAATTCTGATTAATTCGTTCTAATTTGACTAGAATTTTAGTTTAAGTTTCGATCCGTATTGACAAAATGTGATTCACATCGCGTTCACAAAAATATTTTCCAAATTTAGATTAAGTCTCATGTGCTCGTGTTTCTGATAATACTTTTTTCTTCGTAAAAACAACATGCTGTAGATCTATTAAGAAGAAATTGTTTTATATTCAAATAAACAAGCTGAATTCCAAGCATTTGTTTTTTTTTTTCATAAAGTATCAAATGAAGTAATTTAAACAAACAAAACTGATGTCAACTTCATACTTCATTCCATTGTGTAATACGTCTCAATTTATTAAGTCTAACTTATTTGAGGTGAAAAATTTATTCTCCAACACTTTTACCTTGAGAGAGACGTACATTGAAAGAATGGCACAATGGAGATGTGTATGTCTTACTGACTGAGGGCTGTGCAGCCTTATTTTCCCATATTAAAGATAGAGCAGAAAATATACAGCGCATAGTAAATTGACATTCATAGCGAATTAATTTGCATACAAATTATTTATTTTTAATTTTTTTGCCATCTTTTCTTTTTTAACTGTTTCAAGTACTACTGGTCATTTGTCATTGCTACACTTCTTCATTTATCATTCAACGTTTACGCTGGCACTGAATCATTATCATCAAATAGCCGGCCTATTCGACAAGCTGCATATCGTGGAAATTACAAATTTCAAGTACCAGAATATTTAAGGTACAATCTATCGCCTGATGCCTACGCAAAAACTTATTATTCTACAGATCATCGTGGTGCTGATGGAAGTTTTGGATATGAATATGAGACAGAAAATGGAATTAAAGCTAAACAAGAATCAACCGGATATGGATTAAATAAAGTTGTTCGTGGGTATTACTCATATATAGGACCTGATGGAAAGCAATATACTACAAACTACATAGCTGATAGATTTGGGTACCGAGCATATGGAGAACATTTACCAACACAACCAAACTATATATATGATCCATCATCATATCCAATTCATCCTTCACACGTTCCATCATCACCTAGACCAGGTCCAACATCTTTATTAGATCAACAGCTTCAACATCATACACAAACTGCCTTTGTTCCATCCGAGACACTTCAGTCACAGAATATTTATGTAGCTGACAATTCAGCATCAGATTATGTCAATATTACACCAAAGCCATACGTTCATGGTTCCTCACAACTACCTGTAAATATTTTACCGCCAAATTATGCAGCACCATCATCATACAATCAAATAGCATGGACAACACCGCGTCCTTATGCGTCATATGCTTAAAATCATCAAAAAAAATCTCAAGTCGTGTCTGTTTTTTTTTTAACTTTATTTATTCATTCATCTTAAAAGCATCTTTTTTTACAACAGTAATTGTGATTAATTATCATAAAGGTCAATAAAACATGGAAGAGAAACAAAAAAAAAATTAAGAGGGAGGAAGTAAAATTAATTATTTCATTTTCAGAATGGCAGCAAATTTCCCATCGCATAAAGAAGTCGATTGTTCTGATTCATTAAAATACAGATCTCGTAGGATGGATAGCTGGTTATGTTGTCAGTGATGTATTTACAGTTCTCTTTATATTGCTGCTTCATATCATCAAATGAATTAAAATTCACATTTGGTTCAATAAAATTGTCATCAAGTCTTGGCATATCCTTGAGAAGTGGATAGTTCTTTGTACATGCTACACATATGCAGTCAAATGTATAGACTCTATTGAAGTATTCTTTACGATCAGATAATGAGTGAGTTAGATAGTTGTATCTGTCGTAGCATATTGAAAGCTGTTCACCTGCTTTGATTGGTTTTCTAGCCACAAATACAAACTTATTGTCGACGTCAATTTTATCGATATTTGGATCACATGAATGTGCAAAATATGCAGCAAGTGAGCAAATTGCATATCCTTTTCCAGGTGAATCTTCTTCAGATGACCAAAAGAAGTGGAAGAAGTTGACAGTCATACTTTTCATGCAATGAACCAAATACTTTCTAAGGAAATGCCTTTCATCTTCTGTGTTGTTCTTCATTTCCAATTCTTTTGACACCAACTCATATTTAGCATATGCTTCACTCGACCAAGGTTCACGTTCTGCTAAAGTCATTGTCGCCAGCATACGATTCTTTAAATTTTTATTATTATCCGGATCATTAAGGTCGAAATTCATGATTGTCTTTTTTGGATCATGATTGTTCATCAATTTTTCAAGTCCATTCAAGTCGCCACAAATCTGAATTGACTGATAAAACATTCTTTGTAACAGTGCCTTCTCAAAATTTTCTTCCATCTTTCCACATTCATATTCATGGATCTTTGATGCTGCGCATTTTTTTGAACAAAAGAGAGCTGCGAATAAGAAGATTTAATTATCAGTTATAAATAATAAAATTTATGGAGTCAAAATATTTATGATCATGGTTAATTGGGTTGCAGCTGATTACAAATTTTTATAAGGCCAACAAACTTTGTACTTTTTGAAAGATAATGCAAAATTACAGCATGATTAAAATGTTCCTAATCAATATTCTTTTTTGTTGTATTTAGTTGAAGTCATCATTATTTTAAAACAAATGACTTAATAGTGCTTGCTATAGGTCTCGGATAGTCTCTAAAAATCTATGTTTACAAATAAACAGTTATTTGTTAATTACAATAAATAAATTATATGTGATAACAAAGGGAAGATGATGAAATGTTCTTTTGTTGATTATCAGAAGCATATTTATTTTTTTGAGAACGGGAAGACGATGAAAATTACAATGAAATGGACACTGAAAAATTTCAGAAATAACAGATTAATAAATTTTCCTAGAAATTTTCTTAGGGTCATTCACTTATTACGTAACGCTCTTAAGGGGAGGGAGAGGGGTGGTTCAATTGTATCTAAAATGTAGAAAAGGGAAACCATCCATGATAAATCTTCTAATTTTAAGTACCCGAGTCTTAAATAATCATTACTTTTGACTGTGAACAATTCTGCATGACCACACGTGATTCTATTTGAACTTTTGACCAGAACAGAAATAATTTATAGCTTATAACAATGCGGTAGTATTTTGTGCTGATACGACAATTCCAATTGACGTTTGAAAAAATGCTTATACAAGTAACTGGCAATACCCAGTAATAAGCACTTTGTGCATTTACTGATTATAATACACTCAATATTCCTGATAAAATTTGAGCTTTAAAATTCATTGGAAAATCCCAATAATTAACATAATTCAGTTACTTCTGTATCTATAGCTTTCAAGATTTAATCTACTATGTAAAAAATCAAAAGTAGAGCAAAATTGTCACTCGCTTATGTTTTGTGTCATTATCAGTATCACGCTTAGCAATATTTTTTTTAAAATATTTTACAAGGTGAATGACTTTTGGCACTAATAGTCTAATTTCCTTTTCAGTGGACAAAATACAATCACTGTTCATTGCTTTGCATTATCAAATTTGAGTTGCAATTGAACAATTTTAATAACTTGCATTATAATTGCTAAGTGAGTCTGAAATTTTATTTGTTCCTTACCCGTTGAGCACTTTTCACAGGGAATTAAGTTCAACAAGTTCTGTTTCAAACACACTGAACATCTGGAATTTTTTTCAGTTGGTGCAGTTATTTTATAAAAAGGCTCTTCCATAATCACAATATCTCCAGGCAACAAGTCTTTTTTTGTGGCAATAAACCGTCCATAAACTTCATTTTCCTTCACTTCCAAGCAATCAGCAATAAACGGAATTTTAGGATTTGATGGATGTGATAATTTGAAGAAATCCTCTTTTGAATTCTCAAAGGAATCAACTGAACTACAAATATTGTCAACAGAAGCCTTGAACGAGCCAAATTTAGTATAAATTTTTTCACGTGCCGCTATCGCTTCTAATGACTCAGCTGACTCAGTAGTTGCAAAACGTAAACAATTATTGTAGTTTTTCAATGCATCTGAATTTTTTCCAACTGCAAGCAATTCACTTGCCTTTTCACTGTAATTCACTGCAACTTTGTTGCTTTTCATTTTCTCAAACTTTTCTGTAGATTTATTTTTTAATGATTTTCCACTTTGAGGGTGAAAAAAAGACTGAATGATAATTAAAATGTCTTTGGGTTACAGGCACTGCTTATATACTGCTTTCGCTCAGCTGAGAAAATATTCTCAGTCATATGGACATGCACATTTACGAATGATTCTCGGTTGACGAATAATTACGAGTAAATAATTATAATGTAATGCTCACTTACTTGCTTATTCTCTCTCTTTTTATTTATAAACGAGTCGGCTACTCATGTCTAGCTTTATGGATTTTACTCTGTTTATTTATTTGTTTATTCTATAAATTCTTATTAATATACTGTGGCATTTAACGTCATTTTTCATTCCCACTGGATCTAGCTGATGAATCTGTTATCAATAAATTGAGCTATAGATTATTTATTTATTTCTTTATTTTATAAGTTTTGTAATCACTTTGTTGTTGAGTTAAATGTGAATCGAATAATAGAAACGTGAATTATAGCAGATTATCAGTGCACGCCTTCATGTGTACAATCTTATCCCGCAATATTCACGCTTTGATCGAGTGTATTCAACTCTTTGTCTTATTTTTAAATTTAAGCATCCACAGACAGAGGGAAAAGTCAAATTAAAAATGGGTCATTCATTGATTATGTCCAATTTTTATGTAGGTACTTTCTTTAATATATAATTCTATAGTTAAGAGACAGTGGCGTAGCCAGAGGGGTGATTAGGTGATTATTCACCCGCCTCAATGGCAAATTTCTTTAATTTGCTAGGGTTTTCGTGAAAAAAATAACGAAAAATCACCCCCCATACAAAAAATTGAATTTTCAACCCCCTCCCCCCTCTCCCCCTCTCCTTCAAAATTCCTGGCTACGCCACTGTCAAGAGATATTTTAGACCGAAAATATTGAGGGTAATTGGGGGTATGTATAATCAAGATTTTATTTATTTAGTCATAGCAGATTTTTTCCGTTCATATAAACTTCCAAATTCTCGTTGATACATTCTCCGCAACCTCTCCTTTGCAATTTCTTCCATGATTCTCATGATATCTTGGTGTGGCTCGATGACTTTGCGAAAATCTTTTTGACTTAGTTTGTAAACCTCACACGTTTCTAATGTCTTAATTGTTGCCGTACGTTTCTGGCCTTTGATTAGCAATGATATTTCGCCAAAATGTGATCCATCTTGCAAGATTTGTATTCTCTGACCTACATATTATATAATCTGTTAATGACAATGATGTTAATGAGGCACGTGACACGTACCTGTCGTTGAAATCACCGCAGCTGTTCCATACGCTATGAAATACATGGAATCTCCAATTGTGTTAGCTTCTATGATTACCTCATCGGGGAAATAGATCTCAAATGTCACGCAACTGATTATATTTTCGAGTAATGTCTTTGGAAGATCCTTAAATAGAGACACTTTTGAGACTAAACCTGAGCATGAATGCATCATAATTTCTTTCTGTAGACACGCTGCAGTTGTCTGAACGTACATATTTATTGCCTGTTCATTAAAATACCGCTTCTGAAACTTTCTATCCATATAAATTCTTATTTTGTTTTGCAGTTGCGACGAGAGCCTCTTCGATTCTGCAAACACTTTGATTTCATTCATTATTTCTTGGTACTTATTTTTAGACACAGACGATGCAATAATAATGTTTGAAATTAGAATCAGAATGTATGTGCAATAAATCCATCCAGCAAAAAGAATGAATGAAGTCATTAGCATGTTGATTGTTGAATCTGATGTCTCATTTCCATATCCTGATTGAAGTGCCAACTTCAAAGTTATCATTAAGGATCTCGTGTATTTATTAAGAATTGTATAATTTGACGATATAGTCTTAAACAGAAGTGCATCACTCTGAATCATTTCATCGATACTATTTTCATAGTCAAAATCAAAAGTAAAGTCTAACCGGCGCACATGAAATTTTGAAATCTCTCTCGGCATCTTCCATGTATCAGTATTAGTCTTTTCTTGTTCGCAATAAAATAAAATTAATTTTCGTATAGATGAAGTCCAGTGACATAAGTAAAATGTTCGTAAGCATACTGTAAAGATGATGAGTGTCTTCTCTGACCAATTTAAAATTATTGGAATGGATAAGCAGTATGAATGGAATCGATTAAAGCGACATAAGCATAAAATGAATAATATCAGCATAATAATAACAGTCGATTCTGTAATTAGTGAATTATTTTCCTCAAAGTGCAAACTTGTAACTATCAGAATGTAAGGTAAAGATGTGATAACATCAGGTACAAAATTTATGAGGTATTTCCTTACAATTGTTTTCGGATTTAATATGATTTCATTCGTCTCTTTTACAATATAGCCAGTTCGAAAAGAAATTATAATCTCAATCCATAATAAAAAGCACATGATCCCATCAATTGCAAATAGAGTGTAAACAGTTGAACCTGATAAGTCCATGAAAAAACCGACTGAGAAGGCTGTTAATAATTGATGTACAAATATTGCTATGAATATGATAATGTTCCAGTATTTACGGAACTCTGATAGAGGATGAATGATGAAATTTTTCAAGTCAACTTGACGCTTACTTTCCTTTTCTATCGCTGTACTGCTTTTCAAATATGTAAACACTTCTGGATGATTTAAGGAAACGAGGAATGATTTGTTGATTCGACGTGATAATTTAGCAACCCATGAGTCGTTTGGAAGTAATTTGGGCAGGTGAGATATTGAATCTTGAAGCAAACTGCACTTATGTTTTGACTTCATTTTAATTGTTTTATTACTAATTTATTTCGAGGTCTACTATGATTAAATTACAAATAATTAAATATAATAATAAATTAAATCTTTTAATTGACTTCTATATCAAATTTACACAGCTCAGGTAATTGATTCTGTTCAATTTCTTTGGCACGTTTTGAATTCTTATGCTTCATATAAATCAACTCTATCGTCCACAAAACGAGAGTTGTAAATGTTACAATATTGATGAAAATCACAACAATTTTGTAGCTTCCAAAAGCGTCGTGAAAAACACCGACAGATGATCCCATTGAAAGCAGGACAATTCCATTGCAAACCATTTGAATGCCTGATGCAGCAGCTAATCGGTCAAGAGGAATGTAACTAGGAATAATACAGCTCATGTATACTTGTCTCACTCCTTTTGCTAAACCCATACCAACTGCAACAATTAATATCCCTTGATAAGAGTTTGTACATATTAAGCTTGTTCTCATTATAATCAGCATAAATAATGCATACATGTACATAATTCTAGCTGGTTGTTTAAAATAATCTCCAATAAATGGTGAAATAAATCTACAGAAAATATCAACAGTCGCCAAAATAGACATAAATGTGGCTATTTGTTCCGTCGTATAATGGAATTCGTTGAGTATGAATGGTGTGAGTAAGGAAAAGTTGATTTCAGCGAAAATCGCAATGCTAATACCAATCATTATATTCAAGTAAATTTTGTCATTAAGTAATCCGAGATCAAAAACTTTGACAAATCGTTTCCAACCATTTCGTATGTGATCACAGATTGTTGTGCTCTTTTTAATTGGCTGCTGAATCTGGATTGTGGTTACTGTTGGTGAAGGTTGCTGATGATGAACTGGTTCAATCTTTTTCTGAAGGGGTTTTGGAGTCAACGGTTCTTCCTCTATTCTAGGCAAGTCATTTTCAGGTATAGCACTAAAATTAAGAAAAATTGCAATATAAACTTTATATAATATGTCATCAAACTTACGCAACAGTAGCTCTTCTTTGCATCAAGTTCATCTTCAGCAATGAAGCTCGTCTTCCCAAAAAGCTTTTATCATCAAAAAGTCTCATTCTCGATTGACTTTTACGGAAGTTGTTAGCCTTCTCTTCTTCATGAAATATTCCCATAGAACTTCCAAGATTTACAGACACAATCGATCCACTTTCAAACCATCTTTTATTAGATTGTTGAGGCTGTTCAGGTGCAAACACTTCGTCTTCAATATTTGATGCATCAATACTATCTGCTCGATGCCTAATATGATGATCACTTTGAGAACGAATGATTGGTCGAGGTATAAACTTGTAATCCACTAAAATAACGAATAGATTATTTAAGAAATACTAGTACAAAATTATGAGACTTACAATCCTTCCATATAATTTCATCACTGTTTGTTAAAGGATGCAGAACGACATCAAATCCATAAATACTCTGTGTATCTACATCATGATAAATTGGACATGTTTCAAGGTATTCACCCTCAGCATCAGAAATAGTTTCTAACGAACCATGATGAGTTGAGTTCTTGCTAATCGATGGTGTTGGTTTATACATGCTACCATTCTCAGTATTGCTAGCATCTAAAGCTTTATTTTCTGTATTTTGATTCGATTCATAAGGTCTCAGAAGAAGAGCAGCACAAACTATATTCATAGTTAAGCCTCCAATGATAAGAATACAGCCTTGTGCATCATAAACATTTAAAAGATGTGATATCAAATGTGGAAATAGAATTGGACCTAAGCCTAAAAAAATAGTACGAAATTTTTGAATATGCATTCATGATTAATGTAGCGAAAAGTCATACCTGTAATAGTCGCGCCAATACCAAATGCTTTGTTTCGATCCTCTCTAAAATAAGTATTTAAAGCTAATTGAAAGGATGACGAACACAATCCCATTCCGATAGCTGTATAAACAAAGAAAATAAATCAGTCATCAAGTCATCAAAACAATCACAAATGACGCTCATTACATGCTATTATGCTGTAGGTTATTAGGAAATGATGAAACGTGCTTGCAAATGCTGTCGATGTAATTCCAGCTGAAAAAAGAGTTCCACCAAGAAAAGCAATCTTTCTAAATCCAAAAGTTTTAAGTAGAACTCCATTAAACAGGCCAAACGTCATTCCAAGGGCTGAATTCAAATTGAGAATTAAGGTCACTTCAATCGCACTAAAATTCAGTTCCTTAAATTTGTCTTTAAATATTAGGCCAAAACTCGTCAAGCATGGAATAATTAATAGCTATAAAGAAGTAAACAAAAATTATTGATAAGAAATGTGAGCCAGTACGATGAGTGAATCACACACGTTAGCCTTGACTGGTTTTTGATTAAAACATTGTAGCTCTGGTAATTTAGGGTTCGAAGGGTCATCTACCCTAACAAACAAAGAGTATGCTCTGAGTATATATTTTTTTGAGCTAGTGTTATATGCTCATTTCCATACAAAAAAAAACATATCGCCACGGTACCTTTTTAAGCACGCTCAATGAGCATGCTCACATGAGCATACTCATGAGCATACTCTCATGAGAACACTACATGTCACGCAACACTTTTTTTGTCGCGTGTGACATTTTTTTAATGAGCATACTCGTGAGCATACTAATAAGCATATTCATTGAGAATATGCTCTCGAGCATGCTACTTGAGTACACTCATAAGTATATTTAGTAAGCATACTCATGAGAATATAAAATGAGCATACTCAGGCAGTATGCTCGAGAGCATATTCTCAATGAATATGCTTATAAGCATACTACTTGAGTATGCTCATGAGAATATAAAATGAGCATATTCATTGAGAATATGCTCTCGAGCATACTGCTTGAGTATGCTCATGAGAATATAAAATGAGCATACTCAAGTAGTATACTTAAAAAAGGATTTAAAAAAAAATATTTTTTAAAGTTAAGATATTGATTAATTATTGTATTATAATTGAATTACATATTATTTTGTAAGTTATAAAAGTGATCAGCTGTATTCTCTGTGAATAGTTAAGAAATTTCTGATTAGAAAGTTAGTTATGAAATTTGTTTTATACTTAGAAGGAAGCTGGTAAATTCGGTCACCCATCTTTGTTGAAATCTATCTCAGCGTTGCTTAACTTTTGTCACCCTAGACTTTTCCTCGGAGCTATTATCTGTAAATATATAATAATTTCAGTATGACAAAAGACATACTTAAATTATTATATGTTTAACAATGATAAAAGTTCCTGAACGTTTAATATTTTTTTCACTACTAGAACATTTGAAAATGTCGGCTATTCTTTTAAAGCCAAACTTTAAAAATTTCTTAATGAAAATTAGCATTTTTAAACAAAAACGTAAATGCAATTAGTCGGCTAAGTTAGCCGACGTTTTTAAAAAATGTCGGCTTCCTTAAAAATGTGTTTTAAATGCAATTCTAAGTTAGCCGACGTTTTTAAAAAATGTCGGCTTCCTTAAAAATGTGTTTTAAATGCAATTCTAAGTTAGTCGACGTTTTTAAAAAATGTTGGCTTCCTTAAAAATGCGTTTTAAATGCAATTCTAAGTTAGCCGACGTTTTTGAAAAATGTCGGCTTCCTTAAAAATGTGTTTTAAATGCAATTCTAAGTTAGCCGACGTTTTTAAAAAATGTCGGCTTCCTTAAAAATGCGTTTTAAATGCAATTCTAAGTTAGCCGACGTTTTTAAAAAATGTCGGCTTCCTTAAAAATGTGTTTTAAATGCAATTCTAAGTTAGTCGACGTTTTTAAAAAATGTTGGCTTACTAAAAAACCAAAGGGGTCGCAATGTTAAAAATTCGCCAACTTGGATTAAAATTTGACTGGCAACAAAAATTTTTGATTTCAAAAAAATTTTGTATTGAAAGTGAGAAAGTGTGCCGTGATGAGAGAAAAATCAAAAAATGTGTAATGATTTTTTGTTCCTTTTATCTGCAATTTTAAGCTTTTAAACGACAATTAGAATAAACCTGACCACAGAAATGGCTTTATTTCCAAAAAATATTGTTTAAACCTTTGAAAAATCAAATTTAATTTTGACTCATGGCATACTTTCTAACTTTCCATACAAAATTTTTTTAAAATCAAAAATTTTTGTTGCCAGTCAAATTTTAATCCAAGTTGGCGAATTTTTAACATTGCGACCCCTTTGTAAAAAACGTTTTTTAAGTGCAATTTTAAACAAAACTATTTTTTTTTTTAAAAAAAAACGTCATCTATTTCAAAATTGCATTTTTTATAAAACCAAGGAAGTTTGATTTATCCTTTGATATTTTTTTGAATTTTTTATCTAAAAATTTTGTTTACGAATAATATGTATTGAAAAATTTGAAAAAAATAAACAAAAGTAAATTGCAGTAAAACTAAAAATTGGCTTATATTAGCGCTACCGCGGATATGAAAGAAGGTAAAACAAAGCTAAATATTTTGATTTATGTGAGTTTTAGAGATAGAAAGATCCGGAAACAACAGTTAAACCGCTTAAAGTATTTTGACCAAATTTTTAAAGATGCTGGCATTTTTTAAAAATGTCGTCTAGCTTAAAGTTGCATTTATAACACATTTTTAAGGAAGCCGACATTTTTTAAAAACGTCGGCTAACTTAGAATTGCATTTAAAACACATTTTTAAGGAAGCCGACATTTTTTAAAAACGTCGGCTAACTTAGAATTGCATTTAAAACACATTTTTAAGGAAGCCGACATTTTTCAAAAACGTCGGCTAGCTTAAAATTGCATTTAAAATACATTTTTAAGGAAGCCGACATTTTTTAAAAACGTCGGCTAACTTAGAATTGCATTTAATACACATTTTTAAGGAAGCCGACATTTTTTAAAAACGTCGGTTAACTTAGAATTGCATTATTTTCTCCTCAAAATCTTAGTTCAGAAATCTTTGTAAATTATATGACAATTTGTAAAACAATAGATTCACTCTGATATTTATAGAGATACAAGTTCAAATCTTGAAAAATACTTTCATTGAAAAAGTTAAGAAAAGTTAGATTTATCCAAGTGGGTTGCATCATTATAAAATGGCCAGCTTCGATGAAAATTCAATAGGATCCAAAAAATTTTGTATGAAAAATTAGAAAAACTAGTGAGAAAAATTTAAAATGAAAAATTTTTGACTTCGGACAGTTGTAACAAGCCAGACTATAGAAATGGTTAGCTATGACTTATGGCATACTTTCTAATTTTCTATATAAAATTTTTTGAAAATAATAATTTTTAAAAAGAGTTAGGTAAATTTTCATTGACAACTACTGCTTTTAAAGTTTTTTAAATATGTAAAGTTTCAATTTTTACTTCTTACAAAAAACGACTTAAAAAATAATTTTGCCAACAGCGAGATTTGAACTCGGGCAGGCAGAGCGTTTGAGTATGCTTGGAGTATACTCAAAAGCATGCTCATGAAGTACACTCAGTTGAGAACATAAAGGAAAATTTGTCACGTGACATTGAGTATGCTTTTAGTATACTCAAGAGCATGCTCATAAAGTACACTCAGTTGAGAACATGAAGAAAAAATTGTCACGCGACATTGAGTATGCTTAGAGTATACTCAAGAGCATGCTCATAAATTATACTCAGTTGAGAACATGACCAAAAATTTTGTCACGCGTCATTGAGTATGCTTGGAGTATACTCAAGAGCATGCTCATAAAGTACACTCAGTTGAGAACATAAAGGAAAATTTATCACGTGACATTGAGTATGCTTGGAGTATACTCAAGAGCATGCTCATAAAGTACACTCAGTTGAGAACATGAAGAAAAAATTGTCACGCGACATTGAGTATGCTTAGAGTGTACTCAAGAGCATGCTCATGAAGTACACTCAGTTGAGAACATAAAGGAAAATTTGTCACGCGACATTGAGTATGCTTGGAGTATACTCAAGAGCATGCTCATAAATTATACTCAGTTGAGAACATGAAGAAAAAATTGTCGCGCGACATTGAGTATGCTTGGAATATACTCAAGAGCATGCTCATCAAGTATACTCAGTTGAGAACATGAAGAAAAAATTGTCACGCGACATTGAGTATGCTTGAAGTATACTCAAGAGCATGCTCATGAAATACACTCAGTTGAGAACATGAAGAAAAAATTGTCACGCGACATTGAGTATGCTTGGAGTATACTCAAGAGCATGCTCATAAAGTACACTCAGTTGAGAACATGAAAAAAAAAATTGTCGCGCGACATTGAGTATGCTTAGAGTATACTCAAGAGCATGCTCATAAAGTACACTCAGTTGAGAACATGAAGAAAAAATTGTCGCGCGACATTGAGTATGCTTGGAGTATACTCAAGAGCATGCTCATAAAGTACACTCAGTTGAGAACATGAAGAAAAAATTGTCACGCGACATTGAGTATGCTTGGAGTATACTCAAGAGCATGCTCATCAAGTATACTCAGTTGAGAACATGAAGAAAAAATTGTCACGCGACATTGAGTATGCTTGGAGTATACTCAAGAGCATGCTCATAAAGTACACTCAGTTGAGAACATGAAGAAAAAATTGTCGCGCGACATTGAGTATGCTTGGAGTATACTCAAGAGCATGCTCATAAAGTACACTCAGTTGAGAACATGAATAAAAAATTGTCACAAGACATTGAGCATGCTTGGAGTATACTCAAGAGCATGCTCATAGAGTATATAAATTGAGAATACGTATATGAGTATGCTTTTAGTGTTCTCATGAGTATGCTTAGAGAGTACATCCACGTAAGCACATAGTTTTTTCAAAAAAAAATATATTTGAGAACATTCATAATGCACTCGTGAGCATGCTCATATGAGTATGCTCAAGTGAGAACACTTTGAGAATATACTCATTAGTATTCTCATTTTTATGAGAACACTCTTTGTATGTTAGGGCTACTATTCAGATTTTGGGTATGGGTATGGGATGTTAAGCTAAATGATTAAAGTTCAAATAGAAGCAACAGTAATTGGATAAATAAATCAAACTTAATTGCACGGCAAGTAAATCAAAAGACAGATAACTATCGAGTCAGTCAAGGCAGATAAGAAATGATTTTTAACTCAATTAGCAGCAAAAATAAATTCTTATCTGTGTGTCTTAAGATAAGGTTGGCATAACATGTGATTTGTCTTACATTGGCAGCTCCATAAGCTAAAACAATGCTCCATTTCCATGACTCTCTCTTTGATTTCTTTCTTTTGTATATATACGATATGCTTTTTACGTCCTTAGCCATATTGTCTTAATTTTTTTATCACTTGAGATAGTCTTAATTGCTTGATATAATAATTTTATCACACTTGCACTTGATCACATTTGTAAACACACATGCACTTGACGTGATCATATGTTTATAATAAACTAATTTTAATGAGGAGGAAGAGTTCTATTTACACGAAAAATTCAGCTTCTTATGACACTTCCACTTGTTTATTAAATTAATGCGTACGAAGAATTTGAGGATGAGCGACTTGACTCGATGATTGTGAGCAGTAAAATAACAAATATGATTTGTTATCATTGTGGGTTAGCAAATTTTATCGATGCGATTTGTACAGTCTATTTGTAACTTCCCTGTTTATCTGATCTTATCATTATGTCTTGTATCTATCAATTTGCTACACGTGACATAATTTTTTATTTCTCCAAAAATTATCACAAAAAAATAACTTATCAATCGATTAACGTATTATTTGATAGATTATGGCATGACTCGTTATAACTGCTTTTATAGATGATGGACGATCATTGCGAAGTTCAAAGTATCAACATAACAACTTGCTTCTTAATCTTGTTTAATCCGCTTTAAAGAAATTATTTTTTAATAAATGAGGAACTATACTGAATAAAACACTTTCTTAACAAATTAAAATGAACAAATAATATATGAAGGCACAGATTTACGATGTTTTCGTAGAGACATTGAGGAACAAACTGTGAGTCGAATAAAAACAATTTTTATTTTCTTCTCTTTGTTTCTATCTATTGACGACTTAAAGTAATGTGAGAGGATCGTTAAAGCAGTTTTGAGAGAATAAGTGATATTTTGGCGCAATATTAAGTCTGTTCTTAGGCTACCGTTTATTGTTACTTGATTTCAATGATTCCACATAAATTTTGATAAATTTTTACCAACGAAAGAAGTTAAATGAAAAGTTAAACTAACATTAATATTGTGA
Source organism: Chironomus striatipennis (assembly GCA_026123125.1). Taxonomy (NCBI): domain Eukaryota; kingdom Metazoa; phylum Arthropoda; class Insecta; order Diptera; family Chironomidae; genus Chironomus; species Chironomus striatipennis. The sequence continues at coordinate 33,116,883 of CM047394.1, forward strand.
ATGCTTTTAATGCTGACTGCGTCACATAATTTAACGTCGTTTATTTGGCTTGTAAGAAGCTTCAGAAAGATTGTCCCAATCAGATTCATTTTTTGGAGAACTGTGTCCACTAGTAATTGAAGCAGCACTTGATTGTCGCTGTTCCAATCGATGATTGATAAAACTCTCGATGACAACACGATCAGGACAATTTGCTTCGTGTGACTGTTAAAAAAAAAATTCAAAAATATTAAAACTGGATCTTTAAAACATCCAGCAACAATTTTTTACCTTGATTTCAGACAATGGCACAATGTGAGATGAATTGAAGCGACAATCCTTTACTCCATATGTTTCTTGATTCTTACGACATTTGAGGATATGATTAGCCATGCTGTAAATTGAATTTTTAGTTCCTTTAATCAATGAAAAACAATTTTAGATAATATACCGATGTTGGACAACTTTGTGTGCTTTATTGTATGGACATTCGACCATTTTCTCACAATCTGGTAAGGTATCGTGTCCAAACTGAGTATTCATCCTGATTTACTAAATATTTTAATGCTTTTAAAGCTGAAATTAACACGTTTAAATAAATGAAAAAATAAAAAAAAATTTCAACAATGAAAACCGTACAAATTTTGAGGTTTTGAAGAAATTTCAAATTTTTCGAGACCGTTGAAAATTTAAAAACTAAATATCCGTTGTAGAAGTTTATTTGAATATAATTAGTAACGATGACTTAAAATGACAACTTAGAATAAATATTTAGAAAGAAAAATTATCACATTTTGTTAATATTGTTATATGAGACACTTTTGAATTTTTTTCGTCGTTTAATATTTAAAGTTTTCGCCCAAAATGATTTTTTTCGTTATTGATGTCAACCTCATTATGCATTGACGACGTCGGATAGCAATAATACTGACAAGGCAATCTAAAGCGTTGAAAAGAGGAGAATAAAAGAAAACATTATTAAAATACTTTTTTTGGAATAATTTTCAATTTTTTATTTAGTCCTTTTGTGACATAAAACTGCATAGAGTTAAATGCCCATTTTTTTTTTGTTATTTTTCTCAATACATTTTATTTATTTAATCTTCTAAATACCAAGAATCAAATGAATTAAAACACAAAGGTATTAAATGAATTTAATTTTTGTCATATTTCTTTTTTTCCAGAACCGAATTTCTCATCACTTGCTTCTACTTCTAATTTAATAGCTGCAGAATCAAGTGACAAGACATCCAGTCTTCTTTAGTAGTAAAAAATAAGCCAACTTAGTCGGAATAATAAAATCAAGATAACTGGAACTGCATTCTAAAGCAAATATAAGTTTTTAACTGTATCAAATACCAGAAATGCACTTTATACTCTTAAATTTTTTTTGTTTAACTTTCCTTATCCAAACCATAATACTTCTTATTGTTGTATTATCGGTCATCATTCTCATCGTGTAAAATACAAAAATTTTCTTTCTTTTTTTGGAAGCAACAGTAAAGAGAGATGCGTCCAAAAGCTACTTCAATCGTCATCCTGAATAGGTAAGGATTTAGACTTTGGTAAGCTTTAAGACATGAAAGTTTTGTTGTTGTTGTTTCATTTTAAAATTCATAATTGTATAAAGTGAAGGAATCTTTAAGGTCCACACACATTCTCGTGTCCCAAAGATACTTTTTATGTTAATTTCTTCTTTTTTTATCTCCATTGTTATCAATAATTTTTTTTTTTCTTATGAAGATTTGCAATCTTTAACAGCCTTTTATTTTATTTTTAATTTCTTTTTTTTCACTTTGTTTGTAAAAAACTTTATATTTTTTCCATGCTTTATATTATTAATCAATAATCAGTAACTTAACTCAAACAAAAAAGAGTCTAGAGTTTTTTTTCATATAAATTTTGTTTTTTTTTTTTTTGTCTTCGATACAAATATAAAGAGTCCCTTTATTTCTCCTTCGTGTTATTCATACACGAGTTATTTTTTTTCGCTACTACAAACAATTTAAAGCTCTGCATTTTGATGAATTTACTGGTTCTTCAAACTATCTTCTTTGTAGTAAAAAAGCAGTTTCTTAATTTTTTTCATTTTTGCATATGACATTATTGACTCATTAAGATTTCTCAAACGGAATGATTTTTACTTCCAGCATGATTGTTTCGAGCGTCAACAATCTCTGGAAATTGACTAATTTACTTTCATTTTATTTCATTTTTTTTTCTTTAAATATTGTTAACCTAATTTTGACTATGTTTCATCATATTTTTTTTGTTGCTAAATGTACCTATGATTAATTCATAATTTAAACAAGATATAAGAAAAATGGGTTTTTTTTCTTTTGCATTAGGAAACATTTTACAGTCTTTTATTGACAATCCTTTCTTTCATCCTTCTTCTCTCAAACTCATTTGATTAATGACTGCAGAATTTCATTTTTTAATCACAGCTTAGATGTAAGGACATTGAAAGTTACAATGTCACTTGATTTTTCACTAATTGCATATCACTCATTCATACACATGCAACATAGTGAAGCTAGCTTTCAGCATTTATCATAATTTCCTTGTTTGTTTCTGTTTATTTGCTTTTTTGGTATCGAATTGTGTTTTATTTTTACTGTGTAAACTTATGAAGTGCTTTGCTTCTTTGGATTGATATTGATTAATTTGCTTTATTGTCTCAAACAAGTCTCAAATTTTATTATTTCGAAAAAATTGTCATCCTTTATAGACAATTGTAATTATTTAGAGATTATAAATCTTTTATTAGATCAATAAATAGATCAATACATTAATTTTGAACCAAGACTGAATAGAAAAACTAACGAACTGGTAGAAGACACTTTTTTAAGAAAACTTAGCTGCCTGAGCATTTTTTGAAAACCAAGAAGTTAATATTGGCAGCATAAAATTAGATTCTAAGAATTAAGCATCAAGAAAAAGTTTGAATTGATCCACAAGACTTCAAAACGTTTTGGACTCTGAGTAATGTAAAATGACTGATTTAAACTGACGAAAGCAAACTTAAGTCAATAGCAATTCATAAAAACAAAGCTTTGTGTTAAAATAGCTATAAAATTATGGAAGAAGTTAAAGGAAATATGCATTGTGAGAGAGACGAGAAAAGTACGACTATTACACGTTTAAAATCAAGTCTGTTTAAATTTTTCCTTAATTTTTTTGGTTCTTTGTACTATATTTGTTGTATTTTCATCACAAGTAATTGATTAATTTCCACACATGCAATCAATTACTAACAATAATTTAATTCAACTTTAATCAAGTCTTTCATAAGTTGATTCGTGTTAACGCATTTTTAACACATTTTTTTAGTTTTATGAAAATTCATTTGCTTCATCAAATTTTTCATTTCCTTATTTTTTTTTTTCTTCGTTAAATTATCGTTTGTTTTTCGAGTTTTTCATTTAATGTTTCCTACTACAACAAATATCACAGTTCAAAAAAACATTTTTTTTTATATTCAAATTTTTCATTAGTTTCAAATTGTTTTTTCCACATTTTTTTCTTGCAGAAATACTTAACGAGTTTAAATGATTTTTCTTCTTGTTTTCGATTCTGAGATAAAATAATGAGTTTTTTGTTTTAAAAAAAATCCTGATGGGCTCTACATCACAGTGCATGTATTAAATATTCTAAAAAATATTCTTTTAAGTTTAGTTTCAAATAATATATGAGAAGGATATTGGACTTATATGAGTTATGACGAGATTTTTTTTTCTTTTTTTTTCAATGTTATAATCATTATGCTTTTGTTTGAGATCTCAAGAAGAACATATAAGATTATTAAATTCACACAATTTTTTTTAAGTCTTTTTTTCTGTCATTAATGTTTCTTTTCTTTTTCTTCTTTTCTTTAACCTTTTTCAAAAAATTGATTCATTAATGTAATGTTATGTCGTTAAATTAATAATTGGAAAGAAAATATTACGAGAAAAAGGTACAAGTTATGCAAATACTTCAGTTTACTTTTTGTTTGCCAATGCAGTTTTTTCGTATTTCTTTGCTGCATTTGTTGTGCCTCTTTATACTTATTATCACAAATTGATTATAAATAGTTCATATTTCTTTTTGAAGGCATCTTCTTAATTTTTTTGACAGTAAACATTGTTTCTTTCATCTTTATATTCATTATTCTTGTTAAATATAAATTATTTTTTTCATCAATTTTTGTTTTAGGGAACTTTCATTATATCTGTATGATTAATTCAATATGAGTTGACATTTTTTTTTTCTAATTTACATTCAAAATAATTATCAATTAAATCGTTTACAATTCACATCTCATTGATCAAAAAATTATTAAATGCCTGAATAGACTAGATATGATTAAGGATTAGAAAGACACAATATTGTCTTTGAAACTGCCCAAATATCAAGTTTATATATTTTGAAAATAAATGCAAACTGAATCATTTGCAGAATTGAATTATTAGCAAGACTAAAGGCAGTGATTTAATATTTTGAAAAATTCATAGCAGTACAGATAGAATGTCAGTATTAAAGTACGGACAGAGCTATTAAGAATCAAATGAAAAGTCCAAACTTTTCATGAAAACATTATTTATAAGATGAGATGGAATAGTAAGAGAAATAACAATAAATTTGCAAATAAATAAACTATTAATGCTCAATTTTTTTTTCATGATTCACTTAATAAATATAATCGTTTTTTTCCCGAATTTTACTTTGTTTAATGTCAACCAATGTTTTATCATCATTCGAATATTTCTTATAGAAAAAATATAAATTTTTCAATATAAAACCCTTTTTTTCAATTAAAAAACGTTTTCTATCGTTTAAAAGTTTTTACTTGTTTTTTGTTTGTTTTGCTGTTTTTTTCTTCTTTCAGTTTTATTTTGAATTTATGCATGCAAAACCTCTTTTGAGACAGTTTGTGATCGTTTTCTAAAATTTGAATATTAATATTTGTAAAACCATAAAAATGTTTTGATTTGTAAAACCTTACAAATTCTTTCGAAAACCATATAAATTTACAATTGTATGGTTTTAAAAACCACAAAAATTTACATTTGTATGGTTTTGAAAACCACAAAAAAATTACATTTGTATGGTTTTCGTTTAAGAAAATTATATGGTTTTGGTAATAAATTTTTAGATTATTACGATTTTGTTTTAAAAATTCAGTTACAAAGATTACAAAGAGATCGTGCATGCATGAAAGTTCAATTACCTAATTTTATTTCAAGATTGCATTTTTTCATTGTGCATTATTATTTTAATAAAAGAAAGTTTCGTAGAAAATTTTGCCTTCATTCTTGTTTTTTTTTTATAACTAATTCTAATTTTTTTCATCATTAATTATTTTTATTTTTCATCATCGATTATAACAATGGAGGAGCACGGCTAATATTTTTTTGGAAATTTATTTTGTCAGTGCATTCTGTTCTAGAGTTTTTTTTTTCTCCATTTGATACTGCAAAGATTCATTTTAAGAGAACATTTTTTTTCCTTCTTTGACTTGTTTCAACTTAGAACACAAATTAGACATGATTTTTATATATGTTGCAATACGAAATCAAGACAAGTAGTTAGTTATTCGTAATAATTTTTTTTTAATGATATAATGCGTTATGGATTGCCATATTCTCTTTTTTTTTACGGATCAAATTCATTTAACGTCTACAAACTACAAAATTACCATTTAAATATTAAGTGAATATTAAAGAAAATGTGTTGAATTGCTAACTTCGTCAAGAGAGAGCGCACACAAAAGAATCTGAGAGAAAGCTCTTGTTTCTTGAAGAAGCAATTCAACAGCGTGAAGTTAATTAATTAATAATGTTTTAATGTGTATTCATCATTCATATATATTCTTATTTTTATCTTGAATAATTTTTTTTTTTGTAACTCCTTACTCACAAAAATCATCAACCAAAATTACTTCATTCGAGAGTTACATACAATAATTGTAAGATTCTTAAAGTATAAAGTTATGCATTATAATGTATGTTATGTGTGTATTTTTTGTGTTATCGATTAAACTTAATTCTTCACAATTATCATCTCTTGTGAAGGCGTTTCTTATGTTTTACATCACTTCTCCATAAAATACTAGAACAATCATTATTGTGTTCCATTTGCGCACATTTGCTTACAAAACAACAAAAAAAGGTAAAAGTTTTTATAACGGCTCGGAAAAAATTTGAATTATTCTTGTCGTTTTATTTTTATTATTTTTTATCATTTTCAAAAAATTTATGACCGTTAAATTTTTGAATCTATTTTGGCCGTTAAAATATGCACATATTATTTTTATTTTCGTAACTGCGTTTTGCCAGTAATTAATCGTTTTTAAATAAAAAAAAATTACATAGTTTCATTGAAAGTTCACACACAAAAAACCATCAAGAACATGTTCATTAAAAGATTGGCAAAAACGAAAGAGAATTAATTCCTTAAAAAATCTAAATATTTTGGTTTTCTATAAAAAAAAATCTTCATTCGTGGTTGAGTCGTTTTATGTTGTTGTTGTTATTATTATTATTATTTTGGGAGGAGGTGTGATGAAAACATTTTATTTTAAATCAGATAAACTTACGGTTGAACAGCAGCATGCTGGAATTGAATGTATGGATTTGGACCGCTTGGAATTACATACATTTGTTGACGCGATTGATGACCTCCTTGGATGTTTTGAAAACCGCATGCATTAGTTTGATGAATATCTGTCAATTGTCCATTCGGTTGTGGTGGTCGTTGTTGGAAATCTTTTAATTAATATTTATTTTTTTCATTAAAAATAGACATAGGAATATTAATTTTGTTTTATATAATGCTGATCTTTATAATCTTAGTAGTAGATTAGTGTAGTAGTAGGGCTGGGAAAACAGCTGTTTTTTTTCTAAATATATTTTTTTGTTGAAATTGATTTCATCGTTAATGAGGGGATGTGATTTACATTTGAATGACCGCTTAAATTAGAACAAAACCGTTATAAAATCATCATGTGGATTATGGATAAGCAATTTGTGTGTATGTGTTATTAAAATGTACTTTAGTAACTTATTAGAGAATTATTACAATTTTTTTGTGGAGAGGAACAGCTGTTTTTAGCCCAGAGCAAAAAAAGCAAAGCCAATGACTTTTTGGTTTTTCTTCAAAAAAATTCTATTACTAAATTAACAGAGTACACTTTACTACAAACAAACTAAAGCAATAATTAAGCAAAATTAAAACTCACCGAATGCAGGTGGGAATGGTGGAATTTGTCCATTCATCATACGATATCCTTGAATCATATTTGAATCAAATGGTTGAGCTCCATCAATTGCATCAGCTTGTACAAATGCTTGTGTTTGCTGTGCATGAACAACTGGTGATTGAGCATCAATTTGATTATTTTGATGATCACCGCCATAACGATTTGAATTGTTAAAATGACGATTTCCCATTTGATTGGAACTGAAGCTCTTGACGCCTTGGAAAACATCACTACCGCCAGCTTCCTTATCAGCATTATATTGTTTATAGTTTTCATACTTGTTATATTTTTGTTGTTGCTGTTGACCGTTATATTCGCCTCCTTGATTTCCAAATCTTGGTGGTGCACTGCTGTTAAATGGTGGACGTGGTTTTCCCATATAATTATTCTGGAATTGTGGCTTATCACCGTGCTGATTGTTACGTGGATTTCCATTAAAATCTGGCTTATTGAATGTTCTGGGCTTGTCTGTTTGCCATTTTGGCTTATATTCTTGACCTTCACCGCGTTGTTCACCGAAATTCTTTTGATAACCTCCTTGATATCCACCTTGGTTATGAACAAATCCATTTTGAACTGGTTTGTTTGGATTAAAGCGATTATTAAAGTCAGGCTTCTTATATCCCATACCATTTTCATTTGGCTTCTTATCATCATGATTTGGATTATGGAACTTATTAAATGGTCTTGGATTATCACCCTTATTCATGAAATCCTTATTATAGTTATTCTGTGGATTCATATTTACCCATCCTTGTCCCATTCCTTTGAATCCATTGACCATTCCATTAGGCTTATTGTAATTATTCATGGGTCTGTTATATTGATCTTGTCTACCAAATCGTTGATTCATGTTACGTCCATTTCCTTTGCCATTAATAGTCTTGGCTAAATCAATAAGCTCCTTTGCCGGATTTTGACCAGCTTCATTTAAGACAGCAATTAATTCGCGTGCCTGACGTGCATTTGCTGGTGTAAAGAATGTAAAAGCAGCTCCTGACTGTTCACATCTTCCAGTACGTCCGATTCTATGAATATAATCTTCTGATGAATTTGGATAATCATAATTAATGACATTCTTGACATCTTCAACATCCAATCCTCTAGCTGCAACATCAGTTGCTACCAATACTGAAATACGTCCATTACGGAAACTTTCGAGTACAAAATCACGCTCATTTTGACTCTTATCTCCATGAATTGAATTTGAACTGTATCCTTCACGCTGAATGATTTTCAATACATCCTCAACTTTCTTCTTTGTTTCCACAAAAATGATACTCTTATTTGTCGAATCATTTCCCAATTTCTTTAACAATGCAATCAATTCTTGTTCCTTTTCGCTTTCTTCGCAAACCTTAATGTTTTGAATAATGTTGTTGTTTGCTGACAAATTCAATGAGCCAATATTGACTTGAATGTAATCGTGTAGGAAGTCTTCAGCGAGTGTTTGGACTTCTTTTGGCCACGTTGCACTCCACATAAGCACTAAATAATTATATTTACATAATAAATATAAAGCATAAAGCTAAAAATTAATTTTTCAAGCTTACCTTGACGATCTGGACGAATTTGTTCAATAATCTTTCTGATTTGAGGTTCGAAACCCATATCCAACATTCTGTCAGCTTCATCCAAGACGAGATAAGTGACTCTACGTAAATTAGTCACACCACGTTCAAGGAAATCAATCAATCGTCCAGGTGTAGCAATGCATACTTCAACACCTCTTTGTAAATCACGGATTTGAGGTCCTTTTGGAGATCCTCCAAAGATGCATGTATTTCTAGCCATTGGCTTAATATGTGTACCAAAATCACGAGCAACAGTTTGAATTTGCTGTGCCAATTCTCTTGTTGGTGCCAAAACCAACACAATAGGTCCCTCACCTTTCAAAAGTGGTCGCTGATGATTAATATGAACAACACCAGGAAGCATGTAAGCTAAATTTTATTAAAATTAAATAAATTATTGATTTTTTTAAAAGAATTAAAATAGAAAAAATTACCTAATGTCTTTCCTGAACCAGTTTGTGCAATTCCAACAAAATCCCGACCAGATAATGCAATTGGCCATCCTTGTGACTGAATCGGTGTCGGCGATGTAAATCCTTGTCTCTTAATTTCAGTGAAAATAATTTGTGAGAAATTTGCTTCCTTAAATTCTTGAAGTGGAAATGGCACATCTTTGCCTTTAACTGTAATTTCCATTTCATTTCTCCATTTTGCAACTTCTTCAATCGTACGATTTGTATTGTTCTCGTGAATCTTATTAAAGTCTTTTAAGAACGGTTCGAGTTTAATTGTGTCCCAATTTGGAGCAACTAAACTCTGACCTGGATATTTTGCCTTCATGCTCTGCAATTTTGCACGTTCTTCCTTTGTCATTTCATCCAAATCTGGTGACTGTGAATTATTCATTTGCATCATTGGTTTTGGAGGTTTTGGACCGCCAAAATCCTTTTTCGGTGGGTATGTTCGATTATGCATAAAATTAGGATTATTGTTAAATGCACCATTATTCATGAAATTCGGATTAAATTGATTTGGATTGCTGTTATTTCGATTCCATGAACGATTTTCTCCATCATTATTGTATTGTGGACGCGGTGGTCGCATACTATATAAATTTTATATAAATTCGAAATAGAAAAAAAAGAGAGAAATTTTTGCGCATGCATTAATCGAGTCTAAACGAGAAAGCAGTAAACTACATACAAAGATATTGACAAGTTTTCAAGGCCGTAAAATGAAATTTAATATGAATGCAATGCAAAAATTACCAATTTTTCGTGACAATTGTAAACTTAAATTTATTGGCAATTTTCCATAATTTTACGATGATTTAATATTTTATGATTTTTTTTTTTCTAATGAAACTTAATTTCGACTAAACTTTTTTTTTTTACAGAGCAGCCATTTTTTTCTTCAAGATTGTTGGCTGTTACAGACATTAATTAAATGAAATTTTCACTTACCCATGATTTTGGTTGAAATTTCCTCCTTGATAGCCGCCTTGATACATCTTTAATCGATCGTATGTTTATCTGATTGAATAAATATTTTCTGATATACTATATTTAATTATTATAGAGACGAAAAATGTGAGTTTTAAAGTTTTTCTTCCTGTAAAAAAAGAAAGTTAAAAAAATTACATTAAAACTTAATAAAACTGTAAAAATTCAATCAATTGATCAAATATAAGTACTTAATTAAAGAATTAAATAGTTTTTAATACTTAATTAATAAGATTAGATAGTTTAATTTACTTTTTTCGTTCTCTATTTCCTCTCAAATTATGTACTCAACCACGAATGACGTCGGATGAAATTTTTATTTTTGATGTTTCCAAATATTTCTTTAATTTTATCACTTGACTGGAAGACTTTGTCAATCGTAGTGATCAATTATTATGAGAATAATTTGTACCTGTTTAATTAATTAAGTTTCTGTGCTTTTAAATGCCATTTTTGTAATTTTTAAATTTGGTACTTTTCTAATGGAATAAATTTGAATTTTAATAATTTTAACCGTTAAATTCAATGTTTTATTTTATTTTATAGCAAACACTTTGTTCTTTATTAATACAGAAATTATTCAAAATTGGAAGTGCTCATCATAGAGACATCCTGATCATTTGTATCCTCATCGTCTTCATTCAATTCTCTCAGTTGTCTTTGTTTGTAGACTTCTGCATCTGGATTGAAATTTTGATTCCTACATCGCTCTAATTTCTTCTCTAATGCCTTAATTGTATTCTTGTCTGGCATTTCTGGAATATTTTTTACCATTGAACGAATCTCTGTAAGCATATAAAATTTATTAGATGACATTTAGTAAAAAGTAACCAGTGACTTTACTTCGGACAGCTTCAATCAAAGGTTTAAGCATTTGAGTTGAGTTGGCAAATAACGAGTCTGTGACATAAGCATCCAAATTCTCTTGTGCCTTACTAGCAGCATGCAACACAGCAGCTAAAGCAATTTGAGATGGTGAATAAATAAGACAACAATCAGTAAGGAATGACTTCTCTAAGAACTCATCAATTCCTTTCCTTAATTTATCTGGATTCTGCATATCACATCTTGTCTTTATATCAATTAAAAATCCTTCAATTGGTCTAAATGGATTGTGAATTGTAAGATTGAAATTCAGTTCCTTCATAAGCAGCAATTCGTTACTTAAAATAATTTCCATTGCTTTATTTCTATCGCCTTTGACATTCGAAACAAATTGCTGAATTGAGATATTGAATTCCTCAGTTTTTGATGCTAGATATACACATGTTGCAAGAATCTCTTTTGGATGATAATTCATTGTCGAATTGTACAGATAGAATCGTTTAAAATAATGGAATGCAGTTCCCAAAACATAAGGTGGCATTTGCGGTTCAAATCTTTTACAGAATTCCTTTAATTGCAGCTCATACTGTCTTAATAAAATACTTTCTTCATATGGATTAAGGAAGTACGATTGATTCTGTCCAAAAAACAAACATCCAATTAACAAAATAAGAACTTGAAAAAATTAAGTAATTAACTTACATCTATGTGTGATCCATAAGTGGCTATATATTCCTGATTATGCTTGACTCTTAGATTAATTAACTCATCAGACGTAAACGTCCAATTTTTCTTTTGTGTTGAATTTGCGTACATTTTACAAGAAATTGACAAAACTTAATTTTTTAAAGATTAACAACTAATTTGCTATAAAACGTATTTGCTATAAAACGAATTTGCTATAATTTTGGAAGAAAAAAAACAAAAACAAAAAATTATATTAAAATACTTAAATTCATTTAATTAAGTAAATAGACACTTAACGATGTCGGTAGTGATTGAAACGACTGTAGGAGACATCACAGTAGATCTCTATGTCAAAGAACGGCCAAAAGCATGTCTTAATTTCATCAAATTATGCAAATTAAAATATTACAATTATAATCTGTTTCATACAATTGAGAGGAACTTTCTGGCACAAACTGGTGACATTACAGGCGAAGGAACATTCAGTGAGTCTATTTGGGGTGTTATTAATGGTCCACAGAAGAGATTTTTTGAAGCTGAACAAATTCCAAAAATTCTTCATTCTGATGTTGGATTATTGAGGTAAATAAGGAACAATATTCATTTTAAATACTTAAAACTAATTTAATTAATTTACAGTATGGTAGCATTTGAAGATGGATACATTGGATCACAGTTTTTCTTTACATTGGGAACTGAATTATCGTCACTTGATGGAATTCATTGTGTTATTGGTGAAGTTGTTGAAGGAATTGAAGTTTTGAGGATCTTGAATGAAGCAATAACGGATGAAAAGCATAGACCATATAAGGATATTCGAATTACACATACAGTGATTCTAGACGATCCATTTCCTGATATGAGAGGTTTTCGTGAACCAAGCAGAAGTCCATCGCCTACACCTGAACGCTTAAAAAATGGACGAATTGGAGCTGATGAGGAAATTGATGATACGGAAGGAAAAACTGAGGCTGAAATTCAAGAAATGCTTGAAGAACGAGAAGCTAAAACACGAGCAACAATTTTGGAAATTGTCGGTGACTTGCCTGATGCTGAATGTGCTCCTCCTGAAAATGTCCTATTCGTTTGTAAATTAAATCCAGTGACAACAGATGACGATTTAGAGATTATATTTAGTCGTTTTGGAAAAATTAAGTCATGCGAAGTAATTAGAGATAAACAAAGCGGTGATTCCTTACAATATGCATTTATTGAGTTTGAGGATCAAAAATCATGCGAAAATGCTTACTTCAAAATGGATAATGTACTTATTGATGATCGTCGTATTCATGTTGACTTCTCACAGTCTGTTTCTAAAATTAAATGGCGTGGAAAAGGAAATTACACGATTTATGGTGACGATGATAAAGGTAGCAAGTCAAATAACAAAGATAGAAAGGAACGACGTTCAAGATCACCACAAAGAAGACATGATAATCGAGATCGTTATGATAATCGTTCAAAACCTTATAATAATTATAGAAATGACAATCGATATGATAATTCAAGAAGATATAATGATGATCGATCTCGAAATTACAGACCAGACAGGCGACGTGACTCAAGAGAAAGGGATAGATCCAGAGAAAAGTATGACAATTATAGACGTCCTGAAAAACGTAGAAATTCTCAAGAAAGATCTCGCGACAGAACCGATTATCGTAGTCGAGATTCTAGACGTTCTAGAGATAAATCCAATGAAAGAAGACGTGACAAAAATGACTATAATTCAAGTAGAAGGAAGGAAGATGACAGAAGCAGACATAAAACATCAAGTCATAAAAGTTCCAAAAGATCAAGCTCTTCAAGTGATTCAGATAGAAAGAAAAGTTCAAAGCACAAAAAGAAGTCATCAAAACGTCGTAGCAGCAGTAGTAGCAGCTCAGAATCTGATCATAAAAGTAAAAAGTCACGAAGATAATCTTTTTCTTAATGATTATGCCTTGTTTTTATTAAAATCTTTAAAACAATATTACTTTTTTAATAACAGAAAAAATGATCACAATGTGAATGAATTAATTAATTTTTTTTTTAACAATATCAGGTTTCAAAAGCTCAATAATACATCATAAATAAGTGAAATACTTAAGGTTTTAAAAAAAATATATTTAATTAAATAAAGACGGATAGGATAAAGTATAATACAACCAATTCACACTCATTTTTGAAATTTCAGTTCTTAATTCTTATCTCGAGATATTTATTAAGGAAGGACATTCAAAAATGCGCATATATCCTCAAATTCTGAAGACTTTAACTAGTTTCAACTCAATTTAGTCTAAAAAAAAAAGATATTAAATGTTATCTAGGTACTTTAATGAACAGTCATTTCCACAAGACATGCTCTAATGTTTAATAATTAGATTAAAGAATTAAAGTAATTAAATTTCGTTTCAAAAATACACGAATAAGTAGTTCATGTAAAAAGTGGGTGGTGATGGTTTGGTAAAATTGTTTACTGCAAAAGTGATGTACAGATTATACACTAAATTTAATGATAATAATATATTGGTAAAATTGTAATAATTCTTTTTAAAAGCTAAGCTTTACACTCATCATCATCATCACGTACATTTAATTACTATTATTATTACTTCCGACACCACCACTACAACAATTTGATTGGAAACTGCTAATATTATTTTTCATGCCTAAATTAGTAACACTAGAATTATGATGAGTTCTCGATAGACCGCCTTTTTGTCTAGCTTGCTCAATTAACTCAGCTGCAATTTCATAAAATAATTTCTCGACATTCTCGCCTTGCTTACTTGATGTCTCTAAAAAGTACATATCGTGTGCCTTTGCGAATTCTTCACCTACACGAACTGGAATCTCTCGATCATCACGATCAGTTTTATTGCCGACAAGGATTTTAAGGACTTTGGGATTAGCATATTCTTGAATTTCTCGTATCCAGTCATTTAATGCATCAAATGTTGGCTGACATGATAAATCATAAACGAGAATTAATGCATGTGCACTTCTATAATAACTTTGAGTAATTGATCTAAATCTTTCCTGACCAGCTGTATCCCAAATTTGTAATTTAACTGCCTCACGTTGACCGGCACTATTTTCTATTTCCAATGTCTTTATCATAAAGTCAACGCCAATTGTTGCTCCTTGACCTTTTGGAAAAACTCCCTGTGTAAATCGTCTGACTAAGCATGTCTTTCCAACTCCTGAATTTCCGATTAAAACAACTTTGAATAAAAATTTGTAGTCTTCCATTATTATGTGATGTTATATTTTTTTGATTCTGAAAAAAAAAAAATTAAAAGGTAAATTGATCATAACGAACTTTTAAAATTCAAATTTCTCTCTTTTCAGAAAACCGTTATTTTTTTCAAGTTTCAAATTTATTATTTTTTTAACAAGAAATTTCTGTCAAAATCAATTTTTAATTAAATTTACAATTAAAATGCCTGCTTTACACGAAACAAGTGCCGAAGAAATGAAAAAAGCAACAAATGTTGTCTCTACACTTCAAAATACATTAAAAATCTTTGAGGATGATCGAGTAAAAAGCTTTAAAAATTGGCAATTTGATGATACTGAAAATTGTTCGGTTTCTGAGGTAAAATGAATTAATTTAATTGTGAATTTATTCGATATTCTTATGATAATATTAATCTACAGATGGCAAAAGCCGGATTTTACTACACGGGTGTTTCAAAAGATGATGATTCTGCGACATGTTTTGTTTGTGGAAAAGTTTTGGATGGATGGGTAAGATTACAGATTAAACAAGCTATTAAGGCAGTTCCAAACAGAGTTGCTGTATTGGATGTCTTTTAAAACATTATTCTAATCATTCTATCAAAATACAGACGATCCATGGATGGAACATCAAAAGCACTCAGCAAATTGTAAATTTGTTCAAATGAGACGTTCGGAAGATGATTTGACGGTAAAGATTAAAGATTATTAAAAAATATGAATGACTATATCTCATTTGCATATCTTATTGAATTTTAGCTTGAAGAGTTCCTGGATTTATTTAAGCACATCATCAAGCAGTTCCTTACAAATCAATTCCATAAGAAGGAAGCATCATTTATAAAAAGAATTGAAAAGATACGTGATATCATTAAGAATCAACAATTTTAACAGCCTATAAAAAGCATTTCATTAAACTTAATTGCTCCTTAATATGTCTAATTCAATTTGTACGTTTTATAATGCCATTTAATGTTGTTTTGAAAAAATAGAGATCATTACTTTTGCTCATTCATTCATCGTTTACCAATAAATATAAAAATTTAATAATAAGCATAACACAACAAAAGAAAGCTCATTGCAAGCATTATACCCAATACATTTGTTTTAAGTATAGCACCAATATAGATTATGCGTTTTTTTAAAAACATAACTAAGTAGTTGTCTGTCCATTATTATTGTACCAATACAGCGCATTACAATATCTATTATGATACTTATTGTACTCCATACAGACTTTTTCATTCTCTTTCGTCACTTTTTTTTCATCATCATTAAACTTTTTTTTTTTTTCATTTTATGTTAAGTAATTGGATTGACTCAATTTTTTAACTTCCACGCAAAGCGTGTAAGTTATTGATTTCACGAAAGCCCTTTTTTACACGTTTTTTGAACTTTTTGCGAAATCTACGCAATAAAACCCCATACAACCTGATATTGAAATCACCGCTATGGAATTACGCGTCGAATGACACAACTTTCAGTTCATTTGGACATATTGTCCGTGCACACGGTCCAAAAAACATGGTTTCGAAAACACCATCATTTTTGTGACTGGGGCTGTAGCTTCAGTATTCATATATTTTGATGGGTTTTTGGTGTCAAATTATCAGGCAACCACTGAACCGGTGGGGATGGCTATGCGCTTTGCATAATTTTGAGGAAATGTGTGTTTTTAAACTTAAAGTCTCAGAAGAAGTGAAAAACACGTTTTTATAAATTTTGTTGCCTCCTAAAGCTCAATTAAGTTGAAATTTGGCTAGTATGCTTCCAATGAATGTCCTAATATAGCAATAAATTGATTTTGATTCTAAGGGGCATGCAACTTTGCAGAACACGTGTTTGTGTTTTAATGATTTTTTTTCAATTTTTGCTGTCTAATAAAGTCTTAATGAGCTGAAATTTCGCTTGTATGCTTCCAATAAATGTCTTAATACAGCAATAAATTGATTCTGATTCTAAGGGGCATGCAACTTTGCAAAACACGTGTTTGTGTTTTAATGATTTTTTTTTTTAATTTTTGCTGTGTAATAAAGTCTTAATGAGCTGAAATTTCGCTTGTATGCTTCTAATAAATGTCTTAATACAGCAATAAATTGATTCTGATTATAAGGGGCATGCAACTTTGCAAAACACGTGTTTGTGTTTTAATGATTTTTTTTTAATTTTTGCTGTCTAATAAAGTCTTAATGAGCTGAAATTTCGCTTGTATGCTTCTAATAAATGTCTTAATACAGCAATAAATTGATTCTGATTCTAAGGGGCATGCAACTTTGCAAAACACGTATTTTTTGTGTTTAAATATGCATTTCCGAAATTCGAAAATTCATAAAAAAACCGTTACGCTTTTTCATGATTTTTAAAATTTTATTAACTGTTTAATTTAAATATGGTCTTTAAAAGTTTAATTATAAATTTTCTTAAAAAATATTATGTGAAATATTTATTTAAAGTTTTGCAATTTTACCAGGAAACTTTAATGGTCAATTTTTTTAAATTTAGACCATCTAGATTTTTACTAGTATGTAAATTTTAACAATGAACAATGGTAAATAACAATATACAATATGTACTGAAATTCAAAATAGAATAGAAAAAGCGTTGAAATAAAATTCATAGTTAGTTTATAAAGAAGAAAAGAAAATATAATTTTATCTTAGTAAATTTTATTTTTAAAATTTTTAAATTTGAATTAAAAAAATTTAGAAATCACAAAAAATAATCAAAAAGAAATTAATAAAAAATACAAAAAAAACACATGATCATCATTTTTTATTTCTTTCTTTTTCTATATTAGTTTAGAGCAGGAAAAAATACAACAAGTAATTTAATTTAATCTTCAAAAAAATTAATTATTCATTATTTGATTGTTTATTGAGTGTTAATTTCATATAAACCACTACTAATAGACTGTCGAAAATAAAATAAAAAAAAATTTATTATTAGTCCCATTTCAACAACAAAAGATATCAAAAATCCAATTTTGATGCCGAGCTGTGAGTACTCAATTTCTGTGTTCTCTAATTTTTCGCGTTTTAATTCAAAAAAATTTTCCGAAATTTGATCAAAATCGTCATCATCAGGTATGAACACTAGGTGTTCTCTATTTTGTTCTTGCACATCATCAGGTTCAATTATTGTTTCAATTTCATTTATGTAAAAAAAATTTTTTGGAAATGAAGTATGAAAATATTGGCCAACATAGTGATTATCAACTGAAATCACTTCATTTTCATTTCCTTCAAAGAAAAGAACTGCATTCTCTAGAGTCAATGTTCCGCTACTTTCTTCATAATTTTCTACAATGTGTGTTCCTGATTGCAATCTCACTAACTGGTCGAAGTTCTCGTCACTTCCTCTATAAACACCATCAATTGATTGTGGAGTAGAAATGATGTAAGCCTGGTGTTTCTTTAATCTTATTACAATCGGTCTTGTTGATTTAAAAATTCTTAATTCACATGAATCAAGGTTTACCATATTTTTGAAGCATTAATTAAGTTCAAAATTTGTGAAATGCAGTCATTTTTGTCATTGAAGTGAATTTCGCTGATTTTATTGCAATAATATGTATCTTTGAACTTGATGCAATTATCACTTATTTCTCTAATAATCGCATAATCTGTCTTTTGCCTATCAACAGCAATTTTGTAATTTTCAAGTTTAATATACGAAAATAAATTTTCTTTGATAGTAGGTACAGAATGAAGTTGAATTAAGTCATAACTTGTATCTTGACGTTTTTGAAATGGAATGGACAAGATGATGTACTTATTGCCATTTTCGTATACAGTTTGAATGATACAGAGTTTATCAATTATTTTCATTTCCAAATTTTCAACATCAATCATTGGAATCAAATCAGTATCGCGTAAATTCAGTTGTCTAATTGCATTTTGTAAAATTTCCTTTGATATTAATTTTGTGTTAAATTCATTTCGATCAACATCCGAAAGTATTTCATCATAATCAATTATTTGCTGTTTCAGTTGATGCAAAATATTACTTGCTGCGATGACATATTGCAAAATAAAGAGTTCTGATAAATATTCGTCATTGAAAGTTTTTGGTCCCATTACCATTGTTAAAGTAGCATTACAAGCATTCGTTAGCTCTTTTCTATCAAATTTTAGCTGATCGTTCTCCATAAACTTCGTTTCATTTTTGAGATCTATCAATACTGTATTGCCTATAATTCTTTGACTATTCAGATCAACCATAAAATCTCTGAATTTGTTGTCATAATAATGATTTTGAGCTGCATGCAGTTTTTTTCTATGAAAATCTTCGATTTTATATTCAATTTCATTTTTTTCGTTCCCTATATTTGTTAAAAAATCTTGGCAGATTCCAATGTATGTTTTGAATTTATTCTGATATTCACTGCACATTTGAAAAAATTGAGTTTCAATATTCGTAATTTCAAGATGGATCCTTTTAACTTTGTGGTCAAACTTTATGATAACATGCTTGTACTTTCGAATTATTTTGAGATTCGCAATTTTTTCTTGAATAACTCCCGGTTGGATATTTTGAATATTAAATTGATCACTCAAAACAAAAAGGAGTAACACACACAATAAAACTTCCTTTAACTTCATTGTTTTTTCTCTTCCTTCTGCTTTTTTACAACCTTCTTCCTTTAAGCACAAATTTCAAATGATTGCAACATCCTTTTTTATTTTTTTATTATTATTATTATTACACGCTTTTTTTATTATTATTATTACACGCTTTTTATTGACTCACTCTGTCTGTCATTTTGTTTGTATATTTGTCACGTTCAAAACTTGTGACCCTTTTTTCGACCACTTCCTCTGCTCTAATCGAACCGATTTTTTTTATATATACATATTCCAGAGGGCAATTTGATATTTCATCATCATCAAATCAATAGCATGCTTAATAATGCTACAATTGATTAATGATTCTTAAATAAGGGAAAAAAATCCAATGTCAATTATGTGAGCTTTCAATTTACAATGACAGATCATTTTCTTGCATTAAAAATGAGCTCATATGGTTCATTACACATTATATAATAATACCAATTAAAATGTAAATTAAAATTCTTAATGAATCGAGATTTTTTGATAAAGTTAGAAAAATTGTCAAGTATTTTTTCCATGGAACAATTTGAATTTTTTTATAAAAACCGTTACACATTTAAATTTAAATTGACGGTTATTTTCTCCAGTATTATATTCTATCGGATCCGGATGAATGCTTACTGGATCTCATTTTATGATCATGAATGCTTACTTATTCTCATTTTATGGCCATGAATGGTTACTGGATCTCATTAATTGACCTTGAATGCTTACTAGATCTCATTTTAAGGGCATAAATGCTTGCTGAATCTGACGATTTACTAATTTAGGATTTTGTAATCTTTGGTTTTAAGTTTTGGTCGGTTTACTAAACGCGGAAATTGTTTTATCAAGCGAAAATGAATCATGCTGAGCTATAAATGTTGATGATAGAATTTCAATGCTTTAACATGGAAAATATGTGAAATTGAAGGGTGTTAAGCATTGATATTACATTTTAATGCTTTAACATGGGAAATATGTGGAATTGAAGGGTTCTAAGAGTCGAACGAAACGAAGAGAAGCGAAGTGGAGTTCGACACTCCTGTAATCTATGACAGTCGAACGGAACGAAGCGAAGCGAAGTGGAGTTTGACATTCCTGTAATCTATAATAGTCGAAAGGAACGAAGCGAAGCGAAGTGGAGTTCGACACCCCTGTAATCTATAAAAGTCGAACGGAACGAAGCGAAGCGAAGTAGTGTTCGACACTCCTGTGATCTATAAAATTTGAACATAGTTCAAACTAGGTTGAGCGAAGCTCACAAATTTTTACATCCTGAACGAAGCGAAGCGAGTGAAGGTGTGAAAATTTTCCCAATACGTCCTCAGACTTTGAATTCATAGATTTTACCCTATGAGCGAAGCTCGAACACATGAAGTTTGAACGTAGTTCAAACTAGGTTGAGCAAAGCTCACAAATTTTTACATCCTGAACGAAGCGAAGCGAGTGAAGGTGTGAAAATTTTCCCAATACGTCCTCAGACTTTGAATTCATAAGGTAAAATGTAAAAGTGTTCGAGCGAAGCTCGAACACATGAAGTTTGAACGTAGTTCAAACTAGGTTGAGCGAAGCTCACAAATTTTTACATCCTGAACGAAGCGAAGCGAGTGAAGGTGTGAAAATTTTCCCAATACGTCCTCAGACTTTGATTTCATAAGGTAAAATGTATAAATGCAAAGTTCGAAAAGAGCAAAGTTCGAACACAAAAAAAAAAAATCATATACGATGTTGGTTTAGACTTGATTGAGACTAAAAAGTAGTAAATAAAAAAATATATAAAAAAAACTTTTTAAAAAACACGCTTTTTGAAAATGACCAAAAAACTTTGTTAAAATTGTTCTAAAAAGTAGTAAATACTAGTAATGAAGCGGATCACGCTTTGCATAAGATTGAAAATTAAGGTTACTAAAAAAATCGAAAATTTTCTCATTTGGACTTAATTTTGAAGCACTAATTGATGTTTTTGGATATGACAATGTATGTACGTCTTTTAGGTCTAATAATAAGCTACAATAATCACAAGCTTTTAGACTTTTTAAATCCGAACTATAGGCACAGGAGGGCAAAATGTCCAAAAAATGCCGATTTTTTGAACTTTTTCGACTTTTTGACCAACTAAACTTGGATTAAAAATATTTTTGGTATTTTTCCATAAAAGTTCTCGCATTAATTGATCAAACACAGAAAAGTTTACAAAAATCCATCCACACAGTGAGCCATACGATTTTTTTTTTGAAAATTTTATATTGTAGGGGGTGTACTGGTGACTAACAAAGTTTTTTTGCATTTTTTCTCAACAAAACTTCATTTTTTTATTGATTCTGATCAAAAAAGTTTAATTCACAATTTTTGTGAAATTTTTTAAATGTATTTTGCAATAGTCGGCTAAAATATGCTTAAAAAACACACTATTTCGTTAGTTTCTCAGATCCATCTACATGGATCGGCACCAACGTGTGAGGTGCACATTTGAGTGATAATGCGCACATTTTGAGACATTTTTGACATAAAATGGTTTTTTCGTATTTGAGTTCTGCGAGGAACAAACTTGCTGGTAAAGTCACACCACCACTTTTTGGGGTCGTGTCCGGTGGCATCAAAACCTTTTTCAATGCGGTTTTTTGTATTTTGTAGATAATTTTGAGGCCGAACTTTTCACACCGAACTGTTTATGAAAATTTTGAGTTTTGGCGTCAAAAAACTAAAAAAACGATTTTTCAAGTGTATCGAAATCAATATATTCACAACGTGAAACGGTGTGAATATGAAAAGTAGGCGTTCAAAAGAGGTCATCAAAATCAAAGGGTCGCCAAGACAACTACGCCCCACGCTTTTACAGTCATTGTGTTCTTGTACTACATAAAATATTTTAGAAAAATATTTTAGACACTTTTTAGTTAGTCAATGAAATTTTATTTTAGTTATATTTTATTTTAAAAGCGTGATATTATTTTATTTACTACTTTTTAGAACAATTTTAACAAAGTTTTTTGGTCATTTTCAAAAAGCGTGTTTTTTAAAAAGTTTTTTTTATATATTTTTTTGTCTGTTGAGATTAAGTTAAATAAAATAGTTCTGAAAGAAAATTGTGTAGGAAAAAAATGAACAATCCCAAAAAAACGAGCAAATGGTCTAACTAAAACACAAAACTATCATAAAATGTCATTAATCCATCGTATTATATGCTAAACTTAACAAATCGTTATTTTGAACAAAATATAATAAAGCAGAACAGAATATAAAATAAAGCTTGAAATTAAAACACAAAAGAAACAAAACACAAAAAAAGAACAAAAATTTCATTTTTTGAAAATGGGAACATACATACTAAATAAACAATTATTAAGAAAAGAATGGATAAGATCCAAATGTTTAACAAATCATAAAAATCTGAAAATAAAATTTGGGAATTAAAAAAATATACGAACTAAAACAAGGATAGAAAAAACGGAAAGAGAGCATAAAAATATATTTTCAGGTACATATATTTTTTTTATTAAAAAAATGAAACAGTTTTTGCTTTATTAGGTGTTTCCACTTTTTTTATTTCTTTCTGTTATTAGCCAGTTAATTTGCATTTTATTTTTTTAGATAAAAATAATTCATTTAATGTAAAAATCCTCAAATTTTTAACCGAAACAATTATTCGATATATATTTACTACTTCTGAACTTTGTTGTCTAAGTTATTAGTAAGTTGAATATTAATAGCTTTTTGTATGGTTCTTCGGACAAGTACTCGAGAAACAAAGATGGTAGAAATAACTGATACCAGTTGAATAGCAGACCCAATAAGAAGAATAATTCTTGAATTAGTTGCATCATCGTCCCTCGATCTTTCTCTGTTTTTTTCGCGTTTTAATTCCAAAAAATTTTCCGAAATTTGCTCAAAATCGTCATCATCAGGTATGAACACTAGGTGTTCTCTATTTTGTTCTTGCACATCATCAGGTTCAATTATTGTTTCAATTTCATTTATGTAAAAAAAATTTTTTGGAAATGAAGTATGAAAATATTGGCCAACATAGTGATTATCAACTGAAATCACTTCATTTTCATTTCCTTCAAAGAAAAGAACTGCATTCTCTAGAGTCAATGTTCCGCTACTTTCTTCATAATTTTCTACAATGTGTGTTCCTGATTGCAATCTCACTAACTGGTCGAAGTTCTCGTCACTTCCTCTATAAACACCATCAATTGATTGTGGAGTAGAAATGATGTAAGCCTGGTGTTTCTTTAATCTTATTACAATCGGTCTTGTTGATTTAAAAATTCTTAATTCACATGAATCAAGGTTTACCATATTTTTTGAAGCATTAATTAAGTTCAAAATTTGTGAAATGCAGTCATTTTTGTCATTGAAGTGAATTTCGCTGATTTTATTGCAATAATATGTATCTTTGAACTTGATGCAATTATCACTTATTTCTCTAATAATCGCATAATCTGTCTTTTGCCTATCAACAGCAATTTTGTAATTTTCAAGTTTAATATACGAAAATAAATTTTCTTTGATAGTAGGTACAGAATGAAGTTGAATTAAGTCATAACTTGTATCTTGACGTTTTTGAAATGGAATGGACAAGATGATGTACTTATTGCCATTTTCGTATACAGTTTGAATGATACAGAGTTTATCAATTATTTTCATTTCCAAATTTTCAACATCAATCATTGGAATCAAATCAGTATCACGTAAATTCAGTTGTCTAATTGCATTTTGTAAAATTTCCTTTGATATTAATTTTGTGTTAAATTCATTTCGATCAGCATCCAAAACAATTTCTTCAAAATCAATTATTTGCTGTTTAAGTTGATGCAAAATGGTTTTAGCCGCCAATACACATCTGATCACATGAAAATCTGATCTATATTCGTAGCTATAATCCTTTCTTTGCTTAAATATTTCCTTTAATGAGTTTATTATGTTTGAAATAATTTGTTTATTGCGACTGAGTTTTTCAAAAAACTGATTAAGCAAATTTTGGTCCATTTCTATGATCTTAACATTCCCATTATCGATTTTATCATTTAAATCAGTTAACTTTTTGAAAAGTAAGAATCCAAACTCTAAAGCTTTTCCCAGTTTTCTTGTAATTCTTCTTTGAACTCTTTTGATTTCTAATTTATTTTTTTGAAACATTTTTTCATATTTATTCTCAATATCCATAATTTCGTTCCGTATGTTAGCCAAAAAATCTTGACAGATACCATTATGTGCCTTGAATTTATTCTGATATCCACTACAAATTTCAGCAAATTGAGTTTCAATATTTTTCATTTGAAGCTTCACACTTTCAATTTTGTAGTCAAACTTTATGATAACATGCTTGTACTTTCGAATTATTTTGAGATTCGCAATTTTTTCTTGAATAACTCCCGGTTGGATATTTTGAATATTAAATTGATCACTCAAAACAAAAAGGAGTAACACACACAATAAAACTTCCTTTAACTTCATTGTTTTTTCTCTTCCTTCTGCTTTTTTACAACCTTCTTCCTTTAGGCACAAATTTCAAATGATTGCAACATCCTTTTTTTCATTCTTTTTTCTCTAAAACAATGTTTAAGCCTCAAAATGCAACAAATTTTCACACTATGTAAAGCAAATGTGCAAGCAATAAAATCCCAAATGTTTTGCTAAGAAAACATTAAAAAATTTAACATTAAAGCAAAGAATTACGTAAAAGAAGATTATTAAATTATCTATGCTAATTTCTAAACTGAAAAATAACAAAAAATAAAAAATTTGCTCTATACCTTTAAGGATACTTCTTTTTAAACTCATTCGTTCAAATCTCCTCGAGCTATCAACTTCGTTTAAAAAAGTTTGGTTCTTAAGACGATTTAATCAGTTCAATAAGTTCTTAAATATTTAATAAAGTGACTATTAAGGAGCTAAACAAAAACACTTAAAACAAAAAAATGGAAAATAATTGTGTTTACAACTTTAGTGAAGTGATGTTATTCATTTTAGATGAGATATATAAAAACTCTATGGGTGCTTTTACCATTCAAGAAAATGAGGAGCATAAAAAAGTGATCACTGACATTGCAATTTTTTTTGCAAAAAATATATTTTCCGTTGAAAATATTTTTTTGAAAAAGTGTGCTGAAACTTTAAAAATTAATCAAGAAAATTTATTTTATGACGAGTTTGACAATTTTAACGATTTATTATTAACCTTTAGTGGAGTTATTCATACAAATGGAATTAATGGAATCTCCCATATTCTTAAGAATTTAATTAGAGCTCAAAGTCACAAAGGTGTCAGAATTGATTGGAACAAAATTCTTAATGAAATCGTTTTCCGGTATGGAGAAGAAAAGATTATGTGCGAATTACTTCTCATCAAAAAGTCATTAAACTCAAATACTTTCAAATCCAATAATGTTGAAAATTTCATTGCATTTTTCAATAAATTTTTGGAAAACGCAATCAGATGTGGAGGTGTAAGAAGATTAAGCTTAAACATATCAAAACAAATAAAAAAGTGCAATCTTAATGAACAAACTGTAATAGAAACAATAAACTATTGTGCTAACAGTGGCTTTCAATTCTCTAAAAAAGTAATTGAGAATATATTTCTTTTACTTGTTCGAGTCGAAAATGCAAAAATTCCATCAAAAAAAACTCTTACTTATGGCGGTGGATTAGAGAGTTTCCAGGAATCTCACAGTGCTTATTGTAATTTTAAGGTAAGTAAAAAATAAATAATAAATAAAAATATATAGTTTAAGATAGGCAAAGGGTTAGCAATGTTAAAATTCAACTGTGATCAAAATATATATTATAACTCATTATTAATAAGGTCATTTTTGAGTTGAATATATTTCAAGTGCCCTTTACTAAATAAAACAGAAGAAAGGTACAAAAAATAATTATAATTTTTTTAATTTTAACACCTCATGGCACACTTTCTAACTTTTCATATATATATATATATATATATATATATTTTTTTTTTTGTCAAAACAAAAACATTTGTTTCCAGTCAGACATTGACTACATTTGGTAAAATTTTAACATTGCTAAAAATTTCCAATGGCTGTTGAATTTCACAATTTTATTCAAAATTTTTTCACAGATTTTTTGCAATAAATTTTCACAAATTATTGATCCTATTTTTTGTAGACATTTGATAAAAAAAATTAAAAAATTTTTTTGCAGATTTTTGCATTAAAACTTTTCATTGATTTTTGATTTAAAAATTTTTCGCTGATTTTTCAGTTGTATATTACCATATTTAAGTAATTAATTAAATTATTTATTTAATTAAATTTTAACTGTAATTTATCGAGCAAAATTTAAGCAAGGTATTTTTATTCGAACTTAATTTTACATAAAAAATTCCAATACTATTAAATATAAATTTTTGAAATATTACATCATATAAAACAGATGTTAAAAATTTTATTTAAATATTTTGAAAATTATGTATAAGAAAATCTGCAAAAATATTCGAATAAAAAAAAATCAGTAAAAACCAAAATCTGCTAAATTCAAAAACTGCAAAAAATGCTTGATCAAAAAATTTAATTAGTATTTTTTTAAAAAAAAAAAAAAATTGGTGTCAAATGACTGCCATTACACTAATCTCTGAATTTTAATTTTTCAGCCAGAGGAACTATTCGTCTTAAAACGAGCTGCTGAATTATTAACAAAAGATGAAGCAAAATATCACTTTATGATTGATCAAAATAATATCGAAAAAGGCTGCTTTATTACGTATTATCCTAAACAGAAGCAAGAAATTCTTGATTTAATTGTCCAATTGAATTTTGAAAAAAATATTTCGCTAGCAAAAAAACTAACAGTTAAGCGTATTAAGAATCATTTAGTAAAAATAAACAACATTTTGCAGAGAAATGAAAGTCAAAACTTTTTGAAGAATGCTCTTAAAACTGGAAATTCTGACATGATTCCTGAAGATTACGAAGTTCTTCACGAAAGAGAAAGTAAAATTCCTAAAGCATCAGATTTTTATCAAGAATTAGATCAAAATAACAATTTAGATTATCACGAAGGAACAGGAATGATTAATACTGGAAATTTGTGTTTTGCAATTTCATCTTTCCAACTACTTTTTCATTTAAATAGTTACGTTACAGCTCTATGTCAACGAGATGATCAACATATGAACAAGTTTGAGATTTCAATGAGGAAAATATTTTCATTGACTCAGAAAAATCAACCTGTTAGCATTGAAGAATTAAAAACAATCATGCTAACAGAATCGGAATTGAATCAGTTTTGTGAAATAGACACTTACGGGATAAAAAATATTAGACAATCGGATGCATCAGAATTTATTATAAATATTCATGAACTTTTCATGGGTAATTCTTATAAAAGTTTGTTTTTTGGATATGATGAGACAAAGGGAAAAAATAATATATTTTTGGAGATCAATAGCAATAAATTGTCTAACAATGAAGAATTTGAAAATGAATTGACATCCTTAATAAGTGAAATTGAATCAAATCAAATTAACAATAATGCACCAGTAATTCTTATTCACATTAATCGTTTGGACTACAAAACAGTTGAAAAGATCGATATGACAGGAAAGAAGAAAAATGTTGCGATAATCTCAATAAACAACTCTGAAATAGATATTCCAGAAAGCTTAGAATTTGGAACAAATAAATACAAACTAAAATCAGTAATTAGTCATATGGGTAAATAATATTTTACAACGTTTTCTTTTTTCATTTTCTTAACGTTTGAAATAAAGCATCTTGATTAATTATTTTTTATAAAAATTTTAGGACAATTTGATCAAGGACACTACACTGCTATTTGCAAACATTTGCTTCAAGATAATTTCTATTTATTTAATGACTGCAAAACAGAAGAAAGAGAAAATTTTTATGAAGTGCAACAAGAGGTGAGAAAAAATTGTTCTGTCATTGCTTATGAAATAGTTGCAGAAATCGAGAATATAAATGATACATCAAATTTATCACCACGCAAATCTAAACTAAATAATTCCCCTAAGAAATTAAATCCAGTATCTCATAAATCTAAGTATGAAATAAACAAGAAAACTCATAAAAAGTTAGTAGCAAATTATAGAAACATAGATAATAAACAAACTGAAAAAAAAGCAGCAAAAATGAAAAGAAATAATTTGTTACTGGAACATAATAAAAATTTACTTACTAAATTCGAAAATACAAAAAACAAATGCGACAATAATTATGCTAAAGTTTTCAAAGATTCTAATTTAGTTCCTGAGGTTATATGTGACTCATGCGATAGAATTTGTTTTCGTCCAGAAACTGTTAATATCGATATTGTAAAACTGCATGATAATTATAACAAAAAATGCAAAACTGGTCAAAAAATTGAAAATATATGTGAATTCTCAAATCTTGTAAATCGTCCATTCAAAACAAATGAAAGAAGAATGTGCAAAAGCTGTTATGAAACTATTAATTCTGGAAAACTTTCAATTTATGGTCCTAAAGATGGTATTAAATTTCGAGAAATAAGCGAAAATTTAAGAAATCTTACAAACGTTGCCGAAAGATTAATTTCTCCTGTAATTCCATTTATTCAAGTTAAAGAATTAAAACCATATTCAATCAATACTCATTTGGGTACTTTCGGAAGTATTGTCAATATAGAAATAGATGTTTCGTCCACAGTAACAACATCATTGCCTCGAAAGTTTGACGAGTTAAGTGTTCAGCAAATTATGTTAAAAAGAGACATGAAACATAAAACACACTTCATGTATGAGACCGTAAACGTTAAACAAGTTTTAGATGCCCTAGTTGAATTAAAAAATACTCCTTTATATAAAGATTTAAAAATGAATATAGACGAAAAAGTTTTCAGTATTTACGATCAATATAAAATTAATGATAATAACATAAATTTTATTGCGAATTCTAAATTGATTGACAAGGAGGAAAAAATATTTCTTAAATCTTTACAAGATAAGGCAAAAGAATTGGAACAAAATAATGACACCAAAGAAATTGATCTCAAACATATATATTTGAGCCTGTCTGAAAAAAATAACAATAAACAGGAAGAAGAGAATAAAAATAAAAATTCACAAAATGAAGAAAAGGAAATAGAAAGTTTGTTAGAGGGAATTGATTTTGATGAGGAATTAGGGAATGAAGGTCTTGCAAATGATGTTTTGGTTGTAAATTTACCTATTAATGCTGATATTGTTGATCCAGAATCGGAAGTTAATCAGAAAATAAACGATGAAAATGAAGAAGAGGTTGAAAATAAAAAAAAAGATAAAACTATAATTATAGCACCTGGACAAGGAAAGGAACCGATCCAAAGTAGAAGTATTGAATTTATCGAAGAAAAGTGCTTTCCAAGTCTTTATGGTGGCTTTCCATTAGAATATAACAGAGAAAAAATATCTAAAGTTAAAAGGTATAAACATCAAATCCAAAACCATGATCGTCGATTTTGTGTTACAAAATCATTGTTTCATATGGGTAAATTGAAATTAGAAATGCAACTTCAAAGTGCTGTTTCTATTGCTATGAGAATCGGACTGGCAGATAAAAACATTACTGTTAAACAAATCTTAAATAATGAAAATTTAAACAATTTTGTTAGAAATGATGAAGCGTTTAGATTTTTAAGAAGAATTATTATTAGTCCGGCTTACCTAGAGGAAAAGAGAAAAGTGATTTTTGGTTACTTTCGCCAACTTGGCAGTCCATCACTTTTTTTAACTTTATCTCCTTGTGAATCAATGTGGGCACCACTACTTCGTCAACTTTATAAAAATGCTAACAAATCTGAAATTTCAGATATTGAAGCTTTAAATTTACCAGAAGAGACTAAATTCAAACTTATTCGAGACGATCCTGTCTTATGTTCTCAGTATTTTCAGAGAAAATGCAATAAAGTTATCGATTATTTAAAAATTATTAATAACAAAATACTTGGATTAAATTATGTAGTTGATGATCTTGGTAGACAAGAATTTCAGATGAGGGGTTCAGCTCACAGACACACAATCTTATATTGCAATAATTTCCCAATTTATCGAAAAAATATGCCTAAAAAAGATTGGATTAATTTCCAAAAAATTGTTGATTCTATCATCTCAACTGAATTTGATGTTAACAACCCAAATATTTTTAATCAGATTCATATGTGCACTTTTACATGTTTCAAATATAGAGCTAAAACTTGCAGATTCAAGTTTCCGAAATATCCTATGTCAGAGACCACTGTTTTAGAACCATTTCCTAATAAAGATAGTGATCAATTCAAGAAAGCAGCAAAAAATTTAATTGCTATTAAGAAACAGCTTGAAGAGTACCGCAAATTATTAAAAGATGATTACAATAAAATGAGAAAAAATGCAAATTGGACTGGCGATCTTATAAAAAATTTTGATACATTAGACATCATGTTAGAAAAGTTAAATTTAACATATAAGCAGTATTTGGAAGCGATAAGAACTGATATTACAAAACCAACTCTTTTCCATAAGAGGTCACCTAATGCTATTGAAATAAATAACTACAACAAGCATTTATTAGATTTATGGGGAGCCAATTTAGACATACAGGTCATTTTGGATAAGTATGCATGCGCAAATTATTTGTTTTCTTATCTTTTAAAAGCTGATATAGGAATTATAAGATTATTGAAACAAGCTTTACGTGAATATAAACTGTCTGGATTAGAACAAAAAAAAATATTGAGAAATCTAGCGTCCAAATTCAATCATTCTGTTACATTGGGGGCAGCTCAAATATCAGAGTTCCTTCTTTCTTATCCGATGACAAGATTTTCAAGAAGCTCAATTTTCATTAATACTGGAGAGAAAGAAAAAAGATTAAAATCACTTAAAAAAAAGACTGAATTAAGTGAAATGGAAGAGGACGACACAGATTTGTTTGAAAGGGGTTTGCTTGACTACTATGTTTTACGGTCACCTAAATATGAAAATATTTGTCTCGCAGACTTCGCTGCTCTTTATTCAATCGTAAATACAAAAAGTACAGTAATTGAGTTAAAGCCAAGAAAAGCTAAACCAAGAATAATAAGGTTTGTGCGTTACAATGAAAAAAAAGACCCAAAATTGTTCTATAGAGAACAACTAATGCTTTACAAACCTTATCGCAATGAAGATATAGAATTGAACAATAAAACAAAAGAAGAACTTAAAAAAGATTATGATGCATTAAAAAAGACTAAAAAATATAAAGAAACTTATGAAAAATACAATAAGAAAGACTTCTGTGATCAAGTTGAAGAATGTTTGAACGATTTGAGGTTAGAGAGGGAAAAAGAATTTGATGAAACTTATTTTAAAAGGCAATTTCATCCCGAAGTAGAAGAAGTTAATATTTTTGATGAAAATGGTTCAAAAAAAAAAGTAAATTATTCAGTTAGTTTGCCACTTCGAATTCCTGTTGATGAATACCGCGAAAACATGAGGCTGTTGAATGAAGAGCAAAGAGCAATAGTAAATGAGATTTTAATGAGTTGCATTAAAAATAAAATGAATAGATTGCTATTTCTTTCTGGATGTGCAGGGGTTGGTAAGTCGTTTGTAATTAAAACTATTTATCAGGCAGTTACTAGATTTTTTGATTTACGTGCTAATAATGATGAAGATAAAGATAAATGTAAAGTGCTTCTTACTGCCTCGACTGGAGCGGCAGCACATCTATTAGATGGAACAACATTCCATAGTGCATTTAAATTTTCAAAATATACTTCTGAACTTAGCGAGAATGTAGCTACTTCAATAAGAAGTGTGTTACGTCATTTAGAACTTGTTGTTATTGATGAAGTTTCAATGATGTCAAGTTATCATTTGCATTTGATCAATGAACGAATGCAAATGATTTTTGGTAATGACAGTTATTTTGGTGGGAAAATGGTACTACTTGTAGGGGACTTCCTCCAACTTCCTCCAGTGTCAGGTAGACCTATCTATGTACCTTTCATGGAACAATACAATAAAGATGATATGCAGCATTTTGCTAAAGATCTATTATGGGAAAATTGCGAGTATCACGAGCTAACTCAAGTTGTTCGGCAAAAAGACAAATTTTATGCTGCTGCACTTTTGAATCTAGCAAGAGGCTGCATGACTGATGAGCAAGTTGCATACATAAAAAAACGAGAAGTAAAGAGTGATGATGAAGTTCCAAAAAATGTAGTTCGTTTGTTTTATTTAAATAGTGAGGTAGATGCTTATAATTTGAAGAAATTGAATGCAATGGGAGGGAATCAAATCATAGCTGAATCAGAGGACTCAGTTTTTGAACGTAATTTGCCACCAGATGATCAAAAACTAATTTTATTAGAATTTGAAAATGATTTGAACATCGATGTTAAGATTCACAAGAAGCTACCATTGATGATTGGCATAAGATACATGATAACAATTAATTTAGATGTCATTGATGGCCTTGTTAACGGTATGGTAGGAATCTTAAAGTTTATTTCGTTTAATGCTAAAAATGAACCAGATGTTCTCTGGTTTGATTTCAAAAGTAATAAAGTAGGTAGGATGAAAAGATCCTCATTAAAAACAAATATTGATCCAAATATTGCTGAAAATTGGATACCAATATCAAGAGAAAGGATCGAAGTTCAAAAAAAACCTGATAAGAAAAATAAACAATTAGTTTTTTTAAAAGAAAAAATCGTTCGTAATCAGTTTCCTTTGACCGTAGCTGAAGCTATAACCGTTCACAAGAGTCAAGGTCAGACATACAAAGAAGGAGTTTGTATTGACCTGACAAAAAGTACATTAAGAGCTGATTTGATGTTTGTCGCTTTATCTAGAACTGATTACGACTCTGTTTATATTATAGGGTCATTTGAAAAACCTACTGGAAAAAGTAATGAAGATGGAATCAAGGAAATTGATAGATTAAGAAAAGAATCAAGGATGAAATTGACTTTTGATACATTGAAAGATGTAAATAGAGATGATTTTTTTACTGTGATGTATCAAAATATCAATTCATTCAGTACAAAAAGTAAATTCCTTTTTGCCGATTCTTGGTTTTCAAGACATGATGTTCTCGTGTTTTCGGAAGCAAATGTAAATGATGTAAATGAATCACAAATTTTGCAGGGATTTAAAGTAATATTTCCTTTAAAAGAACATAATTACATTAGTGAGCCGAATAGAGGTTTAGTAATAATGTCAAAAATATCTAGAAATATAGTTCTCCATAGATCAGAAATTTACGAAGACACCCAATTAAATATTCATTTAGATCTCAAATCTTTTGTAATTGATGATCATTATATAATTTGTGGTTATAAGACAAAAGAAACGCCTTCCAATTTATTCAGGGATAAAATTCAATTATTTTTAACAGACCTTCCTCCAATACAATATGTAACTATTATTGGAGATTTCAATATTGATTCTGGAAAATCTAACAAGTTTCAATCACAGATACTGAGTCATATCAAAGTTATGTCATTTTTAAATAAAAGTGAAAAAAAAGAAATTAAATTTTTCAATCAACTTTCTAAAACGGATGAAACGTCAGATCGAAGAACTCAAATTGATGTTGTTTTTTCTACCTCTTTAAGCGGTACAGGTGGGATTTATCCAACCTACTTTTCAGATCATAATGCAGTTTTTTATAGATCAAAAAAGCGTTATGATATCGAAGAAGAATCTACGAATTTTGATGATAGTATTAGCTCAATTCATCGGGCATCAGAGAAAAGAGAAAATGTTAAGAAAAACATAAAAATTAATCGATTGGACAAAAATAATTCAAGTTTACTAAAACAAGATTTCGTTAAAATATTCACTGAAGATAACATTCAAGAAAAAATCGATACTAAATTGAGCGTTGTTAATGATGTTTTGTCTCAAAACTCATCACTAACTCAATTATCTCAAAATGCTAAAATAAATTTATTATCTCAATTAGACAATAACAATTTATATTTAAATACTGTAAATTTATTTGATGGCATAATTTTAAAAAATGCAGTATTTAAGAATACAATTAAGAATGTTGTGATGAAGTATGACAATGGTATGGGAAATTATAAAATCAAAAACCTTAGTGCTTTTAATTCCTGCTTTCATGGATTTTTAAAACTTTATCATAAAGAGAATCTTTTCAGACAGTTTTGTAAAGAGGATAAGGATTTTTCAATTTTCCGATTTTTATTTGAAATGCCAAATATGCGAAGTAAAAAAAGTTTTTATTGGGCCAAATTTATATTGACTCAGTTTGAAAGAAAATCTAAACAAAAACAACCAACAAAATTTGATAGTCAAGGAAGAAAAAAATTTTTTATTGACATGCAAAATGATTCAAATATCATGACTAATGTTTTTGAATCGGCAAATGGAGAGACCTTGCTTGGAGAATCATTTTCGATAGTTAAAGAAACTGTTTGCTCAAAATGCAAGTTAACTATTCACAATGAATATTTTAGACAACAATTTCTTAAAAGCGTTCAAAAATCAGATTTTAAAAATATAATTCCTAAGATTTTTAACAAACAAAATTTAGAAGAAATGAAAAGTGAAGTCAAAGAAATTTTGTGTGAGCACACATCTTGTGATGGAAAACTAATATCAAATTTAAAATTTGGTTTATTCGGTATATTCACAATTCAAAAAAACATTACAGATGGAAAATTATATTTTGATGATTTATTTTATCATGACTTCATGGAAGAAATTGTACTGAAAAATGTGTTCAATGAATATAGAATTTATCAACTTGAGTTTATTCAACATTTTGAAACAATTAGAAATGACGTAGGACATTACACCGCAATTTTAAATTACTATTCAAAATATATTGAAATCGATGATCTCAGTCCTGAGCATACAGTTTCATTGTCAAGAAAATCGTTCATCAATCCAAGCACTATTGTCTATTTTGATCAAACAGATCCAGAACTTATTAAGAGTAAAGTGTTCGATAATCATATAAAAATTACTCTTAAATTGACTTCAACTAAAGTAATTAGCAAGAATTTATACAACATGTGTTGTTATAATGCATTTATTCATGGGATTCTGCGATTTTATAGATTTAATAAAGTATTTCAAGATTTTGTTGATCAAAATAAAATTGAAGTTCCACTATTTAAAATTATTCCAAAAATATTGCAATCAACCGATCAGACAGAAAGAAATCATATATGGTGCGAATTTCTTTACAGTCTAGATGAAAAAAAATTCAATTCAGAGGACATGTCCCAAGGAGACGGAACGATGCTATATTTTTTTTTCAATGATTTTTTTGGATACTACATGAAATGCTTAAATTGTGGATACATTCCATTGAAATCATCAGGAGAAAAATATGGCAATAGTCACCTTTACATTAGTATACCAAGTTCTCGAAAGTTAGAAAAAGATATAATTTCAACTTTCATTTATAATTTTTTTAAATCATATGGTAGAAATAGAAAATGTGTTAATTGCAATGAATCCCTTTCATACGCTTCAAATGATTTGCTCATGATTCATATTTTTAGTCAACAATACATGATTGATGGAAAAACTAATCGTCCAGAGTTGACTTTTAATCAGCTTCCACACACTCTTTTACTTAATGGAAAATCATATAAACTTATTTTTGTCGAAGATAATAAAATGCCTTACTTATGGCACTTTGTTACTAAGTTTAATCTTTCGAATGATACTCACTTAGAAATTGATGATATGAAGTCCAGAGCAGAATTGTTAACTAATGATAAGCTAACTAATCCAAAAATATTAGTTTACTTCTGTATTGAATGAATAATTCAACTTCATCGATGAACTTCAATATTTTTTAGCCAGCTATTTAATTATTGTCCTTTTTGATTTTTGCATTTGAATATTTTCATAAACATATTTCATTAGGCATTATTCTTATATCTATTTTATTATATTTTTAAATTTATTAATATCCTTAAAAATGTAAAAAAAATGAACAATAAAAATCATATGAGTAAATAAAAGCTGTTAAAAAACTACACTCTTTTTTATTATTATTAAACTTATTATTTATTTTTTTTTTTATTTTAAGCATATTTTATTTTAAGGATTTTAAAATTGGTAAATTACTTAAATTCATAAAGAATATTTTTAAACATAATCTGTAATCTATCATAAGGTGAGCGTGGAAGTTCGTGGCTTTCTACGTAAGTCGTGTTTTTCTTTTTATTTTTGTGCAGTTTATGGAAAAATCATATCCGTCCTTGAAACTTTTTTTTTACGGTATACGGTTTAAATTCAAATGAAGGAAAACTCTTTTGATGATGACCAAAGCAATGATTAATATTTTTTATGAAGTCATAACGACGTGTGTAAACTGAATATGGCATATCATTACCATTCAACATCACATTCCTATATTTAGATTATATTATTAACTTCATTATAAAGAAGTATTCTTCAGACAACAACCTTAGTAACACTTAATGTTCCATAAATTGTTCACTTTGGGTTGCTAGCTGAAACCATACAAATTATCGCAATTTGAAAGAATTTGTAATGTTTTTTATTCAATTTTTGCTGTTGTATGGTTTTTAAATTTTAAAATGTTTGTAAACCTTCAAAAAATAGCTGTTGTATGGTTTTGATTTCAAAACATTTGTACAGTTTTGAATACTAACTTTTGTACAGTTTTGAATGTTAACTTTTGTATGGTGATGGAGAGTTCTCGGCCCCGCGTGTGTGCAAACATCAAAAAATTTACAAAATTTAAATTAATTAAACTTAGTGCTTTATTACGAATATAATAAGCTGGAATAGTAATCAGGAAGCAGTTAAGAAGTTTTTCTTCGAGTAGGAAAAATGAGAACGGCCAGAAGAAGAAGAAAAAAGTCAAATTCTCCAAATCCGGAAAATCAAGTTGAGGTTAAAAAACCAAAAACAGGCAATGACGACAAACCAATGGATATGGAACAAAATATGGAATCAATGCAACCGAAATGTAAGACAGCCAAACCAATTTTCATTCAAAAGTCTTTACAGGAGATCAGAGTCTTGCTGGAAACTCTTAATTTTTCAAGTCGTCCTCTGTGCAGAATAAGAGGACAATCATCAACTCAAGTTACTTGTTCCAATTTATCGGACAAGAATAAACTCATCGAATATCTAAGAAAGGAATCAATTGGATTCCATACATTTGCAGAACCATCAGATAAGCATCAATGCTTTGTTTTGAAAGGCTTCTACTTGACTTCATGCGATGAAATGCTAAGCATTTTAAAAAGAAGCGGTGTACCAGCAGTCAAAGTCAGTGACTTAGTCCGGAAGGACAATCAAGTCATTTTCATAGTTCATTTTGTTGACAGAATGAATCTTAATCAACTCAACAAGGATCATCACAGTATTGACTTTATCATCGTCAAATGGGAGCATCTCAAGAGGCCGAAGAACAAGGTGACACAATGCTTTAATTGTCAGCAGTTTGGCCACAATTCAAAAGGATGTGGACATACATCAAGATGTGTCAAATGCGATACACAACATCCAGTAGGCGAATGTCAAAGAAAAACTCAAGTTGGCGATCCTAAGTGTTGCAATTGCGGAGGAAATCATTCAGCTAATCATCGAGGATGTCCGATATATAAAAAATATGTGGACTTATTAATATCACGCGCAAAAAAGACAACAGAAATCAAGAAGATCAGCAAAATTGAGACATCACAGTTTCCAGCATTACCAAAAGTTCAGAAAAATCCAGTATCGACAAATTCAAGAATTGCCAGTAGTGAATTGACTAGAACACAGCTCAATAATCACATTACTTATGCAGAGAAGCTTCAAGAAGCAGTCAAAATGGATAATCTTTACAAAAGATTGACTGAAGCTCAAGAGAAGTTGAGGAAAATTCCAGACATTGAAAAGACAATTAATGATTTCTGTAAATTCGTTGACGAATTGTCAGAAGTCCCAAATAACAATTCAGCTCGTTTTAGCTTATTGCTAAAATATAATATTGCCAAGAATGAAAGTGACGAAGAATCAAGTCAGTCGGACGTAGAAATGGAAGATGATTACACGATAGAAGAAGATCAGGACGGAATATGTATAAAGAGAAAAGTGGTCAAGGGAGAAGAGTGGTTGTGTGTTGGAAGAATTGATGATTTGACCGAAAATGAAAAAATTAAAATGAAAAAATAATTATTGTATATATTTTGGAAATGTGGACGGTCTTTGAATAGCTTTAAGCTGATGGACCTTAATAAATATAATTAACAACAACAACAACTTTTGTATGGTTTCAATTAAATTCAAAAAATTACCGTTTAAACGTAATTGATACACTTAGATAATTGCGCGTTAAAGAACCTTGCAGTCGGTGCCTTATTACTAATTGTTAAACTCGCAACACAACCACTACAAAAGAGGTGTATTTATTTATTATTTGCATGAATCACTGGCGATTATCCATGAGTTTATTTTCAACTCTAACATATGCGCGTGAACGATAATTAATTCAACTTTTTCTCACATCTTTTACCTCTTTTTTTTGGCTTATTTTTTTTTTTTGTGGTGAACTATGTTACTTTTATTATTGTATGTCTTGTAATGCTAATTATATGTTTGATACCGTTCTTTTGATATTTACATTGAAGATGTAATGTATTTAAAAAGAACAATGAGTTTACCAAAAACAGAAAAATTTCTCATTCATATAACTGTTTTAGTTCATTTTTTTTTTTCTTTGCTCTGTGGCTTTATTTTTAATATAGCAAACTACCTATATTGCATCAGCGCGAGACAAATCATAAAGAAAGAAAGTAAAAACTGTCATATAGACTGTTTGGATAGAATAAATAAATGTGTATATAGGAATCAGCACTGATGTGTAATGTGAGAGGAATTTATTCACTTATCAGAAATTTGATATTATTTTATTTTTTATATTAGGTATATGATGATAGACGATAATGCTGCGCCCTCACCTTTTCATATATATTTATTTAATTCTCGTACCTAGTTATCGATTATTAGATGTGTAATAAAAAGTAGAAAAAAAATTTTAAAACTTTTGCTTAATGCTTCATTGCCACTAATATTTTCACTAAATTCGCATGTTTCACAATTAACTAACAATTTATAAACTTAATTTACGCGTTTATTGATATTATAGACGCACGATAGACGTAGAAAAACTAAAATAAATATCTTCAACCAATCACTTGTTATTAAGCTCTTCAAGGAAAACAAATGCAGCTGTTGGAAGTGGAGAATTCGTGCTGTTTACAGAGTTGGTTGAAGATATGTATCCATGACTTGTTATTTTGATCATTTTTTGGATTTTGAACAAAATTCTCAAATTTTGTCACATGTGACATCTGTGTCACATTTTATGGCTTGTCACATTTGTTGTATGAATAAACATTTAAAAAAATGTTGCTGAGTATCACCTCTGGATGTCGGAGCTTACAAACTAGTTTCTCTTAAACTGATTTGCTTCTTCGTATTTATTAGTTTATTTAATTTACATTAATTATCAGGCTCATTTTATTCCAATTCTAACTTAATTTATTTAAATGCTCGGTGTTTTATTGAATGACGATCAATTCTTCCGGAAAAAGACATGATTTATATGATATTTAAGTGATTTATGTAAAAAAAGTAAACTCTCAGCAACAAATAAGAAAGAACATATATCCATACAACAGAACAACAAAAGATACATAAAGAAGAAGTAAAGTTGTATTGAAAGTGCATAAATATGTCATCTTCAAGAAATGGCACAGGAATGAAGATTTTGTGGATTCCTGGACGTAAAAGGCATGAACGTAAGGGAGTTTATAAGCCAACTAACAAGGTATAATTACTTAATCCACATACTTTTCTTATCTCCTATTCATTCGTCTGTCTACCTCAAATCTGACCTGATTTGTATGACACAATTTTTGAGAAATGTGATTTTCTAAATTATTATAGGAAGTAAATAAGAATTACATACAGCAACGTAAAAACGAAATGTGGACGATTGGTGGTGCCAGTGAGCAGAGGAAGCTAATTAATATGTAAGAATTATTGACAACAATAACAAATTTTAAAGCATGCAAAATAATTGGTGTAATTATTTTTAATTTCTTTATAGAAGCGTTCATGACGAGGCTAGTGGCAGCACAATGGCAATTTCTGCGGCAACTCACATTGTTGATCCATTATGTGTCGCAGCTGGAGTGTCAGCAACATGTGCTGTTAAAGATCATCCATCAGATGACAAAGCAAATTTGGATGAAAATTCAATAGAACAAGAGAAAATTGTTGAAAAGGATATACTCAAAAATGGTGAACTGAATGGTGATGCAAAGGCTTGCAATACGGATAATATTGATATTGAAGATCATGCTTATCATAATGCTGGAACAATAAGATTCAGAAATAAGAAAACTGGATCGAATCATACTGATCTTGATTCTATTGAACATTTGGAATTTGATGAGGATGATGGAAAGAAACATGATATTATTGATGACGATATTGATTCTGTAAGCATATAATATATACATACATTTACTGTATAATTTTCAATTGGCAATGATTCATCTTGATTTATTGTTTTCACTTTTAAGGTTTCTATGCAGCGTATGAGATCAGCAAATGTCCCAGGCAGACGACGTCGTCATGCAAAAAAGAAGAATAAGGAATTTGAGAATGGAAAAAAGAAGGAAGAAAAAATTGTCGATTGCCTTTATTATGGACTTATGTGTTGCGAATGTACTATATCTTGAATATTTTTTTCTCTTGGTGCTTCTTCCATCCTTTTTATAAGACTTGAGTATTTTCTTGTTTTTACATTCTAGGTAACTTATTTTTATTGCCATTAGACTTAGTTATTTACACTGTATTAAATCGGATCGTTCTATATCATTCCTAATAATTCTCATTCTACTATTTATCTACATACTTATTACTTACACTTTTTATAATGCACGACATAATGCACAAACGATCCAGCTTCACATATTTTTTATATGATGATATATATTTAGATAGTAAGTAAAATCAAATAATTGAAATCTCATAGACAGCGAATTTGCGAATCATATTTTTATACTGGTAAAGCAATTAGCATTTAAACTGCATATTAATAAGTAATAATTAAACTACTGTATTGTACAACCATTTTTGGCCCAATAAAATCGATTTAATTATAAAATTGGCATTGGTTTCACTTACAGTTCATCTTATGGATACTTTCTGAAATCTTTGCAGCATATTAAGAAAGATAGCTCCACTGAAAATAGAGTTACCAAATCACATTTTATAAAAATTTTATTAATATCAACGGATTTTTAAAATTCAAACTTGTGATGAAAAATGTGTCGTCTTAGTAAGCCTCAAGTTTTATTGTTGCGCAACATGTCACAAAGCGCATGAAAATTTTAATTCTTAATTTTTCCTAAATTATTAAGGATTAACAAGTCATTCATCAATTAAAAAGTGTTTGATATATCAAGTTAAATTAATAGAAGGCATCAGAAAGCTACCAATAGTTCAAGAAATAAGAAATCAAGTGAAAATGAAAGTAAAGACAAAGTGATGGAAGTAAGTCAACTCATTTTGGACACAACAAACAGAAATACATAAACAGTGAATGAATCAGATTAATTGATTGATCAATTTAGTGCGTTGAAGTTAATTAATGAAATAATATCTAGAAGAAAAATGGGTGGAGTATTTGGAAAGTCAAAAAAGCCAGTCAGCAGAGTTACTGAACAGGATAAAGCAGTTCTGGTAAGTAATAAGCATACAGTTTATCCTATCTAAGATCATTTTACTAGATAAATATTTTTTCTTTTAGCAATTGAAACAACAAAGAGACAAAATTAAACAATATCAGAAAAGAATTGAACAATCACTTGAGAAAGATCGTCAATTGGCTATAAGCTGTCTCAATAAAGGACAAAGAGAGTAAGATTCTAACTAGATATAAAATAATAATAATTTGCAATACGTGACTAAATCAATTTATTTCACAATTTAACATTACAGACGTGCAAAATTAATTTTGAGGAAAAAGAAGTATCAAGAGAATTTGTTAGGAACGACTGATAAGGAACTTGAAGCATTAGAGAAATTAACGAATGACTTAGAATTTGCTCAAGTTCAGCAACAAGTTTTGGACGGTCTTCAAGTTGGTAATGAAGCACTTAAAAAGATCCACGAAATACTTACGATCGATGAAGTTGAAAGAATTATGGACGAAACGAGAGAAGGAATCGAAAAACAACAAGAAATTGATGCATTAATTTCAACTGGAGCACTTACAGCAGAAGATGAGGATAGTGTGGCAGCTGAATTAGAGGAGTTAGTTGCATCAACCTTGCCGGCAATCGATGAAGATATCGATGATAAATTACCCGAAGTTCCAACCGAGGAACCAGAAGTTGAAAAGAAAAAGAAGAAAGAAAAGGAATCGCATCAACAGGAACGTGTTGCACTTGAAGCTTAAAACTTCTTCGTTTGATGCTTATGTCAATCAGCTACCAATATTAATTATATATAATATAAATTGCATGAATGAATGCTTCAATTACAAATTTATTAAATGTGTATTGTTGTATGTTGTAAGCATGCTAAGATAAAAAAAAAAGGAGAACGACGAGAGATGATCAAGAATGATTATAATCGATATCAATTTAACAAGGTATATACATCCATAAAATGTATTCCTATAAATCTTTCTTTTATTTTTATGTGAGTGTATATCCTTTTTGCTAAAACAAAGAGTATTTACTATTAACAAAAAAAGCTATTTAGAGCCTATTAAGTGTAAAAGCAAAAAAATGAATATATTTACATATTTTAATGCGGAATTACCCCAGTACAAAAAAAAAAAGATTTTCTGAACAAAAAAATTTAAACATGTATAGATTCTTAGAGAATTATCGCATGGCAAAAAACGCAATTTTGGAAATAGCTCAAGTTAGTCATTTATTTGTGTTCTCCCTAACTCGACCAGACCGCTTTCCCGCTTTTCAGTCAATTCTACATACTTATTGTGTTTATTCATTTTCTTTATTAGTCATGCAAATGAAAAACAAATACATAATCTACTGTAGAAAATGCCTCCGCATCAAAATAAATCTCATCTTCTCATTTACTCAATTTTTGTAATTGTAAACAAAAAGGAAGGAACTAAGAGAACTGCTGAATGCATTTACTAAAAAATATACTCTTTCATTTTATTTTGGGGTTTCAGGATCATTTAATCATTTTTGACTAGCTTTTAG
The DNA here is from genome assembly GCA_026123125.1 of Chironomus striatipennis. Classification (NCBI taxonomy): domain Eukaryota; kingdom Metazoa; phylum Arthropoda; class Insecta; order Diptera; family Chironomidae; genus Chironomus; species Chironomus striatipennis. Next base: position 33,160,657 of record CM047394.1, read on the forward strand.
CTTTAAGGATAATATTTTTTGTGAATTGGGCTTTAGGGATGTGTTATTGTCTCAATCAGAGTCAGTTAAGGAATTTCATACCTGTAAATCCTTAAAAAATAAAGTTACAACCTTAGACGTCAATTATATATCGACCAGACGACCAGATGCACAATTTGCACTCGATAAAACTTTATTATTAACAAAAACAAAACATTTCAGGAAGAATTAAGCATCACCAAACACTATGGACATACTGATTGAATGCAAACACTTCAATTCGAGGTGATTTTAAGTCAAAATCTCATCATAAAAATTTATTAAACAGAATCAGCATTAAAAATATTAGTTCCAATATAAAACAATAGAATATACATCTGTTAGCACCATTAAGTGACTTAAAAATCTAAAAAAAAAAATCTTTATTCAGGCTTCTTCGTTGCAAGTTTCTCTGAATTCTTTGCAAACTTCTTTTTGTTTGTCATCAATGTGTCTGGCTTCTCAAATTTGGAATCAAACTTCTTCTTAAATAAACTGAAATATGCCTTTTTGTACTCTTTATCCATTTCAGCTGTTATCTCTTCTTGATTTGGCATGTCACTTTCAGGAATGACCGTTGAACTTACGGCGACTAAATCTAAAGAAAATATGAAATGAGATCGTTTAAAGACAGACAAGGAGGATATAACATCATTTCTTTTCGATATTCGCAATAAGAAATACCGCTACTATATGAAATCATTCACATTTGTTTTGATGTGGGCGCGAGATAGACATTTAGCGGACAAATATGGACGTTTTGAATCCATTAGCATCTTTAACAATCTAGGGCTTTCAATTTTGCTTTTTGAAGCTTTCTTTCCATGAAATTATAAACATTTTTTGGAATTTTCAAAATTCGTAAGTTTTGCATTTGTAAGGTTTTTAAATTGAGATGTTGCAAGGTTTTTGAATTTGAAGTGTTTTCTAATATTTTGACATTTATATGGCTTTTGAACCATTTTTGGATTTGTAAGGTTTTTAAAATTTGAAAAATTTAAAATAATTTTTAACGGAAATTTCAGAAAATTTTAAAAAAATTCTTTGAAAGCCATAAATGCACTAAAATATCATAGAACACTTAACAATTTTCACACCAACTTACCAGGCTCTAGCATGTTATTGTCATTTTTCTTGTACATCGTTGGTTCACAAGATGCGACCGTGATAAATATCACAATTAATCCAAAAATGGCCAAATTCATCTTTCTCTTAATTTGGAGTAACAAGCAAGCGTGTAAACAAAAAAATAAACTTTTAACTAACTGCAACCTTCACTATGTGTCACGAGAATTATACAAACTGCTCTTGTTTGCTGAAGCATCGAAATAAAACTGAACTGAAGAGCCTCTTACTGAATTCGCCAAAATGGTAAAACATGATCACTTTTTTTTTCTCAATCACCTGTGTGTGAGAAGCTTATTACTCTTTTTTTGCGATTTTGTTGTGCTGTTTGTTATGGATCTGTGTGACTAATTTGTATATTTTATGGCAATTGACACAAGATAATTAATATGTATTTAGATGCAATTGATTAATGAAGTCTTCATAAAGTTCCAATAATGATGAATGACTTAAAAAAGCATCCATAAAAGCTTCCCAGCACCTTACTTACTCTCTCAAAGTTCTCTCAAAAAAATCATCTGTGAGCAAAAAAATAAAAATTGAAAGTTGATCTTTTTATAAATAACAAAAAAATATTATGAAGCATGATCGACAACAATAGCATTTAGCTAAAAGGTCAATTAAGATTGGCAATTGTAAATGAGCTCTGAGAGTCTGAAAGCATGAAACAGGTTGATTTTAAAACCATAGCACAATATATATATATGAGGTCATATGAACAGAGTCCGCCCCAAAATCGCCCCAAACAAAACTAACACTATCAAAATTTTCCATTGTTTCCGATATAGAAAGTTTTGATGGTGTTAGTAAATTTTTCAAAATTTAACGGTCATTTTCTTATATGACCTCATATATATATATTGCCATAGCATAATCCGATTGCATTAAAAAGCGAAAATGGAAATAAATCAAAGATTTCGCGTTTATAAAGTTATTAATGCTGCTTGGGGATGTTCTAAAGTGACGTCTATTGAAGATTTTGATTTTTTGGAAATTAATGAAAATTTTAATACAGCTTCAATTCCTTTAAAGTCTCTCTTGCTCAAAATTGGACATCGTTCATAAATTAATCCCTGTAGACTTGCAAAATATATAATTTATGCATCTAGTGCCATTGTACTTTATTTCCATGCTTCTTAGTGTATGCAATGTTATTGTACTGTGTGTGTTGCTTCCTCATATATAAAGAAGATGAGTCGTCGTCACAGTTTAGTCCAAAAACAACTTTCGATTTCTTTTCTTCCATTTCTTTAAGCGGCTGTTATGCTTTCTGTTTTTTATTCGATTGTGATTTTTTATTAGGCTTAATTTTGTAATAAAAGTGAAATGCCAATCGATTATGTTAATTAAACTTGATTTTATTAGTTCTTACACGTAAAGTTGAAAAATGCAATAAATACTAGAAAGACATTTACAATAATCCTTGACGTTTAAGATCCTCATATGTCTTTTTCGTCACGACATTTCCTAGTGAGTCCTCAAATTCTTCATTTTGTTCTGGTACCCAACGTTCCTGATTTTTCTGTTGCTTAATCTTCTCCCATAATTGTATTGCATCTTCAATTTGTGTGACATTCGCAAAATGTGCTGTATTTGGAATTCCTAGACATCTCATACCGTGAGCATGTCTCCATTCACTAAAGTGACGTTGAAATGCTTTTGGTCCTTTATATGTGAAATTACCACAAATTTCACAATTGTAATTAATATTCAATCCATGCAATTTATACAGCCAATAAGGAATTGGCTTTCCATCCCATCCAAGTGGCAAATTCTTTGGATTATAAGGAACACCGTCAGCATCATCTTCTTCCTCTTCTGACTCAGAATCACTTGCCTCAACATCACTGTCATTTCTTTCACCATCACCTCGTGCCTGCTTTCTTTGAACATTTTCTTTTGTTGCTGATCTTTGTTCCTTTAAATATTCAGTAAGATGATAAATTTGAGCTTCAACAAGAGCAATTTCCTTTTGTCTTTCTTGTTCCTTTGACATCCTTGAAGCATTTTTACCCAATGCACTTTTCTTGGACAATAAAGTTTGATCAATTTGTTTCATACCTTTTGTACTGAACAAACGTTGTGCTCTCTCTTCTAAAGTTCCACCACATTTTAGTCCCAAAGCTAATAAGGCTGATTTTAAACGATCAAGACCAAGTGAAGCTAATTCTTCCCAACTTGTGAATGCTGATAAATCTAAAGCAGCTCCAACATTTGCCAATGCACTTTCTGTCTCTTTTGACCATCCTGGAAAAGATCCAGCATTCCATTGCTTCTCAAAATCTCCTTTAACTTGCTCTAAATTCTTATTTATATCCAATAATGGCTTAATTCGTGTAATAAATCCATAAAGATAGTCAAAGAGGAAGTCTACATACTTTTTATATTCAGCATTCTTTCTATCCTTTTGAATGTCATAAAGATGATCAAAAATCATAAGATATGTAATGTAGTCAATCTTTTCGACACCTTTTAAGTTGATGTATTTATCATAAGATTCATGAAGATCCAAATACTTGCCAAAACCTTCTTCGTCAGTGAATTCAACTAAGAGACTTAAAGCATCTGGTTGTTGATACGTTTTAGCCATTTGTTCAAATTCAGTCGATAGAGGAATGCTAATTTCATCTGGATGTTTTTTATGGAACTCTTTAATGCTCTTCAAACGCGAATAAAATTCTGTAAATTCATTTGGACCTGATAATGCCTGAATTTCAGCTTTTCTTTCGCCTTCCTTGTCTTCATATAAATCAGCCAATCGTGAAGATGTTTCAATATATTGCTGAAATTTAGAATTTATTGAATTTAGCACTTTTTAATTGATTTTTGAAGAATTTTTGTGGTACTTACATTCAAATAAATTTTTATGCGATTTTCTGAAAATATTTTATCCTTTTCTGACAATTTCTTGTCCATGAACTCCTCTGTCATAATCTTTTGCAATCGTTCTCTTTCTTCGTGACATCTTCTTTGTATTTCTAATAAGCTTTCCATACTTTAATCAATATTTTGCTGAATTTTCTTTCAAATCGAGTATTGTAAACGTTTTGATTTGTCTTTTATAAGCCTATGCCGCTTTTAAGCCTTGCGTCTTATGTAAAGAACATTTTAAATTCAAATTTTTATTTTCCGTTTCGTTCAATTTTGAATTTAATTATTTGATTAAAGTAAGCTGAAAAGTATAGAAATAACAAGTCAAAATATATGGTTGTAAGAGAATGCTTTATTTTAAAGGAATTTATTTCCTTCCTTTCTTGTTGGACAATTTATAATTCATGATACAACAAAATTCATCTTAAAGAGACGAATATTTAGAAAGCTGTAGTAGCACCACCCCATTCTGATTGAGGAGCACCGCCAACAGTTTCAATTTCTTCATTCCAATCTTCAGTGGCAACAGCTGCAACTGGAACGATAGCGCCTGATGGATCATCTGGATAGCTTGGATCTTCAGCAATATCATCATATGTATCCTTCGCTGGCATAATTTCCTTTGTTGCTTGTTCTTCCTTTTCAGCTTCCTCTGGATCACGATAGAAGAACAAATCAACCATAACTTCCCATGGTTGTTCGCGTGGAACTTGTCCACGTAAGCGAAGAACTTCACGAGCTAAAAGCCACCACATAAGACCAATTGAGTGTGTTGACTTTGTATTGCATGGAATGGCAATATCAACATATTTCAATGGGCTGTCTGTGTTACAGAAAGCAATAACTGGGATGTTGACATATGAAGCTTCAGTAACGGGTTGATGATCTGACAATGGATCAGTAACAATCAACAAACGTGGTTCACGGAAAGTTGTTTGAATTTGATTAGTGAATGCACCAGGTGTGAAACGTCCAGCAATTGGAGTTGCTCCTGTATAATGAGCAAACTTCAAGACAGCACGTTGACCGTATGGACGTGAAGAGATGGCGAAAATCTATGGAAATAATAACTCATTAGTTCTCACTGGATTCCATTTAAGTAATATTATGTGATGAATTATAAAATAAAATCAGTTAAAAATGGATCCATCAGCGGTTAATCAGCCCCGAAAGATGGTAAAAAGGAGATCATCACGAAAATAATTTAAATTCATAGCAATTTTACTGATATTTACCTCTTGTGGTTGTTCAATAGCTGCAATAGCACGAGCAGCAAGCAATAATTTTTCCCATGTACGTCCAAGATTGATAATATGGACACCATCTGAACGTCTCTTGAAGATGTATTGTTCCATTTGGAAGTTGACATTTTCTGAACCGAGATGAGCGGTTGCAGCTAACATTTTTGTGACATCAGATTCGCGTAAAGCGAGAACATCCAATCCTCCCGACATTGTTACGTTTTTTAATTAGAGCAACGAATTAAACCTGAAAGAAAGGAATTCGAAGTAAAATAAAATGTTAGTTGGATGTTAGGTTATGTTAAAACATGAGAATAATTTAATCACTTAAAAAGTAGTGAAATTCACAAAAATCAATGCGTACTCCATGATATTGCAGTAAAACATGATTAATTGCATTGATTAATGTACAATTTATTCACTAATTAAGCTTTTAAATTATTTAAAATTAATTTTTAAGAAAACTTACGTTAATGCCAATGAGAGCAAATTGTGAAAAGAAAGATTTTACGTCATTTACGAACGTACGTAGCATGTAAATGTGTTAGTGGTGAATTCGCCTTACGTAAAAGTTTGTTTACAAAACAAAGGGCAAATTCAAAGTGTGCAGTATTAAAATTCACATTTTAAGGAACTAAAAATTAAAGGAAGTATGGAGATTGTCTGCTTTCCAGGTCAAAGAATTTGTGCTGCAAATGAAAATACAATTGCTGGATCAGGAACATATGAACGATTAGGATACATTTTTGCATCTTTAGCTGGATTTGTTGAAACAAATACACAAGATAAAGTAAGTCAATAATTTTAATTAATCTACACAGTAACTAACTACTGGATCTTGTTTTGTAGAACAATATAATAAGTGTCAAGTCGTTGGGCAACAAAACAGTTCTTCCCGTTGTCGGAGATGTCGTGACTGCAAGAATAGAAATTGTCAATCAAAGATTCGCAAAATGTCAAATTCTATGCATTGGTGATATCTTGCTGAATAGACCATTAAGAGGAATCTTGAGAAAAGAGGATGTACGAGCAACTGACATAGACAGAGTAGAAATGTACAAGAATTTTCGACCAAATGATATCATTTTAGCAAAAGTTATTCCACAAATTGAATTGCATACCTTCAGTTTAAGCACAGCTGAGAATGAGCTAGGTGTTGTTTTAGGTAAGTAACTTAAAATAAATCAAGTTCAACACATGTTAATGATATTTGGTTTACAGCAACGGCTAGAGGATTAGCAGCATCATGTAATCGTGCCTCAAATACTCCAATGGTGCCAATAAGTTGGCTAGAAATGCAATGTCCATTGACGGGAATAAAGGAACCAAGAAAAGTAGCTAAAATCATGTCAGAAAACTCATTGGTCAAAATTGAATAAAATAATTTATTTTCTCACTTTATTGTATAAAACTTAAATTCAATGTCTATTTGTTGTACATATAATAGCTGTAAATGCTTTTAGTTATTGTGGATGGAATCTTTCGTTGTAAATCTCCAATTGTGATTTTAGACAAAAGTGTTTCACCTTCTGATTTTGACAGATCCTTTAATGCATTAAAGAGATGTGATGGAGTTGGGTAATACTTTGTAATTTCTAATGCTATATCGACAGAAAGTCCTTTTAATGTCAGTAGTTGCTTGATGAAAGTTTCTCGAACCGTCAATTTCCTTTGCTTCACTGATGACTGATTAAATGCTTCAAATTCTAATAGTTTATACTTGACTGGCTTCTTATTCTGTAACATTAATAAAGCATTAAGTCAGTGATTCCTAAAATGTGTAAAGGACATACCCTAAAAATATTTTCGATAAACGAACTCATTATTGCTAGATATAATCCAGTATGATCACAATTTTCAGTAAATTTGACTTGAAACTTGCTGTGAATTTGAGTATTGGCAGCAGCTTGCAAAAGTGTTGGAAATGGAAGTCCACATTGTACTTTCCCACCTTTCATGTAGTTCTCTATTAAATAAATCACATTCTCAATTCCACATTGCTTTAAACGAAATTTTTGTTCATGAAAACGACCATCCTTAATGCTACTCGATAAATCATCAAGTCTCTTTCTCTCAATAATGTAAGGAAGTACATATTCCTTAGTTTTTTCTGTTTTATGCTTTGCTATCCACAAAAAGTCACCGACATGCAGCTTCCTTACATTACTTTTAACTCCATTCTCTTCGAGCTTCGATTGAATTTCATTAGAGACAGTCTTTGATTCACCGACATCAATTAACAGCATCACATCATAATCTAATGGATTTATATCATCAACTGAAATATATTCGAATAAGTCCTGCTTTTCTTTTTCCTCAGTAATGATTGGTGTTGGAAGTTTTGTTGGTGATGATGGTGGTAGCATTTTTGGAACTTTATTTTTATCTACAACTGCTGCTTTCTTTTTAGGTAATATTGGTGATGGAAGTACTTCGATTTCTTTAAGTCGATTATTAGTGCCAACAATTCTATCAAATTCATCATCATCGTCGTCTATGCATCTTATATTATTTTCAACATTTAGGAACTTGGAAATTGGAGAACTGGCAAAAGAAGGTCCAGCGACATTACTTACAGCACTAAATGATTTAAACTTTTTGAGCGATCTATTTTGAGGGTTTGGTGAATTAATGTTTGGTTTTGGCAGTTGTAGTTGAGTTTTAGGCTTGCTTTTTGACTTTTCAGGACAATACTTTTTAATCATCCTGTCGAAAGAGTCTTCATCGTCATTATCTGATTGCTTTTCATCCTCACTAGCTTCATTTTCTTTGATAATTGGAACTTGATCATTTTGTACTTTAATTGATTCCTCTTTGTCTGGTATTTCCATAATTAAATCATTGTCATTTATGTCTATAGAGTCATCCTTCATATCAACATCTTCTTCCTCAATCATGCTCAAATTTGTTATATTTTTCAGGCTTTTTCCAGTCTTGTCAGCCAAAGAATCTTCCGTCAAATGAGACGCTTCAATGTCCTTGATAAATTCTAGTAATTCATCATGTTCCTGCTTTTGAAGCATAATTACTTTATCCTTAAAACATAAATCTCTAAATTCAGGATTATTTATGTATCGAATTCCTAAATGTTGTTGAAGTTTTTGTTCAAGAATGTTACAGATTCCACTGCCAAAACCATCAAGAATTGCGCAATCATTGCCGCTATATAATGTTAATGGATATCTAGAATTAAATATGATATTAATGAGTTAATTTTCACAATTTTCTGATAATTACTTACTTTTCTAAGCTATCTAATGCTTTTTGATAAGTTTTACTGATTTTCTTTTTCTTCTTGATAGCCTCGTCTCTTAATTCTTTTAGCCATTGTTTAAATAAAGGATTTGGTGTCTTTAAAGCTACTTTAATTCTCTTCTTTCCTTCCATAATTTAATTTCTAATAATTTTTTTGTAAAATCGGATTGAAAAAACCGTTAAAAAATAAAAATTTAAATTTTGAATTCGCCTTTATTTACAAAAATTCAATAAATTTGACGTCATTTTTGAACATCCCTTAAACGTTTATAAATTTCCCAACATTTCATTAAAACTTGAAAATTAAATAATAATACATAGTTTAAAGGCATTATAATAATATTAAATGGAGGATGTACATAGATTGGAAGGATCAACGCCACAAACAGGAGGATTAGTTATCAAGAAAAAGTCAAACGACGATAAAAAAGATGTTTTTAAAATTCCAGTATCGAAATTTGGATTAGACTTATTAGCAAAAAAATTAAAGAAGGAACGAGAAAGTGGATTACTTAGTTCATTTAAAGATGATGACGAGGATGAAGAATCAAAGAAATACAGCATTAAAAAGGAGAACAAAGATGATGAAATTCAATTTAAGAAATCCGACGTAAAACAATCAAAACATTATAGATCCAGTAATTCACAAGCTGAAACGCCTTCTCATTCATCTTCACCAGCTATAACTGATTCTGTAAGGGAACATTATAATGAAAGAATTAGTGATAAACATAAAAAGGGATTATATACATCAAGTAAAGACAAAGATCGTCACAGAGATGATAGAAAGTCACATAAAAGTTCCAGTAAGGATAAAGATAGATATTACGATAGAAAACGTTCAAGGCATGAAGGAAGTAGTAGAAGTAGTCATCGCAAAGATCGTGAAAGATCAGATAGATCACATAGGGATGTAGAAACTCCACGACATTATGATAGTAATTCAAGAAGTTCAGTTGGTAAAAGTTCATGGGATGATGACGACGAAGAGGATTATAAATCAAAGAAAAAACGTTCATCTTGGGATTTTCCAACACCAAAATCATATAAAAGTAAATCTGATGATTCTGTTCGTTCTAATCGCTCTGATATGTCTCAACGTCCAACACCAGCACATAAATTTAATAAATGGGCACCAGATCGTAAAAAAACTGGTGCAACTCCTCGAACAACTAGAGGCGATGGAAGTGATGCAAAGCCATGGGATTCAGAAGAAGATAGAGATTTATGGGAAAGAGAACAGCAAATATTAGACAGACAATGGTATAATATGGATGAAGGATATGATGATGAAAATAATCCATTTTCAGGAACAAGTTCAGATTATGTACGTAAAAAGGAAGAGCAATTGGAAATGAGAAAGAAGAAGAGAATAAGTGCACAGCAACGACAAATTAACAAGGACAATGAATTATGGGAGAAAAATCGAATGATTACTTCCGGTGTTGTTACACAAATTAATTATAATGATGATTTTGAGGAAGAAACTATCGATCGAGTAAATTTATTAGTTCATCATGCAGTTCCGCCGTTCCTTGATGGACGAATTGTTTTCACAAAAGTCATGGGTAAGTCCTTAAAAAAAACTGTTGAGTGGTTTTGAAAATAATTTGTATGGTTTTGGTTTTAAAAAACTTTTGTAAGGTTTTACAAATTCAAATTGCTAAAATCCGTTGAAAATTTAATTATTTAAAAGCCGTTAAAAATTTAATTATTTCTCAATTCTTTATAATTTCAGAACCTGTTATTCCTGTAAAAGATCCAACGAGTGATATGGCAATGATAGCAAGAAAAGGAAGTCCACTTGTGCGAGTTTATCGTGAACAAAAAGAGAGAAAAAAGGCACAGAAAAAGCATTGGGAATTGGGAGGAACAAAACTTGGTAACATTATGGGTGTCGCTAAGAAAAAGGACGAAGAAGATGCACAATATGATGCTGAAAATGACAGTACAGACTACAAGAAGGGACAAAAGTTTGCCGAACACATGAAGAAGCAAAATGAAGATTCTAAATCAGAATTTTCAAAGCGAAACACAATAAGTCAACAGAGAAGAACATTACCAGTTTTTGCTGTCCGTCAAGAGCTGCTCAACATAATCAGAGAAAATAATGTTGTGATTATCGTTGGTGAAACTGGATGTGGAAAAACTACGCAATTAAGTCAGTACTTACATGAAGATGGATATAGTAATTATGGAATGATTGGATGCACACAGCCTCGTAGAGTTGCTGCCATGTCGGTAGCAAACAGAGTATCTGAAGAAATGGGAACAAAATTAGGTCAAGAAGTTGGATATGCTATTCGTTTTGAGGACTGTACGTCTGAAAATACAATAATTAAGTACATGACAGACGGTATTTTACTACGTGAAAGTTTAAGGGATGGAGATCTCGACAGTTATTCAGCAATTATTATGGATGAAGCTCACGAAAGAAGTTTAAGTACTGATGTACTTTTTGGATTATTACGTGACATTGTAGCTAGAAGACATGATTTAAAATTAATTGTTACTTCCGCTACTATGGATGCTACAAAATTTTCACAATTCTTTGGTAATGTACCGACTTATACAATTCCTGGAAGAACTTTTCCCGTTGAGTTATTCTTTAGTAAGAATACAGTTGAGGATTATGTCGATTCTGCTGTCAAACAAGCTTTGCAAATTCATTTAGGCAATTTAGAAGGAGATATTCTTATTTTTATGCCTGGTCAAGAAGACATTGAAGTTACTTGCGAAGTTTTAACCGATCGATTATCACAACTTGATGATCCACCAGAATTATTAATTCTTCCAATTTATTCACAACTTCCATCAGACTTGCAAGCAAAAATTTTCCAAAAAGCTGAAAATGGAATCAGAAAATGTGTTGTAGCTACAAATATTGCTGAGACATCGTTAACTGTCGATGGTATAAAGTATGTAATTGATAGTGGATATTGTAAATTGAAGGTCTATAATCCTCGTATTGGTATGGATGCCTTGCAAATTTATCCTATATCACAAGCTAATGCAAATCAAAGAAGTGGACGTGCAGGAAGAACAGGGCCGGGTTTGGCTTATAGATTATATACAGAACGACAATATAAAGATGATTTATTGGCTCTAACTGTTCCTGAAATTCAACGAACTAATTTAGCCAATACTGTATTGCTTCTAAAGTCACTTGGAGTCATTGACTTACTTTCATTCCATTTTATGGATCCACCACCCCAAGACAACATTCTCAATTCACTTTATCAGTTATGGATTCTTGGAGCTTTAGATCATACTGGTCGTTTAACAGGACTTGGACGTCAAATGGCTGAATTTCCTTTAGATCCACCACAATGTCAAATGCTTATAGTTTCATGTCAAATGGGATGTTCAGCTGAAGTTTTAATTATTGTATCTATGCTGTCAGTTCCATCAATATTCTATCGACCAAAAGGACGTGAAGAGGAAGCTGATAATGTTCGAGAAAAGTTTCAAGTTCCAGAATCTGATCATTTGACATACTTGAATGTATATCAGCAATGGCAAATGAACAATTACTCATCAAATTGGGCAAATGAACATTTCATACATATTAAAGCAATGCGGAAGGTCAGAGAAGTTAGGCAACAACTTAAAGATATTATAACACAACAAAAATTAGAAGTTGTATCATGTGGAACTGACTGGGATATAATTCGAAAATGTATATGTTCAGCATATTTCTATCAAGCGGCACGACTTAAAGGTATTGGTGAATATGTCAATTTACGTACGGGAATGCCATGTTATTTACATCCAACAAGTGCTCTTTATGGTCTTGGTACATCACCCGAATATGTCGTTTATCATGAACTTGTAATGACTGCAAAAGAATATATGCAATGTGTAACATCAGCTGATGGATATTGGCTTGCAGAATTAGGTCCAATGTTCTTCTCAGTCAAAGAAAGTGGCAAAAGTGGACGCGATAAGAGACGACAGGCAGCTGAACATTTACATAAGATGGAAGCTCAAATGCAGGAGGCACAAGAAGAGATTGAAAGAGAGAAGAAAGTAAATGCAGAAAAGCAGGAAGCAATTTTAGCAAAACAGGAAATTGTGACACCTGGAAATTCAGCAACACCAAGAAGAACTCCTGCAAGAATTGGCCTGTAATAATTTCAAGGAATAGATTAATAAAAACAAACTCTTTTATTTCAAATATATATATGTGTATGATTTTTAAAATTTATTTCCTTTACTTCCATCGCCTCTAATCAACATTCATTTATGGTATGTAGCTAACTTGTCTACAAAAAGTCAGACATGAAATTTACATTGAATGTAAAAAGTTTTTTTTTGTTTTTGTTTCTAAAAGGTAAACATAGTCACATCAAGCCTTTTTTCCAGCTAAATATTATTTTTTTAATCTAATGAATACATTCCTAACATCTGTGTTGTGTTTGTGTATATCATAATATATAAAGTTCAAATTCAGTTAAATACCATTTGATAGTAAGTAATTAAGTACAAGTAAACTTTTTTTACTTATTGAGTAACTGACAGTTAAAGGAAGATTCATCAACACATTCTCTTTTGAATGGCATTCATAACTTAATCAAAAATTGAGCATTCCCTTAGTTCCAGTGTAAATGAAAATTCTTTAATTTAACATTAATCTCTGTGGATTTAAATTAATCCCATATGATTAATCCTAAACTCTGGTGATTTTAAAAAAATATTCATAGTGCGATTTTTGGCATTTTTTGGTACATTTTCGACTTTCAATGGGATAAAAAAACTTTTTGTGAACCACAATAATGTTTAACTTTACTTCCAACAGAATGTCATAAAGGCACTAGTTTTTACAATCGAATGTGAAATTTTTGGAATAAATGAAATGTGAAGAGATTCCAACTTAATTATGTGGCTCACATGCCATGTCGTGGTCGAAAATGTTTTCAATAAATAGTTAAAAATTCTTCTAAAGATCTCTTTTTAAATAAATTTTACTAATTTTTCTTTTGCTTGTTTCTTTGTCACTAGGTTATAAACAATTTTGGATTGTGTATATTAATTAAATAATTGTGCAACAATTGTAAAAATCGGAGGTAAATCAATTCATAGCTTAACTATGCAAGTGAATCCTTACTTAGTGAGTTTCATTCATCTTTTTGCAGCTCTAAACAACTTAAATTACTTATTTTTTTTCTTGTGATGTTCAATTAAACTTTGATGATATTTACTACTGAGAATCTTTATGCTTTTGACGAAAGGAAGGATTTGGTTTAAAAAGTACAGCAAATTTCTTATCATCCTTTGTTGCATTGTAAAAATCATTAAATGTTATTGATCCTACATTATTCACATCTAAAGAGTAAAATATCTTATTTAACTCGTCGGCTTTAACTTTTACAAAATGTTTCATAACATTATTAACAAAAGGTTCTCGTTGAAGACGTCCAGCCTCTCCATATAGCTGTAAATTAAAAATTAAGAATTCTTTTTTAGGTTTTAACGAACTTTTTAAATTCAAATTTAACGATTTTCAAAATTTTGAAAATTTTAAACTTTTTGAAATTCAAAATTTTAACGGATTTCTCAAATTTTAAATTTTAACAGTTTTTCAAAATTCAAATTTAAACAGAATTATTAAAAACAAAATTTCAAATATTTTTTGATCGTTAAATTTTTCAATGAAAAGTCAATCCGTTGAAAACAGTAAAGCTCACCATAAACATCATCTTAAGCAACTCAATTTTAGGTTCACAATACTTAATCAAGAACAACGCATGCAATAAATACTCTTTAAAATCAATCACATCTCCAATATCACTTTCACTAACAAAGAACTTAAATAAAGTATATGACGTGTTGTCAGCTGGAATTTTCAACCTCTGTACAAATTCACTAAATTCCAAATAATAATCCTCATTGCCTTTAAAATTCTCCTTAACAATATACTCTTCAATTTGCGATTGAGCAAGTCTATAATCAAAAAATAAAAAATTATCAATCATTAATAAATGAGTTCTAAGCAGGCATATGTAATAAGTTAATTAAACTTAATTTACCCAATTTTTTCTCTGAATCTCTTAATGTCGGAAAGTTTTTCCGCAAACAATAATTTACTTCTAACTGCACATTCCATTAATTTACAATCATCGAATGTATAGTCATATGTTGGAATATTTAATGCCCTTTAATGTAATAAGTAGAAACGGAAATTAGGTATTAACATGAAATTGACAAAAGTAAATGACAATAAATTACTTTGACATGAGCCTCTGTACATTTTGAGCATAAAGCTTTGGATCCTTCTTTTCCTCTTCGTTTGGTACGTAAACTGGTAAATATTCAATTTCCACAAATGTATGGAATTGTGATAATGTTCTCCATATTAACAGCATCACATCTGGACCACTCCATGTCCTATAAAATCAAACAATTCGTTAATATTTAATCAACAGCCATTAAAGTCAATTTCTTACCATGTAAATGTATCAATTTTATTTGGATATCGAATTAAGACAGGTTGTATAGGTAGTCCAGGATAAAAAGCTCCACATTTGAACTGTATTAAGCTCGTCCTGTTTGTGCATGTGCCTTCCGGAAAAATCATTGTCTGTGGCCAATCATCATTGGATCTAACTCGATTTAAAATATCTTGAATTGTTGATTGACGTGAATTGTGATCTTCTCGATTCACATAAATTGGCTGTGCCATATCAATGAGTTCTAATTTATGTCATTGAAAATGGAATAAAAAATAATAATAATTAATATTATGTTAATTTTATGCTTAACAATCAGGACTAGACATGAATAAACAACCAACGAGTTACATTTTTATTTTATTTATCACAAGCAACATGTGGTTGACACGTGTCATCATATATTGCTCGGATATGTAAGATTGCTAGTATCTCGCGTGTCTATTCGAGTCTAGTGCCAAAAAAAAAAACAATTACTTAAAATTATGTCACAAATAAATTATGCAGGAAAAAGAAAGTTGCAAACAAGACAAGTCGTCTACAAATGATAAAAATTATGTACTTCTTATGCATGTTACTGTATATCTTGTACATTCGCTAAAAGCGTGCGATTCTGTTATGAATTGGATTAATGAAAAAAAAAACTAAAGAAAAAAAAATAAGACAAACAAAATTTATGCTGTAAAAGGAACTGATAAACAAGCAATAAATATGCACACAAACATGCTACATCATCTTCATGCTAAACTAGCTCTTAACTTACTGCCCAAACTTTTATCCTCTTCGCGCACGATTGGACTGCTCATTTTTGTCACAAATATAACGATCGCGTCAAAAAATGTCGAATGTGGTGCTGCGACTAAAATTCTCGCCTCATCGCGACTCGAACGTTTACCTTTCACTATAATTCCAATTCCACAAAGCATCCACATTGATAAAGCAATCTGACATAATATTGACTTTATGTGACTTTTTATGTATAATTTTTTTTATGCATAATATAAAACACGATTGCATTTATGCATTATAAAAAAAAAAAAAATTAATGAGAAAAAAAAAGTCAATGAAGGAAAAATTAATTAATTAATAAAAACTTCATATTCAGAAATTATGGTTTTTGATTATGGTTGCGTGATGTCTAAAATTTTTTCTATATTGATATTTTGATAAGGATTATTAAATTTTTTATTTTATATTGTATGGAATTAAGCAATTTTGTCATGAGAACATTTAATATCAAATATTAAAAAAATATTCAACAAGAGAACAATGAGAATATTATTAAAAAAAAAAAAACATTGAAATAAAGACGCCAAGAATATGTATCATACAGAATCCGAAGCTTCAACTTTCTTTTTCCTTTGTCTCAACTTAAAAATCCATTCACACTCTCTTCCGACGCATTTTCCCTTATTTACACGCTTTTTTGCTTTTACTTTCCTTGAAAGCGTTTTTAATCCTGTGGATTTAAAATTAAATCTAGATGATTAAAAAGCAAATCTAATGAATTTAAATTAAATACAAAGGATTCCAAAATAAATCAAGAGTATCTAAAATAAATCCAATTGATTTAAAATAAATCCAATAGATTAAAAAATTAAATCCAATGGATTTAAAAAAATAAATCCAACAGATTTAAAAATATATCCAGCACAGTAAGCTTGACAACAAGCAACAAAGACCAATAAAAAAAAAAAATCCAGAGAAAATGCGTCGTTGCCACACAGTTTCAATCTGACTTGGCAAGCTCGAGTATAGCATTAACACAAAATTTCAATTACTTCCGTAAAATGGAATATCTCCAGCTTCGATTTTTCCAACTACACATGACGGACCAGACAGCACAACAGTTAATGAGTCAAAGAAGCTTGTGTGTGGACCACCCACTAAAATTGGTGCATCCTTTGGATCTGCTCGCTTTCCCTTAATCTTAACATAATGAGCTGAGCCAATTACAAACATTCCTCGAAATATCCAGCCTACAAATGTCCTTAATTTCCTATAATTTAGCACACAGTTGAATATTTTTTTTTTGTGTAATTTAAAAATAATAAAATAATAATAATGAATGAGTTTTCCCATGAATTTTATAGACTTCAATAATGATTACATCTCGTTGAAAAAAAAAAAATATATATATTAAATTGAATAATTGACGTTCATTCGACACCAAGGAAATCATGAATGCAAAATGAGATCATTCAAATGTATAATTAAATGAGAATATTTTGATTAGAATTAAATTGAATGCAACTCACCGTCTCCATCCTTTGAGTGGCCTAAGTTTTAAATCTTCACGTGAATATCCATAAATTCCAATATATGCTAAACACCACGCAAAAAGTAGCAATGTGAACATGCAGACAACGCGTATTGGCACTAGTAGAACTGTCAGAATAGCTGTCTATAAGGTAAAGGAAGGAAATAAAGAAATAATTAGAATTTTTAATGAATAACACAGAGTTGTCATACAGGCCTGTGCACAAGTGAGAACCGTACAATTTTTTTGATCATTTGTACGGTTTTTCTAATAAAGCAGTAAAAATTCTTACAAAACCTTACAAACTATTAAGGAATTGTACAGTTTTGGCAACTTTGGAATACATCATGAATCAGCTTGATTTTATCGAATATCAATCGTAATGAAATGTTGGATTTCGTAATGAAAATTAATCAAGTGCTAAAGCCACCAATTAAAACCTGAATATCGGATAACTAGTTAGCATTTAATATACACAAATATATCATTATAGCCTAATTCACAAAATAAAATTGCACATATCATAGTCATTAAAGCTCAATTTATGACCCTCTAACAACTTTCAAGTGAAATGTCTTCAAGCCTTCCAAAAAAATTTATCCAATTGCATAATTTCAGGTCAATGTCACTTTTTAGTAAGTGAGTACACATAGAGCTATCCAAATAATAATTTTCAATGTTACGAATGTACATCGATAGAGAAATTGACGATTAAGAAGATGTGTTAGCCCTTACAATAAGTAAAAGTCAAGGTGAAGAATTTATTTACAATTTATTCATTAATCGTGGCTATCTAACTGTAAAATGCGGTACGGAAGGAACTTTTCTTTGCCAATATAAATACTTTTTATCATCATCATCCGATTCCTTTGTGTGACAAATGTCTCTTAGAAAAAAAAAGTCGCAGCACAGAGTGCGGAGTAAATAAGATGCAGTAATGTTTATTTTCGTTTGACTGTAATTTTTATGACGAAAAACATCGTACGATACTTAATGTGACGTACACTGATCAATTCTTTATTAATATTTTCTTTTTTTGCACTATTTTTTTTCCTTTCAGACACACGAATCAGATGATGTTTATAGTCAATTTTTTTAAGACGCACTTTATTACTTTTTAAGGAAATTCCACGAATCTTACAGAAATGAAAAAAAAAAAACTTTCCACTTTGGCACTTTTAACTATATTCATTTATAAATGAATGGATAGATTATTATAGTCGATATTTACCTTAACTTTATCGAACAACTCATTCTCTTTATCCCAATAATTTTTGTCGCGTAGAAATGGATTAATTATTACTTCTGATTTAAATTTTGCACTTCTTTTAACACCATTATGAGTTTCTAGCTTAATATCGTCTTCTGAAAACATTTTGACACTTTTATTTGATTTTTAATATCATCAGTTTACTTATTTAAATTATTTTATCTATGTTAACTGACTAAAAACTATTTAAGTAATAAAGAATTGAATGAAAAAAAAAAGTTGAATGTTGTTTTGCACTTCACTAAAGGAATTTGTACAGTGCTGAATTTTGCTTTAGGGCAAATCCATAAAAAGTTGAAACTGACGAAAAACGACTTGCAATATTTCTCTACTTGTAAAAAATTCAAAATTCCAAGAAACCGTTAAACTTTGAAGAAAATTTTTGCATTTAGCTATTTTTCGGAATGTTTATCCACCCAGTTTTATTCTAAACAATGTTAACATTAATAATTAACATTCACAGTACGATTGAATGCTTATTTAATGCAATTTAATGACAAATGTAGTTAAATTAAATTCAAAAAATTTGAAAATTATTTGTAAACAGATCAAAAAAATTTCAAATGTGTTTTGCAATAACCGGTTTTCTGCAGGAGAGATTGACGCTAAATTGCTTAATTTCTTTCAATTAAGTGAGTTTAAATATCTTCTGATAAAAGACAAAGATTAAGAAGATTATTTATAATGTAATTGAATAAGTCTGATAGTGTCTAGATATCTAGTTAAAGATATTTTTGTATTTTTTCGGAAAATTTTTGTCGTTGCAGGAGAGATTGACACTATAAAAATCAAAAATTCTCCTTAATTATCGACTTTAGGCATGATTTGAGGATTGTAATTGATAGATATTTTGAAAATACACATCATTTGGTACCAAGACATTACTCAAAACCTTTATTTAAAGAGAATTTTGGTAAAAAGTAAAATTTTTAGCTTTTTTCAGTCTATGGATTTGCCCTTTACTGTGATTGAATAATTTTTTTTACAATTATTTTAAATTCTACATTTGCCGTTACAGAAAAATGACAACAGAATCATCTCTAGCTTGCTATGATCATTTTCTTAAATTAGGTATTTTATTGATTTAGAACCTTACAAATGTTTTACATAAAAGTAATTTGTAATGTTTTCAAAAATAATTTATACGGTTCTGAGATTCAAATTCTCATTGACCGTTACATATTTAAAAAGTTTTCAATAGTAACCTTCGAGTAAACATCTTTAATAAAATCATAAGTGACATGATTCTTTCGCAACATCATTTTAGCAAGAACTAAGAAAAAAGCTTTAATAGATGTATTGTATGCTTCGTTGAATGTCTTCAATTCCTCGTCTCTAAAAAATAAAAATGATGATATCATGCAGATATAAGTGGAAACAATATTAATCGACTCACCTATTTTTTTGATTAAAAATATTAAAGATAATTTTCTTAGATTCTGGGAATTCAGTACACACTTGCTCATTTATACCATCAACGATACGATAAGTCGATTGGAAGACATTTGTGTCATTTTTCCTCGTTTTGATTGTTTTTAAATTGACGAGCTCTTTTGATTGAAGTAACTGATGAACTTGTGGATAATGTGTAGTAATGAAAATGTATGGAACAAACTCCTTGCCACGTCCTGAGAAATGCTCAATTGTGGCAGTCAACAATGCAATTCCATCCTTATAATGCGTTCCTTTGCCAAATTCATCAATTAAAATCAATGATCGATCCGTACTGTTCATTATAATTTTAGACATTTGTTGTAAGTCACTCATGAAGGCAGATTCATTGTTATAAATTGATTCTGGTGTATAAATGCGAGTATAAATAGAATGTAGTAAGGTGATGTTGCAATTTTCTGATGCAGGAACAAAACATCCAATATGTGCCATGTAACATATAAGTGCAATTTGCTTCACATAAATGCTCTTTCCAGAAGAGTTTGGTGCTCGAATGATGTTTATAAAGTCATTATTTTGGTCGTTAATTAATGTCGTACTTGGAATATATTCCTTAATTTGTTCTAATAAAGGATGTCGTCCATTAATAATTTCAATCTTTCTATCCTTTGTGATGTTTGGTCGTACGTAATGATTCTTTTCAGCGATTTTTGCAAACGATATTAGACAGTCAAGTTTAGCACAAAGCTTTGAAATTTCAGCCAATTCCGCAAAATTTTCATTAATATATTGAATTAATTTTTGAAAAATTTCCATTTCATCTGCGACTATTTCTGTCATTTGTTTATCGTATTTTTGGTTCCACATATTGCAATTTGGTGTCTTAAAATAAATAGCTTCGTTTGTTTGAAAAACTATTTCGATCTCATCTGTGCTAACAATATTACTCATATTTAGTGCATCAATTTTCAAATTTGTGCCAATTAAAAATCCTACTTCAGGATAATAAATGACTTGAAATGCAGTTAATGGCTGATTAAATTTCATCATTGATTCATCTGGCTTTAAAGTTGCACAATTTTCAATAAAATCGTTGAATTCATCACGTTTTGTGTCCAATGCACGATTTAATCCTTTTTTAACAATAAATCTCTTCTTTTCGTCAATCGCTTCCAAATCTACAATCTTGTCGAGAGCAAATAAAATGCCATTGACTGACATACCTTCTTTACAATATGATGCAAGTTCCTCAATGAAAGTATTTTGAATAGATTCTGATGGAAGTGATGCACAAAGTTCACAAATACTTGCAGCATGATATACTGTTCGTTTAAATGACTTCCAGTCTCCTGTTTTACCATGATTATTAATGATTCTCTGAAGTACAGCATTAATATTGACAAATCCACTCAGGAAGTGCTTAATTCTTTGAACATGCTGTTCATTCTCCTTATTTAGGCACCATTCGATTGTTGCGAATCTTAAATTTAATTCATTCAAGTCACGTGTAGGTTGACGCAAAATATTTTTCAATTCTTGAGATCCAATTGAAGAGTTGCAGTTATTCAATAAATTATAAAGTGACAAACCATCTTTACGGATCTGCAATTTGAAGCTTGATGGATGATAAATGTTAGAGAAGATATTAAGAGAATTGAATGTTGTATCATCCAAAAGAACTTGTGTCTGTAAAATAGAATTGATTACATTTGTGACAATCAGCTTCTTTTCAAGTCCAAGAAAGACGTGACGCCACTTTAAATAATTTTCACTCAAATATCTCAGTAAATTTCCCAAAGCAATTACAAATAGCTCCTGATTAATTGGAAAAACTGAATTGATGAATATTTGACGATCAGAAAGTGAGCATGTCGAGGCATTTGTCATTCCTGGCAAGTCTAATTCATAGATTCTTTTACGTAATCCCTCTTGATGATTCTTGCGATCGAATGGATAAATTGACAGATTACTTAAGCTTGCATTTGCTGAACCAGCTTTACGAACTTTATACTTGTTAATCAGTTCCAGATTTCCAGTACACGATGGATCCAAAAGTTCCAAAACTTCTTGCAGAAAAGCATTTGAACCAGATGAAAGGATTAAGTATGAAGGCATTACTTGACGAAAAATGTTACGTAATTGTGCATAATCTGGTCGGAGATCAATAATCTCTTGGACAATCTAATGAATTTAGTAAATATTAAGGATTTAATTTTTTATGTAACAAATTATTAACTTACATGCAATTCGAGTGTTTGTAGATTGAAATAAGCAGCTGCAACAGATCCACTATCCCAACAGACCGATAGAATGAACTCATCTTCATTATTTTCTTCGTCAATCTCCATATTTACTGCTTAATTTAATTAATTTAATATTTTTGAATTTTTTCAAAAAACAGTTGCATAAAAATCCGTTACTTTTTAAAAATTTAAATTTTAATCTCAGAAATCATTTTTTCTTGGATTTTCACAATAAAAATATTAATTTTTCTTTTTATCTGAGCTTAATTTATTCAAATTACATTGAAATTCATTTAATTATCATTGATTCTACTATTAAAGAAGGAAGGAAACATTTATAAATTTTTTGTTAACAAAATTCTTTTATCGTGTCATCACCATTTGATAAACATCATTGATTGAGAATTGTGTGGGAACTATTCAAAAGTTACGTCTATATTTGGATTTCTAACGATAATTAAGAAGAGTTTGCAAAAATCATAAAAGAAAATTTCAACGCATTTTATAATTTCAAAAAATTTAGACGTCATTTTGGTACAAAGCACGGAAGACGAATATTAAGAAACAATTTTTTGGTAGACGTCATTTATGGGATCATTCAAAACTGAAAAATTGGTAAATATTTTAAATTCTATTTATTTAATATTTAGAGCCTCGAATAACACAATCTAGTCAGTAAATAAGTTAATTAAAGATCTCAAGAATCAGATAAAAGTCAAGTTATATTAAAATACAGCCAATAAGACTAAATTTAACAAAGAAATATTTTTGGTGATTTTTAATTTTTTTTTGCAGAAAATAAAGTGAAAAAAAGTTAATCATTGAATGAGCTTATAGAGAAAAAAAGAGAAATACGAAAATAAAATAAAATATGTTGGAAGCAATTCAAGATGCGGAAACGGAATTTAGTCCAGATAAAGTGAAGAAATCATGGAAAGCAAAAATTGAGAATAAAACATTGGAGTCATCGGACGTAATTAATTATTTTAAAATATCAGCTCCATTCTTCCTGAATATCGCCAAGAAGGACAATGTCAACGAAATTGGTGAGTCATTTACTTAAAATTTTTGTCTCATTGTGACACGATTCACAATAAAAAAAAGCGTGAAAAACTCTAAACAAAGAAAAATTGAGAAAATTCTTCTTTTTCATTCACTTTACTTTCCATTTCAAAACATTTAAATTCCTACTTTATCGATGTTACTATGTTTTATTATGCTAATTATGTATGTCTTTTTTTGATAAACAAACCTATTATTTTTGATTGTTGAATAATCATTGTTTATGGATGAAGATGATGAGTTTTAGTTCCAATAATTACGTCATAGGATAATTTTATTCCGAATGACTTTCCTGTCACAGAAATAAAAGATCTCCAGAAAATGAATGAATATATAAAAAAAAAAATTTAGCAAGTTTTACACCATCATGCAATCGTCATCAAGCTTAATACTTTTATTATATTTTTGTGTATATATGGGATTTATATACATTTTTTTGTGTCGAGTTTTTCTCATAATAACTGCGCAGAATTTCAAATTAGAGTGAGAGAAAATGAAGAAAAAAAAAGAATAAACTTGATTTCATATTTTTTTATTAATTTATAAAGGAGGCTGCACATTTGATGAAGATGGTGCAAGAACTGCCATTATTGACATCATTCAAGAAATAATTCTTGGCAATAAATGGGAAGATACTTTAGCTAAATTAAAGACCGGCAATAATGTGTCAGCTGTTTGTGGTAACATATTTAAGAATGGCGAGCCTACATATAGTTGCCGTGAATGTTCAGTCGATCCAACTTGTGTGCTTTGTGCATCATGCTTTAAGAAATCAACACATCGTACTCACAAATATAAAATGTCAACCTCGTAAGTTCAAATTCTCATTCCAACTAGACATATAAAAAAATAATAATGATTGTCTGATTACAGATTTGGCGGAGGAGTTTGTGATTGTGGTAAGTCTTAATAAAAATATTCGAATTTAGACACAAAACCAGAATTATTATTAATTTAATGTAGGCGACCGTGAAGCATGGAAAAAAGATTACTTTTGTGAAGATCATGCACCAGCGGAACCAACGGAAGTAGATTATTTAATTACGGATGATATCAAGGATATTTGTCGGATTGTTTTTCATGCAATATTAGTTTATTGTGTGAATATGCTTCAAATCGATTCCGATACAAATTTTCCGGATATTGACAGCGAGAAAGGTCAAACAGAAGATTTATTCTGTACACTCCTGTACAATGACGAAACACACACATTCGATCAGGTAAAGCATAACTTTTATTTAAATACTCATGCATATAAGTATCCAGTTCAGTTCAGTCCATATATATAATAAATTTTTATTATAACGTTTCGAAAGGTCATTAATACTTTAACAAGTATCGTAAAATGTGAACAAAAGGAAGCAGTAGAGTATGTGACGAGCATTGACCGTGATGGACGTTCAGTAGTAAAATGTGCAACATTCAATGCCTGTATGAAGTTAAAGAATGAAATTGAAAAGAAAGGAGCAAGACCGACACTTTCGAGTTCAAAATTGCAGCCACTCAAGGTCGCAATTTTCCATAAAGACACTGTTGCTTGTCAAGCCTTTGCTCTTCAACTTCTTCATTGGTTTCAAGACTTTTTAGGATGCAGTGCTAAATTTCGATCAGGTAAATATTTTCTGAAACCGTTATGTTTCAAAAACTAATTGACCGTTATAAATTCACTTTTAGTGTTTTGCGAGATTATACTAAAGGCGCCATCAAGCAGCAATTATAATCTTCGACAAATTCTTTTGTACGATATTAAATTGTGGAAGACAGCTCGTAGTGCATGGCATAGACTGATAATTTCAGGCATGCTTATGGAATATGAGAATAAGAAGGAGCTAGCAATAAGCTTTACAAAAGTTTATACAAATATAATGCAAGATTTCTTGCGTGATGATCATTTCCACAGTTTTTCTGTTGTTTCAATGAGCGTTCAACTGTTTACGGTTCCAACAATTGCACATCATTTGATTTCACAAGAATCTGCATTTTTCAAACTCATGCACACATACTATGCAGAATGTATTGAAAAATACGTAAAGAACAAGACATTGGTGTTTCCAAAAAATGCATCTGCTTCGTTTAATAAGCGAGCACATTACATTCTCACCGATCTTCGTTATTTGTTGACATTTAAGCCAGAAGTTTGGACACAAGAATTACGTCTTGGATTTTTACATGGAATTCAAATGGTTCTACGATTATTAAAATGCATGCAAGGTATGGACACTGTAACACGTCAAATTGGACAGCATATGGAATATGAACCAGAATGGGAGAGTGCTTTTACTCTCCATATCAAATTATCCTCATTAATCACATCAATAATTGAATGGTGTAGTACTGATAAAGTGATATTAATTAAAGTCTATAGAATGGTCCTCTCAGCACTAAATGAAACAAAATTCATTATTAATGAAGCATATCCGGAAGTGAAAGAATTGGCAGATCATTCAGCCAGCTGTTTAATGTATGATGTTGCGTCAAAACCTGTTTCAATACATTTACCATTAACACGTCTTCTAGCCGGCCTTTATATTCATCTACAGAAATTTAGCTTAACATTTGATAATGTGTCAACAACAAATGATAAGCCAACAGCTGCACAAATTATTGAACCAGTTTTATGTACAAGAACAATGATTTCAGAAGTTTATGCTGGTATGTGGCGTAGAAATGGATATTCGTTGTTAAATCAATTGTATTTCTATCGTAACGTTAAATGTCGTAGTGAAATGTTAGATCGTGATGTTATTATCCTTCAAATGGGCTCATCCTTAATTGAATCCAATGAATTTTTAATTCATGTCATGAACAAATTTAATCTACTTCAATGGACTGAAAAGGATTATAAACCAATTTTAATTGAGGAAGATACAAATCGTCAAATTGTTAATATGATTGATGAATTTCTTGAACTTCTTATTGTCATCATTGGTGAACGTTTTATGGTCGGTGTTGGACAAATTACAGAAGATGATCGAATTAAGAAGGAAATTATTCAGCAACTTTGCATTAAGCCACTTTCACATTCAGAAATTAACAAGGCATTAAATGATGAACATTGTGCTGGACATGAATGTGATATTGAGCCTGTAATTCATGAAATTGCTGTCTTTGAAAGACCACAATCTTCTGACAAGAAAGGAGTTTATAAGTTAAAGGATGAGTACTATAATGAGTATAATATGTACTTTTATCATTATACGCGTGAAGAAAAATCCAAATCTGAACAGGTTCAATTGGAACGTAATAAGACTAAAAATGCTCTTAATTGTTGTCCACCTCCAAAACTTCCACTTCTTGCTGAACCATTTACAATGGTTACAAATTTACTACAATGTGATGTCATGTTACTCATCATGCAAACTGTCTTACGTCATTCAGCTGATCTCAATTGTCAGACGTTTTCAGAAGGCCATTTACAAAAGGTATGCATGATTTCTAGACTTTATTTTGAGTTTTTAATTCCCTGGATTAAATTAAATCCTTTGATTAAAAAATTTGAATAATTTTTAAAATTTTGAAAACCGTTCACATTTAAATTTCAAAAAAACCGTTAAATAATCAAAAATTTATTAATTTTTTTCAGGTACTTCATTTAATTGGCTATGGAATTCAGGAAGAAGAAAGCGAGAATTATCCATTCTTGCAATTTTTAGAGCGTTCATCAAAATGGAATTTATTACAAATGATGGAGGAATTAAAATCAAATCCAAGAGTTGAATCTCAACGTGACTTCCTCCTTTGGACGATTAAAAAATACAAGGATCAACAAACAAAGAATAATTCGCATAATGAGTCACAGGATCCAGCAACATCATCGATTGCAGAAGATAATGATACACAAATGGAAAATGAACAAGCAATGAAGGAACGTCGTGCAAAATTGGCAGCTCAAAGACGAGAACAATTATTGGCACAGATGGCAAAGCAACAAAAAAGTTTCATTACATCACATGCTGAGCATTTTAAGGATGATGTAAGAGCCGAAGATGACACAAGTATGGAATGGCAGTCATCATTTGAGGAACAAAGAAGAATTGCTTGTATTGGAAATGATCGAAAAATTGTCCATAATGACGCAGAGACATCGACGTGTATTTTATGCTCGGAAGAATCATCCAATAATAATTTATGCATGGTTTATCCTGCATTCATACAAAAGTCAAATGTTCTAGGTCATCACAGTCGTGTGCCAAATAATGAAGAAATCGTAAATCCAGACATGGATATTAAAGCATCACCTTACATAAATTCGTGTGGACATGAAATGCATGTTACATGCTGGCAAGAATATTTTGCTAATGAAATGCAAAAAGAGAATCGACGTCCATTTAGGACTCGTAATCCAAGCATTTTTAATATTGACAAGAAGCAATTTTTATGTCCACTTTGTCGCTTCTTATCGAATGCTGTATTGCCAATAATTCCACCATTGAGCAGTTTAAATGACAACAAAGTTAAGAATGTCACAGACTTAATGAGCTTCGACTTGTGGTACCAATTAATGAATAATTATATCAACTCGTTAAATTTTATTGGAACTGACATGAACATCTTCAAACCTGGTTCACTTATCAAGGAGGAAATGCAAAAGAATTATCAAGAATGTGTAATTTCATTCTTAAAAGAGCATTGCAATTTCGAGGAGAATACAGTAGAGACACAAATTGCACTCAATCCAGACATTAATAAATTTTCAAAAGAATTTATGACAGCTGTAAAGAAAATATCACCAACGTCAGGCGAAACAGACGATTTAGATCTTTATACTTATGCCTTTCAAACATGTTCATACACGATTGAGGCTCTTGAAATGTACATGCGAGCACTTGATAAGCCATTAACTGAAATGTCTGTACGTTATGAGAAATGTATAACTGGATTAATACGATTATGTGGATATTATGGACGTATGAATTTTGAAATATTAAAAGAAAAGGAATCGCCATCACTTACTCTGTCTTACTATTCACTTCTCATTTGTGCACGTGATCTTTATAATACACTTTTTTGTAAAAATCCAGACGAATCAATTCTTCATTGGGATACATTTGACATGATGGTATCACTGTTATTCATCACAAGACCAGTTCTATTTCCACAAAATACACAATATTTAATATCGAGAGGTGATACACTCGATTATACAATCTTTAATGCAATGTTTGGAGTAAATTTATTAAAGATTTTATTGTCTGTAAATCTTGATGATATTCATGAGATGGATTATGAGGATGAAGAGACATCACAGGGTACAAGCATTGAGGAATTGACAATTGAAGATCGTAATATGCTCTCAATTTATGAGAAATACAATATCTATCGTAAAGATGAAGGATTAAGTGATGCAAATATGATAAAAATTAAGAAGCAGCTGGTTGAAGCATTAAAGGACCAAAGCAGAACATTTTTGCGATGCTCATGCATTCTATTTCATTATTTGACTGAAGTACCACTGCCAGATGAAATGAGTCAACTTTATGGTGATACATTTGAAATTTTGGCAGATTACTTGAATGTTAATAAGAATCTTACGACATTCTTTAATGAGTCTAACATGCTTAATTTCCTCCAACAATGTTCACAACATAATGCAGTAACAAATTATCGTAATAAATTAAAAAATAATGAGAATGAAGGTCTTCGTCCAATTCGTGATGCAAATCCAAAAGTTCGTCAACTTGTCACACTTCCAGAAGATTATAGTGATTTAATTAATTCCGTTTCATTATTTACATGCCGTAATAATGAACGTGAAGATTCAAGAAATCCAACAATGTGTCTTGTATGTGGTGAAGTCTTGTGCTCACAAACTTATTGTTGTCAACGTGAAATCAATAAAGCTGCTGTTGGTGCATGTAATTATCATGCTGAAACATGCGGAACTGGTGCTGGAATTTATTTACGAATTAGAGATGCTGAAATTTTATTGTTAGGTCAAAATACTGGATGTTTCTTATCAGCACCATATTTGGATGATTATAATGAGACAGATCAGGGATTACGTCGTGGAAATCCACTACATTTATGTCATGATAGTTATAAAAAGTTACAACAATTGTGGTTAAGTCATAGCATTCATGAAGAAATTGCACGTAAAACTGAGTCACAAGCACCCATTTTCCAGATCCAATGGAACCATTTGTAGATTCTAGTTCATAAAAAAGTTCTTTCTCGATAATATTAAAAAAAATATTCAAGTTTTATAATAGTGCCGTTATATTCTGTCATGTTTAGTCCTTGTCCTCGATTTTTCTTCTTCTTCTGATGATTTTTAAACACAAAACTTGTTAATTATCATAAATGGAGAATGTCACAACACAACCACGACTCACATTTGAGGATGTTAAGGAGTGTGAACTTAATTTTTAGTCGTTAAATTAAAATAATAAAAATATTTCTTTAAATAAATTGATTATCAAATTATTGAATTATTGTCAGACTTTAAAGTTAATCCAAAATATACAAAAATAAAAAATTTTGAAGAAAAAAAAATAGTTCTGTTGAATTTGACAATAATGACTTCCTCTACATAATTTATTTGTTGTTTTGACTGCCAACGAAAAAGCTTCGAAATAATTTTTAAGTCGACAGTAACGATGAATTTCAAGTGTGGATATATAGCATCTCAAGTCATCGTTTTGTGCATCATGTCTACTTACTGCCATCATTATTATCGACCACCAAACAATGGATTTGTACCTTCTGGAACTTTGAATAACTTACAGATCTTACCTAACAATACAGTTCTTAATACAGAAACTAATCAGATCATACCGAATGTTTATGGAAATGCTAGTGGGATATTTCTTAATAGGACAATAACTGGGTAACTTGACATGCAGAATTAGGTAAATTGTATTAAATTGGAGATCATTGCAATAAATTTTAAGAATAACAAAATTTGCATCCATTCTACCGTAACAGATTAGCTTAATCAGTTTTATAAAATAATCTGTGACAATTTATTATCCGGAACTACTTTAAATCACAACAATTTTGGACACAATTATTGATTCTAACGATGCATACCAAATAACCTCTTCAGTATAATGATTTGTTTATCTAAGCTTTTAACTAGATTATGAATAAAAGTCAATCCAAAGTCATTTGTTAAAGTAAATCAGCCACGATGAGTTCATCTATCAAATTTGCATTAATTTTAATTTTCCAATTCTTTTTGACATCTGTAATTTGTCATCACTTCTATGCCTCAAATGGCTTTATACCTTCGGGAACATTGAATAATCTACAAATTCAACCTAATAACACTGTCGTTAATTTGCTGACTAACCAAATTTTGCCAAATGTCTTTGGAAATGCCAGTGGAATATTTTTGAACGGAACTTTTGGATAAAGTTGGAAGGAGAGGCAGTCTGGAGGAGTTTTTATTAATAATTAATGTTTTTTGTTGAGTTATTCAGAGTTATTGATTGTCATAATAAAATGTGTTTGAATTCAATGAGTTTTTCTTTTATTCTTAATTTGCAGTTTAGCAAATTGGTCAGGTTGTCGAGGATCAAAACTGTTTAATTGGTCCGATTTATTGCTTTTCTTTTTTTCATAAAAGTTTGAGGTTATCTAAAGAAATGTTAATAAAAAGGTTGAAAAAAAAGATCCATTAAATGGACGAAAAAAAGTCTCGGAACTGACAGTAAACAAAACAAATTTGTCACTTAAATTTGACAGCCAATTTTCACATTATTGAGCTTTAATGTCCATTTTTTGTTAACATTAGCAGAGTATTTAAGTTCTTTGTAAATTGGCATTATCTATCACAAATATTTTCAGTTAGACAAAGTGTGACAAGAAATTTCAACATGAATAAAGTTATTCTGTGCCTTGGCATTCTTGCAGTTATCGCTGTAATTTTGATCGACGATTCTGAATGTAAGGGAAATTCTGGAGAAGCTGGACGTCATAATCGAACAACAACTACCACGAAAGCATCATCTGGTCGTAAAAGTAGGTTAAAGGCTCGCAGAATTTTCATCCTTTATTGACCTTAAAGCTTTATCAATTAATACCTGACCTAATTTTATTTTTATCTATTTCTTTAAGGACGTGATATAATTTCAGCACTCAATTGCAGAAACAACACTATTGTTGATAATGATCGGAATTAATCTTTAGTCATTGATGAAAGCTAAATATCAATTTATGTCTTTTATTTCCACTTAAAAGCATTCATTGAGCTAATAAAATAAAGTTTTGATTTGCCATGCTGGTTTTGTCAAAATAAACCGTTAAAAAATGAAATTTTAAATCGTTGGATTAAATTTAATCGTGTTGATTTTACAGAGGTTTCTAACTATTTTAATACAGATTACAGGTTCCTTCCTTAAAAAATAAATATTAATCGGAGATGTCTTTTGAACTTCCACAAGATTTTTCAGTTGGATACTGAAATGGAATTTTTCCAAAATTAGCTTCCGCGCAAGCTCGGAAGCTGTTTTTAAATTATTCAAACGGTTTTTTGAGATTTAAAATATTCAAAGCAATACAAATTTTTTAAAACCACACAACAGTAAAAGAAATTCAAAACCTTATAAATGTTTTTGATTTTGCTTTAAAACCGTTCAACAGCAAAATTAAAAATGATTAAAATAGTTAATAAGATTTCAAATAACAAGCCTTAATAAATAATAACATTGTTCATAATGACAAAAGCAACACCCAAAAACAGCACGGAAGTTAAAAGAGAAAAAAACTAAATAATAATAAAAAAAAATATTTCGTATTAATTTAAAAAGTGTTTTTTTCTAAGGTTTATGACTAAGTATTACTCGTTATTTCGTTGCTAAAGCCAACAAGCCATCATTCCTAAATTATTTAATTATAGTGTGTTTGTGTGTGCATACGTGAACAGCTTTAAATTCGAGTGATAATAAAGTGAGAAAAACGTAGAAAGAAGGAAAACTTTCACTTGGAAAAATAAAAAAAAAAAATGTTCACATAATTTTATAACACACGGATTGTTAACATTTTAATAGTTTGTGGAATTTTAAAACGATAAAGAAATAGTGAAATATACAGTCAAAATGTCTTCCAATCCACAAGATAGCGCACAAGAAGGAAGTACAAATAATTTGACAGCAGTTATTTCGTCATCCAGTAGTCTTGTTAATAATAGTGCTAGTAATAGTCAAGAGAACAATGAAAATGAAATGAATTCGTCGATTGGAAGTAATCGCTCTTTAAATAACATATTCCCATTCCGGATAAATAGAAATTTAATATTAAATAACGTAAGTTATTTAAGCAACGTAAGTTCAATGTCATTGAAATTGTTTCGGTCTGTCTTAAATCGATACGATTTTTGCTATATTCTTTTTTTTTGTCTTGCTGCTCTTGAGTACATCTAATTATATCTATATGTATCACAAGTTTATTCTTTTTTTTGTCCCAAATTCAAGGTTTTTCAAGAAATTAGACCACTTGTGAATACATCAAATGCACCACCGTTTGCGTCATGGATGAGATCATCACTTCAGAGTGTTAATACAACCAATAATAATAATAACAGTAGCGAGCAGGAACAACATTCCATATCAGACAATAATAATCGACAGGATGGAGCAACAAATGACACGTCTAGTGTAATAATTAATATTGGATCACCATCAACATCATATAATCGTCAAAATTCAGCACCAGCACGGACAAGTACAGAAAGTAATGATTCAGAATCGCCAAGTGTTAATCAGTCGAGAACGTCATTGCAGCCAAGCAATGATCCAACAACAAATAACAATAGTACTAATAATAATGGAAATGTTGAAGAGCCAAATGCAGTTGATGGAAATTCTGATAACTTAGCACAAATACCAGAAGCTAGGGCATTAATTAACACAGTAAGCAGATATTTTCCATATGTCTGCATTTTATTTGCAAAAACATGCTACGATCATCTGGATGGACTTTTGGACATTTTTGCCCTCTTCATTGTCTTTGCACACTCTAATTTTACTCTAAAGCAGGAAATAACAAAACAAGCGCAACGTCGCTTCCTATATCTAATTCGTGAACTTCTTTATATTATTCTTGTCGTTACAATTATCGCATTCTTATTGGAAAAGAAGGAAAATAGTATTAGTCTTTTCTTTGCACCATTAAATATACCACCAGAAGAGAAGCAATTGGCATTAAAAGATTTACTATTTAGCGTTATAATCACCGATCTCATTCTTAAACTATTTACTGTTGCTGTCAAGATTCTCTTCACTATGCTGCCTCGACGTTGCGTTGAATTTAAAAATAGAGTAAGTGATTTTTTTTTTTTTGCAACAACTCGCTACTTCTTTCATGATACTTTTTCTTTTTATTTTAATTCAATTCAATTTATTTGTTCTCTTTATTAGGGTCGTGTATATTTGCTTATTGAAGCTTTTTCTCAACTATATCGAGCTTTGGTGCCCATTCAATTATGGTAATTTACATTCTATTACTTATTTATTCTCAATGATGATTGGGGGGTCTAAGGTTTTAATGTTTTAAATTAGAACTATACAAATGTTTTTTAAATACTGTTATAAGGTTCTAAGAAATCTAAAACATTTGACTAAAACCGTACAAATGTTTATCATAAAACCATACAATTGTTTTCTAAATTTGGGAACCATACAAATTCTTTTTATATCAAACATGAAAACTATACAAATGTTTATAAAAGCTGTTGTAAGGTTTTTAAATATTGAAAACATTTGTACTGTTTCACAATTCAAATTTCAAAAAACGGTTTACAAATTTGCATAAAAAAATGATTAAATTCATTTCGAGTACCCACTAGAACAATCACTACAATTAATTAATAAAAACAATCATCATGGATGATGCAAGCAAACTGAGAATGACGAAAAATAAGAGTAATAAAATATTAATTGACTGTGATTATTAAGCATTCTTCTGAACTTTTTCGAAAAACTCGTACATGATAATGTTTTTTCGCACTATAGGCTACAAATACAAAACAGAAAGCGATTATCGCAGATAACTCACAAAAAAAAGCCATCAAACATGACATCACATGTGTACATTATAGTATTTATTGACTTGAATTTTTAAAATAAATCAGAAATTTGTTTATTTTCAATTAGGCTGACCTTCCTATTAGAAAGCTATAAAGGAACAGAAAAAATCATGGGAGTTATATTATCAGCAGCATACATTGTCGCCAAAGGATCTGACTTGTTGCAACGAATCAAGTTTTTGAAGCGATCATTTATCAAATTCCTCCAGAAAACGGTAATAAACATGTTTATAGCTTGTGTCTTATCATTCATGTGGATTATTTATTTTTAGTCATTTGGAACAACTCCGACAAAGGAACAAATTCAAGCTGCAGGTAATAAACATTAAATATTTTCATCCAAACAATTTTAAAAATAATAAATATTTTTTTAGGTGGAACTTGCCCGATTTGCCATGACTCTTATGTAGATCCGGTTATACTGAATGAATGTAATCACATTTTCTGCGAGTTGTGCCTTTTAGGCTGGTTAGATCGTTCAAATTCGACATGTCCCTTATGTAGAGCGAAAATTGACCAAGATAATCCTGGTTATCGTGATGGATCGACGACATTTTTCATACAGTTTTATTGAAGGAAGAGAAGCAAAGAAAAAAAACACAGATATAGAATTAATTTATTATTATCAAAGAAATTTATGTGAAAAGCTTATTTTTCTGCTTTTTGTATTTCATTACAAATAAATTTATTTAAACATACCTCAACTAGTTTTATATTAATTTGCTTATTTGTGGGTAATTGTGCTGATCTCGTTAAAAAAAATTGTTGACCACGTGTTGATAAAAATAACGGTCAAAAAATATTTGAAATTTTGCGCAAAAATTCATTTTCAAGTTTTGTTTACGAAAAAATTATCTAAAATTAAAAATCTTTAAATAACTCACAAAATATAATGGCTTTTTTTAATTTATCAAGCGTAAGTGATGCATTACAGGACGTGTCAGATGATACGAAAGGTGTTTCATTTGTTGGACTTGCAAAAAAATGGGAAACTGAAGAAAATGGTAAATAAACGTGGTTTAGTTGAAAATTTCAAAATTTAATGCAATAATTTTTCATCCAAAAATACAGTAAAGGAAGTAGTTGATGCCATAAATAAATGTCCACATCTCAACTTTTTGAATCTGGAAGGTAATACATTAGGATGTGAAGCAGCAAAACATATTGGACAGGCATTAAAGAAACATCCAGAATTCAAGCGAGCATTATGGAAAGATTTATTTACCGGTCGAATGAAAACTGAAATTCCACCAGCATTAATAGATTTATCACAAGGCATTATGTTTGCAAAGGCACAATTAACTGTATTGGATTTAAGTGATAATGCTTTAGGACCAAATGGAATGACTGGATTAGTTGATCTCATTAAAAGCTCATCATGTTATTCATTACAAGAATTGAGATTAATGAATTGTGGATTGGGTATAACAGGCGCAAAAATGTTGGCTAAATCGTTAGATGAATGTTATGAAGGAAGTGTTAATGCTGGAAAGCCAATGGAATTGAAAGTTTTTGCTGCTGGAAGAAATCGTCTTGAAAATGATGGAGCTAAAGCACTTTCAGCTGTTTTTGAGAAAATTCAGACACTCGAAGAAATTACAATTCCACAAAATGGCATTTATCATCAAGGAATGGCAGCTCTTGCTGAAGCTCTAAAGAAAAATCCAAATATGAAAATTATTAATTTTAATGACAACACAATAACAGCTAAAGGAGCTGATGTGCTTGCTGAAGCATTTTATGCCATTGAGAATTTAATTGAGATTAATTTAGGCGATTGCTTGCTTAAAGATGAAGGTGGACAGACATTAAGTGATGTTCTCGCAGATTGCCATCCAGATCTTGAAGTTGTTAATTTGAGTGGAAATGAAATCGGTCCGGAAGTTGGTATTGCACTTGCTAACTCAATGGGACCGAAAGAAAGTCTGAAAAAATTCCTCCTTGATTCAAATCAATTTGGTGATGAAGGTGTTGAGCAGATCCAGCAAATTATGGAAGATTTTGGAAAATTGGATGTTTTAAGCATTGAAGATGATGAAGGATTGGCAGAGGATGAAGAGGATGATGAATGTGATGAAGAAGAAGACGAGACTGAAGAAGGAGAAGAGGGTAAGTGCTGATTTTAAGAAATTTTCAAGGATTGCATATCGGCACCTGTGCACAGGTGAGAACCATACAATTTCATGATCATTTGTAAGGTTTTTCTAATAAAACCGTACAAATTCTAATAAAACCTGACAAATTATCAAGGAATTGTACGGTTTTAAGGTGCCAGTACCGCAATCCTTGAATATTTATTGACTTTTTTGTATTAAATTTATAATTTAAAGCAGAAGAAGACTACGACGAAGAAAATGAAGACGATGAGGAAGTAGTCATCACAGGAGTCTCAACTCTCTCCGAAAGTAAATTTGAAACATCACTGGACAACAGTATTTTATTGAATAGTACAAAAAATGATGAGGATGATGTAGTTGCAGCATTTTGTAATGCAAAAGAACCAAAACTTGAAGATTTTGAGAAAATAACTGATGAAAATAAATTGAATGCCATTAAAGAATTCTTATCGAATGCACCAGAGGATGATTACTTGACACATCTTGTCTTTACAATACTCAAATTATCGTCAATTAGTGAGCAGTCAACAGAAGCACAACAAATTGCATTGGAGCTGTTTAAAGAGGCTTTTGAATATGCCAAAACCAAAGATCGTGTAAGTAACAGTTTTAGATTGTCTTGGACCTGTTTATTTAATTCTTATATCCTTTACAGCTTAAAAGTGTCCGAAACTTTTTCCTCATACAGCTTGGTTTACTAAAATCTGAAGAAAAAGCATTCAAACCAAAATATGATGTAAAGTCATGCAGAACAGCATTAGAAAATGCCATAAAAGGCAATTCCATACCTGACGAAGAGAAAACAATTTTTGAGTGTTTTTTAAATGCTGCAAAATAAACAACAACAACAACACAAAAGTTCTTAATTTTTAATTCTTATTTAATTTCACATTCTCAATGTTCAATTTAATAATTGTTGATTTCAATAATTAATTAATGATTAATAAAAATCACTTTTAAATTTTTAATTAGTCTGACATCTTTTATTGAACTTTATTGAAATTAATATATATTTTTTTCTCAGATTTCTTTTGAGTGTATAATTTTTAAAAACGGAATCAATAAAGTATTCATATATATTATGTTATTTTTAGGTCCTATTCTAATCTTTTTTTGCGATGATTTCTGTTCCGTTTCTTGAAAAAATATATATATATTGATTATTATCTCTATTCTCATTCAACATATTTTTTTTAAACAATATTTTGAGGTGCATTCTTGTCAAATTTTAACTTAATTTGCATCATTTTTTTTTACATCAACTGGATGTTTACTGGATTTTTGAAATTTAAATAATTTGTAAGATTTTGAAAGAATTTGAATGGTTTTGAAAGAAATTGAATGGTTTTCAAAAATTTTAAATTTTTAAAAATCGTTAAATTTGATTTTTTGCTTAAATTGAAATTTAAATTTTCAGAAACCGTTAAAATTTAAGTTTTGAAAAAAAGTTGATGTTTGAATTTTGAAAAACCGTTAAAATTAAAGTTTTCAAATTCAAAAATTTTTAAAACAATATAAAAAAAATCAACAAAATATTGACAAGAATACGCATTTAGTCTTCCATAAAGCAGAGATGTATTTCCAGTTCTCACATAATATTTTCCATTCAAAATAACTCATTTAATTTTCAATTTATGCTATTTTAGGAAAAGAATTGATTGATCACAATGAACTACGTTAGATAATTTTTAATTTCTTGTTCATAATAATTTCACTTCTGATTGTATATTTTATTAAGTTGTGTAAGATTCTCTCCTTTCAATTTATTAATACCACATGCTGGATTATTAATCGATTGCAAAAATATTTTCTCGAAAACATTTCATCGTTTTTTAATTGAAATTAAATTGATTTTTTTTTATGCAATTTGAATTTTTTTCTTTTTCATCGTCGTAGCAAATTTATTGTCGTATATCAATTTTTTCTTTCATTCATGTGTGCATTCAATCATCATTTTTTAGGTAAGATAAAGTAATTTCCATTAAAACTGCATTCGTTTATCATTTTTATTATCTTCCATTTCCATTAATTATTCTAATTAGTCTTCAATGCATTGTTTCTACGTTACAAGGAGGTTCCAAATGTTTTTGTGATGAAAAGTCTTAAAAATACCGAAAAAACCGTTAAAATTTTATTTGAATTTTGAAAACCTTACAATTTCAAACATTTGTATGGTTTTTATGAAAACAATTGAATGGTTTTGAAAGTTTTGAATTTATTTTGACCGTTAAAATTTGAATCAAAATTTAGCACCTTAAGTTGTCATTCCATCGACCATAAACTGCGTGTGTCATTGAATCATTGAAACGGAATCTCTCAAACATCCTCGAATTTTGTTGACGCGCATTTTATTAACGTCCATAAAAAGAAATAATTAAAAAACTCGATCCGGTTGCAAGATTCAAACACAAACTCAGGTGTTTATTTAATGAAGCTATGTCCAAACATCCATGAAGTAGTTTGTATTGTGCGAATTTTAGGCACCTCATTAGACTATTAAAATCTCAATTTTCATGATTGTTACTTCACAATCGTGCACATTTCACGATTTTTCTTAATTTTATAACCTTTATTTATTTGAAAATAGTTGAGACTGCATGAATTTTAGCATTGTTTTGGAAACACGTGAATTTTATATAATGGACATTTTTGGAATTTTCGAAAACGCGACGAGTTCTTAAAAGTTCAAGTTTGGTGAAATTTTCATTGCCACGTTCCATTTTGATGAAATTTAATTTAGGATTTATAACGGAAATTATTGATTCAAAAATTTTGTTGAAAAATTCAGATCATTTAAATTTTGCAATTAATTATTTTAAGACTGTAGACTCATGAATATCTCGAAAAACAATTCATCCTACAAAGATGGCATTGGAACCTCCACAGTAGTTATTAAGCTAAACATTTAATAAATTTATTAAAACAGCACAATTAACAGAACAAGTGAGTAAATAAATATAAAGTTGAAAATACAGGAAATAATTTTATAAAAAAAGTGAAACAAAAAATTTTTTTATTCCAATTCTCATAAATTATAATTAAATGAAATGTTGTACAAACTAAAGTCAAATATTCTCGGCACTTTTTTTCTCAAAAAATTATCAATTATTATACAAATTCCTTTCTTTTGACTCCTTTTAAAGGTTTTTCAAGAGGCAAAACTTAAAATTTAAATCACTGGATATTGCATTACAAATTACAAGACAAATCAGCAGCGTATTCAGAAAATTTTTGAATTTGTAACGGTTTTTTGAAATTTGAATGAATTTTTTCTTAAATTTCAAAAAGTCCGCTAAAAATTCAATATTTCAGAATAAGCAACTGACACAAGTGATAGAAGAAAAGTCAAAGAAAAAATACATCCTTAATTATGCTAAAGGTAGGAGAACAAAGAGACATGAAACATAAATGTCCTCTTAAAGTACTTTTTTCATCATTTAATAATATCATTATAAAAAAAAACAATTGTTCTTACTTCACTTATTGGAACTTTGGCCTTTTCTTGTAATTTTTTTCATATTTTTTTCTTTTTCTAATTAAATAATAATTATAATAATCTACATTAATTGTGTACTAAGGACAAGACATGCTTACAAGAGCAATTATCATCAATTTTTTTGCGAGGATAAAAAAAAAAATAAAGAAAGATTAAGAAAAACATTTTTTTTTGTTAACTTTTCAATCAATCGACTTCACATTCGCATACATAGAAGTAACTTTTTGTATCTTCTGGCTAAGGACACAAATCCCGTCATCATTGATAGTTGTTTATGCATAAAATTGCTTCGATTTTTGTGGATTTTCGCGTCTAAATGCTCTCTCAAATAGTAAATTTTCATAATATTTTCTCTACAATTAACTTGATTAATTACGTCAGCGATACAATCGGAGCTCAATGTCTTTCCGTAGGTGACGTGAATAAAATCTTGGTACTGGCATTTTCATTGAAAATATCTCAAATTGAGTACCAAATAAAGGATTCCAAAAAGGTTGAAATTTCGTCAATTTCCCGAAGTTATAATTCTCAATAACATAAAATCTCGATCAGCAAGCCTTTTGAATCAAATTTCTCAAAAAAATGAATTTTTTAAAAATAACGGCTTTTCAAAAATTTGAAAAAAATTTCAAATAAATTTCCGTTAAAAAAATTCATGGAAAGACATTAAAGCATAATTATGCACTTGATTAAGCAGCAACAGGAAAGAAAGGAGATTTAAAGTAAAAAATTTAAAGAAATTTAGAACTTAAATTGATGAATCAGTAAAAGGATTAATTGTGGACAGGAACTCATCGAGCATCGGTTCAGGACGTTCTTCATATTCATGTCCAATACGTCTAAGGAACATAAATGCAAGCAGCAAAAGACTGGAGCCAAACAAATCTCCTAGTGCCGTTAAATACGGAATTGATGAACTGTCAGGATCAATCTTAAACCTCCACATTGCATGTATCATGACGTGTGCAATAAATAGAAGTAACATTATCTGTGAATGAGAACACAAAAAAGTGAGAAGAACTGAAATTATGAGAGACATTAATTCCTTACTTGAATTAAGCTAACTGTTGAATATGAGAGTACAAATGGAAAACCAATTGTGGATGATGACATGTGAATATAATCGGCAACAAATATAAAGAGCACCTGACCCGGAATTGACATTAAAATGAGAATGCGGGCTGTCTTTGCATATGGTGTTCCGTGGAATAATGCTCGCCAAGGCATTTCGAAAATTCTTGTATGTGGAGGAACGATTCCAAGAAGTGAACTTTGATGAAGCATCGTTGATATTTTACTTGCTTGGACGGAGACCAAATTTCCACCAATTCCATTGATGATTGGCTGGAATACGACAAATCCACTAAAGTTGTCAACTGCTTGTTCCAACACGAGACCACCCATTCTAATTTAATAAGAAAAATCAGGAATTAAAAAAATATTTTAACGGTTTTTTGAGATTTAAAAATTTTGATTTTTTTATAAATTCAAAATTTAAATTTTGAAAGTTCGTTAAAAAATTAAAATTTTTAAAATCGTTAAAATCTCAAAGTTTAAAAAATCGTTAAAAGTTCAAACTTACCCGCTGATGAACAGTGCTGATAAGACAGGAACCCATCCATTCTTTAATACTGGTCGTGTATATCGATTACGTAATACTAACATTATCCAAAAAGGTAACAATAGGAAATAGCAACCAATCACAATATAAGTTATCCACAATGCCGTATCTGTTGGTGTTTAAGGAACAAAAAAAAGAAAATTAAGTTAATTATATACAATAATTAAAGCATACAAATTCTCTAATTACCCAAATTAGCAAAAAGAATTGATGTTATGAAACTTAGCATCGCAATGGAAACGAGATCTCCAATCGAGGCAGCTAGTGGAGTTGCCATATTATCAGGATTTACTTTATATTTATTTGATAATAAAATCACAGCTACCAACACAAAATCTGTAAAGAGTAAAAGTAATTAATTAATAACAAATTGACAGCTGATAGCATCGATAATTATTGATAACAAAAGTTGCACTCATTACTATTGTTTACGAGTATATTTAAAGCTCTTTAATAGAATTAGACGCAATTAAACGCAATTTATTAAATTTATAGCATAAAAACCGTTACTGTTGAATTTGAAAATTTCGAATTTTTTCCGTTATTTTTTTAAAATATTTTTGACCGTTAATTTTTCTTAGAAATTCCAAAATTTTGGTCTTGGACTTTAATTTACAAAAAATAATATTTTAATGTTTTCAAGTCGCTACCCACAACTTTACAACTCATGCATTCACGTGATGACTGAAAAGTTGCTTATCTATCACATTTATTACCTCATCCACGCGCATTACATATTTTAGCCTCATAATCAACTCATTAATATTAAGTATGAAGCGAATGTAAGCACAATGTAATTGAATCCAGTAGAGCAGATTAAATTACATTAAACTCAACAGTATTCCTTACCTAAGACAAAACAAGACGATGTCGCTGTAAACATTGCAGATGACGTTAAAAGAAGTGCATGATCCATATCAAAATGCCCTCCATTTGTAGCCGTTCCAACACCCATTGAGAAAATAGAAACTATAAATGCAGCAACTGTTGCCTGAACTTGAACGAGAGCTATATTTCCAACAACCATGTGTACAATTTCCTTTCCTGATGACATATTGCCCAAATTAGCCTGTGTTGAGAGTCGAGATGCTAGTGTCATGTCTAAATTTCCTTTTAGACCCAATAATGCAGGAACAAGAATAAAAAGTTGTGGGATGTGACGAAAAACTTCCCAGTGCTGTTGGAAACAAATAAAATAATAAAATTAGAAATAAGCAAGTAAGTAGCATGACATTTTTTGTCATTCGATGGATGTTGAGTAATTGATCGGAACTAATTAATAATGATGCAATTTTCATTGTCCAAGACGATGCAAAAAAAATTAAAGCCGGTAAGTAAACACTCGACACACACAAAAAAATTCCCAACTCTTATTAGTAAATTTTAATGACTTTACGTCATCACACTTGAGGTGAAGACTTTGAAAGAATTATGGGAAACTAAGTTAATACTGCAATTAATGACTTGAATGAAATAAAAATGCTTATTAGGTTCTTTTTTTTTGGAATTAAAAATCAACTTTATGGACTTTAAACCAACGCAAAAACGCAACTTTGCTTACCGCATCAAAAATACTTAAGAATTCAAAATGAGCAGCATGAGAACCTTCTTTATTCTAAAATATTCGTATATTATTTTTTTTTGTGGATTAATGGATATTAAAGGTGAAAGTGGCAAGGATGGTAAAAAAAAGAAATAAGAATAAAAAATTGTTTTAAATCTAATGAAATGCCTTGACACGGAACTATCAGTTATACAATTTAGAGCAGAAAAAAAAATCTGAAGGACTCTTGAGAACACAAAAGTCGTAAATTACGAAAGAGCTTCTAATTCCAAGAGATAGCTACATATTCTTCTAGGTAGATAGCTTGAGCACTTGAGTCGTTTCTCTGAAGGCTGTTTGTGTATATTTTTTGTAATGAATTAATTTAATGCAAGGAAGTATAATCATGTGGTTTAAAAGAAACCAAAAATG
Organism: Chironomus striatipennis; assembly: GCA_026123125.1. NCBI lineage: Eukaryota > Metazoa > Arthropoda > Insecta > Diptera > Chironomidae > Chironomus > Chironomus striatipennis. Next base: position 33,204,078 of record CM047394.1, read on the forward strand.
CCAACGTTGTTATGCTTCACATAATTTTTAATTTAAAAACATTAACTTAGTCTATGCCTCATAATATGTACCTAATGTTTGTACTCATTCTCAATTAATTCTTAATCTACAACTATTATATTCATAAAGGTTGTTGAATTTAATGCTTTAATAAATGTCGGTCAAGACTAACAGCTTCCCTATACTTATAGATATATCGATTGGTAGTGGAAGAATAAGATCCAGTGAAAGAAATGTTTAATGCTCACCTCAACTCTTCCCAAAATGATACCAGCTCCGATAGTTCCAATTCCAGCAATAAAGAATGGAATAGCTACTTGTATTGTCGTTTGCCACCATTTTTCATGCTGAATTCCAATTAATTGCTTCTCGCCTTTATCATCACCTCGTTCACTCGCACCACCATCACTACTTCCGCCACCAGCGAGATCCTTTTCTGAAACTAAAGAAGTCGTTGTGATTGAGCTTAACGAGCCAGTTGTTGATGCCGGTAAAACTGATAATTTATCATCATCACCTGTTTTCATATAATAAAAGATGCATTCATCAATTAATTTTTGTGCCTCGATTATTGATGAAAATTTTTTTATTAGATTTATTTCACATTTGAATATATAATGAAAATATTTAATCAAAGAAAGCTATAAATTGTTAATTACACACAACTAATTTAGTTTAATTTCATTTAATTTAAGCAAGAAAGAACCAAAAATTGCCAAAAATATTTCAAAAAAAAAGAAGTGAAAATAGAAACAAGTATAACGGTGGTCACTCGTGACCGACGAAAGCGCATTTTCCCGCGATCAGTAAATAAACAAAGATTTAAAACCCCAAAAGTACAAAGTCAAATATTTAACTATAACCATTCTTTATTTACCCAAAAATTTAAAATTGACAGAAAAAAATGGATGAAAAACATTATGCAATATAGAATTTAAAAAAAAGCAAAAAAGTATTTTGGTCACGGGCTAGGTTTGAACCCATGACTCTCATGATAGGAGTTGCGCACTCTACCACTTACGCCACTGATGCTCTTTTTTATAAAATATTAATGTGACAATTTGATTATTTATATTGATGAGTTTTTTTTAATAAAAGTGAATTATTTTACAATTTTCACAAAATTTTCCGGAAAAATTATGAAAAATCCATGAAAATAGAAAACTAAACAACTAAAATATCAAAAAATATAAAAAAGTAATTATCTATGAAAATTGTATGAAAATATTGAAAATTTTAACAAAAATCGTCGGAAAAACTCGGAAAAATTGTGAAAATGGAAAATTATGACACGATTCAATATTATATGTCATAAGAAATCAAAAAAGTATCAAAAAAGCAAAAAAAAAAAAAAATGTCATTGGTGGGATTTGAACCGAGGAAGGCTGAGTTTTTGAAAAGTCAACATTTTAGTGCATTCGACCACACTAACACATACAAAGAAATGGCATTTTGGCAATTTTTACGCTGGTTCCAGCAGAGGAAGTGACCATTCGTGCTGATTTTTGGTTACATGGTAGCCAGACATGTCACACACATTTTAAGCCAAAAACCGCATCAAAAAAGCTTAATCCCTAGGAGGAGATGCGATGACAGACAGACAGACGGACAGACAGACAGACAGACAGACAGACAAAGTGCGGATAATAGCGTCCTTTTCCCAAGAGGAAAATGCGCTAAAAATTACAAAAAAGGTAAACAAATTTTAATTTAAAAATTCCAAAAAGCCATAAAAACTGCAATAAATTAAATTTAAATTCTACAAAGCCGTTAAAAACTGCAATAAAAAATCAAAGCCATATAAAGTCATGCAAAATAAGCTATTTTTTTTTTTAGCTATAGAATAGAGAACTAACATGATTAATGAAATAATTGTATGCTTGTGACGCCAATCAATCAATTAATTAATGTGCTGTGTAGATCTCGAGTGAAACAATGTGTCAATTTACTAGATTAGTGGAAAGTATTGTGTCGGGTGATTTTCCCTTTATTTTGTCATGACTGGGTCATGACAATGCACTTGAAATATGATTTAAGATGATGCCTTGCATCCTAGAATTTTGTAGAATAAAGCAAGTTTTTTCATATATTTTGTAATGTATGTTCAATTTTTTAAGCAAGCTTTTGATAATTGCTGCTATTGACTTGTTATGCTTATTAACAGAACGATTAAGTACGGATCAATTTGATTTTTCTGGTTCCTTATTTTCAAATTAGTCACAAATGTCCATTGGATTGAATGTTTGGTGTTCATGTTAAGTTTAATCACTAATTTCATTGTTACTATAAACGCATGAGAATTGGCTATCGACATGCAAAATACAGTCAATTTCCTGTATACTTATTAAAATTTGCCGACCTTTATGCTTCGGAGGTCATCGTCGCAAAATAATGAAGAATATCCAAACACTTTTCATATTTTCATTTGATAATTTCATGTTTAATTACGCTGTTAATTTTATAGAAACATTGTTTGTGCATTGCAGGAATCATGTCAATAACAACATAAATTCTATTCTGGCTTATATGCTTGGTGAAAAGCTGTAATTAATATTTTTATTCTCATTGTCACTTGTAATTATTATCAAAAGTCACCTTAAAGCTTAAAGCCGTGTTATCTGACTTGTATGTGTCACGGAACAATAAAAAGCTCAGGAAAATTCATTTCCATTGAGTCATTTGGGAATTTTCTGTTTTGCTCTTTATCAACATCTGAATCATTCATGTAAAGGAAGATTAGACATTAGATTTACAGAATTAATGAACATCACACGTTTCCAGAAAATTACAAAAAAGTTTTAATTGTCAAACATGCATTAACTTATCAATATCATTCATAGTGAATCAGTCGATCATTTACAGTAAGAAGATATAAAGCTAATTAGTTAATGAACACAACGATAAGCAAAGAGACAGAAAAGAAAGTTGCTTTATATCTGGATTCCTGTAATCTTATCAATTCAGACACAAAGCTCATTTAAGTTGATTGTTTGATATCAGGAATTCTTCTATGTGATTCATTAGGAAGATAAAAGTTAATTCCATAAAATTATAATTTTCGGAATCAAACAAAAATGTAATTAAGAGATTTGTAAGTTGAAGTGATAAAGTTTATGGTGAAATACTATTGATGATACGTAAAAGCTTGTAAAGATCGCTGACGTAGGTGGAGAATAACATTTATTTTTAAATCCTTCAACGGTAATTTTATATTAAATTATATTCAAATAAATTTAGTTGATTTCCTCCTTGAAAAGTTGTTAATCCCCTTCATCCAAATATTTAGTTTCATTCTGTTCTTTGAAGAATAAACATCATTATTATTAATTTATATTCGTATTGAACTTTTTTAGTTATTAAAACTTTTAACAAATAATCATTGTGACAGCATTGGAAAATGTCAATACTTTTCGATTTGAAGTTTCTGAAGTTTTAGCAAGGTAAGTCATATTTTGACTAAAAAGAACCCAAATTTTTGAAAGTTTTGCTTTCTTATGTTGGAAATGCAACTTACAAGAATAAAACTAATGTATTCATTGCATTCAGTCATTGAATGATTCATTGCAAAAACATGAACCAGTTTAGCAATAATACCCGCAAATTGTAACAATCAGAGAACCTTAACCGTAGCAAAAAACCTCTTAAATAAGCACCAAACCAAAATTTTATGTGTTATTTAATCGAGTGATGAAAAAAATTGCCATTTTTTAGACACATAATGCAAAAAGCAAAGAAAAATAAGTCGACATATAATTTTGGTTTTAAGAAGCAAGAAAAAGGCACAAAACAAGTTTATTGCAGTTATTGTTTGCATTGAGAGAGAGCTTTCTTTCATAATGCGGACGCATCAACACCTTGCTCAAATTGAAATTGAGCGAGAAACAAAACAAAATATGAAATAATAAAAAAATCCCCAAGTCAAGACATGACGGCGCTTGCATATAATTAGCATATAAATTTAGAAATTATCGAAATATATAAGGTAAGAAGGAGGGGAAGAATTAGAGATAAATAAAATAAATTTATTTCCTACTTCCACATGCCAATAAATTTAACAGAAGTCATCACCAGAATTAAATGAAATAAATTAAATATTAAATCAAGCAGATTAAAAAGTATATGAAAAAAATAAAAATAAGGAAGAGTAGCACAAAAAGGAATTGAGAAAAATTAAGCAGAATTTTGAGGTAAGTAACTCACCAGAATTTCCATAAATCGTGAAAATATTGTCATCATTCTTGTACAAGCCTGGAATTCTTCCAATATCTTTTCGATTATCGACTATAGAGTCAGGCAATTGGACTTTCTTCTTGCCATTTCCGGCAAAAATTGTATTGTTATTAAGCTCATTAATCATATGAATGTTTGTCATGCTTGCAGATTTACAACTTTCGTGAGTGATTGGGTAAACTTAAGGTTTTCTTGTTATATGTGTTTGCTTTGAGGGTGGGTTTTATACTAAATTAACTTAAAACTTATCGACGAAATTAAAATTAACAAAAAAAGTTTGATTTATTTTTGTTCCTAAATATTTCCTTATCTTATCATTCAAATTTAAATTCTTCTTGGTTTTTTTTTATTTTTTGTATTTTTGTTTGGTCTCGCTTGATTATATTCCCGGAGTCAGAACAACAAAATAAAAAGCTAAGTGGAAATTAATTTGTTGCCGTTCTTTCCAAGTTAATGAGCGTTATCACTTTTATCACTTACAAATTAATCAAGCTATTTGAGTTCTTTTATCAATAAAAAAAAAAGTTGAGAGAAATTTTTGATTCTTTCTCTGTCCTTATGTTTCTTATTTTTATCGATAGTTATTTTTTCAGAATAACGTATCGATATGGATTTAATCAGTTACATTTTTGTCTAATACACTGTTCTTTCAACTTTCCGTCGCGCTTCACAAAAATAAAACTTTTCTTATTCTCCTTATTTTTATACACAAACTTTTAGATTCTCGCTTTTGTCACCCGATGAAATTGGTGTTGGCATTAGACTGCTGAACTTGTGGTTGTTGTTTTGATGTAATTTTAATAATAATTTATCAAATTGTGTCATGTGTAGTATTATTTGTTATTATTTTTAGTTATTAAATCAATTCTACGGTCTTTAAGTCTGATTTTAGTGATTCAAAGACTTTTTATTAATTAGTTTTCTTTTTTTCTTTTGCTTATCAAAGCGTTGAAATTTCAAGGAACTGTAATGAATTTTTAAAAAATAGAAAAGAATTATTACAATTAGTGGAGAATTGACAACTAACTCGACTGGATGGGGATGATTTAAAGCTATTGTGGCTTTTTTTGATTTTTTGAGGTTAGTTTGCATAAAAATTAATAAGTTTAAATTGATTGAAATTCGGTTTATATGATCAAAACTAGAAATTTATCAAAAAATCTTTTTTGAACTTGAATTCAAGTAAAACTTTGGAAAATTTATATGCTCAGCGTTTAAAAATAAATTTTGTTAGTTTTATATTTTTCTCCAATTAAGAACGATCAGATTATCAAGAGCTAATTGTGTTAAAATGTTACCGGATGGGACGGATGTTGGACTCTAGTTTTTAACACTGTTAAAGATGTTCTATAGTTAGAATACAATTAGCAATTTACTAATGACAACTTCCCAAGAATAAATCTGTTCCTATAGCCAATAAAAAATTAACACAAAAATTCAATTTTTTAAAGCACAAGATAGCTTTAAATATGTTGATCCGGATGAGCTAGTTTGGTATGTTAAATAAATTTTATATAAAGGTAGTTAACAAGTGGGATGGAATTAACGGAAGTTCTTAAACGCAATAAAAAAATATTTTATCAGAGTGAAAGTTAACTTTAAATTCCAATTGAACCATGAAAATTTACTGCAATAGTTTTAATTGCTAAACTCGATAAAAACGTCAATAATATTTTTTTTTTTGAGGTCGAAATTTAACGAAATCCATAAAGCTTTCAAGAAAAATTGCACTCACAGCCTTGAACTTGTTAAAAGAAAAACTATTTTCACGACGAAAACTTGTTTGTTTATTTTTCTCTTATTTTCCTCAATGAGTTTTTCTTTTTTTAATCAATTTTAATTTTTTTCAAATTTTTATTTAAATATCCTTCCGATCACCTCAATGAAATCTTATTCACTAAATTGATTCACACTGTCAGTTTCAATTTCGTCTATTTATTTTTCCTGGTTACGACTTTGTGAAAAGAAAATATAAGAGAGCTTAGTCGCGCACGATGCTTCTCGTTCGAATGCCAATCGACGAATGAAAAATTATTTCATAATTGTTTTGTGTGTTTTTTTTTTTTAAAGTATAAACAGTAATTGTTTGCAAACGCGGTCTCTGCATTAAATGAGTTAGTTTTTTTTGTGTAGATACATATATGCTTACAAAGCTGTACGCAAAAGAAAAGAGTAGTTTACTCGGTTCCCTCATTCATTTATCACTTAATGAATTCCAGTTAAAAGCTTCTGATGACATTTGATCTAGGCATGACTTTATGGCTTGATTTTTATCACTTTTTTTTAGCAATCGATCATTTTAGGTATGTTGTGTAACAAGCACAAAATGTGACGAGATTATTTAAAATTCAGCGAAAACCCCATAAAAAATGTACTTTTGGCAGGGTTGTAGGTTTGACTGTACTGTAGGCATCATCCCTTTAATAAACAATCAATTATTGAGTGACGAAATGATCTTCTACTATTCATTAATTAAAAATATTTTTATACCCAAATTTTGAGTCATTTCTATCGCTTTCTAGCCAAGACGGAGAAGATTCTTTTTTTTTCTGTTGATCCCAATTCTGTCAGTCAAGTATGCAACTGATCGTGCATTAATTATTCTCGATACAATAATGCCTTAGATTTTACGATAAATTATCGGAAATGTGACTTTTATTATTGTTTGAATAATTGAAAAATGCCTTTTTGGTTATGACTTTTAAGTACGGAAAAAGGGAATCCCAGCTCATCTATTTTATAATAATCTGGAAAAACTTTAACAACAGGTGAAATTTGAGGTGAATTCAAGTTCATCTATGGCTTATCTATAAAATACTAAATGATTATATTCCTGTGACTTCTGGCAATTTTAAGACGTATTTTCAATTTTTTTCCCTCATAAACCAACTGAACATGTGCCTTTATTTCATGATCACCTCTGAGATAAATGTTTGTTGACACAATTGGCGCTTGAATAATTGTCAATATAATACGTAGCATCCACATGACAAAGGCTCATTAGTAGCAGATAAAACATATCAACAGACAAAAGTTGCCAACGTGACGAAAATTTGAGCTTTAAAATTTTATTTTGAAAGCTTTAAAATGCTTGATTTTAATACAAATAAAACTTTCATTCCAAAATGTGACTGATAAGGATACGATAAACATCGCATGACCGTCGATACATAAAAAACGTTAAGCTTTAAATCATAATCCATTAATCCATAGTAGTCATGGATATAAATTTTTTTTTATCATAACTGTGAATTGTTTTGGTAGTTAATTAATCGATTTAAGACGCTTTGGCTTCCTACATAAAGATTTTTTTTAAAGGTGAAGAATTGCGTACATTTGACCTATATTCTTTATCTCTTTGTTCCGATATGGATTAACAGTATTTTATACTTAGACTTTGTTTTGATTGGGTATTGGCACAGTTAGATTATGACAGACCTTCCTCAAAATTTTTGCGTATAGCATGCGTTACTGGTAGCATTTTGCAATATTCATTTCGCAAATATGTGTGGAACTAGATTAAGGTGAAAGGTTTTCAGCACCTAAGTTGAAATACACATTAACTTTATTTCAAAGAAGTTAATAAACTTCCAATTAGACAATTCCGAGAATCAATAAATTGGCATTAAAATTAATTCTCAATTAGATCAGTTTTCGGAAATGTTTGGTTTATTGAATTTTCATATGAATGATTATTATTATCATAAGTAGGATTTAATTAGCTTTTGATAAGATGAATTTTCAAAATATTGATTCTTGGTACCGACTCATTTAAATGGAAAGTAGCATCAAAACAAAACAATTTAGTCTCTATAAATTTAACGATTTCCTAGATTTAAGGTATCTTTACTTCGTTCCTAATTGATCATCATAAAATTAATGTCTTTTTTTTTTGCAGATTTCTTGTCAGTTTTTAATGTTTATTGATATTTTTTGGAACACTTGTAAAAGCTCTAAAATTTATCTTTTTTCTGGTACCATTTATAATCTGAATTGGCTTTGGTGTTATCTTTATTGTCTACAAACTAATCTAGGTGTCAGTCTAAGTGTTCAAGTCTTAAGCACCTTCTTATGAGGATAATTTTAATAAATTACGCACTTTTTAAAGTTTTGATATTTTACGCTAAATATCAATCAACAGATGTACCTTCCTTATTATCATTATCTAAAAAAAAATCTAATGGAAAAAATCATTTAATTAAGCTCAAGATAGTGAAAATATGTGTATGGAATCGATTTGATTGATATCAGAAAAAGGGAACTTCCCATGAACTTTTGAGCATGACAACAATATTTTGAAGGCCTCCAGTCGGAACTGATAAGAAATAATAAAAGTACAAACTTTTGCTGTGCCAAATAAAGCAAATCAGCCACTTGAAAAAAAAGCTTCGATAATTTAATTAAACAATCGATGAACTCATTCGATACCTTTTGAGATATTTTGTGGAATCCGGCTCCTTCCAATGTTTTTATTTTGGTTGTAAATATCAGGCATTTGCCATGTTTTTTTTTATCTAAGGCAGATAAACAACAATAATCATCCTTGAACGATAAAATAAAAGTTTGTTTTGTGAATTTTGAAGCTTATCAAACTGACTACTTTGTACACACGAATAGATTTTGACAATCAAAGTGCCAATTGTAATCTCAAAATTGACAAAAAAAGCACACAAGGGATCGTTGTGAAAATGGGAAAATCTTATCAGCACTTGATTTATAGCAGGAGCTTTAAATAATAACTTAATTAATTTATGACAGGTGGGATCATTTCTTCAAACTTCAATCACGAGCAAATAAGGAGGAAGTAATCGTGAGAAGATAGTGAAATTTGTTGCAGGTAATTTTGTAGTGGATATCACCTGATATCACATTTTGTGGAAAGCTTGATGCTAAATGATCCATATAGTTTCTAAATTCATTTTTTTTTGGATTAAAAATCTATCTACAAAATTTTATTAAGACTCCACTATAGATTAAGACATGCTAAACTCACAAAACAGGAAAAATAAAAAGATCTTCTCAGTAGTCTATACTTATTTCATTGAAGATTTATATAATATCACATTTTATGACTAAAAAACAATCACAGAAGTAATTAAGATAATGAGAGGTCATTCACACCAACTTAACAGAGAATTTGATAAAATTTAAAGCAAAAATACTTTTAACTGCGTATTAGTCGTCTAATCAACGATGAATTTGTTAGTAAATGAGACATAGAATTTAAGAATCTTACGTTTCTTTGCAGTATGACGTTTGCGTGGCATATCAGTTAAGATTTTCCACCAGACTATAAAGTTTCAACTCCAAATTGTTGCTAATCAAATTCTTCTTCACGTTTCTTTGTTTTGTTATGTTATGGACAGCTGATTGCTATAAAAAATGATTTCTTAAGCTATTTCACAATGTTTAACCTTCGAGAATTTTTGCAGCAATTTTTATGAAATATTTCAAGGTTTGCACCTAGTTTTATGTCTTTTTCAAAAGTAAAAAGTTTGTCAATCAACTTCTGTGTTTATATTTTGATTGAAACTTTTAATTTAAAAACTTTTCCTGTTGAAGGAAGCGACAAGTTAGTAAAATTTCATAAAGTCACAAAATAAATTCATTTCTCGTGTAAACTAGTCTGAATTAGTAGCCAAATAGCTATTACGAGTTCGATCAATTTTGTAGTTTGTATATATAACATTCACTCACGTGTCCTCTAATTAATAGACTTTCTTCATTCGACTATAAAGTCTAAATTACTCTTTGACATGGGACATGGCTGACATAAAGATGCATGCAAAACAATTATTTAATTGAACATCTTTTCCAAATCTTTTCTCACTTTCTCGGGCAAGTTTTGAATAAATTAAGGGGAATCGCATGATCGTGTGCACAACAGACATTTACAGATTCCAATGGCTTGTGTCTAATCAATATCAATGAACGTGATTCTCTAAAATAACTCATAAAAAACTCTTTCTATCTTCGTCTTCTACATAGAACTCCACTTTATTTTCATATGAATGAATGCAAATTACATCTTAGACTAAAAATAGATTTTGCCTACACAGACAATCATGATGACGGCGCGTCAACTCGAAATTGTCTTATGTAAATGAATTTGCAATTTTTTTTTGTTGTTTTTTGCTGTCTCACTATCCATTTCCTCTTTAGTGACTCATTCCTAAATTCTTTTTGGCTCAATATTCTTTTTTTTATATCCCTTAAAGAACCATGAACATCTTAGATGATGATCAAGAAGAAGACAAATCACATAAAGAACAAGAAAAAAAGGTTCAATGTCTGGCTTGATTCGATTTTGCAACAACACGTTCTAACGCGTTATGTTAGTTCTTATTTAACGTCTTCATTTATATGATGATGAAAAAATTCACAAGAAGAAATATTTCGGAAATTGTTTTCATTCATTCCGTATAGAAATATTCTAAGAGAGTTCATCGATGATATGTTCAGGTTGCCCGCAAATTTATTATTCCTGTATATAACTTTAACAATGAATGAATTGGTTGGCATTGAATCTTTTATTGACGCATTCAAACATGCCAGTGCCCTTTCTAACCGTGTTGTTCTTGTATTTGCTCTAGATAAGTTTACTTCCTGGTACTTTTATATGGGTGAACGTTCTTAAATGATGTCAAATTTTAAATGGGAAAACTTTTGAGGTTATAAAAATACATGGAACTAAAATCTTTAATTGCTAGTCATAGAAATCCAAAATTTTCACAGACATCATTAATAAATGACCCCAGATATTCCCCAATGAATATTTTAAATCTTTCAATTGGATTTTTTCAACCATTTTAAAAAACACGTGCTGTATAGAAAGTGAGCAGCATTAAGTGTTATTTATATCCACTAAGCAGTCCTGCATTGCAATTAAATTTACGCTTCAATAAAGTAAATTGCAATAGATTGCCAGCAGATATTGATATAGAATTCCGGATATTAAAAGCTTCTTCCTGTATTTTCCTCAATAGTTTATTTAAGCTCATCAGCACACTGGGTGTATGTATATGCATTTATTTCATTGACATCTCCATTGAGAAAAAAAAAAAAATAAAAATTTTGTGCCATTAATCTTTCAGTGTGATGCATGAGAACTTTAGTGTGAAGAGAAGCTTTTTTGATTGATTGAGTGCAATTTGAATTTGCACTGGCTGGCAAGTTGTCACTTTAATTTAAAAATGACATCTACAAAATAATTAATTGAATTTTTATGAAAAGTAATTTCTTATCATAATTGGACACAAATTAGTAAAAGAAGCTTTGCAACTCGGTAACGAAACATTTAATTTCTCCGTGAAGGAAGTAAGTGTCTAGAAATTGTTATTTCTTATCAATAAATTTAATGAACTGATATCATTTCGTGCACATTTTTTTGGATTCTCTTAGCTTCATTTTTTGATTGGTTAAGTTGAGTACTTTGGGAATTTATTGTGGAAATTCCTGGTAAAAACTTGAAAATTACCCTCACTTGTATCTTATCATTCGATAATTTATTAACTTACTAATTCTCATTAATAATTAATTAAATCATCTTTAATAAAGAGAAATTAATGTGAACATAATTAATAATTCTTCTTATCATCATCTATTAAATCGCTGTTACATGTTGTCAACAACAAGTTATTATTGATTTAATTAGAGTAATTATCATTAATACCTGATCACACCTGTTAATTACGCTAATTTTAGTAGATTTTCAATCATAAATCGATTTTCAAAACAAAAAGGGCCTTAAACTACACATTTTTATTAAATTTATTTAAAAACCGTTAAATTTTTTAAAAATAATCTTTTACTATCTTTTAGACACTTGAGAGAATGCACACGAAAATGAGACTAATTTAAATAAAAAAGAAGAGCTGCTTAAAATTTTCAGTTATCTTGAACTTGAAAATGATATTTTTATTGCATTGTACACTGCCTCGTGAGCTTTAAATTCCGCTTGTCAGCATGCATCACATTGCATTAATTAATTTTAAGCAAGTGAATCGTTATTAGCAGTAATACCTAGTCAGAATTTAAAGAAATTTTTTCTATATCTCAATCTCATCACTATTTTAGAGATAAACATAATTGTAGCTTCTCAGCATCTAAAATTAGTCTCATTAAGTTGTTTCTAAGTGCGCAGCAATAACAGATTAATTTATCTTTAATCTATACATTGTATCGTGAGTTATGTGCTGTAAATCATTCCCTCTTCAGAAATATCTTGCCATTTGTTGCTAGACTGTTGATAAATCCATCTCACTGCGACATTGCCAAAATTTCTCATTTTTTTGGTACTTTTGAGACTAATGACTGAAGTACTTTTTCCCCGAAAAGCCTTCAAAGTTTGAACAATTTTGATATGACTCGTGTGCAGACAAACGTTTTAACGATAAAAGAATTTGGCAACTGCTATATTTTTAAGACAGTAGCTGCATTTCTATTAAAACTTTTCACTTTCGATTAATTCATAAAAATTGCTTTCAAAATTTCTCACAATAATTTTAATTAATATCTTTAAGACATTTAGAACTTGTAATCTATATACACAACAATAAATTTATAAAAATTTTCTCACGGTCTTTAGAAGCAACAAACAAACAACAAAACTCACAGTATGAGAAATGCCACGAATATATTGTTCCTTCTTCTTCTTGTACTTCTTAAAAATTTGTGAAATTATTACGAGGAAAAAGAATGTCGAAATTAACAAAAAAGATTTTTCTTTTACGAGAGGAATTGTTGGCAGCAGTAAATTTGAAGAATACAGAAAAACAAAATAAATTGTATGAAAATAAAAAAAAAAAAATTGTATCAACCGAAACCGAAGACAATCCGATTCCAACAAACTTGAAGCGAAAACTAAAAAAGCAAGAGAGAAAAAACAATTGAAAATTGTGAGCTCAAAAAACATTTTTTTTTTATTACTGTCGACACCAACACAAGAAACTTTCAAGTTGCAGAAAAAAAGAAGAATTAAAGAGAGTCTTAAGGGTGTGTGTCGGGATGCCTCGTGTGCGATGGCATTAAGAAAGAGTGAAGCCAAACTCTCATGTCTGATTGTAGACGAATTTAATGCTCTTTTTTTGATATACCGCTAAGACCTTCGATGCCAAGATGCTTTTTTGCTTTAATTGAGCGAGAGAGAAACGGTCATAAAATGTAACACTTTCAAGTACAAGTTCCTTCTTTTGTGTACTTAATGAATGTAATAATTTTTATTTTTATAGTTTCAGAAAATAAAGCATGTATTATTTACTAAAAAAATCAATTTAATTACTGTACGGAATGTGGAAAATATGTATTGTAATGCTGATAAGGAATTTTGTGTGCGTTTTTTGCAAAGCATGTAGGTTATAATTAGGGGTGTCAATTACTTGGAGGTATCAGGACTTGTACAAGTCCCAAATACCCAAGTCCTAAATACCCCAAGTACTTGTACAAATCCCAAGTCCTTAAAATTGAACTAAAAAATGACCCTAAATGTGAAAAAATGCTATATTTGGTTCTTTTTATTGACATTTTTAAATAATAGAGCTATTTTAATTCCTAATGTTTTATTTTCAAGTCATTGAACTCTTTTAAATGTAAATTAAAATTGAAATTGTCCATGTACATCAAAAATTCGAAATTTTAATAAAAAAGTTCATTATTTAAAAATTTTAACTGAATTAGTTCCATTTTAAGTTTCCTGCATGTAAAAAAGACAATAATCTGCTAAAAATTCAATTAAAAAAAAAAAAAAAAAAAAAAATTAAAAATTTTATCTTAAATAGCTGAAAAATTGCTGAAAGTTACTAAATTATTGGATTTTTACAAGTACTTGGGATAAAAACCCAAGTACTTGGGGTCCCCAAGTCCTTGCAAAATACCCCAAATACCCAAGTACTTGGGAATTGTACTTGACACCCCTAGTTATAATGTCTACTACAATTGTGATTATTTTTTATCGATAATAAAACGAGAAATTGAGAGTTTAAAGTAGCTTATTAACACGTGGAGCACGATTAAAAATATATTGGATGATAAAACTTACTCAAATTTATACCTACTCAATTTTCTCTCTAAAGTATGTCAATATGAACGAGATATGTGCTCCCTACACATCATGCATGCAAAAATTTTTAAGGCCATTAACAAAAAGTCATTCACCCAACAGACTCAGTTACGCAAAAAAAAAACTCATTCAACATACGACAATGCATTTTATCTTAACCTTTTCCTTGCAGTTCTTTTTTTTTAATCGTCATCATAATTACAGACAGCATGAGAGTGGAATATAATGTGAGAGAAAGAGGCCCGACACGAATATGTCTCGCTGTCAATTTTTTCTTTCTTTATTTTATTTTAAAAAGTATAGCATTAATAAGAGTAAATATGTGTATATGAACACACGCTACTTTCCTGACCTAACTCAACTGTATAGTAAGCTCTTTCTCATTCTCATTTCGCACTCATTCACACCACACACATAATTTCGTGCAGTTAAAGGAAGAGAAACGATCGAAGTAAATGCGCCAGAACAATTTTCTCACTTTCGTTGTTGTCTATGTACTTTGTACCGTTACTGTTAATCCTTAAATGCTTTTATTTCTTCTGACAAGCTTTTGCAGTTTTAGAAACTTAAAGTATTGGGATTTTCTTGTCTATTGCCTTAAAAATTTAAGGCACACAGGAGATTTATATGAAGCTCAACAGGTGGTTGGTTTTTAGCAAAAGGCTGCTCGATGTTATTCTTAGACAAGCTTTTAATTCGGATCTGTTGGAGCAATAACGTTTTTCATATTTTTGAATATTATATTTTATTTAGTAGTTTTTCGCCCTTTATTACGTAGCTTTTTACCCCGCATCTTTTTCCTTAGGTAAGTTTTTCGAAGTTTTTAAGTACAATGGTAAACTCATTTTACGATAAATGAACCAAAATAGCCATTATTTATTGAATTAAGAAATAGAATTAAGTTAATTGTAACCAGAAAAACATAATTGGAATAACAAAATAATAGCACTCATGTTGCAAAATCCTCTTGGAAAGTATGTATCTTCAATTATTAATTTAAAGAATCAGAAATGATTCTACGAAAAAAGATTCAAAACAATGAGAATCAAAATCAATTAAGGTACACAATTTTTCATTGTTTATCAAACGCTCTTATCCAGTCAAGTGGTTCCAAAAACTTTATTTAAAGAAATTGTGTCTCAAATCGGTTGGGAAACTTTAAATCAATCAAAAATTGCGTACAATCTGAAGTGTTTCCATCGAATGTTGACAAATTTCCTCGCAAATTTCTATAGTTTAGGAACTATTATGTCGATTAACTGGTCTGGTCATGCTGTGCTTATGATCCAAAAGAAAATTCTTTATTTAACTTTAAATGAAACTTGTCTCTTGAATTAAGATCCTTAAACAGGCAAGTTAAAATTAGGATTAATGTGCCTTCAAAGACGAGTCTTACACTTGCTGTCACGAGCAGCTGATATTTCAGTTATCAAAAAACACCACCCATAATCATCGACAAGCTTATTTATAAAATTTAAAGTGCATAGAAACAATCAAGTTTTTTGATCTTTGAGTATTTATGCCAAAGTACAATCGCCTTTGCCATCTTATTTATTTTATACCGCCATCGTGGACAAGGTTCAAATCTCGACTTTTTTAATTAATTTAATTTGTTGATAGCTTTAATAAGAAATTTATCAAATACGGAAAAAATCAATCATTAAAAAATTTATGGCAAGACTTTGAAAAAAATTTTTATCGACGGATTAACTTTTATAATTTTTGTATGTAATGAGTCATGCTTGTACCATCGTATCACGTTTTTAAGGTTCATGGGATTCCAAATCAAAGCCAATTATCGTCAGTTACTGGATCAAATCAGGCGATAGACGGATAAAACGAGATTCCGTCGCATTCATGGCATAAAAAAATAAAAAGAGAAATAAATCACGAGTGTTGTGACTACTTGAAACTTAATTACTCCTTTATCGATAAGATATCTTTCAAATAATTAACAGATTCGAAATTGAAAAAAAAAAAATGTCATACTTCTGTAACGTGCTTTAAACATTTTTTAGCTTCCAGTACTTCCTAAGGCTCTTGAAAATTCTTTATAAATCGAAAGATAATTTTATGGCAATAGACATTACGCTCTAGAAGTTCATTGGCTTTCTCTTCTCAAGTGAACCTTCTTACCACATTAATTCCGTCAACAAATACTTAATAAGATTTATTCAATTGGAATTTTCCACTCGTTCTAATTAAATATTTTTTATTTTTTTAAAGATATTGATCAATTTTAAATTTTATTGGCAATTCCACATCACTTCACTTAGTAATTTTATTTCTAAGGAGATGAATCACTTTTGGGTATTAATTACTTTGTATTTTTATATATTTTTTAAAACACCTGTCGAAATATCAATAAGGAATAAAGTTGAAGCTATTAATTCCTCTATATCTTTCTATATAAAAAAAAATATTCAATCACACAAGTCACTATTTAGTACCGGAGACGTACAGAAATCCACGTCTTTTTAACTCTAAAGTACAACGATAACTGAACGTTCAGCTGATAAAAATTAAATCCGTAAGCTTTTCTCAATGATAAAAACATTCATATTCGATTTTTTCGTGCATTTTCGGGTTTTACTTCTCTTCTCTCGTACTCTCTAAGGTCTAATTCATTTTCGGTATGTCCTAGATGAAATTCTTCGTAGAATAACAAAGCAGAAGCAGAAGAAGATTGAGAGCGTGGGAAACACGCGGGAAAATTTCCTTGCAAATCAAGTGACTGTGTGTAGGCAGGGATGTAAAAAGAAGAGCTTTTGAAGCTTTCATTTACGATGCGTCATCAAATTTATCATGCATTACGTCATGAATGTTTTTAATTACGTTGGAATTTTTTTTATTTCCATTTTCTTTGTATTATCTACGTTTGTGATGAAGGGGAGTGCTTGTGGCATTAATGTTGATTGTAAATGAAAAGAAGATGCAAAAAGTTTGGTGATTTAATGTAAACAGTTTGATCATTGGAGTAAAGTAAGCATGCCTTCAATTTGTAGGCTTTTTATGAAAATTTTACGTCAAGTAGCGAAGGATGTTTTGATGCTTAAGGAACTTGGCATTGAAAATTAAGAGTGGGAATTGAACACGTGCATGTCTCTGCAATTTTTAACATCAAGTTCAATTTTTCAGCATTTTTTTTTTTTTTACTATATAGGGGAAAAAAATTAGGGACTTTTTCAAAAAACAGTATTTTTGATCTGGTGCTTTAACGTTGCATTATTTTTAAAAACTGTAAAGGGCAAAATTAAACATTATGTGATTCCGCGTCTAATGGTATATAATGTTGGACATAACTTCCACACCAATAGGGAGGAACGACATTTTAATTTTTTGGCATGAAATTTTTTCGAAAAAAAATGACATTTTTTTACATTTTGAGTCAGAACTTTTGTTCTACTCATTAAATCTTGCTGAAACTTTCACAGATTATTTGTCTTTGGTTCCTAAAGAGATTCTGTGAGTTTCAGATTTTTTGACGAAGATGTTCTTATACTTCCGTGCTCATAACTATGTATGAGTAAAATTTTTAAAATAAATTTTTTATGGCTTATTACGGAATGTTGAATTTTTTCTAATTAATGGATTTAATAGTATTTTGTTTAAGCTTTATTTTGATATATAATTTATTATCCAAGTATTAATTGTTTATGAGAAAACTTGAAAAAATCCAAAATGGCGGTCATTTTTACGACAAAATTTTTAGTAAATTATTCATAACTTTTACAAAACTCGACTAATTTTTAATTTCTTTTCATTTTTATAAAGATCTTATGGTTATCTACAAGTTTTCAATACATAAGAATGTTCTACAATGAATGCAAATAGATATTTTTTGAGCATGAAATGTCATTTCTGAAGCAAATTGAAAATTTTTCTACAGCGAAAAACTAAAATTGTCTTTTTTTGCAATATACTTGTTCATTTGGACATATTTTGATGTTTTCGTGATGTTACATTAATATTTTATGATTTTCCTTATAATTTAATAAGTATTTTGAGAAAAAAGTAACTTTTAGTTTTTCGCTGTAGAAAAATTTGCAATTTGCTTCGGAAATGACATTTCAGGCTCAAAAAATATCTATTTGCATTCACTGTAGAACATTCTTATGTATTAAAAACTTGTAGATAATCATAAGATCTTTATAAAAATGAAAAGAAATTAAAAATTAGTTGAGTTTTGTAAAAGTTATGAATAATTTTCTAAAAATTTTGTCGTAAAAATGACCGCCATTTTGGATTTTTTCAAGTTTTCTCATAAACAATTAATACTTGGATAATAAATTATATATCAAAATAAAGCTTAAACAAAATACTATTAAATCCATTAATTAGAAAAAATTTAACATTCCGTAATAAGCCATAAAAAATTTATTTTAAAAATTTTACTAATACATAGTTATGAGCACGGAAGTATAAGAACATCTTCGTCAAAATCTGAAACTCACAGAATCTCTTTAGGAACCAAAGACAAATAATCTGTGAAAGTTTGTAGCAAGATTCAATGAGTAGAACAAAAGTTCTGACTCAAAATGTAAAAATGTCATTTTTTTTCGAAAAAATTTCAAGCCAAAAAATTAAAATAGCGTTCCTCCCTATTGGTGTGGAAGTTATGTCCAACATTATATACCATTAGACGCGGAATCACATAAGGTTTAATTTTGTCCTTTACAGTTTTTAAAAATAATGCAACGTTAAAGCACCAGATCAAAAATACTGTTTTTTGAAAAAGTCCCTAATTTTTTTTCCCTATATAGTAATTTAAAAAAGTTCTTGAACTTTTTAAAATTGACAATTTCCAAACAATAATCCACAATTGCTTCAGATCACAAAGAAAATTCAATGCCATTCGAATGGATGCATAAAAAAAATATTCAATCTTGATCTAATTTTTAAGAAAAGTATTTGCATAATTTTTTCATTATCCTTACAACTGATCTAGATTTTCAACACCATTGAACATCAGATTAAAGTATGCAATCTGTCTTCAAAGAGACAGACTTTTAAGGACTAAAATGTAATATAATATTTTCGAAGGATATGAAGCACCGCAAATGAGCAAAGACAATTAGGTTAGTCGTATTTAATTACGTTGCTTATTACTTCCTTCCGTGAAAAATGTTTGTAGTACCATCACCCTCAAGCTATTAATACAATTTATTCGAGCCGTACATAGAGAAAAGCTCTTAAAAATGCACAAATGTCTCCAACATGAGGAAAAAATCGATACTAAAAAGTCGCGAAGTTGAAAAAAACTTATTCAAATTGCGATTACATGAAGCAAGAATTGCCAAATGTTGTGCAAGAAGTCTGTCCGTAACCTTGGATAACTCTGTTCTCTTCCCTTTAAAAAATCGATTTTAATTGGGAGAGCATGAAACGTGAAAGATCAAGGACATCGAAAGAAAGTTTTTTCAGATACTTATCCCACATGCTGTTCATTTAAGGATATTATCGAATTCTAGAAATTCCATTTAACGATAATTCTTAATCCAATACAGAAATTCTGATAGTAATTCTCGTTTGATGACATATAAATGCAGATGAAGCTTTTTGTTATGAAATTAATACATTATTTTTTGTCATCCAGATCATGCGCGCTGTTGCAAGCATGAAACTACTTTAAAGTAGTACAGGGATGAATTGAAGTAAATTATTCAGAACTTGTTGTTGGTTGAACGGAAGTAAAATTAATTTTTTAAAGAATTTTTAGATACTGGAGGATTTTGAGTAGAATTGAGAAGACAATTTATGCAATCAAATAAATACTCTTATTGAATCCCCTCCCCAAAAATATAAATTTTAATCAAAGTATGCTGTTTTGAGTTATGGAACCTCCTTGCATTTTTACTAGGTTTTAATGAGAAAAAGGCTTAATTAACTTATTGGATACTCAAACAACCACAATCCCTGACCAAAAACATAAAATTTTCATGACTAATAATCAGTCTTGAAGTCATTAAAACTGAGAGTTCACCAGCACTAAATTAAATCACATTTTCTCCAATTTCAGTACATTCCCATTAAGTGTCCAACATAAAACTCATTTTGTCTCGCCCCACAGTGGTCTAAAATGAAAATTTTCCGGCAATCGACCCCATTTTGGAAAAATAGCACTATAAATGTTAAGGAATGTCTCATTTTAAAGCTGACATAGATTAGGGACGATTCCCCAAGTTTCAGCTCTTTTCGTCCATCCAGAGCTGCATGGCAGGGCTTCAAAGTTGGATATAGCGCAAATTTTCAAATTTCATGATATGCCATTCAAACTTTATTTGCGCAAAATCTACATAATGAATTGAAAAACGGTTTTCGGTTCCAGAAAGGATATTATAATACCTTTAAAATGATGTATCATAAGCCCTGTAAAGTGTATCGTCTATTCTTAATAAAAACACTTATATTATATATTTTATAATCTTTTATTCTTCTGTCTTTGGTTCTTCTATTTTCTCTAACACTTTTTAAAATCCTATCGACCGTTATGTTGTTGCTCGTTGCCCAGATCCCTACATCCTCCTCTAAGCTAAAAAAAAAGAAAAAGAGAAAAAAAAAGAAAAATTATTCATATGCACATTATTTAATGCTTTATAAATTAAATTAAAAGACCTTCGTCTTGATATCGAGCCGGTCTTTGAACGCGTCTCTTCTTTCTTTGATTCCCTTCATTTATATCTTCCGTTTCTTTCTCAACGACTTCTTTCCTTTCGCAATTTGGCCATATTTTTGCATGATCAACATGACGCTTGCATACAACTCCTTGCTCATCTTTTAATGTCAATACCGCAAATTTTCTATCAATTACTTGATACTTTTTATCCACAAAACGACATTTGAGTTTGTGTCCAGATAAAATATCCTTAATCATGACAAAATCTCCCACTTTAATATCCGATTCTTGTGCCATTCTTCTCTTATCAGCATAAATCTTTCCTTTAAGTTTCTCAACTGCATCACACTCTCTTGCCTCTGATTCCGTCCAATAATTATCAATTATTCCTAGTGGTAACAAATTCCGAGCCTTTCTTTTAAACATCATCTCAAATGGTGACAAATTCGTGACTGAGCATGGACGCTTATTATATATTTCCACAAATTCTTCTAAAGAACTTGCCAGCTTTTCCTTCATTCCACTCGCAATCTGCAAAATTCTTTTTAAGTTCTTGTTGAATCGCTCCACTAATCCATTACACTGCGGTTGATGTGGGGGAATTCTTACTAATTCAATAGCTTGTGACTTACAATATTCTGTAAACTTAACACCCGAAAAAGGTGGACCATTATCACTTTTGATTGTTAACGGGTTTCCAAAAACTCTAAATATGTCATGTAAACTTTTAATTGTTTTATCTGCATCCGTTCCGTTCATTCTTCTAGTCACCGCATATCGACTGTAATAATCAACCACGACCAGTAGTTCTCCCAGTTCTCCAGCTTTGAAAAAGTCGATTGCTATCTCCTTCCATGCTTCCTCGGGAATTTTTGATCTTGACAAAGGTAATGGAGGATTTGGACGCGATACCAGTGCACATCCTAAACATTTCCTGATAGTTTTGTGAACATCCAACGACATTCCTGACCACCAAACTCTTTCTCGTAAGAGTCGCTTCATTGCTACCTCTCCAGGATGTCCTTTGTGAGCATACTCTAAAACTTTACTTTTCAGTGCCTCTGGAATGACTATCTGCGAATCTTTATAAACAATTCCATCGATCACGGTCATTTCACGTTTCATTGCTCTATATTTTGGTTTCACATTATGCCATTCTCCACTGTTTAATGCTTGGATTATTTGGATCAGCTCTTCGTCCATTTCAGTTTCCTTTGATATCTGCTCTAACGATACAACATCTTGCCACTCTCCAATATTACAAATAAATAGTTGGGATTCTTCCAAAAATGGTTTATCGTTTCCTCTATACAGTCTTGATAAAGGATCGGCTATATTGTCCTTTCCTGGTATGTATTTAATGTTAAAGTTATAGTGCTGCAATCTCAATGCCCACGATTCTGCTCTCGATACTGCTCTTTTATTGATACGAAAAGCTCCCTTAAAAATAAACTGCAATGCTCTATAGTCAGTGCACAATGTAAACTTAATTCCTGACAAAAAATAATAAAACTTCTCAACAGCCCAGACCGCCGCCAATGCTTCTCTTTGTGCCTGAGGGTATTTCCTTTCAGTTGCTGTTAACGTTTTTGCAGCAAATTCAATTACACGATACGTTTCACCATTTTTTTGAACCAGAGCACTACCTAAACTTGTTGGAGAAGCATCCGTAAAAACTATCGTTTCATCATTTGGATCGAATATTCCCAATTCCAGTACAGTTCTGCACAATGATTCTTTCAAATTATCAAACGACGCTTGCTGTTCCTTTCCCCATATCATTACTTTATTCCGAACTATAGATGTAAGTGGCTCACTAGTCTTTGAAAGATTCGGGATGAATTTTCCCAAATAATTAACAAGACCCAGAAAACTTCTTACTTCCTCGACAGTCTCTGGTCTTGAAAAATTCTTTACAGCATCTATTTTTGCTTGCGATGGTCTAACTTTGTTTTTCGTAATTGTTAATCCCAGAAAATCTATTTGACTCAATTTGAATTCACATTTCTGACTATTTAGTGTCAAATTATTATCTTTAAGTACTTTCATGACCTGACGGAGCCGATTATCATGTTCCTCTTCCGTTTCTCCTGCAATTACAATGTCATCCATGTAACAGAACGTACCCTCAATTCCTGCAATCAATTGACTCATAATTTTCTGGAATATTTCAGGTGCACTACACAAGCCAAATGTTAATCGCTTAAATTGCATCACTCCCTTGTGTGTCATAAATGCTGTGACATATCTTGAATCTTCATGTAACTCTACATGATGATATGCGCTCTTGATATCAATTTTTGAGAAGATTCCACAGTTTTTTAATTTGCACAAAATAAAATCTAAAGTTGGAATTGGATATATCACTCTTTTAATAGCTAAATTGGGTTCTCTCATATCGACGCAACATCTAATATCGTTTAATCCTTTTGGTACTACTATCAATGGTGAAATCCATTTTGAATATCCATCCACTTTCTCAATGATTCCTTCTCTTTCCAATTTCTCTAAAATTTCAACAACTTTTTTCTCTTGTGCACGTGGAATACAATTGAACGTCTTTTGTTTTGGTACAATCGTTTCGTCAATAATTAATTTTATTTTGATGTTTGGAATCTTTGGAAATTCCTCAATTACTTCCAGATTATTAACCGTTAATCCCGTCTTCAAAATATGTAGCTTTTCTGATGTTAATCTTGACAATAACGATTGTGATGCATCCTTGATCACAAAGAACTCCTCGTATGATTGCGGCTTTTCCTTTGCTACTCTTACTAATGCAATAAATTTTGCAATGCATGCTAATGCCGTTTTACTTCCATATCCCGAAAATTTATCTTTTACGTCATACTTTAAATTATACAAGTTTGCATTTCTTTCCAGCAAAACAATAAAATCTTGTTCTGTCACTGTATTAATAGGTGAACCCGAATCAATTAGGCATAATAAATTTACTCCACCAACATTTGCATTTATCTCTGCGTCGTTCTTTTTCTGAAACAATTAACATAACATAGAACTTGTTTAAAAACACAAACTGTTATTTTTTTTTGATTAAAATTTTATTGATTCTCTCTTCTTCAAAATTTCTTATCAATAAAATTTATTTATTTTTTTTTTTTTTATTATTTATACCTTTGGTAACTTTGGCACCTCAATATCCCACTCATTAGCCATAATCTGGTTCACAGTTTGCTTCTTAGATTGACCATGGACCAACGACTTATCATTAAATCCTCTTCGTTTCTTCAGACACACTCTTGCGAAATGACCAGTCTTATTACAATTATGACATGTCACGTCTATTGCTGGACATTTTGAACCCGAATAATGCTTAGCAGAACCACATCTATAGCACTTCTGTAAATTCTTGTTGCTGTTTTCATTAAACTTTGACATCGGCTTCGACCATTTCTTTAAAGCACTTATGACTTGCTCTTGTATGCTTCCTTCTTTAGTCTGAAATTCACCAGCTTCTCTGTTATCACCAAGCACCTTACGTTGTTGTTGTTGTTTAATTTCGTCATTTATAGCATAAGAAATTAATTGATCGACACTTCTACCCGTCTTAGTTGCTGCATATTGCTTGACCTTCTCACTTTTCGCACCTTGCATAATTTGGAAGAACACTTCCTCATCTACTCTCTGTTCATCAAAACCACATCTAATTGCTTGTGCTCTTATTCGCACGACAAATGCATTCACTGACTCATCAGCTTGCTGCCTCATTTCACTTAATATTTGTCGCTCCAATCGCGGATTTGACTTAGACTGAAAATACGACTCCAATCTGTACACTGCATTATTGTATTGCGGAATCTCCAGTAACGGAGCTTTCAGCTCATCAATTTCTTCCTCTGATTTGGGTGTTGACGAATAAATTCTCTGAATATCTCTTCCACCAGCAACCAAAAGCCACTTGAATTTCTTTGCCTGTGAGTGAATTTCCATCGCCTCTGCCCATGCTTCAAACGACAGTTTCCATTCCAACCATTCATTCAATACAGCATGACCATTCAATGATTTGCCACCCTCGAACTTTGGCATCAACTGTGTCATCCAATTGCTCTCCATAATCTACAATGGAAGCATAAATACAATAAAACGATTAACTATCATTTCTTTATTTAATGTTTACAATGAATCTAATCATCGTCACGTATTTGTACTGAATCTAATCAATACCCAACATTCTTTTCGTAATGAATTGAATCATTACCCTTAATATTGCTGTGAATTTAATCATAGCCTATTCTTTATGCCACGAATTTAATCATAGCCATTCTTTATGCCGTGAATCTAATCATAGCCTAATCTTTATGCCACGAATTTAATCATAGCCTATACTTTTATGCCATTATAATTGCAACGAATTTAATCATTGCCTCATGAAAAAAAATGCGCCATTTTTTTTTCTTAGAAAAATATTATTTTCTAAAATTTTCATTAAATAACCATATAAATGGCTGTACTCGATATTTTTTCAGCTTACCTAAGTTTCAACTACTCGCAGCGCCAATTTTGTATCGTCTATTCTTAATAAAAACACTTATATTATATATTTTATAATCTTTTATTCTTCTGTCTTTGGTTCTTCTATTTTCTCTAACACTTTTTAAAATCCTATCGACCGTTATGTTGTTGCTCGTTGCCCAGATCCCTACATAAAGTATTGACCAGTTGGAGCAAAGCTTGATTAAGTACGAAAAAATAGGCAAAAATCATATTATATTTTTTCCCGGTAGCTGCAAAGTACTTTTTTCAATAGTCTACAAATTAGTTTTAAGTTTTTTATACAGTTAAATACACAACCTTTTCAAAATGGTATCATGTTATGGCCAATTTTTGCGCCAGTTTTCGCTACAGCTGCTCAAAGTTGGCTAAAATTGCAAAAATTCAAAAAATTTATTTAAAAAAATTTGTCTAAAAAATCAAGTTTTTGGTAAAACAGTCTCAAGTTTTGTTTTTTATGCTTAATATTGTATATTTAGGCTAAAAATGAACGATTTTTGAAGAAATTTTTGAAAAAAGTTAATTTTTTCCACCCCATGCTGATTATCGACTTGGCTCATTATGCCTTCACTCAAATGACTACTGCTCTTACGTGACTTAATATTTTTCAATTCTGTTTTCGGATTATTATAGCTTATTGCCATACCTTTACATTGATATACAATACTTTGCAGTTAAGCTTAGTCTTGGTCATCAAAACGCTTGCTGACTGTGACCTATAGTGATCGACCCCAAAATTGAAAATCTCAAAATTACAATTTTGAATAATGATGCTCAGAAATGAAAATAAAAATTGTTTTTTGGTTTTTTGAGTTGATTTATCATATTTGTGACTGTAGAATCTCAAAAAATTAGTTTTAAAAAATTTTTGGTACCTCAGAGTAGCCTCATAGAATCTACCCTGGTAGTCTCAGTCAGGTGTACAATTCTTACCTGGGAAACTTTTTTTGAGACTTTTTTCGATTTATTATTAATTATTGAGCATATTTTTGTTGAAATAAATTGATTTTGTAGATTCTGCTGCCTTAAATAAGCAGCTTTACCTTTTCAATTATTGCATGGCACTTTTGACATTGTTCAAATAATTTAATATAGAAATTCAAATTTTCTTCATGTAAACGACAAAAAACAATTTATTTCAACATAAATGTGCTCAATAATTAATAACAAATCGAAAAAAGTCTCAAAAAAAGTTTCCCAGGTAAGAATTGTACACCTGACTGAGACTACCAGGGTAGATTCTATGAGGCTACTCTGAGGTACCAAAAATTTTTTAAAACTAATTTTTTGAGATTCTACAGTCACAAATATGATAAATCAACTCAAAAACCAAAAAACAATTTTTATTTTCATTTCTGAGCATCATTATTCAAAATTGTAATTTTGAGATTTTCAATTTTGGGGTCGATCACTATAGGTCACAGTCAGCAAGCGTTTTGATGACCAAGACTAAGCTTAACTGCAAAGTATTGTATATCAATGTAAAGGTATGGCAATAAGCTATAATAATCCGAAAACAGAATTGAAAAATATTAAGTCACGTAAGAGCAGTAGTCATTTGAGTGAAGGCATAATGAGCCAAGTCGATAATCAGCATGGGGTGGAAAAAATTAACTTTTTTCAAAAATTTCTTCAAAATCGTTCATTTTTAGCCTAAATATACAATATTAAGCATAAAAAACAAAAATTGAGACTGTTTTACCAAAAACTTGATTTTTAGGCAAACTTTTTTAAATAAATTTTTTGAATTTTTGCAATTTTAGCCAACTTTGAGCAGCTGTAGCGAAAACTGGCGCAAAAATTGGCCATAACATGATACCATTTTGAAAAGGTTGTGTATTTAACTGTATAAAAAACTTAAAACTAATTTGTAGACTATTGAAAAAAGTACTTTGCAGCTACCGGGAAAAAATATAATATGATTTTTGCCTATTTTTTCGTACTTAATCAAGCTTTGCTCCAACTGGTCAATACTTTACAGGGCTTATGATACATCATTTTAAAGGTATTATAATATCCTTTCTGGAACCGAAAACCGTTTTTCAATTCATTATGTAGATTTTGCGCAAATAAAGTTTGAATGGCATATCATGAAATTTGAAAATTTGCGCTATATCCAACTTTGAAGCCCTGCCATGCAGCTCTGGATGGACGAAAAGAGCTGAAACTTGGGGAATCGTCCCTAATCTATGTCAGCTTTAAAATGAGACATTCCTTAACATTTATAGTGCTATTTTTCTAAAATGGGGTCGATTGCCGGAAAATTTTCATTTTAGACCACTGTGCGCCCGCAAGCATTAAAAAATTCGATTATGTTCTCATTTCTTTTTGGCCATACCGCATTAAAAGAAACATCGCTGGATGTATGAAATTCGATATCGTAAAGGAAAGAAAGAAAAAAAAAGTTTGTCCGCATAATGAAAATTGAGCCTCCCTGAAAGCAATCAGCAGGCATAATATACATATGTATGTATGTAGGAGCATTGAACACGATTATGAGTTCAAAAATCTTTTACTGCATTAACAGACGAAATAAGCACGAAAAAAAGTAAATTCGAAGGAATTAAAAGGAATTGAGAAGAACAGCAGCAACAACAACAATTAAAATGTATATCGCGACAGCATCATTCATTCGGTTGAATGCAAATGTTGTCTGAGAATTTGAGAATTTCCTTTTAACTTTATGCTGCTTATTCTTATTCTTCATCATGCTGTTTCATTCTCGCTGTTACTATGCGTGCTAAATCTTTTTTTTTTTATGTTTCGTCGAGAGGTCAAAGAATCGGAGTTATGAAACATAAAACTTGTAAGCAGCACACAAAAAAAAAAAAAGAAAATTCTCCTCTCCCTCCCTTTATATGCTGTTGCTGCCGATACAGTACTTAAAAATAAAGTAAAACAGGTTTCAATGATCTCTTTCACGTCTTCATCTTATTATTCTGGTGTTTAGCATGAAATCAGCAGACATCGTTCATTGTCGCAGTGAATTTATTTTTTTAAGCAAGCATGCACGAAAAATTATGTGTTATTGGGGAGAGAGGACAATAAACTGTTCATTCAGCTATGTATGTTTTTAAAAATGCTTAGAAAAAAGGGACTGTCAATTGTGGTGTGAGATGAGAGCAGAAAAGGTACGAAATAGATGTCTGGAAGTGCTTTTTATTCTTCAATGTCTGTCTAGACATTAATAGCAATATTTTTTTTTTCTCTTACAGTTAGATTTTACTTGAGCAATTTTTGATGAGGACAGAAGATTCCTTAAGAAAATTATGGTTCGAGGCATAGTTGAGGACATTTGAGATCGAGTTTTGGACCGTTTCATTAATTTTTGTTTTGAAAGACAGATAGTTTTAACGTTTATTTTCAATTTGAATTGTATTTAAAAAATAACATACCTAGTTGTTTACCCTTTGTTATATAAATTTTCAGTTTGTTTATAAACTTTGAATAGTAAACATCGCTTAGTTGTAAGTGAAAACTTTCTTAATTTTAAGAAAATAATAAGACTTGAATAGTGTGTAAGGTACAGTAGTTACATCTAATAACACTGAATAATAGTTCTAACTCCACTTAATTCACAATTTCCTTTTAAAACCCGAAAAATTACTTAATTAATTTAAGACTAAATGTACAGCCATATCAATTTGTTTAATTGTTAATCCCACACATGATTACTTCCAACCTTCACAGTAAATTTGTAATACTTTGCAAATTATTTACTGTGTATGAATAATTGTTTAAAAAAAAAAGATTTCCGCATTATTCAAGCGTATGCATAAACTTTTCCGCAATCAATTGCCATTTTTCCAAAGAACTTTTTTGTGAAAGACTTAAATGGCTTATCTCAAGGACTCGGTCGGAAGGAGAATAAACAAAACAATGTATGTTCCTTATATAATGCGTAAATGTGATTTTCTTTATGGTTATGTATGTCTGTGGCTTTGACGTAGATGTCTCATTATTATTCGGATTTTATTTTTAGGTATTGAAATGATTTCTTGTATATTGTATAGATTATAATTGACCACGTGTTTGGTATGTCATGTCTATTAAATATTTTGTATTACACCAAAAACATTTAGTCACATTATGGATGAAATCATTAATAACTACAGTGAAGCATTAATACTCTACAAATTGAGGAAATGAAGCCTGAATGGATCAATTTTTGAGGTAAAGATATGCAGGAGGTGATCTTTAGAGACCAATAAAAGCGCATTTTCCTTTTTCATGGCGAATTAATAATTTTTTAACGGTTAAAATTCATTCAAATTTTCGGTTAAAATTTAAATTTTTAAAAGTTTAACGGTCAAAAACTGTTGAATGGTTTTCAAATTCTAAAAAATCAATTTTATTGAAATTGAATGTCATTATGCAGACTTTAAAGGAAAATGCGCTAAGAAAAATGAATTTTAATGAAAACTATTTTTTTTTTGGCTAACGTTCAATGGCGAGGATTTTTGTTTCTTGCACAATGATGTAAAATTAATATGAATGATGTGATAATGAAAATTATTATGAGTCTGATGAAAACTTAATGGTCGATTGGTTAATGCACACAAATAAAAATAAAATAAAGAACTCAATTAAAGGACTTAAAAGTTGTACACAGAGAACAAAAAGCACATTGAACGGACTCACTGGCATCATAATATCTGGATAGTATTTTGTAGGTATGTACCTAAAAGTTTTGACGTTGTTCCAACTTGTTCTGATATGATTGCAGTATACGTATAATTATTTGCAGGCTGCGTGATTTTTATGACGATTTCATGCAAGGGAATCATGGATTTATCCTTTTGTTATTGTAATTGCGATGAATTGTTGACTTGATTTTCTATTTTGTTTTGTTATTATAAATTGACAATCAAGAATGGCTCTTTTATGCTCAATGATATAAAGAACAAAATTATGACATTAAAAGGAAGTAAACTGTTGAATTACATTCTAAGTATTACTTTTTTTTAATAATGATTTTTTAATGCACTTTTACATAACTTTTTATCGAGATTCTTTCTCTTTTTTTTTCAGCTATAATGAAAAAAATAAAATAGGAAGGAATTAAATGAACCTTTTCACTCTGATTTTACAGCAACTTGTGTGGTTTTTGTGGGGAAATTTCAATAACAAATAAAAGTTACACAAAATAAATGAAAAAAAAGGTCGAGAGCTTTCGAGCATCGATATAAGTATATGGACTAACCAGATGATGAAATTATTTAAATTTTTCTCATTTTCTTCCTTGCCAGACAAGGATGAAAATTCATTCACAGCTTTTAAGTCGAAATTTGAGAGCACTTTATAGATTCTTTTATTAGAGCACTTATTGATTTTTTTTACTTCACTTTCTGCACTTTTGCGGATGTTTTGTAGGCTCTATTTAGTTTAATAATCATCCGACAACGGAGGAAGCGAGCGCTAAAGACTTCTTACTCGTTACATTTCTTTTAACTGACTGAAAATTATTTTTGTGAGCGGAACAAATTTTTTTTTTTTTATTTTATTTCCGATGAGAAAATCAAGAGAATCTTTAGCATTAATTCCAGCATGTGTATGCGATTTTTTGCAATTCATTTTGACCTGAATTGGGGTTTAAGGTTGATAGATACTCAATGCTTGTTCAAAAGAATTTTGAATGATCAATTTACCTTCGAATTTATGCGATCTAGTTTTGCTTTGTGTGCTTAATCTATCATTAAAGTTCATGGATTGTGAGTATCATCGAGTACATATCATTAAATGTTAATTGATTTGTGCACAATGGTCTGAAATCGAAAAAAGTGTCCAAAATTTATATTTTGGTGTAAACTTTAGAGGTCCCAAAGTTTTGGTAGATTTTCTTTATTTTGAAAGTGTTAATAGCTTTGTCAGGTCTTAATTATACATCTCTGAAAATATGAGCTTGTAATATTAAGGATAAACATGATTTTTCATCAAAAATTTAAGATTGTTTCCAAAAAAAATTTGTGCACAAGCAAATTTGTATGGAAAAACAAATGAAATAAAAATGCAAATATCTCGAAATTGGCATAGATTGGCATTACCAGGGTATGATTAGAAGGTGAATATAGACTCAATCTTTCGATTTAGGTAGGTTTCAGAGATTTCCGGAGTTTACCTTAAAACGTATGAACGTTTAAAGTTTTGGAAATTTTCAAAATTTTAATTACATTTTCCCTAATGATAAAAGAAGTGGCTAATGTTTTATAAGTTTTAACATAAAATTCGAGCATTAATTAAGCTATTGACACTGATTCGTATATAGAACAAACAACAGAAAGTGGAAAAATTTATGAAAACTTTTTCATGGTGTTTTTGTAAACAAATTTTTGGTGACTTTCGTTAATGATTGACAGAGTTAGACAACGATTGGAAGGTTGATATTTCGACAAAAGATGCGTCAGTTTATGTTTTATAATGCTGCATTCAAATGATGAGGTTTAAAAGACACGACTTAAAATAAATTTTGGACACTTTTTTCGATTTCAGACCATTGTGTTGTGTAAAAATTAAATCCGTTACAAATTCTTTGTTTTGAATTTTAAAAAATTAATAATTTCCAAAAACCGTTAAATTTTGAATTCTACAAAAACTTTTAATTTTCAAATCCGTTAAATGAACCCTTTAAGGGGTCATTCACAAATGACGTCCAGGGGGGGGGGGGGAGTCAAAGCCAAGAACAATAGAATTTCTTGGAATTCTATTGTGCTTTTTAAAAAAAAATTACCGTTAAATTCGGACGTCATTTATAAACGATCCCTAAGAAGATCTTAATAATTTTGAATTTTTCAAAAACCGTTACAATTTCGAAATTTATAAATTTTAAAATTTAATTAGACATTATTTTAAAAGTTCCTCTGTAAGTAATAAAATGCGTCCTTATCCTTAAAAACAAGCAGTGCCAAAAATAAAACAATACAGAGCGGATCATATGAAAGGAAAGAAAATAAAGATTGAGAGAGAATCAAAATCCATAGAAGCATACGAAATGAAAAAACATGCTTTCTGTTGCCATACTTTCATCAGACAACACAAAAATCCTCTCTCCGTGCGCATTCGCAAATTCATTCTGGAAAATGCTTAAGGATTTCTTTGATATTATTAGGACATGCTGTAAATAAAATGCACAAAAATATGAAGAAGAAAAATCAATTTTAAATTTAAAAACTGCAATAATTTTCTTTTACCTTTATTACTGACAATTTCCACTATAATTTTTTATCTTTTATAAGATTTTTTTTTTTTATTATTATTTTATTTATTTTTATTTGTTTCTTTTTTTTTTGTATCATGATACACAATCATATTTTTCTCATTTATTTATTTATTACTTTCATCTCTTACTTGAAAAATTTGAACAAAACGAAAAAAACGTGTTGATTATGCCAATTATTTAATTTACTATTAGAATGCAATTAATGGAAACAAGGCGGAAGATTGTGAACTGTTTTTGATTTCAATTTTACAGTAAGGAGGATGGTGGGAATTTTATTCTATTGATGTTGGTCTCACATTAATGCATGATTATTGATTTCCTTTTTGAAATTCAGACATTAACTTCAAAGTCACGTGGTTTTTGAAACTCAATATGGATGTGTGTCATGTTGAATGCTCTTTTAAGCTTTATTATCGTTTGTATTCGAGATCTTGACGATTTTTAGGCTCAAAAGGATTTTCAACTTTAATTTTTTTTTGAATTTAATTTTAGAAATAAATTTTGAACTTTTAAAATCCGTTAAATTTTTTGGGTCAAATTTGAATTTTTGAAAACCGTTGAAATTTATTTTTGGTCATTTTTGAACTTTTTAAAATTTAAAATGCCGTTAAATTTATCGAAGGAACTCACGTGTTTGTCGTTAATCCTAAATGGCAATTTCATGTCAATCCTTTACGTTTATGTTATTCATATAATTTATATTTAGTAAGTTAGCTTTCACAGTAGCCAAATCAATTGATTTCTATAATTATACAAAAAAGTTAATAATTAAAAAATATGAATAGGAAAATTGGATACAGACGTTGAGTGTGTAGGTTGAAAGTTTTGGAAAAGGGAAAATATAGAAATCTCTTCATTTTGATGTATTTCCTTATGATTTAGGTACGAGTTTTTTTTTGTTTCATCTTATCAATGTATTTTTTTACTTTTTTCAAATCATTTTTCTCTTTTTTTAAGATTTTTTCAGGTTTTTTTTTTCTTCTGTATTTGATTAAAGAACAAGATTTACCTCATTAATGATGCATTTTTTTGCAGCCATGCTGTGTGACAAATCTCACTTTGAGTGGAATTACACGCACATATTCTCCAAAAAAATTTACAATTAGTTAAATGTGTTTTTTTTATCATCATCATCATTTGTTGCTTTACTAGAATATATTTATATTTATATATTTATATTATTAATCTTAAAGTAACGACTTTACTTCACTAAGACCATTTAATTACATAAAAAGTTATGTACATAAAAAGGTGCTGATCCCAAAAAAAAAAATCATGATGAAAGAAAATTTTAATTTTTGATTCCATTTCTCCGTTCAGGAAATAAAATTCGTTATTCGGTTCGACTGTATCTCCATTATTTTTGGACACTGGAAAGGAAGTTCTATTTTGTTACAAATTCGTCTAAATTTTTATAAGAGTTTTGTGAATGGATGTCATTTCTAAATGCAGAGCTTTCAATTTGAAGAGTTTTTTTAAATTTAACGGTTAATTAAAATTTGAAAAAAATTTCAGTTTGGTTTAACGGTCATTTTTTCAATTTAAAAAAATTTGAATTTTTATTCTACAATTTAACGGAAATTTCAATTTTGAAAATTAATTTAGGTTGATTTTCCTAACTGTCACTAGAAATTTGAAATTTATGTTGAAGTACAGCTCTGATTCAGACATGCTAAAGAATCAAAATAAAAAGGAAGCAATCTAAAAAGAGAATGGATCACATTAAGGAAAGAAAAACTTGCATGACGCACAATTTCCTCCTCATTATACAGTAAGCAGCATTAGCAAAAAATAGGAAACAACAGTTAAAATGAGGTTATGTAAACATTATTTTTACATCAAATTTTTTGTTATTTTTTTCATTTTCTTTTTCTTCATTTAAATAACAAATTCTCAAAAAAATTGTAAAATTTTCCTCACTAATCACTTTCTTCTTTCCTTTTTAAAAAGTTTTTCTTTTTGGAATCCTAGAAATTCTTACCAATTATTATTATTTTTTTTTTAAATTTTTTTTTCTCTTCATTTTCTATGAAATATGCATTTCAACATTACCACGACGACGACGACGATTATCAACAATTTTTTTTTAGATTTTTCATTAATTTTTTTTTGTGTGTGTTTGTGTGGTTCTCAATCTTATTTAATTTTTTTTTAAATTCAACGCGCGTTATGAGTCATCATACATTCATTAACTCATAAATTAATTTAATATTATTATTATTATTTTTTTTTTTTGTTTCTCAAAAAAAGAAAGTTTTTTTGTTTTCCACGTCTAAAATTTTTGATGATTTTTCCTTACAAATATAAAATTTGTTATTTTTTTCTCCTTCTTTATTTGTGTGTATGTGTATGTGTGTCTGTCTGTGTTGATTAATATTATTGCAAACATCTTGGATGACAAATAAAAAAAAATTCACTGTTCTTAAACTTCCTTCATTCTTTTAGCTTCAAACTCTTCTTCATCAGAATATTCGTATGCTTCCTCGTATTCCACCTCACGTTCACGTTTGAGACTATTATTGTTTGAATTCTGAGGACTGACAAATGAGCTGTAAATGACAATTAAGAATTAACATCAAATGTAAGGATTTACAGCAGGTAACATGTTACTCACGCATATTGACTGTTGTATGATTGATTTCGTTCACTACCGGAATAATTATTTGAGCCTGGTGATTGGGGTGCTGATTGTAGGACAACGTCGTTCAATTCTTGCGGGGAATTATCTTGAGAATTATCTGTGAATGTCAAAGAAATGTCTCTAATTAGGAACTGGATTAAGGAATAAAGTGAATTCGGAATTTAACCTAGTTATGTCCAAAACTAGGTCATGAACTAAATTTATTGTGTGGAACACAATTTTCGGTCGAATGAGATAGTCAATTATTAAATCCAAGGATTTAAATTTAATTCCTAAATTAAAGCTCGAGATTAACTTAAACCGAGGATTTAAAATTAATAGTAGGATTAAATCTCGAGATTAAAGTAAATCCAAGGATTTAAATTCAAAATCAAGATTAACGTAAATTCAAGGATCAAATCCCAAATTCAACAATCATGGAATCAAGAATGTAGGAATTACCTATGAGACTCGGTGAGACTGGAGCTGATCGTGGCATACCAAAAGGTGCTCTAAAGTTTTGATTACCTCTTTGTCGTCGCTTACGAAAACTCTGATCAATCAATTTACTCTCACTCATTGGATCAATTCGCCAAAAACTTCCCTTGCCCGGCTCGTCTTGTGAGCGTGGCACTTTGATGAAGTAACGATTTAGACTGAGATTGTGACGAATACTGGAAGTAGATATTTTTCTCATTTAGACTCAAATCTTAATTAGCATGAAGAATGTAAGTAACTGACCTATTCTGCCATCCTTTGTTAGCTCCAGTACGATAATACGGATAATTCTTAGAAATATATGAGTAGATGCCTGATAATGTCAATTGCTTGTCCGGTGCCGCTGTTATCGATTGTACAATCAGCTGAGCATAACTATATGGTGGTTTCTCAAAATCTCCAGATGTTGATGGCGCAGTAAATTCCTACATAAAAAAAAATCTTCCAATTAGTCACAAACTTAATAAGTTATGAGTAAGTCATGTACCTCATTGAAACTGTGACTTCCATTGTTATGTTGTGAATATACATCATGATAATTATGACGTGGACTTGTAGGGCATGAATTTGCTGCTGACATTGTACCTGTTGGTGATGGAAATGGACTCTTTATGTTCTTTAGTGCTGCTTCTTGTTCAGGTATTGAAATTTTCAATGGACGATAAACGGTGTTTGTATTCTCAACAGATGTTGATTTTCCAGTTGTATCATGTTTACGATTTTGATCAACCAAATTCTCAAATTGTATTCGAATATTTGTACTTGGGAAACGCAATGTGCATCTAGAAAAAAAAAGAAGATTTTAGTTTAAAAATACGAGAAGAGTTTAATGAGGAAGAAGAGGGAAATTAGAACAAGTGATTGACGAAAAAAAGAGTCATGCATTCTTCACGCGAGAGACTATCCAAATTTGTAATGAAATGGAATTCTAAAGCGCATAAACATAACGATCAAAAATTTTAAACAAAGAATTTTCAAATATTTTTTAACCGTTACAAATTCAAGTATTTAAATAACTTACGAGCTAGGTAACCGAGTTGGTTCAGTGCTCTTCCTGATGAACTGATCGTCAATAAAGACACCATTTTTACTAGCACAGACCAAATTGAATTCATGTCCATCGTAATGCAAGATTAAATGTTTACGTGATACGAAACTATTTTTGCCAACATGAAAATCAACCGATGATTTCGATGAATTTCGTCCAATTTCAATGACATTTTGACTGATTAATAAGATGTTATCTTTTGATACAAGACGTCCAATAAACGATTGATATTGTTGACTTGAATTATTACTTTTACCAAAACTATTATTATTCATGAATGCAGCTTTTGGTGCTCTAATTCCAGCGGAAGCAATCGATGACGGTAAATATTTTTTAATACCAGGTTTATGAATAATTGTGGACGGCGGTCCATCGTCAGCAATTGTCGTTGCTATTGTCATTGTTTGAACATCAGCACAATCCGTATCAATAACTTCACTTATAATATTGCTATCATCAAGACATTCCTCATCATATCCCTCCTCTTCCTCAATCAAATGATCTTCAACAATTTGTTCTTCCGTATCGTCTGCTTCTACAGTTTGATAATGTAGTACTATTTGAGGATTTGGCTGATCATTATGATTATTTTGATCTGCAATCTCTTGATCCGATGGAGTTTTCTGCATCATCACACGAGGCAGGTGAAAATTGTTACTGTCCGTCATATTCTTTGAATTTTTTATTTTTTTATTTATATTTTATTTTAAGTATTTCCTTCACTTCTGATGCTTCGATTAAGGGATGTAAATCTTCCACTCTATGTATTATATTTCTTCAGCTATGATAGAAAGAAAATGAAAATTGAGAGAATTAATATTATGAGTAGCAACAGAGAGTCAGTCATACTAATAATAACAATATTATTATTTTTCACAACCATCGCAGTAGGCTGCTGATGTTTTTATTTTATTTTTTTTTTCTTTCTTGTTGTTGTTATTATTTTTTTTTGTCATCGAATGGTTTTGTACTGCCTTACTATGTAAATATTTAGCCGCGCGTTGATCAAGTATGAAAAAAAGTAAGCTTTTTGCGTCGAAAATAAAAAGATTTCAGCACCACGTTTTTTTTTTCTTTTATGTGTTTTGTGCGCTTTATAATAGAACTACAATTACTTTATGTCTATATTCTATATAATAATAATATTATAAGCACGAGACGAGTGAGAGAAAATGAAAAATGTGAGCATATACACACCAAGATATATAGATGGGCCAATGTAAAAAAATTGCCGTTTTTAACGAATAAAAATTTGAAAATTTCAAATTTTTTGTAAACACTAACACGATGAAAGAAATTTGGAAAATTTTGTTCCTCAAATTTTTGGACTTTTCATTTAGTTTTCGTGGGTAAAAAGCATTACAAACGATAGTTTAGATGATAATGTTGCTTATATAGTCACAAAAATGAGATCCAGTAAACAAATTTGAGCTAAAAATCAAAATTTAATTTAGAAATTTTTTTCATAAATTTTTTTTCATTTGTTTGTTTACAAACAGAAAAAAAGCGTATGGTCGCGTATGGTCGAGTATGGTCGAGCACACTTTGTATTGGCCCATCTATATATCTTGATACACACTTAAAAAAAAAATTGAACTTTTTTGAAGACGAAAAACCTCGAAAATAAATTGATATTACAGTAATATTGCGTAAATAGCAGTAAGGCAAGTGCAAAAGGAAAAATATTTTTGTTTTTTTTCCTCTCAAACTCTAAACTACACTCCGTCCGCTCATCTTAACAAACAACAAATAACAAAAAAAATTTTCCAAAGCTTCACTCTTCTTATTTTTCTCATTTCTCCTTTTTTCCATACACACTAAGCGATTTGTTGCTACATATTATTCCATCCCTATGATGCTTTTCGTGCTACACACAATTTTTTTTTTGCAAAAATCGTACAAACAGCCAGCCAGCACCAAGCAATATTTTAAACATACACATAACAACAAGGGAAAAAAATAACATCAATCAGCTATAAACAACAGCGGAAAAAGGTCAATAAATTACAATTATTGTGATTATGCCACTAAATTGCTGTTCTATTTATCAATTTTTAACTTCTTAGACACTTTTAACACTAATTCAGTTAATTTTTAAGCACTTCCAATAACTTTAGATTCAATTTGATTTGACAACAAGAGTGTCGAGCAGCATAGCTTCTACACAAAACAAACTTCATATTCGAGAGATATATTATATTTTGTACGGAACGGAACGGAGAAGAGAGGAAAAATGGAAGTATAAAAATAAATAATAATTTTTTTTTTTTTGTATTTAAGTGAAAAAAACAACGTGCTTGTATGATTTTTAATAAAAATCCGGCTTAAATGTTGCATTTAAATTCTATTCAACTTATTTAATTAGAATTTGACTTGTCGCTTGCAATGAATTTACAAGGCATTAGAAATAAAATGTGTTTTTATATCCTGATTTGACTCTGCTAAATTTTTTTATTTATTTTTTTGTTGTTTAGGTTGTGTGATTTTTTTTTCATGCTTTCCGATTGCTATTTTTTCCATATATTTCTAACTAATTTTACCTTCTTTCACTTCTTTAATCACTTATTAACAAGTTAAAACACTTTTTACTATTATTAAACACTCCAAATGGAATTAAAATTCAATTTTCAGTAATTCCTAATGTTTTGAATATAGAGAATATTTATTTCCGAGTTGATAGAATTTTTTTAAAATAATAGTGACCGTTTTTTTTAAACCCCGGTTTTTCTTATGCATGCTTTCTTGCACGTTGGGGAGTTTGATGCAACTTTTTAAAACATTACGTATTTCATCGTATTATGCTCATGCATCTCAAAATTTCAAGAAAAAAAATATTTTCAACGGCTTTTTAGAATTTAAATTTTTTCAAAAAATTTAACATAAAATTCAAAAAATAAAAGTTCGTTGTGCATTAAAAATTTATATTTCACAAATCAATTTGCAAATCAATTTTAATTCACAATCTGCTATGTTTAATTACTTAGTAAAACATAAAAACTTCCTTAAAACTAGTTAGTTATAACGGCAAAATAATTTTCAAATCATTCTCGAAATAAAATTGTAAATAAAGAGAATTCAAAAAACGTGCAACAAAAAAACATTAAAAATTTATTAAAATAATGAAAAAGTCAAATAAATCAGGCAGTTTGCTTAGAATTAAGCAATTTAGTGAATCAGAAAGTGACGGAGAGCAGGAAAATGAAGAAGTCATTGAAGATCAAGCTGAAAATTCAATAGAAAATGAAGAAATGGATCAAACATCAGAAGTTGATGAAAATCCAGAAGAACCAACGAGCAGCACAGATAAAAAGCAGAAAAAGACTCGAAAAAAAGGCATAATTTATATTGGAAATATCCCACAGCATATGAATGTAGCAATATGTCGAGAATTTATGGAACCTTTTGGTGAAGTTGGTCGAATATTTTTACAACCAGACAAGAAAGGAAGTAAGTGTGCCGCTCAGTCTTTGATTCTTATTGTAATAATATTATTAACGAAATAAATTTTAATTATAGTGACAAAAAAGGCTAACAAGAAGAAGAAGAATGTGACATTCACAGAAGGTTGGGTAGAATTTGAGAAAAAGAAAGTAGCAAAATGGGTAGCACAACACATCAACAATACACCGATCACGACAAAGAAAGGATCAAAATTCTGTGATATTTTATGGAGCATCAAGTATCTATCAGGATTCAAATGGATTCATCTTAGCGAAAGACTGACATACGAACGTGCAGTACAGCATCAACGGAAACAAATGGCCATCAGTAAAGCTCGAAAGGAAGCTAGCTTCTTTCAAAATAATCTCGACAAGAGTGAGAGGTCGGGAAAAATTAAGAAAAAGAAATCCAAGACAAGTGAATAAAAAAATATGTTTATGTTTATTTTTCATACACAAAATTGTGCCTGCATATATATTCCTTAAATTTGTTTATTATTGCTTCTTAAGTTAGTTCTCTCACATTTTGTTCAGGTAGATTCGATTTACAGAAGTTTAGATGAACATTTTGATGGTGACTAGTTGAATTTTATATTAAATCAACTGACAGATTAAGCATTGATACTTAATCAATTCCTCAATTAATGCAATGAAATTTATTCTGAATCCTTGATTCTAATATTCACGCAATTAAAAACGTCATATAAAATTCACAAAAGTACATGACAAGAGAGCGAGAGAGCAACCTAGTCAGCCTCTCACCACTGAAGAAATTTGTCAGTTGAGTTTGTATTTTGAGCGCGTGTAGACGTATTTTTCGTTTACTCTACAACGATAAATAATGTGTTTTTATTCAACATGTAGCGGATAACAAAATATTGTAATTATTTTAGTTTATCGTCAACATTATATATTGATAGATTAAGTTAAATCACAGATGCCATAAAAGCTAGTAAACACACATTTTTGCAATAAATCGAACGAGAGTGAGCTAGTGAAGGGAATATAAAAAAGTTTGAAAAATTTCATCAATGTTGAGCAGGTGTGAGGCACAAAGAACGTCAATTTTGTGTTGTGCTGTTTGCGTTTCAACTGAAAAAAATAATTTGTTATTATCAGGAAAAAAATTTAAATAGTGAAAAAGGCAATTTGATTAGAAAAGTAAAGCAGGCAAGGAATGTGTAAAGTGTAAGAAGTGCATTAAAGCTATTAAAAAAAAAATCTTCCTCTCTTTGAATTAAAAAAAAAAAAAAATAAGTATATAAGGAGTCCAGTCAGTGAGCCAGCACACAAGCGTAATAATAAGAAAAAAAATATATACATATCCAGCAAGATACACGAAAAACCTGTTTCTGTACCTCGTAAGGTCTCTCGCGTAGTATTAAACGTTTTTTTTTTCTTCTTTCATTCTTCTGGTCTTAAATAATCGAAAGCACCAACAAGAATATCAACAACAACAAACTCGCGGAATGAAATGAGACAAAAGGAATTCTTTTTTGTGTAAAGCGAGCATCCATGATATTGAAGAAGAGTTATAACATTATTCACGGTGTTTTTTTTTATAACGAACTTTTTTATGACGATTATTTGCTGCTGTTACTACTCCTTCCTCTCATACATTTAAACTATACTATATCGCGGTCGTCTATGTGTATGTTTAATTGAGGTAACTAAGCAGCACAAAAAACTATCAACAAACATACTTTATGCGAGGAATACAATAAATTTATCAAAGCTGTTTGTTCTCATTTCACTCTCCTTAATAATTGTTTGTGCTATTTTTCCTCTTGATATTAAGTACGCCATGACACTGAATGTACACGTACAAAGTGAATTTATGTTTTAAAAGTAGTAGCAGCATTAGTCCTTCTCAATGTCATTAAAAGTGAGCTGTTACATAAAGTGTATGAGTGATTTATAAGAAAATATAAAGAAGGATAGTGAGCATATTAAGTCTGCTGATAAGGCAGGCAAAGAAAGAGAAAAGGGAAATTAATAAATTAAATTGTAATAATGAAAGTAACAGTTTGTTTTGGTGCTGTTCGTGTCGTCGTGCCATGTGGAAATGGCGACTTATTGGTTCGCGATCTCATCATAGAATCGATTCGTCGTTATAAGAAAGCTACAGGAAAGGTAAGCAGTTACTTATTTTATTTTATATTTTTAATTAAGTCTCATTGACTATCCGATTACGACCAACAAAAAATTGTATAAAAATTCATTTTTGTGGTCATTGCGGTCTCTTGGATGTACACATTCTGTTTTCTAACTTGCTTCTGTCTGTTGTCGGTTGTTAAGTCTGTTTTCTTCCTCCTCGAATAATGAATATTTTGATGATTATGCTGCCGTAACCTTGAGAGCTTTAACATTGTCCAAAAATTATATTATTTTTTTATTTTGAAGCAGCGACGACAAATGGACAATAAAACGTAGAAAAAAAAATATCATCAAGATTGTTGATGATGATTATTGCTGCTTTTGTTTTGTTACCCACCACATGAAGCAAAAGAAGATCCACAAAAAAAATATAATTTTTGAAGCATAACAATTTTGATTTATTTACGTTCCCGGCACTTGATTACATCATTGTTAAAGCCTAGGGCTGTTAAAGACGGGAAGTAATCTTGCCCTTTTTTTCTCCATACTTGAGGGATTTTTCTATGCAGCCTGAATGATGACTCATTTCCCCCTTTCCACACGTTTATTATTGCTGTTAATGCATCGAGTCGTATAGCAACAATTAAACGTATGCCAAGAATTATTTTTTTTTTTGGTTGCATGCCAACGCCAATAAACTGATGATGAAGTTACAAGGTGTGCTAAAAATAAAGGAGGTATTATGTCGATGAATAGGTTTTCTAATCAACCTCGATTACAACTCAGTCATTTACACTCATAATAGACGTGTATCTGTTGACATATTTGTTGGAATGAGAAACAGAAAATTGTTCGATAAACGACCCAGCTGACATTATAAATCAAACTATTAATAAAGCTATAATGCTATAATGAAGCTATGGGCGAACATAAATGGAAATGAATATTTGTTTCAGTGGAATACATTGAGTGCATCGATTATGCAACGTTTATTGATTATGCGTATAAAACACAAATATTTCAGTTTAACATGCAATGTCGTGGAACCCTAAACATTTATTTCTACCTTTTGCCCTTCTCTATTCCTAATTTTAGAATTGACATGCATTTTTTTGCTACTTACTCGTTTGTACGCGTTCAATTACACGCAAGAAAATTTATAAGACATTGACATTGATTTCGTGTTTCATTTACTCTCTTTTGCTGCTGTCTATTTTATTCTCTCTCATTGTGAATGTCCGATGCGTGTGCAAAAACAAATTGTAGAATTTGTATTATTACATTCCGTCAATTTGAAAATTATACTTTAGGTTGAATTCATTTCAATGCTTAGACTTTCTATTATAATTTTTTTGCGGTGTCTTATTTCCGCTTTTTAACTAAAAAGTTGTTCCATTTAATGTTCTATTTATGGCTTGAATTGAGTTTCATCAAAATTTCTATGAATTCTTTGGCGTTTTTTGGCAGAGTTGACTTTTGTTATTGAATAGTTTTACTTTCTACTTCTAAGTATGTAGAAGTTTCAACTGATATTAAATACATTTAATCTCTAATTTAATTTATTAAATGGGTAGTTAATTCTTGTCTCAAAATAAAATAAAGTCCACAAAAAAATTACTAAATACCACTAAATACAATTTAATTTGAACTTATAAAATACGTTATTAATGAATTTTACCCGTAATGCAACTCTGCATTCGAAAAAAAATCAAAGCCTACTCAACTAATCCTTCAAAAATCCATTTTCCAATTAAATGCTATTCAATCGACTGAACATAGAGTGAAATTCTCGACAGCAAGTATTGAAATTTGATATTTTTATTTCAACGAGGAATGAAGGAAAAAAAAAAATGTAAATCTATTGAGCTTTATACTTGGATTACGGACGAAAATCCTTATTGATTCCACAATAATGTGAAGCCATCAAATTTTTCTATTCTATTTTCACGAGTAAGTCAAAAATATATAAAATCTGAGTCATTG
Organism: Chironomus striatipennis; assembly: GCA_026123125.1. Lineage (NCBI taxonomy): Eukaryota > Metazoa > Arthropoda > Insecta > Diptera > Chironomidae > Chironomus > Chironomus striatipennis. Next base: position 33,248,395 of record CM047394.1, read on the forward strand.
ACATCCACATAGTGAGACGACAAAGTTGAAAACGCGATTTAGTGATTTACCAGCGCGGAAACCTTTTTCCTCGAGCGACATTTCATTACTACTATATACACTTGGAATTTGAAGACGTTTGAACAAGACTTGATTTCATTTCTTAAACTGAAATGCTTTATTTTCTGGAAATATAATAATGAGTGATATCCGATTTCAAATTTCCTTTTAAACTTCATACTGTAACATCATTAAGTGTATGTTTCACCCAAATAGCTTTGCTTTTGCTTGCTGTTATGTTAAACATGAAAACATATCCTTTATGATGGCTGAATTGTCGTTATGATTTCATCATCTTCATTTACTCTTTTTTTAATGCTGTTGCATGCGAGATGTGTGATACAATGATGTTAAAGAGAAGAGACATGGCAAAAAAGCAAACAAAAGAGAGACTTGAATGCCCGCATGAATATCTTCACGAAATATCAAATGTTTGCACGCACAAGACAGTCTTCTTCCTTCGTTGAATTTGAGAGGCTGATATTGAAATACATCTTTTGAGCAGTTTTTGAGGGATGTTGGGTTGGTTTGATGGGTAGCTTGTCTGTCCTTATTTAGGTATACGATTGGGTTAGAATTAGGTTTTTTGAGATTGTTATGCTCCTTGATTTTTTTTGATTATTTTTGCACAGGGGTTGTCACCTTCATTCAGAATAAAAGGATTTTTCATCCGATTTCATCCGAAACAATAGAAAATTTCATCCAGATAGATTTTTATATTATCAAACTAAATTGAAAAATGCTGTCTTAATCTGTTTCTTGCAATTGGATTCCGAATATTTGGAGGATAATCTTGTATTTTTGGCAGGACAATCCCTACAAAACACTTTAATCTGTTCATACATTAAGTTTAATTTTTTAAAATGTAACTCAATCTAACCTCAAAATCATAAAAACTCTGTTTTCAACAAAAAACGGAAAAAATTATTCTATAACATTACGTAAAAGCTTGTAGCTCCTTAAAATAACATAAAACAACCGCTGACTCATTGAATATGCGCGCCTAGCTCACTCATCTTAAAGATATTTCTCATTTCCATCGCCCTGCTATAATTGTTTTCTTTTCTCAAAAAATAAAAGTATAAACAAGAGAAAGAAAGAGAAGTTCTTTAGAAAGGAAATGGAAGAAGAATTGTCAAAGTAAACTCCGAGGTTCATTGGAGCATTTCGAGAAATTGTAGACATTTTTAAAAAGAGTTTCATGAGAATTTCAATTCACTTTTAGTGCATTTATGGTGAATTAATTTTCCATTCTTTCCGTATCGATAGTCACGTTTCGTCGTAAACGAAATAATACTAAAAATAATAATCCATATCATTTTGTCCCACTGACATTAAATTAATACCTTAATAACCAGCTACATTTTCCGTTTGTTCGCGAGAGTTTAATTCATTCGATAATGAATACTTGATTGTAATTTTTTTAATAAATTTAATTTGAAACGACTATTTTTTGAACATGCTGCGGTAATCAGAGACTAATGCTCACTATGGAGTCTCGTGATGGAGTAGAAAAATGTGAAATATCATTAAAATTATTAATTTAGACATACTTATATTTAGTAATGATCATTATAAAAATACTAAAGATATTCATTCGGTACGAAAGTGAAAATGACTTTGCCAAATGATATTTCTAAAGATTACACAAATTCAGTCATTATGCCAACAGTTAGATAGTTTACAAAATGAATCCAATCATCAACACTAGCACTGACTGATTTCAGAATGAAAATATCCGTTAAAATTATAATTTAACGGAAATTAAGGAATTCGCAATCAAGCAAAATTACAGTCGAAAAAAAAATTGTCGTCGTGAAATGGAACTAAAAATAATTACTTTTAAAGAGAAAATTGAAATCGAACATGACCATTGTGAACTCTCTTGTTCAGCAACTAAAATGACTCATATATCCATTTCCATTTATAAAATAAATGCAGTTTTTCAGACTTTCTGGTTTTTTGAATCAAATTTTTTCTTTTCTTTGTCGAACTATATTAAGTGCCTTTAAGTCAGCCGCATCTAAACACTTGTTGACTTATTTTGTCTCCTCCCTCGATAAATATTCTAACGGACTATCTATTTCCATTACCACATATCTAATGTGTATTTTGTAACTACTTAGTGTATACACTTAATATTCAAAACATATCAAAAAAACATTTAGAAGCTACTACTGCTGCTGATGTTTATTTTTTTAAATACAATGTGCTTTTATTTCTTACTTAATCTTGTTATCGAGCTAAAATCACGAACCACTTTACTATGTTTATGAAAGAAATGGTTAATTAATTTAAGGGCAAATCCATAGACTGAAAAAAGCTCAAAATTTTGTTTTTCTCAAAATTTTCTTCAATTAAAGGTTTTGAATAATGTCTTGATACCATATGATGTGCATTTTCAAAATATCTATCAATTTCAATGCTCAAATCATGTCCAAAGTCGATAATTAAGGAGAATTTTTGATTTTTATAGCGTCAATCTCTCCTGCAACGACAAAATTGTTTCGAAAAAATGCAAAAATATCTTTAACTAGATATCTAGACACTATTAGACTTATTCTACTGCATTTTAAACAATCTTTTTAATCTTCTTCTTTTATCAGAAGATATTTAAAGTCACTTAATTGAAAGAAATTAAGCAATTTAGCGTCAATCTCTCCTGCAGAAGACCGATTATTGCAAAACACATTTGAAAATTTTTGATTTGTTTACAAAAATTTCAAAATTTTTTGAATTAAATTCCACTAAATTTGTTGTTAAATAAGTATTCAATCGTTCTATGAATGTTAATTATTAATGTTAACATTGTTTAGAATGCAACTGAATGGATAAACATTCCGAAAAATGGCTAAATCCAAATATTTTCTAAAAAGTTTAACGGTTTCTTAGAATTTTGAATTTTGTACAAGTAGAGAAATATTGCAAGTCGTTTTTCGTCAGTTTCAACTTTTTATGGATTTGCCCTTAATGAAAAGTCGACCGACAATTTTTTTTTCTCATTCTTTCTTTATTATGACTTGCGTTCAAAATTCACTTTTGAGCTGATTATTTTGAGAATTGAATGCAGTTTATTATGCATTTTGGGTATGTTGCTAGTAAATTGAGTTATTTACTCGCTATTTATACACGTATTGCTGAATAAATGTTAAATTTTTCAAAGTTACATATTTGGTAACAAAAGAGCTCACAAGTCAAGTATGACAGGTCAAACATTTCATTAGATTGTGAAATATGGTTGACATTCATGTCCAATTAAATATTTTACATTGACGGAAATTAATTTTCTGAACATAACCTAAAAAGTAAGATCCAGTAAATAATTATAAAAATGCGTTCTAGTCTTATCCATTCATTAACTCAATTTAATGCCTTTTCTTTTACGCGTCTTCTTATGATGTACCGCGCGATTTCGAAAAATTAGACTCGCCTCTAATGAAAATGCGTGAAAAACACCTTCAGAAATAAAAGTTCTTTCATTATTCTTTGTTGCCTCTTAAAAAAAAAAAAATTATGTGGAAAAGATTCTCATGCTTTAATATGATAATGTTGAGGTTGATGATGATGAAATCGCAAGTGCTTTGGTTCTGGCAATCCGACAAAATTTAATGATCTATGAAAAAGCAGCCGAGAATTTAAGACTGAGTGGCAATCTGCATGCAAAGTATTTCTGGCCTTAAATAATATTTTCTTTAATTAATTTTAATGTGTGTACATGTACAGTTAATCAGTGAACCATATGATTAACGCAGTGGTGTCTGTTTTGTCGTCATAAACCTTTCAATGCCATGTATGGATATGTCTTTAGGAATCTATTCAAACAGTTGTTTTCATTGATCCACAAAAGCAATAAAAAGATTGTGTGAGAAGAATTAACAAGCAAATTATGAATGCGCAATTTTAGAGGGAAATATTTGATCGTAGGCAGTGCTTAATAATTTTTATTTTGGGGTTTCTGATAGTTCGTTTCCATTTCAGTCAAGAGAAACTTTTTGTTTTGTTTTCATTTGACAGAAAAATAAAAGTGATAAGCGTGTGATGGATTACGTGAGATTATTCACACAAACGTATCTGCCATCTGATTAAAGGTTTCTTTTTATGTCATAGTCCAAATTGATAGATAGAATCGCAATAAGTAAGTTCATTAGTCTCGGATACAATTTTTTCTAATACAAAACCTCTAATTCTCTTTGTCTTTACATCGTATTTCTATAAATATTTCTCCCCTCAAGCAATCTGGCTCGTCGACAAGTTGTTCTGATCGCTTTACTATTTATGGCTTTAGAGACTATGTCTGCATTAAAACATTTTTAGTTGAGTAATCACATAAAAAGTACCATTTCCTTCTTATCAACTTGAAAACAAATAATTATGCCTAGGCATTTATTGAGTGAATCAACGTTTGGTTTGCCTTAATCGAAAAAGTAATGTGAAGCGATGTGAAGCTTGTTGTATGACTAACAATATTTATCTTCTGATATACACGTAGAAATTTCATAATGAATAAGAAGAATTTTAATCATGTGAGTTCACCCTCCCCTGTGCTGTAACTGTATACACATTTCTACACACATTTTTTTGCCTTCCCTCAAAGTACCGGCAGATGCTATACGATACACATAGAACAGTCAGTAGTTAAACGACCGTTAAACAATTTTGCATGAATGTCTTTATTTGTATTGGTGAATTGTTGATAGTTTTTATTCCTTCCTTCTTCTCTAAATGGATCTTGTTGATGCTGCTCGTTGATCTTTTTTATTTTAAAGCCAAAACATATGCTTAACATATTTCCGATATCTTTTTTAATTTTTCTTTCTTCTTTTCTTTATTTTTCTTTGAATTTTTTTTGGAAGTATACTTTTTAAAAAGACTTTCATAAGTTTAATCTTTCTCTTGCTTGTTTTCACTATTTGAGAATGGCAAAAAAGCAGTGCTAATTCTCATATTTGTTATTACTTTAGAGCACTTTAATGTGTTGAAATTAATAATTATTTATTTGCAAAAGGTGTTTACGATTTCAAACCTCAAAAATTCTGAATTTTAGTCAAAGGGCAAAAACTAAATAAAGGGATGTCATTGAGTTGAAAAAAGTTAGTTTATTCAAATGTAAAATGGCTGTTAATGTATTCATAACAATTGCTGTTGTAAATTACGTGTATTAAATCGCTCTCCATCTCTCAATCATTAATAGCTAGTTCATCAACCTAAGAACAAACATTTTCCCACAAAAAATAATTTCAATAGCTCAATTTGAACTTACTTTAGAGCAATAAATGGCTTGATGTGTGTTTTGGAAGTTGTTTGATGTTGAATTATAGCAACTCATTAATTCAAATTGAGATCCAGTGTTGCCATTATTTTGATACATCGAGTAATATTACATAAAGTCTCAAGTACAAAAAAACGTGCCAAAAATGATCCAAAATATTTATGCAAGTGTACATAACAGAGAAGTATTAAAGGAGAAGATAATGATGGACGATCAACGTAATTTCAAGAGACAATGTACTACTCGCGCTCATTCATAATACTCAGGTATCTTTTTCATTCTTCTCAACATGGTGATGTGTGTCGCAATTTTAAGTCATTTTTTTGAGTGAATAAAAGAGCAACAATGGATCTACATATGCGCTCATAAAAAATGTATGTTCGTTCATATATGAAAGTGAAATGTAATTGCATGATGTAACACATTATTTTTATAAAAGTTTCTTCCTTCTTCTTCTTTTTCTTGCCCATATCTTGTTGAAAAATTGCGTTCTTTAATAGCAATGCAAAACTGTCTAGTTGACCCAACCCTACAAAAAATAAATAAAACAAAACAAAAGTGAAAATCAGCTGCAATTGCCACGTTAACAATTTTTTTCTTGCATAAAATTCGTGATGTGATCTTATCATGAAACTAAATCTTAATTGTAGCATTTATTGAAATTTCCCATGAAAATGAACGCCTCTATTTTCTGGACTAAATATTCAAAGAAGGAGGTCTGCATATGGTCACAATCTGCTATTGTTACTGAATGATTTTTTATTCACAGCCCATTTACATATTATTTTGCGCGCGCTAATTGTTATTTGATTTCTTTATTAACATTCAGGAGGGCTCGTTATTCTTCATCACCTTGTTGTATAATTAAATGTAAGATGACATTGACTCATCTAGGGTTATGTTACCTTTACATTAATGAGCAACATTAAACGATGATTTTGATGTTGTTTACATTTGTCGTGGAGAGTAAGCGACGTTTTAAACATGCTTTTACTTGTTCTGTTAATGAGGTGCCTTTCTTTGTCAATCTATAAATCTTGAATAACTCTTTAAGATTTGTGTTTACTGATATTAATGGAATTTATAAACTGTGGGATAATTAGTAGAATTTAATGGAATTCGAACTCAATTTTCATAATTCACAAAACTTTAATATAGGAAAATCTTTTAAAATATTACAAAATTAGCTCAGGAATTTTTAAAACAACTGTTCAAACACCCATACCTTGAAACTATTGTGAATCATTCATTTTAAATAGAACTCTATAAATACAAAAGATAACAGCTTATAATTCTCATAACACGTCAATTAAGTTTCAAATTCGTCAACCTTTATCTTCATCAAGCTAGTTTGATAGCCATATCTGTAAGATTATTCTCCTAGTCATCAAACTTAACGAGAGACAACTCCATTACATAGTTAATTACTGCCATGTGTCATTAAATTTCAGTACGTACATTACATGTGAAATATTATTTATTCATTAAAATACGGATACAGCACAGCCAGGGGGAACAGTAAAGATAGAGAAAAAATAATGTGTACGTAACCTGAAGGAGTAGAATAATGACATAAGTGACACAAGTGAGTAATCAAAAACGCAACAAAGGAGGAATAAGAATGGACTAAATGTGAGCTATGCGAGATGAAAAGCCGAGAGCGTTTATGAGATGATTTATAAGCAAACAATGAGAAATTGCCACCGGTTGTACTCTATATTAAATTCTCTTTTGTTGTTGATGTGTTTGCTGCTCCCATTCCATGAAGAATTGAATGTGTTCATATACTTAAGATAAAGATTTAAATTAATAAACCTCTTCGTCTTCGTTGTCGACTTCATTTCTGTGTATTATTAAACGTTCTACATTAAAAATGACTTCAAAAATTCATTTCTTTCATTCGTCGACTTTGTAGTAATGTTAATTTATGCAAAAATATGTAAAATGATTTCCACAAGGCACTGAAACAGAAAAAAAATCGTTTTCTTCAAGGATTTTTCGCCAAAGCGATAAAGTTTAGCAGCTTTTTTGTATTTTTTTTATTCTGGTTAATGCGCAATATCTTATGAAACTTTTTTTTAAAACAAAATAAATAACTCAAAAACGCGGTGGCGACATTAATTTCTTGATACCAGAAGAAAAAGATTTTTTTTTTCTTAACTCTGAGGTGTAGAGAATTAAATGTGGAACAATTTGTCATTTTTAAATTTAATTAAGAGTCAAAATTGCTTCAATGGCGCTGACTCACTGTTTAAATTAAAAATGGTCGTTAAATCTTCGCAATATGCTCATTAATTATTCATTGTAATATTTATTCATAATATTTTTATATTAATGTGATAATCCTACTGATTTAACATGCAAATGCTCGATGAGAAATGAAAAAAAAAAATTATTTGAATAATTCTTGAATTAATGAAAGTGAAATGTTTGTTGTTTCTTTTTTATCCTCTTTTTTATTTACTTTGTAGTCAATAACGCAATGGTAATAAACAAAAATAGCTCACGAATTGTTTTATTTTGATAGAAAAAATTGAGCACAAAAAGCACAAGCAGTGAAATCTTTCTTTATGATCTCACTATTTCGATAGAAAGAAATGTTTTATAGATTATCCACTAAATTGGGATCGAAAATGAAAGTCTTTGAGACGAATCAGAAACTGTTAATAGCAGTTTAGCTGTTTTTCGGGGAAATTTGTAATAAAATTCTTTCATTATGGGCATTTTGTTTGTTTTTGTTTAGTTTTGTGAGCTAAATTTTTGTTGGCCAAGTTTTTGCAATTCCATATTAGGTAGTGAGATGGTTTTCCTGTTTTATACTTCCTTAATTAAGATAAATTTAGTAAAATTAGTTCTTAAGCGATGCCAGACGCCATTTTGAAATGTTTAAATGTAATAAACAAATTTAAAATTCAAAAACCGTTAAATTTGAAACCGAATTTCTGCGTTACTTCTCAAACATTTTCTTACGACTTGCAATAAGCAACTCCAATCTCTTCATAACAAAACGATCAAGAGAATGTGTTTATTATTATAGATGGTATTTATATTTTTTCGGAAATCTCTTCTCACTTTGATTGCAGACTGTGTTAAACGTTTAATAAGTGGAATCAATAATTGAGGACTTTAAAAAATTATTTCGGTAGATTCCGATTGAAAATGAATGGATGAAAGATGCAGCGTGATTACCGATTTCTGTAATTAATTAAACAAGTTTTCTTCTCTTCAAAAAGAAACTTGAACAGGCTATTAATGAAATGAAGCATAAATTTGTGAACGCAGCTTTAGCCACCTGCTACACATGATTGATTTTTCTTTTTATCGTTTTATCGAGAAAAACATATAGCTTTAATTCTCTGCTATGCTTCATAAAGTTTCATTTAAGTTGTTTTTAAAAGCAAATCACACAAAAAAACAAAGTCACAAAGTTAAGTTGACTCGAGAGTGCTAATTCTAGATAAATTCAAGTGAGAGGCGTTTAGAGTTAAAAAAGTATTGAATTTGTAATTAATCGTACACATAGAGCTCACTACACATGGCAATAATAATGGCAAAACTTTAATGAGTAAGCGATTTTTATTTACGTTGGTATGATGGAATTTCAATGTCATACGTTCCTCTCATTCTGTGCTGTTACAACAAAATTGTGTGAGTGTTGTACACAGATGAATATTGATGCTTACTTAAGTTTAGTTACATAGTAAGTTAAGTCATGCATTTAAATGTCTATATGACACGACAATTCTCTCAAGAGTAGATTATTTTATTTTATTTTTTGATTTAACAATGAGACACACGGCGTGTCTTGAATACAGACACATCACAGTCTATGAATTTTTTTTATTATTATGGGAGGCTGTCTGTAAATTCGAAAAACAAATATTGACATTTAAATTTCTTCCTGCATTTATTAAAAAAAGTAACGAAAATGTTCACTTCCTGCGTCTTCTTATAATTATTTGATACATGTTACCTTGATGATGCTCTTCATGAATGCAAGTCCATTCAGAAAATTGTTCAACTTTTTTTTTCTCATCCCACTCAAGTTAAATTCTTCACGCATCTATGATGAAATGAAACAGAAACGAATGAGAAAGAAGAAAAAAAATGATGATAAAAATCCGGCCTTTAATCCTTTTTTTATTTCGTTAATGAAGGTTTCTCTTAACTTTATTTGTTATATTGTATTTCATTTCATTAGAGACGATAGACAATCTTAGTCTATATTTATTTATTGCTTTTATTGAGGATTGAATAAAAAAATAAATTTCTCAACATTTCCTTTTAAAATTAAATCACATTTAATGATGTTGCGTTTGTCTTTCCCATTGTGTTCAATCTTTTTTTAACGAGGTTTCGGGGTACTTTTGTGATTGATTATTGGACGAAATACTTAGATAGAGAATGATTGACTACTTAGGAATCTTTTCTTGATAAAAAATTGACTTATTGCGTACATTGTGCGTGACATTTTTAATGGAAAGTTTTTAATTTAAAATCAGGCAATCTTATCCCTCTGACTGATTGTTATTCCTCTTCTTAATCAATCGGGTTATAGAGAATAAAGAAAAATGAACAAAAGGAATTGAAATAAAAAAAAATTGTGCCTCAACTCCGTCATTTCTCTCAATTCATTTCATTTAATTTCGATAATAATGCATGGTAAGGCTTGATTCTATAATGTTACATTGTGTACGTTAATTACTTTACAATTTTCCTCTCGCTCGTCCAATCATTCCTTCATTCTCTCGACCTTCTTCTCCTCGTATTCCTCAACATTTTTTTATGTAATCTGGATTCTCACCCAAGTGAAGAATTGAGTGAGGTTTTTAAAAATACACAAAAAATCACTTCACATTTCATTTCATTTCTTTTATTCCTTTTTTTCTGTTGTTCTCTCTTTTATCATTCACTGTGAGCATCTAACAAGCAGCAATAACAGCAACAGAAATTGTATTTGTATGTGAATTCTTATTCATTAATTTACCTGCTTCTCCTATCAATACGTAAAGTGAATGTATTCTTTTTTGAAGAGGAAAAAAAATGAAAATTAATGGTGCCTTTGTATTAGTAAAAATTGGTCAAGATCATCCGCCATCGATTAGACGTAGCGATGCTTTTATTTTTATCATGATTTTCGACTAGACTGAGTGCTTTCGATTTCAGTTTGGGATGATTGTTGTTGATAAACTATGTAGGATCTATTTTGGGTTATTTGGACATTGATTGATAATGAACTGCAACTCTTGGTCCATTTTCATGTAGTCTACTTACATTTTGACAGATTTGATTTTGGAAAATTAAGAGAATAAGGAGCCTAGAAATCAACAATTAACTTAAATCTTAAAAATTCTTCTTAAACACCAAAATTCCAGCACCTTCGGAATTTCAAACCGAAAATTCAAATGCGCCACAGTCTAATTGACCATTACCTTAACTCATTGCTTCGGCATTCAAACAAAATTAAAATAATAATAAAAAATAAAATATTTTCTTCTTCTTGCACCTCATCTCTTTCACTCACATGCCGATCGCTAGTCAAGCTTAAAAAGTTGTGGCGAAGAAAAAGAATTTCGACCTATAAACTTCAATTTTATTTCTTTTTTGAATTGGTATTTCGGTTGGAATGCTGCATCATGATTTTTTTTATTTTATTTTATTATTACTTCTTATGCATGTTTATGTATGGATATAAAAAAATTCTTCTGTCTCACTCACTCAATGTTTGATTCCAATTGGAATGGATTTAAATGCATTTTAGACGTGCACAGCAAATATAGCTCGTTGACTATATAGCCTACTAAATTGGAATGCGATGTGATCTTTTTAAAGGAATTAAGATTGGATTGCAAATGAAAAAGAGTTACAGTGCATTGGATGTTGGGATGTGTTTGTGAGAAAAACCACAGCACGAGCTTAAATTGTTCTATTGAAATGCGACATGAATTAACACTCTTCATTTCTTTTGTTAGCTTAATGTCGCATTAATGAATGATCTTGTTTAGCACATTTTCCGTATGCAGTAACAGACTGTGAGGTGTTAATGAGTGTGTTACGTTGGTCGGCTTCATATTTGTGTCTTTTTGGAAATCTCAAGGTTTTGCTGAATCGAGATTCTTAAAATTGATTTAAATGCTCAAAATCCTGAATTTCATAATCAAGGTAATGTCCAAAAATGCGTTCAATAACCAGCCAATCAAGCTTCATTACTTTCTTCTTCTTTGTCGTATTATTTCAAGTTTGTCACGGCTTTATGAACTTATGCGATTTGTCATGTTTTATGCCTCATTTTTCATATTTACATTCAAAATGATTCTTGCCTCTCGCTATGTATTCACCTCCTCCGTTTTCATTGTTATGTGTTTTTGATAAGCCACAAGAGAAAATATGAAACAAATGATCTCCTTTATGCCATCCGACAATAACACACACAAAAAAATTCATATTTAATATTCTGATGAAGAAAGGAAATTTTCTTCTTAAATATTTACTTTTATACCCGACAAATGATGGATATCAAACATCAACATAAATATAGACACTAACTCTCATGAGAAATGTATACAATCTATTCATTCAGGCATGCATCATCAACATCATTATGATAATAATATTAATATAACGATTTCAATGATATTTGCTCCACATTTACTTAATGTATGATGCATATTATAACTTATAGAGCTGCACTGAAGTCAATTGTGTAAACAAAAGCAACAACACGTTTATCTATCCGCGCGCCAAAATGAAAATTGAACTTTCAATGATTCATACATTCCATTTCCATTTTTTTTATTTCATTTTCTCAAGCTTTGTGCGGCTTTCTGTGTGGTTTTACTCTTTGCTAGTTGCTGATAGGTTTTTGCTAGTTAGCACAGTTTTAGTAATGAAATAATTGCGGTTTAGAGACTGTTTAATTAGCTGGAAAATTTTAAAGATTGAAAATAAGGGAAAATATTAAGATTTACTTACCAAAATATTCTAAGGAAAGGTAACTATGATAGATTTTTAAATAATTTTAATATTTCAAAATAAAAATGACCGTTAATACAATTTTTAACTCTCAAATGCGCTTTTAAACCTGTATTCACAGTCAATCATTAATTTTTCTCATTATGTATATCGGAGGGCACGATATGCAATTTTCGCTTTCATGACCTGAAAGTATGAATAAGTTTTTGCGGTATATAAGAAATATGTACACTATACATTAGCAGCAAAGGTAAAAGAAGAAGCACAAAAAAAGTTAAAAGTTCATGAAGGAAATTCTTTATATGCTAATATCAAAGCACGTGAGTTGTAGTACACGGAAATCTTGCTATTGTAGTTATTGCTGTTCATCATCAAGTCTTTAATTTTGATGATTTTTTGATTCGCATGATTTTATTGAGCATCGAAATTGGTTATTTATTTTATTTTTAAATTAAAGACTGACTGATTTTAGTGTCTTTATCTTTACATCCAGTAAAACTGAGTTATAAGCCATATTTCCAATCATATTCATCTGCACAAATCTTTTGTAATTTACGAAAACCAAAAATAATTTTTCTTACATTGTTGGATGTAATGTTGCAAATTTTAACTTCTTTTGTGAGTGCCTGTGCAGATATAAATAAATTCTGAATTATAATAATAATCGACGAGAGTCACGGCATGAATCTCAATTCTGCATTTATACATTTATACTTATTTTTTTTGGTTAATTTAACCTTCTTGTTCATTCTTGCAGTATGTATCATGAATATTGAGTTTCCAGACTGTCCACATTCCAAAGAAATCTTAAAATTCTTAATACTTTTTTAAATTCGATGATGACCTCTGATGCGACCTCCTTCTTAACTTTTGGAATCTTCTTTTTACCTTAAAATGTCTCATGAATGAGTGAAGAAAATTTTTATGGAAGACAAACAGACGTTAAAGGATTATCATCAAAATTAAATTAAATTTCAATCCCAAAGCGCAAAAATAACGAAATTCCACCCACGCACGGTTGTGCTGCTTTCAAATGAATACAAAAAAAAATTATCATGAATGTGAATGACATTAGATGGAAGTTTCTGTTGAGCTTAAACATTCTTAAGCATTCGAATAATATTAATTCAAATCATACATGAACAGACATTAACAGAAGTAATTTCAATGGATTTCGTGTTGTTGTTTGAAAATTTTATTCAAGATTGATTCCTGGAAGATTATGAAGAAGATTTATGTGAATTCCGCACCTTTATTTTTTATTATTTCTTCGTTCCATGCGTCAATTTTCAATGATCCATCCATAATAATGTTTCTCGATGATGATGATGATGATGATTATATAGTAAGTGAGATCAAGAATGTTTATTGCTTATATGAGTGATATTATTTCCAAGAAATTGCACACTTATTTATTTACATAGCGATTGGCTGGATATGCAGTCATAATTTTTATAGTTATTTGATTGCAATGGATTACATTACATGAGAATTGCTTGGAAATATGGTAATGTTGAGCTTGCGACTCGTTATCGCACATTTCCTACTTCATTTGATCCCACTTGACGTTTCTTTGTTGCTACCTTTTTTTCTTCATTATGTATTAGGGGTGTCAAGTACAAATCCCAAGTACTTGGGTATTTGGGGTATTTGGCAAGGAATTGGGGGACCCCAAATACTTGGGTTTTTACTCCAAGTACTTGTACAAATCCAATAATTTAGTAATTTTCAGCAATTTTCCAGCTATTCAAGATAAAATTTTTAAAGATTTTTTAAAAAAATTGAATTTTTAACTGAATTTTGTCTTTTTTACATGCAAAAAACTTAAAATGGAGCTAATTCAATTAAAAGTTTTAAATAATAAACTTTTTGATTAATATTTCGAATTTTTGATGAACATGGACAATTTCAATTTTAATTTACATTTAAAAGAGTTCAATGACTTGAAAATAAAATTTTAACGATCAAAATAAGTCTTAAATAACTCTATTCTTTAAAAATATCAATTAAAAGAACAAAATATAGCATATTTTTCACCTTTAGGGTCATGTTTTAGTACATTTTTGAGGACTTGGGATTTGTACAAGTACTTGGGGTATTTAGGACTTGGGTATTTGGGACTTGTACAAGTCCTGACACCCCCAAGTAATTGACACCCCTATTATGTATGCTTATTTTCTGACTGGATTAAGTGATTGAAATTCGAATTTAATTCTTGGTAGCTAGTCATGCTTTTTGAATGTCAAATTACATTGATTCTTATCAGATTATTATTTTCAAATCCCCAAAGCCTAATTAGATTAAGTCCACAACCAATGCCATTACGAAATCCTGTCCATCACGAGCATTATTACGAAAATGTGACGAGGCAATTAAGTTTGATTATCTCTTCTCCTCCTCACGAATTTGCTATCATTTTGTGACTTCAACCAAGCATGCAAAATATTTCGTCTGATTTACAATCAAAATGTTATTGCATTATACTTGAAAATGTCAAGTCAATACGACAAAAGACACTTTTTTTGTTTTTTGGTGAAGAAAAGAAAGAATGTCGGTGGAATACGAAAATTGGAAAAAAGACGAGCTAAAAATATCAAATAAAAGCAAGCAATGAAAGAGACACAGCGTAAACAAAAGACGGCGCTCATTTCGCAAAATACCCGAGTATGATTCACAGACTTCTTTTGAAAAAGCTGGTTTTCTTTCAATTTTGTTTTATTATCGTCATGAATATTTTTGTTGTATCTTTCGTATATGTCGTGAATGTGTTAGATCGAATTAGACATTTGGTTAGATAAGTGTTAGACAAAGATTGCGAAATCGGGTAGGAATTTTACAGAATGAAAGTTATCAGCATATCTGAAAGTAATTGTTCAGTTATTTTGTTGCAAAATTGACTTGATAATATCAGAATAATTGCTAAATTGTGGTTAAAATAGGCAACAATAATATTCATGATTAGACTTACAAGTCAACCACACAAGATTCTTGTGCAAGTCTTCGGTACAAGCTACAATTAACCAATACCAATGCATTTAGTCAACCTGCATATGTGTAGATTATTTCAAATTCTTTTTATCCGTTACGATTTCTACAAAAAAATTAGTAGAGCTTATGCTAGACAAAGATAGAAAATCTAAAGCTTTCCATCCAAAACAAGTGCATTCACAATCAAGAAACCAGCTGAGTAAATTTATTTTGACGTCACACGATAGCGAAAATGCTTTGTTGATTTCTCTTCTTACTTTTTCGGGTGCTTTTAATCATAAAGATATGAAAAATAAGTTTTAAGAATTGAGAACTTGTTAAACTCTAAGAATTGTATTAATTGCTCTTTAAATTACGTCATTTTTGAGTTCCTTTACACTTGCTAATGAAACCATAAAAGTAGCAAATTCTTACCTTAAGAAATACGAAGAAGATTATTTCGCATTGTTTTATAAATTCAGTCATCCATGAGCAGCCAAAAAGAGCCGTGGATTTGATTTTTTATAGGCAAGCTGTACTCAAATACTTTTGTTAGCTATTCTAAACTGGAAGTTGCATGAAGTCTACAGTTTCGCTGCTGTTTTACTGATTTGGAATGAATTGATTGGATCTTGATTGCTTACTGGATGTTAATGATGATAAATAGCAAAGACTGCTTTGATTTTTGAATTGAAAATTTATCAAAAACTTTATATAGAACAGATCATACAGAACGTATCAAGAAATGCGCTTTATTCTTCTGAAAATTTCTAAATCGAGTTCCAATTCTTACTTCCATAAAATACAATTTCTATTGCGATAATAAAGCAATTAAACGAAAATAAATTACGAAGATAAATAAGGAGAATTATTCACATCACTTGCGAGGTCTTTTACACCAAAGTATTAGCAATTTTTAGCACAAGTTTAGATTGTGAGCACAAACTCTTCTCACATAATGGAACTGAATTGTCTTGTGACCTTTATGCTGCTTTATAAAGGCTTACACTTCAAGTGACAATAATCAGTTTCGCTTCTTTTGTTCAGCACGAAAGTGTCTTTTTGGGAAACAATTGAAGACAATGAGTAATTGCTGGAGTTACTGCTGCTGTTGTTGGCACTTTTTCATTCAGACAAACTTTATATTGAATTTAATGGAAGTAGATAAAATATAAAATAACAAAAAGTTTCAATTCTCGTCTTTTGTTTGAGGCATTTCTTATCTTAAACTCACATTCCTATATTATTTTTCATTTCTTGAGGTCTACGTGAATTAGTCCGCGTGTGAAATTGCAGCCATTCAATTTCTCTCTTTATTCGAGATAATTTAATCTTCAAGCCTGCAATTGATGAAATTTAATCTCCAAAGATTTTTTTGAAAATATTTCTTCAAGTTATTCGATAACACAAAAAAAGTGACATGAAATTCCATTTATTGCCATGACATGCTCTCTCATGCTTGAACTTATTTACTCAAACTTGAACTTGTTTACTTGAGAATTGAAAAAGAAGACTGTGATTTGCACTGAGTGGCACCAAATATTTATGAATCTTTACAACAAAGTTTAGTTTTTTTCTCGTGGAATGTCCATAAAAGTCAATAATACTTGAGTTTTAGTTCGCGATCAGAGTGAGTTTACGTATTTATTCTGTCCTGTATGTTTGACAAATGCATTAGATACTGGTTTTGTTGACTGAGATAGAAGTTGATGGATTTTGTTAATATTAGTGCTTTTAGATAATTTATATGATCAATATTTTGCGATAAAAGTATCTAATCTAGTCAAATTATGATGAACATAATTTTTGCCACTTTTTTAAGTAAACTTAGCGGAAATAATTTTGTTAGTTGAGCATTTAAATTGATTAATTTTAAGAAAAACTTTTTGAAGTGAGATCAATAACCTCAAAAATTTCCAAAAAATTCAAAATTAAAAAATTCGTTGGACATTATCTAATTATTGATAAAAATAGACATTCCAGTGTTGGTGTATCACGACTTGTTGATTTCATACTACAATGAAATTGTCGTCATCCAGATAAAATTCCATTGTTTTTTCATAATATGATAAGGCACGACTGTTCATTAATTAAAGGTTATGCGTAAATTTTTTATCATGATTGTCGTATTTTATAGCAATAAGCAATTCTATTCTCTACGATAAAGTCACAAAAAAAAAAACAAGTTTGAACTTGAAATGACAATAAAAAAGTGAAATATAATAAAACTTGAGAAGATTCTTCGAAGAATTTGGAATGCAGTTTAAAATGGAATTTATATAATAATACAATAATACAGAATCATCTGTGAGATTTTCATAAAAGAATTCTTTCAATCATATTCAACAACCAGCATCTCTCGTTATAACAGCAAGGGACAAATACGACAAAGAATTCGAGTGTTAAATGTACAATAGTGAGAGAGAATCACCACTAAAAAAATATCAGCTTTACAATGGAATAGAGAAATAAAATAAAATATAAAAAATATTTTTCATACACACATGCACAGCAGAGTCGAGTAGAGTAGAGAATGCCACAACAACAAAACTAGGCAAAAAATTTTACCTCATTTTCTCTTTGGATATTCTCTTTTAAATTGCATTATGACCGGCTGTTAGTTGTGCTTGTAATGGTTTGTTTTGTAGAGCATTTTATTGCCATTGGTTATTGGTTGATGATTTCATTGTCAATTTGAGAATTGAAAGTGCACGAATTGATGGATATTTTGAAAGTTTAGTGGCTCGTTTGATTTTTGGATCTTCAATTAATTTTTTGATTTAATTCCTTATGATTTTTGTTTGTGCTAGAACTGATAAACACTTTAAGGCTGATGAATTTATAAAATTAAAGTTTTTAATGTAAAATGCGTCTTTACAAGGAAAAAGTCTTATACAGTACAAGGAAAAAACTATGAAATTCGGGAAGAAAACTACTATAAATAAAATAATATTTAAATTTAAAAAGTACGTTATTGTTGTATCTTAACACTCTTGTTAGTTTAATAATTCTGATGGATTCAAAATTAAAAAAAAAATAATTGTTTGAGAATTTAAAATTTTTAAAATCTTAAATGAAAATTCTAATTTAGTTTTAAAAACATCTTTATCATGCTGATCACCAACCGTAAATTCAATGCGCATTACACCCTCGTTCACTAACATACCTTTCCCAAACATACTTTATTTTTGTTGTACTTACGTATTTCGTACGGTGTAGAAGAGAAAAAAAATTCATTCAGTTTGAAGCCACTTCAGTTGTATTTGAGGTCGCGAACAGTTACATTCTACTATCGAGCTCTCGCAGTATTTTTTTCATATATTTTTTATTTATCTCCTCGGTCTATTGTTGATTATATATTTTGTTTGTTAGAAATCTCTGTATGCTAAATAAAGTCGCGAAGGAAAATCAGATATATGTAGAAATAAAAAAAATATTCTAATGAAATTATAGTGAAAAAAAATAAAAAATTTTTTGGGTAAATTTTATTTTTTTGCTGAAAAAAAAAAATTTATTGTGCAAGTTGTTGAATAGTGTTGAAAAAAAATAGACGGTGTGGCAAAAAAAATAACAAGAAGAATGTAAAAACTTCTTCTGCTTCTGCTCATCATACACACAACAGAAACCGAAAAAATGATTTTCAAAAAATGTTAAAGTCACAAAAAAACTGCCCAAGTGCGGCTGTAAGAAAGATAAAGAAAAATGTTACCAGCAGTGAAAAAGACAGTGATGGGAAGTTGTCTTATTTTTTTTTTGGGAAACAAAAGAAGAACTTGCAACGCAATCACCTGTTTCTCTAATCTCCTTACTACTTTTTGATCGTCTTCTTCTTTTTAGTAAAGTTTCAATTATTTATGTGTTACTGACTAGCTCTCATCAAGCAAAAGAGAGATGGGAAATGAATGAGTGTGATGAATTGAATTAGTTTGATTTTCTCCAGTTCTGACAATACAGAAGTGAATGTATCATGCATTGCATTTTTTATGCTGGATCAGATTTCTTAAAAGACCCAAAATTGAACTTTTGAAGATCATAAACCAAATATTTATTAGAAGCCATTTGACATTTTCAAAAGAATCAATTTCTTGGAACTAACTGCATACCTCAAAAAAGTATCCAACAGTAAAGTCTGACAAAGTTTCCTCTAAGGTTAAAGTAATTAAATCCACTGTGAATTTATTTTCTCATAAATTATAAGAATTTATTAATTTATGGCTGTTTTCGTCCCATTAATAACCTTGGTCGTTATAAAAAAATCACCTTCAATTCTTCGATATCCGATAAGAATCCACGATTAATCTCCTTAGAAACGTAATGCAAGTTTAATTTTCCTGATAACCCAAAAGTGATTTATTGTGTCACTTAATTTAGTAATTTTATTTCTATTCAATACTTAAGAGGCCTTTAGAGGTTCAAAAAATAAGTGAGGAAAAAGTTATGCTTAAAATTTATAGCTGCATTGTATTGCAATTTGGGATTAATGACCAACTGCTTTTTTATAATGGCCGCAATAAATCCAATTGAGCAATGATCTTGGCAAACGTAAAAATCAATTTTTATGAGCGGACTGAAAGTTATCAGGTTTAATGGAAAGTTTAGAAAGTAAATATTCATTGGATGTGCTAATAAATATTATTTAGAACATCACATGCTGAATCTTATCATCATCATTGAAAATATTTATTTCCTATTTATTTTAGTCTCATTAAATTGAACGGAACTAAATAAAAAATTCACACATTAAATTGCGTAAGCTGATATGCTAATGATAACGCCAAAAATGCTCAATTTTGCGGCACCGAATATGAGTAAATAAATGATTAAATTTAAAATCAAAAGACTTGAATGGCCACCCAAAAATATTCATCAAATGAAAATGAGCATTTAAATGTAAATTCTTTCGGTAAGAAGATATGGATGAATGAGTATTGAATGACAAATTTGGCCAGAAATCAATTACAGACGATATTAAATCGATTCCTTAACAGAAGTTGACTAATTTTTCACATTTTTGGAACTTCTCAAATATCTCAGAATTTTAAGGCCATAAAGTCTCCCAATAATTAATCATATTGCGTAGCAGTTAAAGTTCAGACTCTGAAGAAGAATCGAAAATTAATTTCAAGTATGCTGTCAGTATGAACAGCACAAACAAAATTTAAGGTCATTTGTTATGTAATGTTCATTAATTAAAATAACAATTAACGAATTTACCTGCTGTAACGCAAATTTTCTGGTAGTCGATTTGTACATTTTTTGTGTTGTTCTGGAAGGGCTTGAAAATTGAGGTTGTTGGTTTATTAAGAGTGTTGACATAAGCTTGACTAAACAGACAAGATTTCTTAGAAAATAGTCATTATGGCATCAGAAAGAATCATATCCGTAAAGTGTCATAGACACTTGCCAAAAAACAAGAACCATCAAAAATCTAAGCAATTGCAAAAGTTCCACATAATTTCACACAAATGTAGCTCCAACTCAAACCTTATGTGCTCTAATTTCAACATATGTTTAAGGTATGTTGAACATCAATTTCCAATAATTTACACAATTCCTCGCTATCACTTAAAAACCAATTCATGAATCCAACAAGACTTTAAAGTAAACCGCGAAAAGGCACGAATGAACAAAATTAATATTTCCGGTTGAAAAAAAATCATATTTCATGCTTGCACAAAGAAGTTCATGAACGCTAATTGTGTAACCAAAAAAATACTGCACAGAAATAGAAATTTATTCAAAACAAAAATTTTTTTGTGCCTTTATTTGTACAGTCAACGCAATTGTTTAGTTGTGGTAAGGCATGATGATAAGAAGAAACTTTTTTTTTCTTCCACCTCATTTGGAGATGATTGAGAAATTCTTGTTTATCTCACCTCAAAAACCACTAGTTAAGCTGAACGTACGGTAATTTAAAAAAAAACATAAATGTTAGTCATGAAATATCGACGTTGATGATGATAAAGAGAAAATGCTTGAAAATGAGAATGCAACATGCAATTTGTTACTGTCGATTTTAGATATATAGAACATACATAATTTTCATTCAAGTTTCTCGTCTACGATGAAATTTATTATTATTATTGTGCATAATTTAAGCTGCTGAACATTCATGTTTCTGTTCCTATCGACTGACTACTGTGCCACATCGCAGATTTGCTACGTCACTTGTACTTTTGTGTCAATGGCTGTTAAGTTACATAAATTATGATGTCTATCCTGCCATCGATCAAGTTGAAGATGCACTCAAGTCATCAATCAAAAGTGGCTTTTTCCTACACAACATTCTTCTATTTTTTATAGTTCACGTTTTGTTTATGGCTTCCTATAAGCCATCACATGTTGCAATGCAAGCACTTAAGTCGTTCACTTTACTAATCAAACATGCATACATACGTACATACATGTCGATAGACAAAGTCTCATATTGTGTGATTAATGCATGTAATGAGCATACACAATAATTATTTAATGAGAGGACAAAACATACATGAAATGAGTAAGCACGAGAGAGAGATAAGTGGATATAAAGTTGGCAACAATGTTCCAAAAATAAATAAAACCATTCGTACCTGTTGATCTACAAAAAAATATATACACATAATGATGAAGAAAAAAATGTATAACAATGAAATGAGAAATCATTTTTTAAAGAAGATGATGAGCAGCATGATTGCAGCAATTGCTTCGATTATTATTATTTTTTTTTATTCCAATTCATTTAGTTTTTAATGATTTATTTCAATTTGTAGTAAATCTTTTTTTTCTTTCGTTGCATTAATGAGCATGCACACACGAAAGTAAGATGAAGACACACAGCGCGAGTTTAAAAGAATGAAGAAAAGATTAATTATGATAATTGTGCATGTAAAAGTTGGCTACAAAATTTAATCAAGTGAAAACAGTCTGTGTGGCTTAAATTCTTTTTTTGCGAAAACCTATTATGAGCCACCATTCATTCTGCTGTTTACTGCGAAAAAAAAGTTATTATGTGCAATAATTATGAGGAAATTTCCCATAATCATTAAAGTGAAAATATTTTGTGTGTGCATTGCATTGTGCAGTAGTTGTTGAGGGAAAATTTGCAATATTTTTGAAGATCAGTAAACAATATTGTGTTGTGCCGCATGATACATTCACATGGTGCTTGTTGTTTTTTCGAAAGTCAATGACGCAAAAACGTGACTTTTGTTTTCATTTGAACTGTCAGAAGGATAATGCTTACTTATGCACGAAAAATTTTAAAGAGTTGTGAGTTGTGCAATCGCGTGTGACTTCTTAACTCTCGACATACTTTCTTGCCACTTCCACTCCTTTCCTATCAATTTCTTTTCTTTTTTTTCGTTGATGGATTATGGATTGCATAAGATTGATAATTTCCTTTCGAAATTTGATGTAGACAATATTCATGTCTCAAATTGATCTTTTTCTAGCTACGGCACTGCAATTATGGAATGAAATGAAGAATGAATGAGCAACACCTCCAAAAGTAGTCAATTGTGGTGTAACCCATGTAACCAAAATGTTCCATTCGTTTTCCTTTTCCTTCAATGGAAGATCCAATGTACTATCAAATTTTTCATACAAAAAATTGTTTTACATGAAAGTACCAAAAATTTTCCATTGAAGGAATGTACTTCGCGCTTAAGTTCAAGTCTCAAAAAATCTTAATTATATACTTCACAAGAGTATGCAGAAATCACTTTTATATGTGGAATTCAAATTTGTATGAGACTTTAAACATTTAATTATGTTTTCAATATGTGTGATGAAGTCTATTGATTTCATCAGTGAGCAACTTAGCAAAATTAAGTTGCTTTTGAATATTTTATTAAGTATTAGTGTTTGTTAAATATATGAACACTAATACATTAATAATAAATTACATAAAAAATACAATAGAAATAGAACAAAAGAACATGTGATTTTTTTTTTTCATTTTTTATGTTCCATAAGTATTCCATCAAAGTATTACATTAGTAGTACATATGTATTACATTGATGTAATACATCAATGGAAAACGCGATCTTCCCTATTTTGTTCCATTGCTATGCGACAATATGTTCCTTAGGACGATACATGTATAATACATAGGTATTATACATGGAAGGTTCTTATGGAATACATTGATATTCCATTTGGTTACATGGGAAATGAATGTTATTTTTACACTGATCAGTTTTCTGTGGTTAGCTGGATCTCAAAACCTTAGATTCTCAAATTTACAACAAATTATTTCAAAATCCAAAACTTGGAAGTAAACAATTATAAAGGAACAAAAACGATTTAATTTAACGTTAGGGAGAATACCCAAAAGTCTCTATAAGTACATTCATTTCCGGTGTGTCCACACATATAAAAACAAAAACTCATCCGTCTACATGTACAATGTAATAATAGCAAAAAAAAATGAGAGGATATGCCATTTAAAAATGATAATCACATGCATTATTTTATTATTACATTTGCTTCTCTCTTTCTATTTATATACCTGCTAAAGTTCTAAAACCTTCTGACCGTAAACATAAAATTATGTTCCGCTTCATTTTTGTGCAGCGAACTGCAATACAGTGCCATGTACGTTGGCTGTGAGAAAGAAACCAGTTGAACAAGTCGAAAAATAAATTTAAATGATCATAAATTTTAATTATCTAATCTAGGCAATGCCTTTTTGCTGTTAACTGCTGCCGTTACTGAATATATATACCGGCATATACTTTTTCGAAATCTAAACTGACAATTAAATTATTAATGTCCATAAAATCTCTGAAGACATACAAGAATTCCATTCTGTATATCTCTTAATCTTTAAATGCTTGAAAGAATGCGTTCCATTCATTGGAATCGCAATGTTGTGAGCAGTTGTATGAGAGTAAAATAGACATAGACGAAGAATTGAGAATGGCCGTGAAAAATTCTTTTCAAACTGTGAGCTACAAAAAAAAACAGAACCTCGATATAAATTAAGTACGAAAGGGTAAATGGTTGGTCTGCAACATTGAATTGTCACCTTCTAATTCCGTCTGAATTGTTGACTTGCAGCGTTGATTCCAATGGTTTTAAGTCTAATAATGTTTTGTCACCGGCAAAATTGCAAGATTGCAACGCTGTGCTGTCATGTATAATTTATGTAATCCATACAAAGCACGAGAGAGAAATTAAGGCTGACTCTTTTGACTATTTCACTCAATTGCTACAGCACAGCGTCTATTTATGCAAGCTATGTAGGAATTAATTAGAATATTTCTTCTAAAAAGCCAATATTTGTACATACTCGATATTAAAGAGCTCATTAAGAAACCCAATTAAGCGATCGTGTACTGGTTTTATTATATTTTACATAAACTATCCACTTACTCACTTTTCCATATATTCCATGCAGCCGAAGTGAATGAAATGAAAAACTTTCATTTAATTGAAATTTGAGTGCAAACTGCTTTGCTTTTGCCAGCTTTTTTTTTTGCTTCCAATTCCTACTTCTATAAACTCTTTGAGTTGTTAAAAAATAAAATATATATATATATATATAAAGTTGATGATGCGTAGTTTCTACATTTTTTTTATGCATACATATTTATTTTTATTTCTGTGGATTTTGCCAACAAAACGGTAGCAATTGATTGAACAACATTATTTTGTGTACGACTCTCTATGTGCCGTAGATAACAGGAATGAAATGAAAATTTACCTGATTTGGAAATATTGAAGAATTTTGATGAATGAATGGAGAAGGAATGATTGAAAAGCCTTTTATTTCAACTGTGGCAGGCAATGTCTATTATTTTGTGAATTGTCTAAAAATGGTATTGAAAAATAATCCCATTTTGCTTTTACTTACTTTTTACTACTTTTTTTCGTCTATTGTATATTTTTTATATTCTTTACCTTTCTCTATTTTTCAAATACATGACTAAGCCTTATTGAAAGGGACATTGTTTGGAAATTACGTCAAGTTGCACGACTAGTTTTTTTTTGTGTTGGATAAATTCTTTGATAATCTTACTTGCTGGATGTTTTTGTAAAATTATCAAAATAGTCACTGGATCTAAAATTTTTTATATCCTTAGGAACTTCCAAAATAAGTCAAAATATTCTATAGAATTTACATTCAAATTTTCTCACACTAAAATGTCTTAAAATATACAATCTAACAACTTGATTGATTTTCAGGAAGTAAAAGTTGTAAAATTCTTAGCCAGAACTGCTAAAAATCACCTGAGCATTAACATAAAAATTCTAGATGCTCATTGTTCTGTGAAATTCTCCCCTAAATTAATTCTAATTAAATTCTTGAATAAAATTTTGAATGTCAAGTTGTGGCAGGGTTATTTTGAGGATTCATGATACGGTTGCCAAAATCATTCACAGTTGAACTCTTAAGACTTAAATTAAATTCAATCCTCATTCCACCACTGTTCCCTCGATATCTTTTTTAAAAATATGTAATTGAGATGAATAAGTACATAATACTGTAGAAGGGTCGTCGATGGGTGTGAAACAAAGAGGTGAGAGTATGATACGCTTAAAGACATTCCATTCCTTCACATATATTTTTTATGTCTTCTATATTTTCACTGTTGGTAATTTGATAGCTGAGAAAGAGAATACCTTTAAATGAAAAAAAAAAAATAGTTTTAGTTCCATTGAGCTCGCCTTAAGCCAGCGAGCGTTATTAGATTTTAATGTAGAGAGCGGCCTGATTCAATTGCGCATAAATTTTTTTTTCTATGCTTTGACTTGAAAAAATGAAAAAAAAAACTAATATTTTCTGCTTATGAAAAAAAAAATGTAAGCAGCAGAAACGGTGAATAATTTATGTGCTAAAAATGATTTTCGATCAAAAACTTGCTAGTTTCACTTCTCTTTAATGAATATTAAAAACGCAGAATTTTTAGCGCATTTTTGAAAACTTGTTTTCAAAAAGGAAGCTCAATCATGCACTTTGATCGGTCGTTCGGTCGTTCGGGTCCCAATTATCTCTTGATCTAGACTTCGTAGCAAGCTCGGAATTGTTTTAATAGCTTCATTGAATGTTTTTATTCCCGCCGTTTATATTGAAAAATCAAAAAACACTCATTAAATAAATAGCTTAATTCATCGATTTCATATTTCAAAAAAAAATATGTAAACAATGCAGGGCAAAGCTTTGCTGATGATAAGTTTGAATTTTTTCTAACCGTTAAAAAATTTGAAATTTTTTTGACCGTTATTTCGGATTAAATTTTTTTCTTTTATACACCTTAATTAATTAACATTTAATTTTTTCATACAAAACAAATATAAGTGCGTTTAGAAATTTGAAAAATAATGGATGTGTTCAGAAATTTGAATTTTTTGCTAACGGAAAATTTTGAATTTCAAAAAACCGTTAAATCGTAAAGCTATTTTTTGCATTGAACATTATAAAAATCAATTTTAAAGAAATTTTGATTTTTAGTTTTAAACTTATTATTGAAATGAATTATGACTAAAGAAACAGCAATAGAGTTTTAAAACTCGACATTTTTTTCTATTTAATCAATTGCTAATCGCTGCGTCAAAAATGCGCTGAAGTCCCTCGATATAAAACACGAGGACTTTTGTAATTTTTTTGTTATTGCACAAACAGCTAATAAAGTAATGAAAAAAAAGTACATAAAGTTGTGAAAAAACTGAAAGAAGTTTCCGGTGGTTGTGTGTATGTCATGCAGAAAAAAAGAATAATGATTTATTGTAAAAATATTTAGCAGACATAAACTAGAACTGAGAATGAAAGGTTAAGCGATTCATTGTTACTATGGATAATGGGAAAATGTTTGATTATCCACCAAAATGTCCGGGAATGTTGACATCTAAATTATCAAGTATTTTTGGATGGCGACATACATATCGCGTGCATCATAGACAAAAGGGACTTAATCATTACTATAATAATAATAACAATAATTTACATAAGACGTACTCACTTAATTTACCACCAAAGAAAATTCATGAAACAACATCATCAAATCCATCACTTCCAGAGGCTTCATCATCTTCATCAAAAACGGTAAATGACCTTAAAATTGCACACAATTGCTGTAGCGTGTACTTAAATAAGCATAAACGCAACAACACCTTAATCGATTCGAAATGGAAAACAATTTAACCTTGAAATTCCGACATGATTTACCTAAACTGAACCAAAATATTTTCCTCTAACGATGCTTATCAGCATGACAAATCTAATGTTTTTCGTTTGAATCAAACATATTAGGCAGTAGCAGTAATAATAACAACAGACGGCAGTGAAAAGTTTTATTTTTCATTTATAAAGTCGTCTTCGCATTCATGCTCTAATTAACATCTAAACAGATTACGGTTAATGAAAATACTCGAGAGCTGCTATCTAAAATTTGTTGTTACAGTCTTAGCACTTCTTTATCATTACTATTTTTAGTTGAAAAGTAATTGAAGATGAAAAAAATATACACAAATAAGTGTTAAACTGTTAAACAATTACTATTGTCGCATGCTTCATTGAATGTCTTTCACGCGTCACTACATTTCCAGTAATTCTTCAAGTTCCTCGAATTATGCTTCCAAGAGACTTTTTTTTTACATCCTCAAATTAACGTTTTCTAATTATTTCTATTATTCTTTTCACAGAATCCAGACTCATGGGTAGTTGTACATCATTTACAGTCACAATCAGGAATACTCGATCCAGATGATCATGTACACGACGTAGCTGATGATAGAGAACAAATTTTAGCTAGTTATGATGATCATCCGGGACCAGATCCAGGCGTACCACAAGGAGGAGGTGATGGTGCAAGTGGAAGTAGCGTTGGAACTGGCAGTCCCGATATTTTTCGTATTCAGGATGGAAAATATACAAATCATCATCAGAATGAAAGTATTTCAGCACATATAGATGTGACAGAAACAGATCAACCACCGAATGGTTTAACGTTACAAGTCAGACGTGGAAGTGAACCGTCATTGCTAACATTAGATCAAAATACTAAATTATACCCATCAGAAAATTCTCAAGAACCTTCAAAACGTTGGTCAGCAGCACCAGTTTGTCGTGATGAGCCTGAAAGAGTGCTTGCCATGACAAATGGAACATATTTATCGCCAAAGTGGACAGTGCCAGAAGAAGATATTTCAAATGAAATGATGCCATCAACATTCACACGCTCGGGACGATTGTCAATGCAATTTTTAGGCGATGGTGCAAAGTAAGATTTTTGGCATTTAAATTTTTTTTTTGTGAGAAAATTGCTCATTTTGTTTTTGCATTTACAGCTATCGTTGGATTGAGGCTGCAGAAAAGGCAGCACACAATCACAGCAACAATAATAATAATAATAGCAGTAATAATAACAGCCACAATGAGAATAATTCATACCATTCAAAATCTTTGCCGCGTGATGCAAAGCAACGAAAGGAGCCGCTTGGACAAGCTAATGTTTCAACATATGAGTCAATCCGACAGAAAAATGGGTAAGTCAGTCACAATATACATACTCAAAACAAACAAATATTTATGCAATAAATAAATAATGAATGAATGAAATTTTGCAGAGAAATGCTTCTCGTCACAAATGAGACTGGTGGACCACTTGGATTAACTGCGATACCAGATCAAGAAAACGGTGGACTTCTCGTTCAATCTGTTGAACCAGAAAGTCGTGCTGAAAAAGGAAGATTAAGACGTGGCGATAGAATTTTAGAGATTAACGGAATTAATTTAATGGAATTGTCTGAGGCATCAGTGCAAGATCATTTGAGAAAATGTATTACGTCGTCTGAGCTGCGATTACGTGTAATAAGAGCGAAATCAGATACAAAAGATCGCAGTAAAATTGAAATGTTTGAAGCTGAAGAGAAATCAGCAGTTGCAAATAGTAAAGTAGCTCATGTTTCACCGACGAGAAAACCAGGATCGATTGCAACAACTTCATTGCAAGCTGCTAACACGAGAAAACTTGGACGTAGAATTGAAATATCTTTAAAGAAAGGCACACATGGTCTTGGCTTTAGTGTGACTACACGTGATAATCCAGCTGGTGGACATTGTCCAATTTACATTAAAAATATTCTTCCAAAAGGTGCTGCCATTGAGGATGGACGATTAAAACCTGGTGATCGTTTACTTGAAGTCGATAATGTACTAATGACTGGAAAATCTCAATCTGAAGTTGTCAATATACTCAGAGCAACTCAACCTGGTGCAACAGTCAAAATAGTTGTGTCTCGACAAAACGAAATTGCAGAAGTTGACGAACGTGAGATTGGTGGTGAAATGACAGAACAACAGAAAAGCACAACATTACCTAAACAGCCACCACCACCGATACTTCCTAAAAATGTCATCAAGTCACCATCAGCCCCAAATATTTGTGATGTAATTGAAAAGAAAGTTGAATCTAGAGAAGAACTGAATGATAGTGTAAAGATGAAAATTAAGAAGTTCAATTCGTCCACACCGGACACATCAATTGATCAACAAAATGCAAATCATATATTCCCATGGCGTAATCGTGAAATTCTTACATTCCATATTCCAGTTCATGATACAGAAAAGGCTGGTTTAGGAGTAAGCGTTAAAGGAAAGACTGGATCTTCAAATCCGTCAATTTCCAAGCATGATGGTGATTTAGGAATATTTATTAAGAGCGTGTTGCATGGCGGTGCCGCAAGTCGAGATGGGCGTTTAAAAATGAACGATCAATTACTTAGTGTTAATGGAATATCCTTATTAGGACAGTCAAACGCAGACGCTATGGATACATTAAGACGAGCAATGCTTCAAACTGGTGGCAAATATCCAGGCGTTATTGTACTCAAAATTGCGAGACGAGCATCATCACGACCTGGTAGCACGATTGAGAATGGAGATCAAAATGTAGTCGATAGCAGTGGAAATGGCAGTGAACAGTCAGGATCTACAGTCATTTATTTATCACCAAATGATAAGAATGCATTAAATATTCAGAAAAGTTCAAGTCCAATTACACCACCGCAAGAAAATGGCAAGAGATGGAGTAATCCTGTATTAGATCGTTTAACTGGTGGAACTGGAAATACTCGAGTACCATCAACACTCATTCAAATGCCACCAAGTCTAAGAAATGATAGTTATTATATGGCAACAAATGAAAATTGGAGTCCAATTGTAAATCTCAATGGAAGTAATGGTGTTCTGATTGAAGAAGATCCAGAGCCAACGTCACCAATTCTTCCCATTCGACCAGATATGCAGCATCAAATTTCAGCTTCAACACCAACAAGTGTAGGTGATATTACTTATGCAAGTCAATTGTCATTAGAAAATCCAGTTGATGCATTTAGTCGAGATGCAATTGGTAGACGAAGTATGTCAGAGAAACATCATGCAGCATTAGATGCTAAAGAGACTGGAACATATCAACGAAATAGAAAAATTCGTGAGGAACGTGAGCGAGGAAAAAGTGTATCTAAAAATAGTTCACAGCTTCACAGTTCGATTGAATCTCTAACAAATATGAATCGTATTGGAAGCATGAAGACACGACAAAAATCAGATCTGAAATCTGAGGCAATGGATAAAGTTGGTGATCTCGGTCCGTCTTTGGGTATGAAAAAGTCATCGAGTCTCGAATCATTACAAACGATGGTACAAGAGATTCAAATGTCAGATGAGCCACGAGGACCGACAGCATTAAGAGCACCAAGAGGTCGTGGTCGAGAAGAAGTTCTCCGTGCTGCAGTTGAAAGACCCGAGTCACGTAAGTATAATTTTTTTATTGTCATTTGCAGCAATTTAATTAATAATTATTTAATTTTGATTTAGAGCCCCGCAAGCACTGGTTGCTTGAAGATGGAACGAATGACAATGACGGTGGATTTAGCAATCGCGGCACTCTGCAGTCATCAACAAATGAGGGAAAAATGAAAGATCAAAAGAAACCTGGATTCCTTAAAGGCATTGGTCACATGTTTAGATTTGGCAAGCATCGAAAAGATGTTTATCCAGCACAAACAGAAGTCATTACAGATTATACAAGCTGGTCAAATGATGTATCACAAAAGAGTGCTACTCTTGGACCATCATCGACAATTTCTTCACCATCTGTAAACTCAAATACTTCACAATTACAAAATCAAAGTTCAATTCAACAACAGCAACAACAACAACAACAGCAGCAATTACAGAATTCACAAAGTCATAATCATCAACAAAGAGAGCCGAGTCACGAAAGACAATTATCATCGAATTCTAATGGTCCGCCATCATATCATGCACCTCCAACTTCAATGTTAAATGGACACTCAAACAGTAAAATAACACAAAACGATCTGTTCAATCATAGATATTCTCACTATGTGAATTATGATGAGCTTCAATTACAAATTAGGTGAGTTGCAAAATCAGAAACAAAAATTAAATTCTTATATTGGATGCTTGTGTATATTTTTATGGGCTTACTAACAATCCTCCTTTGTGATTCCATTTTCATCTTAACTCATTAATTTATATACTTTTATGCAAATATTTTTATACTTTTTTGGTGAATCTCATTCTGTTCTCGTTATAAATATTCTATTTATTACTTTCTATCTCTCTGTTTGGTGATGTTGTTTCGGTCTGTTCAGCTTGTTGATCTTAATAGATAATTTTTATGAATAATTCAACTTTGATTCAGAAATATTGAAAAATTGGTTTTTGGTATATTTTTGAGGTTAAATTTTTTTATCATTTTGGTCATCTCGGTTGCAGAATTTTACTATCTCAGAAATAAAATTTTATCATCTTGGGAATAAAGTTTTGTCATCTCGGTAGTAAATTTTTATCATTTTTATTAGGGTATCGTTCATTTATTACGTAACAATATAACGGTCATATTTCAAAAAAGAACAATGGAATTCTCAGAAATTCTATTGTTCTCCTCTCGACCCCCCCCCCCTGCGTTACGTAATAAGTGAACGAGCCCTAGATGAAATTGGGAAAAATAATTTGATCTTCTTGTTTAAATTTAAAAGTATAAAAAATTCAGTTTTCTCGGTTGAAAAATTTTAAATTATGTCATCTTGGTAATGAAAAAAGAAGATCATATTGTCATCTCAGATAAAAAGAACCCACATTAAATCGATTAACTCTTCATTCAATATTTCTAAAATCATTCTTCTTCCTCAATTCCAATAAATCGCACCTAAATATTTATAAACTAAAACTTTTTTGTTTCGTTTTTTGTCTTATCTGTGCCCCGCCTACACAAACGAAAACAATAAAAAACACATCACCAAATACACACCGCCGTCATCTCTATAAATGCACACAATATATGTATTTCCTCAAACACTAATCAATGTAATTGTCACATGTATAAAAAAATTATAAAACTAAACAAAAGTGAACCTCCCTCGTCTCGAAACTCTAGAAATAAGTTGATTGTAACTAAACACCAAACAAATCATCAACATCAGACGAAAAATTCAAATGCATATCTTGGCGATGAGCTTTCAAGCTCATCCGGTCAACAATCGACCGATGGTGAGAGTGCAAATGATTTTTTGACTGATTCGACAATTGAAAAAATGCGACTGCAAGTGAGAATTCAAAGGGAAAAGGTGGAAGAGAGGTAAATTTAATAACTATTGCACATCTGCTGAGTGTGTTTTTTTGTCATGTAAATTAATGTTTCATTTGATGAGAGATAATTATTTGCAATTAAATAAAAAAATTAATCGTTGCATGATTGTAAATTAAATTGAACATTTGGGTAGATAATATCAAGCAATTAATTATCTCTTTATTGAATCTGATAATACATTATACACAATTAGAGATTACCGTATTTGGCACTTTTTGTATGCACAAAATTATCACCATATACATATTTGCCTGTTTTGCATGCACAATTCTGTGTGATTAAAAACAATTTATTTATGTTCAATGTTTGATCAAAATTTTAACGAATTTTTGGATTTTGAATTTTTTGAAGATTTTCAAAGGAACTGCAATAATTTTTTCACAATATTGCAATTCCTTTAAAGCAGTTATAGTTGTCTTAATTATCTAACAATTTTTAATTTAAAGCCGACGAAATCAGCACTACCATTCACAACGCTCAGCACGCAATGTTGACTTAGGACATTACCATCAATATAACGGAGTATCTCCGATAGTAAATGGCCACAAATATCCACAACAGTCACAGCAACAGCAGCAGCCACAATCAATGCATCACATGCGTCCAATATCCAGTTATTATGAATATGAGACAATTAATCCAAATGGACATTACAGGAAGCTCGGAGAGCATCCATTTCCATTACAAAACAGTAACAGTAGCAGTAAAATAATTAATGGATCGAGTTCGGTGAGAATTACGGGAAGTTCAGTGCGAGGACCCATCCCAGAGCAAATGAAGCAACATCGCGGACCATTTATCACGCAGGTAAGATTGAGAATGTGTAATTATGGACATTTGAATTGTAAATTAATTAACACGTAATTTTCTATAAATCAGGTTCATATTCGTGATCAGAATGGCAAGCATCATCCGTCAGCGAGTAAAGTTTGATTGTATTTAAATGGAGATGAATATATACTTATGAGGAGAGACTGGAAATTAAATTTATCCTACTTAACATTACGTTACCGAGCAGTTTATTCTACTCGGAATAATTAACTAATTAATTTGATTAACTTTAATTTTTTTAAAACAGAAAAAAAGTATTTTAATTTAACTTTTTGTAAATTATCCTTCATTTCATTAATTGAAATCCCCTTAAAAAAAATTAAAGTATTGCATGATAAATTTTTTGATTACATTAAAAAACATAATCTGTGATGTGATTAAGAAAAGAAGAAAAATGAAAATTATTTACGACATTTTGTCAAAATTTGACAAGAAAAAATTTATTCCATTAATTAAAAAAAGTTTATTTCAAATTTTATGACGAGATTCCTAGTGGAAACTTTAACGAAATATTAATAACGCCTTAATTCTTTGCTAAACAAGAAGTAACAAAAAAATAAAAATTGTAATTTACTCGATTATTCTAGAGCATAAGCTAATGTTCGTTACCATCAAAACTTATTATTTAAATGAGCTTTTTGTGGAGCTTACAATGAGGAAAAAATAATATTTTTGTGTAAATTAAGCCTCTACTCAATTAAAAAAAAAATAAAAAAGAGACAAAACAAAATTTATGAATGAGAAATAAAAATATTTGTTTTATTTAATTCACTTTTCAGGAAAAATCATTGAGCTTCATTAGGCATTAAACATGTGAATAATCTCTTCTATTTTTTTTTTATTTTTCAGGGATGGGTTCTAGGGTATACTCCAGTTTATCTTGGGGTATTTTTAACTGTAAATCATTTCCTGATGAAAATTGATCCTGATTCCTTTAAGGGTGTACCCCTAAGTGCTACACTTTTCTTTGGGTCCCTATCCCTTGCCCCTAAGGTATGGAGTATACCCTAGAAACCCGCACCAGTTTTATGCAGATCTTCTTATGACTTTATAAAAAAGATTAATTATTGTAATTAAGATTTTCGCTTAAAATATACTTGTGACTTACAAAACCAAATTTTTCACTTACCCTTATGTATAAAATGCGCACTGCATAGAAAAACAAATCGTTCAAAATATTTACTTAATTCAGTTCCTCAAACAATCTTAACTCAAGTTTCTTATCAGATTTACAAACAATTTTATATCTTTTATCCAGATGTGAACAAACTGTGTAGATCCTTCTAAGTACAGCTACCTAAGAATTGTTTGAAATATAGCTTTTATGGAGCTTTAAACCATTTTTAATCAAATAAAATTTTTAGCTTAAAAAGAGGAATCTATTTATGTAAAATAGCTTACTTTGATAAAAAAATTAATTTACATTTTTAAAGAAAAAAATTAAATTTCAATAATCACAATAGGGGTGGGGTTGTTGGAGTGAAAAAGGTTATTCAGCACTGCAAAAATCTTAAAAGATATACTTCATAATTTCTGAAGCAGCTATCAGTTGTCAATCAATCTCTAATGGTGACATATTGCTGAGCTTTAAAGTTTTTGCTAATCGAAGCCCAATTTTTGACCACAAAGCAGTATTTATCAGTATTTAGTTTCAATCGTGTGACTGTAATGAGTAATCAAGTCACTGACTAAACCATAAAATAGCCAAACTAATATTGTATCAGCTTACGAAGTTTTTACAACTTTACTACTTACAAACTTTCCGATTACGATTGTAAATAGTCGAGGAACGTGCAAATTTTTCCAATAAATATTTTTTTTTGCAAGCTTAAGTAGAACTGAAATGCAAATATCTGGAGACGAATGTGCTGTGCCTCAATCTAAAAAGAAAGTATCTCTTCCAAAATATGAAGAACTTCGTGAAGACCAGCCACCAATTTCGTATATTGAAGCACTTGCGAATTTATTTAAAGGGAATGTTGGAACTGGTAAGTCGTGACTAGAAAGTTTAGTTCATAATCACAAAGAATCTTGCTTTTAGGATGTTTTGCTATGGCTGATGCCATTAGAAATGCTGGAATCATCCTCGGTCCAACATTCTTGACCATCATTGCAATAATTTGCATCCAATGCATGAAAATGCTTGTCAATGGTGCTGAATATATAATGAAAGCTAATGAACTTAGTTCACGACCAGCATATGCTGAAGTTGTTGAGTTGTGTTTCCTTGTAAATGCACAATGGAAAAATTATTCAGGAATAGCTAAAAAAATCTGCAATATTGCAATTTGCGTTACACAACTTGGATTTTGTTGTGTCTACTTGCTATTCGTGTCAAGTAGTATTAAGTTGGTTCTTGATCATTATGACGTACATATTAAGCTATCAATTATTATGACGATTGTTTTAGTGCCATTATGGATGTCAATTATGGTGAGAAAATTGAAGAGAATTGGTGAGATCCTGATATTTAGTTATGAACATGATGACTCATCACATTTCTCCTTCCAGCAATATTTTCAGGACTTGCTAATGTATTCATGATATTGGGAGTTATTTTTTCTGTTGGATATTCCGTGATCGATCTTCCTCCCTTTAGTGATCGCAAGTATGTGAGCATCGAAAGTCTTCCTTTGTTTTTTGGAACAGCAATGTTTGCATTTGAAGGGATTGCCTTAGTTCTGCCTTTACAAAATGCAATGAAGGAACCAAAGAAATTTGTTGGTTTACTTGGTGTTATGAATGTCGGAATGGTCTTAGTGTCTATAATTTATGTGATGATTGGATTCTTTGGCTATTGGAAGTTTGGAGAGACAACTGCTGCATCTTTGACACTCAATCTTCCTGTTGAT
The DNA here is from genome assembly GCA_026123125.1 of Chironomus striatipennis. Lineage (NCBI taxonomy): Eukaryota > Metazoa > Arthropoda > Insecta > Diptera > Chironomidae > Chironomus > Chironomus striatipennis. The sequence continues at coordinate 33,284,929 of CM047394.1, forward strand.
CAGATGTAAGCAGCTTGAATCTTTTAGTTATGATGTATTACTTGATATTTGATCTAATTTTTCAGACTTGCTCAAGTTATAATACTGATGGTTGCAACTGGTGTGTTGTTTGGTAAGAATAAACTTTTTAACTAGGTACCTATAGTACCCTACTATCAATTCCTTTTTACAGGTTATCCAATTCAATTCTATGTGGCTATTCAAATTTTGTTGGTACCAATCACTGAGAAATTTGCCTGTGCAATGAAACGTCCAGTTATTTCAGAGTTGATTCTTAGATCACTCATGTGCCTTGTGACATTTGCCGTAGCACAATTGATTCCGAATTTGAGTATTTTATTAAGTTTGATCGGTGCTGTTTTTTGCAGCATTCTTGTATTTATATTTCCATCCATAATCGAGTTGACAACGAGAAAGGCACAGTATGACAGAATAAGAACAGTCTATTGGATTAAGAATATTATCATTATTTTAATGGCTACTCTAGGTATAGTTATAGGAGGTGGACAAGCTATTTATGAAATTTATTTAGGTTTCTTTAATTAAGGATTCAAATTAGTATTAATAAAGATTTTCTTACTTCAAATACATGCTTTTTTACTGTATAATCTACACCTCCCACTTTCTGCACAACACTGCTGCAAAAACATTGAAAACGATGAAAAAAATTTTTTTTAACTATTCGATTTGCAATCGCAGATGGCTGAGTAACGAAAATATTTTGTTAAAAATAATTTTTAAATCTTTTTGTTGTGCAGTTTTAAGTCTTTAATTTTAAAAATTTTAAGTTAGTGCCAAATTTATCCAAAATGATAGAAGCTGGAGAAAAGCCACAAGCCAATCCAAGAAAAAAGAAAGTTTCTTTTATGGGATATGAAGAACTTCACGAGTCTCAGCCCCCTACTTCCTACATTGAAACTCTTGCGAATTTATTTAAGGGAAATTTAGGAACAGGTTAGTGACACAATTTCTTATTGCCGTGACTTTGAAGTTCGAGTTTTATTTTTGGTTTTGCAAGATAATTCTCGATTATTTTTTTGCATTGGAACTTGAAAGTTTCACGTGATTGGCGATTAAAAATGTGAAGCTTCAATGCCATTTGATTAAGCAATAAAATGTTGTGGCTGATAATGGATGCATGATGTGTTTTTAATTGCTACTTTACAGTATGCAAAAACTTTAAATTTATTGATCATAAACACATTTTTTAGGATGCTTTGCAATGGCTGATGCCATTAGAAATGCTGGTTTGATTCTTGGTCCAATACTCTTGACAGTCATCGCAATTATTTGCATTCAATGCTTCCAAATGTTAATTGATGGTGCTGAATACATAATGAAAGTTAATCAACTAAGTTCAAGACCTGAATTTGCAGAAGTAGTGGAACTAAGTTTTCTAGTCAATAAGTCTGAAAATTTAAAGTGGAAGAAGTGTGCAGCAATATCTAAAACAATATGCAACGTCGCAATTTGTATCACACAGCTTGGATTTTGTTGTGTCTACTTGATATTCGTTTCGAGCAGCATACAGCTGATACTTGAGCATTATGGTATCAATATGAAACTGTCAATCATTATGACAATTGTTTTAATTCCTGTCTGGCTTGCAATATTGGAAAAGAAGTTGAAGAATATAGGTATAAGTTATTAAATTTTATATCTATTTAAAAATAAATGACATTTTTTACTTCCAGCAATATTCTCGGGATTTGCTAACATCTGCATGATTTTGGGAGTAATTTTCACTGTTGGCTATTCTGTGATTGACTTGCCATCTTTTACTGATCGGAAGTATGTGAATTTATCGAGTCTTCCTTTATTTTTTGGAACAGCAATATTCGCATTTGAAGGAATTGCGTTAATTCTGCCTCTACAAAATGCAATGAAGGAACCAAAGAAGTTTGTTGGTCTGCTAGGTGTCATGAATATTGGAATGATTCTAGTGTCAGTAATTTATGTGTTGATTGGATTCTTTGGATATTGGAAGTATGGAGAACGAACAGCTGGTTCTTTGACACTCAATCTTCCTGTTGATCAGATGTAAGAAGCTTGAAAATTTAATTTCTTCACATATTTATTCCTTGATTCCTTTATAGATTAGCACAAGTTGTAATAATTATTGTCGCAACTGGTGTCATGTTTGGTAAGCATTCAAATCTGATTCAATGACTTATTATCTCCAAATTTAAATTTATTTTCAGGATTTCCAATTCAGTTCTTCGTCGCTATCCAAATTTTGCTCCCACCAATTGTCGAAAAGGTCGAATTTGCAAGAAAGCGTCCAATCACTGCAGAATTACTCTTTAGATCATTTATGTGTTTAGTCACGTTTGCAGTAGCACAATTGATTCCAAACTTGAGCATCTTATTGAGCCTTATTGGTGCTGTATTTTGCAGCATTCTTGTATTCATATTTCCAGCTTTAATTGAGTTAACAACGAGAAAGGCTCAGTTTGATAAAATTGGATTAAGATACTGGATTAAGAATATAATCATCATGTTGATGTCAATTCTTGGCATGGTTTTAGGTGGTGGACAAGCTATTTATGAAATTTACTTAGGATTCTTTAAATAAAGACTCAAATTATAGTTTAATAAATTTTGCTTTGAAATGAAATACTCAAAATTTACGGAAAGGGTTCCTGCCTTTATTATCTAATAAAAAGAATCTGCATAATTTAGTAATGTTTAAGTTTTTGGAGGTTACAACAAACTGTTTCAAATTATAATAATTTCATAAGAAAATTTACTTAAGCTTAAAATTTAATAATTTATTAGGTAAACGAAGTTTTCAGTGACACAATAATTATGTCCACAAGCTGACAACTACATGAAATTCTTTTTTCAACTACTTTTTGGAATGAACCAACTTTGAAGACAAATAGTTTAAGTTTTTATGTCTAATGTTTTGCTTTTTGTCTTAAATATTGTTCTTGACACACTGTTAAAAGTGTTAGTTTACTACAGTACAATCCTTATGAGAAGCATATATAATGCAGTAGCTTGAAACACCTGTAAAAATCAATAAAAATAAACAAAAACTTGTCGAAAATTATCTTTTTTTATTACCTTTAATAAAGTTTTTAGCTGAAATGTCGACTTAATTCCAGACTTAATTGAAAAAGTCTTTTGCATTAGAATAATCAACAATGCCTTTCGTAACTTAATATTTCCAATGTCTTGCCAATTTGTATTGTAAATTGTCATGTGAATTTTCTCACTTTCTTCCTTAACATATTGACAGAAAGTGCAAAAGATGTAAAACGTAGAAATTGTTGGCACGAGTATTAAAGCAATTATTAGTCGATCAAAAGGATTGTTTGACGTAAACAAAATGCTTACATATGTGAATATTAAAAGTAGATAGAAGCTGAACATGAATTGCAAAGAACGTCCAAAGGTTTTATTGAACAGTCCAACAAACTTGATCAAATTCACATGCTTGTCAATAATTCCTGACAAATCCTTCACATTGATGCTTTGTATATTTTTGGTCACGTTTAAAACTTCATACCTAATTTTGAGAGTTTGGATCACAATGTAGGAAATGATGACAAACATTAAAAGATGAGATGAAAAGAAGAAAATTGAGAAATTTAGGAATGTCCAAAAAATCCATGCAACAAAAATGATTGTGTTTGTTAGATCTTTGACATATATAAACATTAAGATTGTATAAACTTTCTCGTCGGACTTAATTGATCTCAAAATTCCCATCATTAATAGTAATCCAAGAAAAACAAATGTCATTATTATGACTGCAATAAAGACATTCTTGATGACTGTAATCAGCATGAAGATTTTCGCAATTTTTTTGGACCCAAAAGTCTCATCAAATAATGGAATATGTGTGTTCATGACTTCATTTATCATTTTTTGGATGTTTATTCTTTGAACCCATAAACTTCCCATCCGTTCAAAATAGTTTGAAGTTGCATACACGACAGCAAATCTGTACATTTTATAGGTTAGTGAATTTTGTTTTGGTATTAACAATAATCCATGATACAGGATATAAATTTGAATATTAAGAATCACTAGCAGAAAATATAAACTTTTAACAGCACTGACAATTTTATTAATTTTTAAAATCCATTTATTCCTCCTTAATCCATATGAAAAATCATATCCAAGTAGCTTTAATGAGTTGATAGACACTTGAAGAATATCGGTAATAACGTTTGGATTGTACGACATCCTGAATACTTTTGAAGTGCTTCTAAATTCTTTTCAAACTAGAAATGTCAAGCTGTTGTAAATTATTCATCAATTAACTTAAACTTATCAATAATTTAGGAATGACATAAATTATTTTAACTCCATTTAATTTTAATCCTTTGAAACTTTTAAAGAACTTGTAGGCGGCCAATTTATTTTTAATGAACTTCATCAATATTTCAAAGTTCAGCGAAGAACTTTTTGTTTTCATTCTCAATGCTTAATAATTTTTTTCGACACATCAAATCATGTTAACATTCAGGAAATAACACTCTTGACACAAACATAAAATCCTTAACTTATGGTAATATTGTAGATTTTTTTATTCTTCCAATGCTAGTTTCATGAACAGCACATACAATGCTATTGTTTGAAGGACCTGTAAAATCATTTCTTTGAGTGCTGGATGTCATTAATATTATTAAATTCTTACCTTAAGAAAACTTCTCAATTGTACTGTCAAATCCAATCCAGCCTTAATGCAACAAGATTTTTGCTTTAAAATTATCAGCAAGTCTTTCTTTAACTGCGAATTTTCAATATTTGGCCATTTTGAATTGTATAAGACTTCATGGATCTTCAAACTTTCGTCCTTAACTAATTGACACAAGTAGCATAAAATGAACATTGATGATATATTTGGTATAAACACAAAAACAGCTATTAGACGATCCAAAGAGTAATTTGTGGTGAGAAAAATGCTGACTGATGAAAGGAACAGCAATTGCATTGACGAAAAAAAGAAGAGTAAGGAATTTCCAAAATTTCTGTTAAAATTTGTCACAAAATTTATAATTGTCACGTGCCTGTCGACAATTTCTGATAATTTTTTTAAATTGAAACTTTTGATGTCCTTCGTGATGTAATTGATTTCAGATTTGATTTTAAGGAATTGCATTAGGATATAGGAGATTGGAACAAAATTTAAAAGATGAAAAGCGAAGTGAAAAATTGAAAAATTCACAAATGTCCAAAAAATCCATCCAATAAAGACTGTTGAGTCACCAAAATTTTCAACATCAACAGTCATTAAAAAAGTATGAAACTTTTCATCCGAATTGATTGAACTTATAACGCCGATTGTCATAAGTAGTCCAACGAATACGAAGAACATAATCGTAACTCCAACATATATGTAACGAACAGTTCCAATTAGTAGAAATATTTTTGATGCTTTTTTGGAATCTTCAACATCATCTAACATTGGTATGTGAGCTCTAACTACTTCGATGATTATTTGCTGAATATTCTTCCTTTTAATCCACAAATTAATCATGCAACTGAAGTAGAAAAATGTTGCAAAAGTCGAAGCAAATCCATACATTTTGCATGTTATTAGATTTTGTTTCATAATCACCATTAATCCATGATATATCATGTAAATTCCAATATTGAGGATCACTAATAAAAGATATAAATTTCCAATCAATTTTTTGACATCACCAATGAACGAATTTGACTTTAAGAACAGATTTTTCTTCTTTAATTTGTAACAAAATTGATAGCCAAGAAGCTTTAATGAATTTATTGACACTTTAAGAATGTCTGACGGGACGTTTGGATCGTACGACATTCTGAGAATGAACTATTAATGAGTAAACCAAAATTATGTAATAATAAAAAATATGACGACAACCAGTTGAATAATTAATGAATTTATAATTAACTAGCCATTTTTTTAAAAATATACAGCACTTCCATTCATAAATTATTCTAACTTTTATTTCATAGAATCCTTTATTTTACAAACCTTATAATTAAATTTGAATTTTTTATTCCGAATCAGTTTCCATTTCGTTATTTTCTGACTCATCATCATCGTCGTCTTTGTCCCAACCGACTTTTTTGCCTGTCATGAAATCATCCCTTAATGCACTCCATGTCGATTTCTTTTTATTATTACTTCCTTCATCCTCATCCGATGACTCCTCTTTCTTCTCTTTTTTCACACGCTTATCGACTAGTTCTGATTTTGCTCGTGGACCAGACATAAGTGTGTCAAGGAAATGCTTCTTATTGTCAGCACTTCTAATGATTTCGTCTCGTTTACTTTCCAATTTTGTTGACTGTAACTTTTGTTCTAATTCTGAATGTTGACTTTTTACTGCATTGAATAATTGGACGACACCTTTTGTTGCTATTTTTCTGAACGTTCTTTCTCTGTCTAAATCAGCTATTGATGGTTTTAGACGTAAATTTAAAGCTCTAAGTTTACCCTAAAATTGTAAATTATTGATTACTTTTGAATGAAATATTTTGAATAATTTTGGACTTACTTCACGCTTCTCTTTCCGTTTTTTCCTTGCTAGTGCCTTCTTTAATACTTCCTCACTAGGTTTCTGATCGTCACCTTCCTTCTTCTGTTCGCCTTCAATTTCAAATGTGTAACTTTTCTTCTGCTTCTTTTTTTCTAAATCCTCAACTTTTTTAGCTTTAGACAGTACTTCCGATTTCTCTGAATTGAGAATTTTAGCCATTGAATTAGCCCATCCTTTCTTTTTAGTATCTTCTTCTTCTGATGGCTCATCATCTACATCATCTTCAGAAATTGGAAATTCCTCATCATCACTTAATCGATTTTCATCATCTTCTATCTCATCCAATTCACTTTCTGAATCTGTTTCAGGCACCATGACTTTTGATTCAACATCTGCCATACTAATCGTGATAATTTAGTCAAAAAAAAAAAATTGGAACTTAATTTTAATGCTGTTACTTGCACGTTGTTTTGTTTATATTTACGAGGGGCTTTCAACTTGCTAACTAATATTTTTTTAACGGTCGATTTAAATTTAAATCTGGGGCACGTCACGTAGAAAAATAAATCATTTTTCGGCACAAATTGTGAAATCAAGAAAAAGTCAATTAAATCATTAATTAAGACATTAATAAAGTACTAAATTCGCTAAAGATGCTTAAAAATAAACTAACTGCATTAGGGCATCCAAATCCCGATGTAAATACGAAAGATATGAAGTCATTTAGGAATTTAATTGTGTGGATTGAAGATCAGCATATTAGAAATTATAAAATTGAAGATAGAGCAGAATTAAGGAAGATAACTAGTCCTGAATGGAGTAAAGCATTTGAAAAATATAAGGAGGATCTAAATTGTCCAAAGGAACTCAAAACAGAAGTAGAGCAACTAAACTGGATTGTTTTATATGCCATTAAATTAGAATATACTGATAATTGTAAGGCTTCATGCTGCTTATTTTAAATATTTCTATTTACAATGTTTTACTTATTTTAGTGGACAAATTTCGTTCAATGACATCAGAAAAGATTAGAGAAGCTGAAAAATCACAATCAAGTGCGCCAAGCTTAAAGTCCGTAAATCCATTCGATAATATCGATTGTAAGTACTTCCTATACACCTACCCACGTTTAACATCTTAATGACATCATTATTTCGTATTTATTCAGTCACAAGTCCTCAATTTGAAGCTGGAATTAGAACTTTAGCAGCTAAACTTAATGTTCCTCATCATCCTGATCACTTAATAGTACTCGGTGCAATTAGTCGAATTATCAAGGATAATTTAAATAAAGAAGCACTTAAAATATCCATTCCCGAAGGCAAACCATTTCCAATTTTTGAAGGTCAAGGGATGAATCAAAAGGACGCAGACATAGAGACAGCATCACGAATTTTGAGACTTTTACAAGTTCAAAGTTTACGAGAAATTCAGACAGTCATTAATGAGACAATTGTTGAATGTCAAGATCTGATTACATCGGAGCCTAAAACTGATACTCGATTAGGAAAAGTTGGCTTTTAAAATTTTCATTAAATTTCACAATCACAATAAAAAAAAATTGGAAGCTCTTTTAATCTCCTTAAAAATAATAATTGTGTGTTATTTGGAAATTCTGAACTGACTGTTATCAATCATTTTCAGCTATGAAAGTTCAAGCTGGAGATTTATGGAAGTACGTCAAGATTTAAACAGCATTAATGTTATCAAAATGAGAACTTTGACACTAGAAAGGCATTTCTTACACTTTCATTGATTACATTGTATGTACCATATCATGTCTTATAAACCAGTCTCTCTTTTTATCGATAACATTCAATCGGTCTGTGTTGTCAAGGTTTGTGTATATATTTTTTTATTATTAAAGATATCACCAGCGTGTGTTCCCGTTCCTTTTGCGACGTTGTTTTTGTATTGCTGATTATATATTTTTTGGGTACGAAATTTTCTGGGTTTGTTGTTATGGACTTTTCACTCATTAATTTTTCTTTTATCAGAAATTCCGTAAATATCGAATGATAAGTCTAAACTTCAAGTTCTTATATTTGTCATTTGTTGACTTTATTGCAACACTTTTATTTCTTCATGCAAGCTATAAATATCTCAAGGAAATCATACCAGACGAAGTAATAATTTTTTTTTTTTGAAGAATCGATTAAGAAGAAGTTTATCGATAAATAATGCTGAGTTTGCCCAATTTTTTTTTTTATAAAGCTTAAAGTCCAAAGAACTTTGTGTTGTAATATCTTCTTGGGAAGTGGCAAGTCACACACTAATATTAGTAATTTTTCAATTTATCGTGAAATCCCTCATATATGTAGTCGATAGATATATAACAAAATAAAAAGTGCAAAGTCTAATAAACACTCGAATCAAGGTGTCATAAAGTTAAAAATGTTATGATTCATTCACATGCTTAAAAATCAGGCGTGTATTAACGTGATTTCTTTAATATGTGTGTTACGTTAAACACCTTAATTATTCCTGTATTGCAATTTTTTTTCGTAATAAATAATGCTTGATTGGAGATTAATTACATGTTCTGGTTTGATCTCATTGCATGACATTACAGATTTATTGATGAAATTGTGTTGATGTCCTCATGTAGCGGTTTTTCATAATTTAAAATATTAACGGCATTTTTAAATTCAAATTCTTAAAAAACCTTACAAATTCTCATATTAAAACCATACAAATGTTTAGTTTTTGCGGAATTTGTATGGTTCTGATATTTAAAAATTTGAAAGTCGTTAAATTCTGATGTTCAAAATTTTCACGTTTTTTGTAAAGTAAAATAAATTTAATCAAATTTTAAGTGTTTTAAGCAGTTTTATGCTCAATCAATTGCATCAAAGTTTAGTTAAAGTATCAGAGAATCAATCAAAATTAAAAATATTCAGTAATTTAACGTTAAATCCGAGTATTTCCCATTCTTATCAATTTACAAGTCCAATCAAAAGGCATGAATTAAATGTACAAAGTATAAGACACAAGAAAAACAGTAAATAATATTTGACCGGCTGATCATTCATGCATTTTTGAGGCACACATTATCAACACATCACTCATACAGTCGTAAAAAGCACTTCGGATTTATATGTGAGTATAAAAAACGACAAGCTTAATAATTGAATATTCCAGTATATCGGAAGTACTCGTTCTGAACTGACGTGTTTTATACAATCGTTAAATAAATATTCTTTTTTCTTTTTGTTGGAATTTTCTGAAGCATACATACATTGTTATTCGGCAAAAGAACAAGCAATTTATTGGAATTGAAAAAAATAAAAAATTATCTCGAAGAATTTGAAAAGGAACTAAAAAAAGTTAAAAACAATACAAGAATGGCATCTAATGAGAATCACAGTGATAAATCAAATGGCACAACTAATGGTGCATTACAAAAATCATCAGAAGTGTCATCATTACTTCCACATTTAGAGTCAATTGATCGTCTTTTATCATTGCCTGTCTGCAACATCACATGGACTCAAAGTCAGGCTGTTTATGGGAAAGTAAAAGGTTAGTTAAGGTCAATGTGCAATTGTGTGAAATTATTCTTAATATAAAGTGAACAGTTCTTATTTTTTATCAAGTGGATGACATGCTCATTATATAATTAAATGATTTTTTAATCCTATTATGTCCGTGTACTTTTTATTATTGAGTAATGATCATTCATATAATGGAGAATAAAAATAACTTTTTTTTTTATTGTTTGATAAGAAAATGAATCAGACAGTGACGTGACTTTAGACATAGAAAAAAATCATAATGTATATAAAAACACGAGAATCGTCAAGATAACGGCAACAAAATAATCTTGAAAGAGTTCTCCGGCCAAAGTTCAATCATTAAGTATGCGGCTTTTACTGATTTGATAAGCAGGATTCTACACATGAAATGAAAGTATGACAGTCATCAGTTTTTTTTTGATTATTTAATAGTCCACGACAATCAGCAGTGATTGATATTTTTAATTCCATTCATTTACCTTTGAAGAAGAAAAAAACTGATTACGAAGCTTTAAACTGCCATAAACATGATTTTTGTGTTTATTAAATTTATTAACGTACGATGTTTGATTACTCATAGTGCGCCAATGACTCTTGACTTGACTCCCTTGTAGATTAAGAATGGAAATGCGTTTCGTCCAAAAAGAATTTTAATCAATACTTTTTCTGAGCTCTCACATGTTCCTTATCAGGAACTTTTTTTTTTAACTCGTTTGATATCTCTCGAGGCTTTTTGATTTATTAATTAAGTTCAAACTTTAAATTTATTTTCAGATTTTAATCCAATGTTCAATTGGGCATTTAGAACAGCTGAGGATGTCGTTAAAGGAGCTGTCAACATTTCAGCACCAATTGTTAATGCATTTGAGCAGCCAATTAATTATGTTGATCAGACTTTAGTAAAAGGAATTGACAAATTGGAAGCATCAGCACCAATCATTAAGGAACAACCAACAGAGATTATAAATCAAGCTAAAACAAAAGTTATGGATGTTGTTCAGCCACGAATTGAAAAAGTTTGTGAATTAAGAAAATCTGGAACTAGAAAGGCTGCATCATTGAAGGAATTATCCTATAATAAAGCAAATGAAGTGTTGGCAACTCATTATGGATCATTAGCTGTTTCGGGTGTTGATTCAACAGCTGCATTAGCAGAACGTCTCTTGGACACTTTCTTCCCAAAGAATGAAGAAGATGAATCGCAGGAGGATGACAGTAAGTCATTGAAATCTCAATGAATAATAATTGAGTCATAATTTTTAAAATTTCTTAATTTTAGAACCAATTTCAGCAGCAGAAGATCCAGCACTTCATACAGTTCAAACAATCGGTGCCCTTTCAAATAAAGTAGCTCGTCGTGTTTACCGAACTGTCTCCCTCCACGTAAAATCCCTAAAGAAAGAAGACCTCACCGAATACCTTGCATCCCTCATTGCCGTTCTTCGATTAACACAATACCTTAACATTCTTAATGATCGTGCTCAACAACAGCAAGAACAAGCAGCTTCAAGTAATGCTGTAGTGAAATCGAGTCCTAATGTTGATGCGAATTAAATAACTAAGTTTAAGTCTGCTCATGGAGAGCTTCCTACTACTTTTTTTTTGGTATATTTATAATTATAAATCCAATTCATAATTTTGTTACATATTTGGGGAAATCAAATTCTTATATCCAATGCATTAGTTTAATGCTGCATTAAAAAATAAATATTTCTGTTTTTTGTGAATTATTGCGTCTTACTTAATTTGGTTGGTCTTGATGGTTGAATAAGATTTAAGGAGCTGAATTGTGGCTTGATAAAATATTTTCAATCCAGTCGACTACGTCAGATATTTTGGTGTAAAGTTCAGGCAGTTCTGAATTACAATTTGTGTTAATGGCTGTAGTAAATCCATAAATAAAGAATGTGTTGTTGATGAGCACGTGAATTGGACCATCGGAATTTACGTTACATTCTTTGGACCTGCCGCAAAATAGATTGCTAGAAATTCCATCGGGAAGTTTGACTTTGTACTCATTTTTGCTGTAGATTGCGTCACATTTTGATATTGGCACTTTTTGGACTTCATTGATTATTGACACATTTTCCTTCCATCCAACACGTATGAATTTTTGGTCATGACTTAATTCAATTTTTGAATTATGCAAGCAAACAGGAAGGGCAAGGTTATTAAATTTTATGGACTGTTCTAGGAGAAGTAATGCAATGTCGAAGTAAGCTTCTCTGGGTATGTACAGCTCATGTGGAATTACTTGCTGGAAGATAAAAATGTTATTGTTTGGGGATTTTAAGATTGTGGAATTTTGAATACCTTTATTTTGATGTTCTGGTCTGGATGTGAATAAGCTTCATTTAATTTACTCTGGAATGGATGTAAATTCATATTAGTTCCATACACTAATATTGCGGTAAAATAAACACTTTCAGGGGTATTACAGGTCCAAAAATTGTTAAGATCCCAAAAATCATCCCTTTATGACATGATACTTACTCATACTTACCTTAACCAACTGCACAATAGGCATACTTCGTCTCATATAAACAGCATGTGCTGATGACATCACAAATTTCTCTGATAATAAAACTCCAGCACCAACAGTTCCTTTGCCTTTTAACAGTACTTTCACCATAAAAGGAAATTCTACAATCTCATTTTTGGTGCTATTTGTTCTCAAAATTTCTTCTCTCGTTTGAATGACTTTTTGGCAAAAAGGTGTTAATTTCGAGGCAGTTATAAATGAATTTTTTGGACAGCAATAGATTCCTATCTCTCCTGTGAAGTAGCATGACTGAAAAACACTCAAGTCACTTGAATTAAATGCACCACATTCAGTGAAGTGTTTGCAAATTCCAACTGTCCCTGACTTTAAAATGCACGTGTTATTCACAGATGAACATAGTTTAAAAATTCCAAGAAAAAACCAAAAAGTCACATGCATCTTCTTTCTTTGCAGCAACACACACCCTCGACGTGCTGAATCTGTTTTCAAACTGAACATTTTCTTTATCTCTGAATTTTTCTTTACAGTATGTAAAATAATATTTTTGAGAGTATGTGAGCCATTTCTTAAATTTAGCAACTGTTTACTGCCTTGATCATGAAATGTTAAGCGCCAAAAACTCAAACATGCTTGTTTAAATTGATTGATTTAATTGAATTTAGATTGATTTATTGTTTATTACTTTTCATTGAATTGGCAATTTTATTATTATTGGTAGATGATTTAAGTAAGCCTAGTTAGGGGTCATTTTATTATAACACTAACCAATAAATTGGATTTTTAAAGCACCCTCTTACCTATATTTTCATAAAAATTATTGTATTAAGGGTTCTGTGCAGAACGTATCAGCAATTGGAACACATAGCATAAAGTATTTCACTCGTTGTTTCGCGAATCTCATATTACCGAAAAACATGACTCACAGCCTTCCTTTGTAGGCTACAGACAGTAACAGCTAAAATGTCATCAAAGGAGTGGTTCGGATCCCACTATAAACTGTAGGTCCATGAGTACAGTGGTGTAGCGAATCCTTACTCGTTAAAAATCATCAGCTGAGCATCGCATTTGCGAAACTGTGGATCTTATAGATCTGTATAGTTATGATGATGATGATGATGATGAGGGGTTACACTCGTTCTTAGATCCTGCCTTATAACAATCGTTTTAAACAGTTGACGCCATTTTTAAATGATCTCTTACGTACTTAGGATGAGGTCTGACTATTTGTTAAAGCTTGAAAAAGTGGATTAAAATATATGATTCGTCTTTTTGTTTTTGCTTTATTCTACAAGTTTTTAGTCGACGTCATTAGGGGTCGTTCACTTATGATGTCCGATTTTTAGGGGGGGAGGGGGTGTGTGACAGTTTTAAACAATAGTAGTTTTTTTGAATGAAGATTTTTTGACAGGGGGGGGGGGAGGGGGTCTAAAAATCCAAGTTTTTGATGGATGTCATAAGTGAACGGCCCCTTACTGATCAACTCTAAATGGCTCTAAATATATGAAATCAATTAAAACCTTTCAATAAAAAAATAACAAGAGTTATCAACTTTATCTTTACATTGTCTTCCTTTATCTGTCCAAATCTACAACCACTTTAACCAGCACCAATTTCTCCATACTAAATCTTCATTAAATCGTCTACTGCTGACCAAAGCAGAATGGAAACAATCATCAAGTTCTTAATTTTATTTTTTGGACTTTTGTGTCCTAAAATTGGTAAAAATTTGAAACCAGTTCAAGTTTTTTGACTAAAATGATATTTTTTGTTTTGCAGTTCTTGCTCATTACTGTTTTGCCTGCAACCCAACATATCCATACTTGGAGCATGTTCAGCATGATGTTTGCATTGCTAAACAAAGCTATTCGCAGTTAATTAACATTGTAAGTTTGTGGTTAAGTTTGAGGTTAGGTTTTGAATAACAGAGATTAAAGTGTTTGATCAGTAACAAGCAGGTATCAGTGACGTCTTCAGCAATATTATTCTAATTTTTTTTTATTTGATAAAGTTCATTAAACCTGTTGTTTTGCTTTAAATTCGATTCTAATTTTCAGACATGCAATAACATGACCAAAGAGGAAACGGATAGAGGTGCAAAGCATGCATGCTTTAAAATTCAAAGAATATGTAAGGAAATTTGAGAAGTGCTAAATTTTATGTCTTAACAGATCCGAAATCTGTTTGTTCTTAATATCCCATCCTTCTCTGGAGCCTGTTTGAATTATCAAGCAGCTACCCATAAATCCCTTAAATGTTAAACATAATAAATAAAAATCTCATAAATTGTCTCATTCCAAACAGCAACAAGATATGAGAATGAGACGATGGTATATGATCGAGGATGTGCAATAAAAGGTGGTTCCATTGACTTTTGTTCAGAAAAACGGAAGAAGGAACCTGGAATTGAATGCTTTTTGTGCGACGAAAATAACTGCAATGATGCTGATGACATGCATATAATAAGATGTTTGATGTTCTTTTTGGCAGTTTTTCTTGTTCTTTATATGAGGGACCAAGCTGAAAGGAATCATTTGAGAGATAATAACAGGCATATTAAGTGGTAAAGGTATTGAGGTTCTTTTGAAATTTGATGTTTAAAGTTTTTGAATGTTAAAAAAAAAATGTGGAATGGATCAGGAATTTTCTTTTTTTTTCATTAACTCTTTGAAGATAGTAAGTTTTTGACAGATGTCTATTTTCTCAGCTGAATTTTCGATACATTTTTTGGAATTTATCTTTTGATCGTTGACAAAATTGAGGTTGTAAGTTATAATCTTGATAATTTTCTTTTTGGTATTAATAAAGTCATTTAAACTTTATTGTGGCTTTAGCTTTTGTTAGACTTAAACTTATTGACAATTACCTCGTATATTTGCAGAAATGAAGTTTGTATTGATGTTTTTGATCGTTGCTGGATATTTGATGATCAAAAGTTTGTAAAAAAATTTAGAACTTTCATTTTTTAAATATGTTCTTTATTTTGATCTCATGATTGATTAACTAGACCTAATTCTTTAATGAAGTCAATCTAGAGTGTCAAGAACTCACTTTCAGAAATTTTGAATTAAGTATTCTGATATTTTGTCAAACTTTTCAAAATTATTCAATTTTCAGATTCAGCTCTAATGTGTTATCATTGCAAAAGTCATCAACACGCAAGCTGTGAGGCAAAAAAGGATCCACCAAATTTTACATCCATGGTAAAACTTGTTCAATAAAGAAGCATATTTATGCTTATTTTTCCTAACCTTAAAATTTATTTTTAAAAAAAATAAGAATTGTGCGGCAGTGCCTGCAGCAGAAAAAGAACTTGGAGCTCAAAACTATTGCTTCAAAACTGTAAAAGAAGGTAAAGTTAAATAAGCATTCTCATTCCCTTTGCTTAAAATTCATCATTAATTTTCACTAAAATTATTTCCAGTTCTTAATGGCCCCAACAATATTTCAATGATTTATAATCGTGGATGCACAATTGGAGGTGGAAAAACTGATTTTTGTTTGTCACAATACATCAGAGATCCTGAAGTAAAGTGCCACTTGTGTGAAGAAGATCGATGTAACGATGGAAGTGTTTCCAGGATTGCTAAATTTTTGATGGCTGTTACTTCAATTTTGGCTATTATTACTGGTTATTTAGGCCATGTGTTTGCTATTTAAGATGTTATTTTGTGAAATTGCAAATAAATATTTTTCATTGATGGTTAATGAAACTGTCATTTCACATTTAAATTTTATTTCTAACAACAAGTAGTTGCTTTCCCTTTTTGGTTTTGCCTTGTTACTTACCCCTTCATACTAATATTTTAGTCTGATTTCAACTCTCTTACAGTAAACTTCTTATTTATTTGCAAGATCTAAAAACTCATGATATGGTGACTAGCTCCATCTTAATTTCAAATCAGTAATTTTCAATTAGTATTAGAATATGAGCAGTGCGAGTTTGCATTTTCTAAAGAACAGTTAATCATTCCTTTTGATTTCCTTTCATTGAATATTCTTAATTAATTGTCAATTAAATATTAATTCTACCTTGAAATCCCACACATTGCTTATGTCTGTCGCGTGTCCATATCAGTAAATAAGAATCTTAATAATAAACGCCGCAATGTAGACAATATATTGCCTTACTAGACACCTTTAAAAGTTTAGTTCTGTTGCTTATTTTGAAGTGAAATTTTCGAGGATTTCAAGCTGAATTTCTATTGAATTTTTCAATTTATATGCTTTTGAAAATGAGGATCATCTTTTACGCAACAGTTTTGCTTACAATTTTTACACAAGGGGGTATGAATACTTTCCATTTGAGACTCTCCAAGCTAAAATGGGACTCGGTAAAATTTTAGTTTTTGCTTAATAAAACTGTGAAATCTTATTGTAAGTATAGCAAACTATATATTTTTGGAAAGGTCTTTGGTTGTGCTACAAGAATTTGTAATCAAAACTTCATGACATAATCCAGGGTTGGAACACTAGTGGTTCAAAGTTGGGAAAAACCATACTTTTTGAATCGAAGATTTACACATGAAATTTTAATGTAAAAATCTTGTTCTAACGTGATTTAAAATCATCAATGTATATTCTAAAAGGCCGGACATTAAAAACTAATTAGTTTTCATTAGTTAAATTTTAATGGGTTATCAAACCTTGACAAGATTTTCATAGTGTAAAAATTAAAATTAGTAGAACTTTTGATAGGAGCCACCAATTTTGATGATTTAAACAGTTATGATTAGCATTTTTAAAGAACTTTATTATAAAAATACTAACATGTAAATAAAACATAGAATTCAAATAAAAAATATCGGTTGAATATTTCCCATACAAATTTGTCAATAATTAAAAAAAATATTTTTAAGGTTTTTAGACATTCACGGTTCATAAAACTGTTTGATTACAGTTTAGTTTTCAAAACTTTATAATAAAAATACAATTAAACATCGTTTGAATTAGGAAAAGATAAAAAAATAAAATTTGCAAATTTGTATGAGAAATATTCAACTGACATTTTTTAATTGAATCATATGTTTTATTTACATGTTAGTATTTTTATATTAAAGTTCTTTAAAAATGCTAATCATAACTGTTTAAATCATCAAAATTGGTGGCTCCTATCAAAAGTTCTACTAATTTTAATTTTTACACTATGAAAATCTTGTCAAGGTTTGATAACCCATTAAAATTTAACTAATGAAAACTAATTAGTTTTTAATGTCCGGCCTTTTAGAATATACATTGATGATTTTAAATCACGTTAGAACAAGATTTTTACATTAAAATTTCATGTGTAAATCTTCGATTCAAAAAGTATGGTTTTTCCCAACTTTGAACCACTAGTGTTCCAACCCTGGATTATGTCATGAAGTTTTGATTACAAATTCTTGTAGCACAACCAAAGACCTTTCCAAAAAAAAATATATAGTTTGCTATACTTACAATAAGATTTCACAGTTTTATTAAGCAAAAACTAAAATTTTACCGAGTCCCATTTTAGCTTGGAGAGTCTCATTTACAGAACTAATTCTATTAAATTCATTAATTTTTTAGCTTTTGGACTTTTTTGCTATACGTGCTTGAAGACAGCTAATAGTACGTGTATGTTGGAACGAAATCCACCTCAAACTAAGCTTGAAGTAAAAGAATCGGTCATAAAATTTTTAGAAAGCAGATTTACCTAAAAATGTTGATGATTTTTCAGATATGTCCGGATGTTCCTGAAAATGAAAGACATTTAGGAGCGAGTCCTCTTTGCTACAAAGTGATCAAGCCAAGTATATTCAAACCTATACCTTCTTAATATTTAGTTCAAGTATCAAAGAATGTTTTTGAATCTTCTAGTCACTGATGGCAAGCAAGAGAAATTTATGGCAAGTCGAGGATGCTTTTATGGTGGTGGTTCTGTCTCAGCTGAAGCATTTTGTAATAACATCACCAAAATTGATCCGGATGCTGATTGTCATTTTTGTAGACCTGATGCATGCAATAAGGCAGATGGATTAAGCATTTCAATGGCATTTATTTTGGTGACTGTGTTGAGTGCTGTAATTGGATTTTAATAATATTTAAGTTTTTATCATGTAAAGAACTTGTCAGCAAGTATCCTATTGAGCCTTAAGGTGTATTGCTGACTAGTTCTAAGTCATTTGATGTGAACTTTTAAATCATTTTTGTGGCATAACCTTAACATAATAAATGTGACGTGACAAAATATTACAATTAATTACTTTAAGTGCCGTGCAATGTCATTTAATTGAGTTTGAAATTCCCAAAATATCAGGACACGTAAAAATATTTACCCAATACACATACTCACTTCCTTTATAAATAATAATGCTCTTAATAAGTTCTCATTTACAATAAAAGCTTCAGGAACGATTCATCATCATTTCACTTGACAGAAATCAATAGATTAGATTACTTTACGTTTTGTTAAGACATTAATAAGAACTAGACGATGAAGGTAACAGGACTTGTTTTCTTCTTTGCTCTGCTGACGATTGTTGGAAGTAAGTAGGGATTCACGATTTCCCGGTCCCGTATGATTTTCGGGACACGGGACGGGACGGGAACGGGACTGGAATATACGGGAAATGTCCGGGACGGGACAAAGGAAATAAAAGTTGCATGGTTTTGTTAGACATTAAAATATATATTGATTTTTCTGATGCCAAATTTAAGCTAATATATTTAAAAACATTAAAAATAATGTTTTAAAAGTATTAATTTTTGTATTTGATAAAAAAAAACAACATAAAACTAAATATATTTTAATTTAAAAAATCCGATCAACAATTTTTTTTCCGTAAAATAGATATTTGGGCATGACTTTCAAAAATTAAATTGATCTACCTAAATGTTTAAATAATTTTATCTAGGCTCTATCTTTGCTATTGAATTTTTTTTTACAAAATTTTTTACTCAATGTTTTGAAAAGCAAAAAGCTTCAAAAAATATTCCTTTTTTTGTCTACCGATAAATATCGGAATTATTCTGAACTATAAAATTATCGGAATTATTTCGAAAATTATCGGAATTATTCTGAAAATTATCGGAATTATTCCGAAAATTATTCAAAGTTTATCGGAATAATTCCGATAATTTTCGGAATAATTCCGATAAACTTTGAAAATTTATTGTTTTGTCCCGCTTGTCCCGTCCCGTATTTATTTCGGGACTCGGGACGGGACGGGACGGGAAATCGTCGGGAATTCCGGGAACGTTCCCGGAACCGTGAATCCCTAGAAGTAAGTTGTTTGTTGGATCTTTAAAACTGAATTTAGAAGCTTAATTCTCAATAAAAATGATGAATTTCAGAAACATCAGCATTTATGTGCTACACTTGTTCACAAGCTAGTGAAAGATGTGTCATGGGAAATCCAGAATTCAAAGCATCTGTAAGGTTCTTGTTTGTAAGTTTGTGTCCAAAAATTTAACCTTATTTTAATTCCCAGAACTGCTCATCATCTTCATCAGATGAACGTAAAGACATGCAAAAGTATTGCTTCAAAACAATCAACCATACAGCAGGTAAAACTGAAATTATTAATCGTGGATGCTTGATTGGAGACTCAAAAAACTTTTGTGAACTGGAACGAGATAAAGATCCAAAAATAATTTGTTCAATCTGCAATAAGGAACTGTGCAATTCTGGAAGTTTTGTGAATGGATCGAAAATTTTGATGTTGATGATAATCATGTTAATGATTTGGAAATAAATATAAAAGTGTTTTGTGCTTGTTTTGGATGTAGACATCTTTTGGATTTTTTTGTAATCGATGGATTTACTAACTTTGATGCTTTGGAAATTGTTTTTTGTAAAATTGTGGGTTTTCGATAAAGTTTGAGCAATAAAAAGGAATAAGAATTAATTTGTTTTGCATTTGAGTGCTCAAAAACTAAATTTTGTATTTTTATCCGATTTTTCAATACTTCAGATCCACAAGATTTATCAGCAATTTAGGTCTCAATGGTATATATCCCCTTGACCCAATTCAGGCATTAAAATGTGTCATCAAAACACTCAACAGATTAAATATTGAACTTATGCACTAGAATCGATGCAAAGTATAAATCTCATCCATATTTTATTCCTTATAATAAATTTATTATATTCGCGTGTCAAACAAAATATAAAGCACTTCTTAAACACAATAAATAATGCAGAATATGCGTTAAAGTTTGATGACAAAAATGACCTATAAAAGACAAGGAACTTGATGTAAAAGTGGCATTTCTACTGTTTTTTAGTCCGATTATCATGCAAAATCTAAAATATATTTTTGTGGCTATTGCTGCATCGATTTCGTTAGGTAACCTCCAATTATTTATCAAAGTGATATGGTATCGTTCATTTATTACGTAACAAAATAACGGTCATATTTCAAAAAAGAACAATGGAATTCTCAGAAATTCTATTGTTCTCCTCTCGACCCCCCCCCCCCTGCGTTACGTAATAAGTGAACGAGCCGAGCCCTATGCTAATCTGTAGTTTCCTAATTAAGTTTTTAGTCTGAAATGCCATCATTGTGGACGAGTAACACCTGACCGGTGCGAAAAGCTTTTAAATGTACCTACGAGGGTAAGATCTGATGACAAATATTGTCACTGCTAATTTTACACTTCATGCTAATGGAGATGCGATTGACACAAGATTAATACTGATTGAAATAAATTTACTTTGTCAGAGTTGGAAATTTTGAATTTTTATTCTTCTAGGAATGTGCTGAACCGTCAAAAGAAGAAACGGAGTCAGATGGAGCAAAATCTGTTTGTATCATCTCATCCTATAAAAGTATAGTCATTAAAATAATCATTACATCAGTCATTAACATCTACATAAATTTTATAATTCAGTTGACAACCAAACGTTCTACAACAGAATGTGTGGGATTGCAAGTACAGCCAACGATACATGCTCATATATTGGTGAAAGATATGCGGAATTTCAATTTGAGTGCTATACATGTAATGAGGATTTTTGCAATTATGGTGATGGAAGGAGTGTGAGCAGCAGAATGGATATTAAATATGTCATGTTATTGATTCCAGGAATTTATAAATTGTTCTTAAATTAGACCAGCTATTGATATTTTATTGGATATTTGTTATCAATATCAAAATGTTTTACATCCATATAGTTAAAAATGTACATGTCCAGTTGTCATGTTAATCCAAAATACAAATCAGAATTAACAAATGTTTGAAACTTTTGTTTTGTATTCTCATTTCTAGTTTTTGTTCAGTTCTGTTGCAGTTAAAAACACAAAAGGGGCTTTTGATGAGGATTAAGCATTTACTTGAGATCTTTGAGTATCTTCTCATATTGGAAGGTGATTGTTGTTGAATATTTAGATTAAAATCTGATAATAAATTCTAATTTGGTTTCTTTTTTGCTCAACAGGTGCATTTGCGATTTATTGCTACGACTGTGTCACAGCTACTCTTGACCAATGTAACAAAGGAGTAGGACTGGAATATATGGAATGTTTTGAGCCTATAAACTATGATAAACGTGTCTTTGGATCACAAGTAGCTTGTTTGAAGGCGAATGACATTGGTACGCTGAGAAATTTTAATTTTATGCATGTTTTGGATGTATATATGATTTGAGTTATTAAACTTTATGTGACCTTTACGAAGAGGCAAGGGATGTAGCTAGATATTTTTTTTTCCAAATTTTGGGAAGGCATTGATGTTATTTGCTGAAAACATTGGAAAATTAAAGAATTTTTCCTAAAAGTCAGAGGCTTCAACCTGGAAATTTCTTTAAGCTACGCCTTTGCGGGGTCTTGAATAGCATTAATTCCTACTAAATAAAATTTAATTTCAGTCAATGGAACTGAGAGAATCTTTCGAAAATGCGGAGTTGCCAATGGACCAGAAGACTCATGCAATAAGCTTGCAAACATCTCAAAAACTATTGAGTGCACAACCTGCTTGCAAGATTTCTGCAATTCATCAGATAACCTTCAAATTGAACTAACAGCTATTGGAGTTGCTGTATTTCTACTCATTTTGTCATATAAATATTTCTAAAAAGCATTTCTAGAACTTTAAAGGTTGTAAGCGTCAAGTGACGTTTACAACAAGATTCTTAACTGATTAATTGTAATTTCTATTGATTTTTTGATCATCAATAAAGCTATTTAGTCCATGTGTCAAAAAATTTCATGTACTATGTCTTGTGATTCTTGTTCAATGATAAGCCTTGATTCCATCTACAAGTCTTTTAAAAACAATGAGAATTTTCTAGACAATAAGCTCAAAATTTGTATATTTAATTAATATTAAGCTTGCGGCCAAGGAGTTTGAATTCACATATTAGAGTTGGTTTTTTCATTCAAGATGAGATCCATCTTCATTTTTCTATTCCTGCTTTTTATATATGGTTTGTGACTAACATTATTGCCGACTTTATTTCAGTAAATTCTATTTTTAATTTTACTTCCATTTATCAGAGAGTTTTGCACTCAAGTGTCACCATTGTGGACGTGTTGAACATCATCGATGCGAACAAGTGATAAATTTGCCAAAGCGTGTAAGTTTCTGTTTATTATGCAATGTTTAAGTATCGTAAATATTTGACTTTTTTTTTGTTTGGCGATGCTTGTTCGAGCAAAAAAAAAATTTTTTAGTTCTAATGTGACTTGTTTCTAATGAGTCATATGAAGCCATACTTTAAATTGATATCTAATTTAGGATTGCGATGAGCCGTCACTTGATGACAAAGAAAAGTTTGGAATGAAGGCAGTTTGTGTTAAAACATCCAGAAACATCCCAAGTAAGTAACAAAAACATTTGTTCATAATTAATTCATATAATTTCAATTCCAGACAGCAACAAAACATTCTACGAACGTCAGTGTGGAATGCATCAACCAGAAAACGGAACTTGTGCATTTTTGGAAGCTCTCCATGAAGATTCAAGCTCAAATTTTGTTTGCATTGAATGCGAAAAAGATTTTTGCAACGGAACCACATCATCATATGCCAGTATCATTGCACTCGTCATCATAACACTTTCAGTTTTATTTACAAAATTGTTTTAAATTAATATATTTTTAAAGCATATAGCATATGAGGGGAGTGTTGGACTAAATTGAAATTGATTGCTTTCTGTGTTTCGTACTTTTTATGCTTCTTTAAAATTGGAAACAAAATTAATTTGATGTGATTTTATTGCGTATTGTGGGAAGAATAAAAAGTTTTGTGTTTGTGAACTTGTGGCTTTTGTAGTTTTGTGAAATTTTAATATGGACTCGGTTTTTTATACTTCAATTTGGCATGTCCATGCTTTTATCGTAACTTTTTTTCCCTTCTTTAAAGCTAGTCTAATTGCCTACAAAATAAGATTTTTCTCACTTCATTTATTTTTCCATTTTCGTCACCTTGTTTATTTACACTTTTCATTATTTTTAAAAAGTAAAGTTTTCAATTATGTCACGATTTGACGATAATATGATTGATGCTGTGATTCTAGTTTCTAAAATATAGCATTTTACAATGAAAAATTTTATTTTGTTCGTTTTTTAGCGCTACATGTAAATCCATCAATAATGACCAGTTTTTTAAGGTAAATCTAATGAATAAATTTTGATTGTCTAGACCAGTGTTGTCCAAACTGTGTGCCGCGGCACACTAGTGTGCCATAGAACTTGGCTTGGGGTGCAATTTTTCACCCATTTTTAAACAAAAAAACTTATTTTTAGCACCAAAATATCAATAATTTAACGAAATGAATTTGATTTTTTTATCAAAGACGAAGGTTTTGATGCAATTAGAGTTGTTTTTTTTTCAAGTTAAATTATAGGTGTGCTGCAGACAAATTTTGGTGTGCCGCGAAAAAAATTTTTGGTCCTAAGTGTGCCGTGACTCAAAAAAGTTTGGACAACACTGGTCTAGACCCTGAACTAGATTTACTGTTTTTAGGTTAAATTTTGTTTTAAGTGAATTCTTTAAAAATTCTTTTAAATTCCTTGAAAAACCCAAAAAGCAGCAATTATGCACATCTTGTTTATCAAAAAAACCCAATCAGCCAAACAAAGTGATTAGCGCTGATTAGCACTACATCCATAAAATAAATGTAATCCCTTAAAAGTGTCACCAATGTGCCAACAAATTTGGCAAACAAATCATTTGTGATAATTTTCAGACAGGTAAACATTTATCCAGCTGGGAGTGGATTTATCTGTTATGTTACTTAAAAACTAAACGTAAATTCAATACTTCCGTATTTGACCTTGAAAAGTTTTTAAAGTCTCTTCAGTTGATTTAATCAAGCAGCAAATAAAATTAATAAATGTTAAGTTAGAAGAAGGAAAAAAAAAGCCGCCAAGCAATGCATGACATAATTTTTTTCAGAATACGCAGTTAAGTAATAAGAAAACAAGCATCACCATCAACAAACAGGCTTTTGTTATTGTTGTTTTTGTGTCGCGACTTCAGGTTCGTATTTCGACGAATAACTTCCAAAAAAGAAAATCAACAAAAAAACATAAAATTATGCATCGAACAAACATTTTTTTTTGTTATTATAATTCAGCACTGTTGTTGCGCACATGCTCAGCATTCGCATATCCCTCACTTTACTCAACTCTCGTCTAATAATAATGAAAAAACGTTCAGAGTTCTGTGGTGAATATATACACACAAAATTTTTATTTCAATTTTTCTTTCTGTGGCAATTCATCCGCTCAGTTTCGCATCAGATTTTGACCATTCAACATTAAATTTTCTACCGCTAAGGAAGACAGGCTAATTTAATTAGTTGACTAATTATTTTTCTAAGAGAAAGAAAATACATAGAAAATTAATTAAAATGAAAAGTTTGATTCTTATCTCATTGCTTGTTGCCGTCTGTGTATCATCAAGTAATTAATTGGAATAATGTTGTTACTGAATGGAGCTATATTACTTTTTTAAATCTTCATACTTGGCACATAAAAGAGTTATTAATGATAAATTGCAATTTGATTGCCAAGTAGGAAGTTCACAAGTAATTTAGTTCCATTTAGATGATGTGAAGTGTGATTTAAAAAAGAATCTCTTCCATTGTAATCAGGCTCTGCACTTCGATGCTATCAATGCGTCTTTCCCGGTGAAGGAAAATGTCAAACACCAAGTGACTTATCACCTGAGGTGAGGGGTTTTACTTATAAATAAATGATGTTTATTCCTTAAATATCAAAAACAGACTGAATATTTTACATGAAAAGGGGCAAGCAACTAAAATGCAATTAAATATAATTTAAATTACAAAAGAACGTTATCACAGCAAATTTAATTATATTTTTGTCATTCAATTTGAACTCGATTATCTGTGAAGCGTGTCGTTACAAAATATTAAAATAGAATCGAGTATATTGCAATATTGATGAGGAAATTTGCTGGGGCTGACTTGACATCATTTTGTTGATTATTTAAATTTTTTTCAAGAGAAATTTTAAAGTTGAAAAATGGTTGTAAATATAAAGCAACAAAAAAGCTTGTTAGAAGTACAAAATTATCTCATTTGACTCACATTCAGTTGTTCACGAGGTCCATAGATAAGAAAAAAAGACAACAAATATCATTTGCAATCTCACTATTTAAAGTTTAAACAGAAAAAATTTAATACAATTGTGCGAAAAAAACAAGCAAGAGCTTTAATTAGGAAGTCATTAAATGTTGAATAAACTGAAGTCTGATTCATTATCATGACAGAATCAATGTTGAAAGCATTTAACTTTCTTGGTGTGATATAATAAAATGCGATCTTATTAATATTCATGAATAAATTATCTCATTATGGGTGTGGATTATTTACTCAAAATATGTGGCTATAGTCGAGAAAGAATTTTCCATTAGAATTGGAATTTTCATGTCTGAAAAAATTTTTCATTAAATTAAAGAACTTTTCTACATATTTAATTGAACCTTTTTTGTGCCTCAATATTAAAATATTTATTCAATGATCTCTAAATATTTTTGGAAGGTCATTTACTTACACATTCTTAATATTACTTTATTTTTGATGTTTTATTATGAATCTGTATCTTTTCGTGAGCTAATTATAGACACGAGCAGATTTTTTGTTCTGCTTGAAACAGCCAAGAAGAAATTTATGTAAAAATTTGTTTTCGTGATCGAAACCTGTCGTGGAGTATTTTCTACAATGTTTAGATATTTATTTTTAATTTGTATATTAAAAGGTTGGTTGTACCTGCTAAGTTACAATTTTAATGAGAACAAACTCTTCAATCTTTTTTAAAGCAGGTTTTAAAATCAAACACATATGAGTGATTTGAAGGTCCCAAATAGATGATCTGAATAAAATTAAATTTATGTAAAATTATTATTAAAGTTTTTGAATTTCAAAAAAATTAAAAATTCCATAAAAATTCAAACTTTTTACTTCCATCTAGCCATAAAAAGTTATTCATATTTTTTAATGATAACCATTCAATAATCTCTTAAATAAGCCCTTAAAATCTTAGATTTTTCAAATTAAAAGATGCTCAACAGTCCAAACAAAAGCCAATCGCCTACAGAATCCAAAATCAACAATACATTCCTCAACTCTTTCTTACATAAACAATTGAATTGAAGTTAGAAGCAAAATGAGAATATTTTATGTCTTCTTTCATCACATGAAACATTTCAATGTCAATGCAATTGAGTTGGCGTGCTTCGTAACAAAATAAATCTATAGCTTTTAAAAATATTGTTGTAATTCGCATCCAGTCAATAACAAATTCAATTGAAAGTTTTTATGATGTGTCATGTGATATGATAGCTTGTTGGATGTGAATCTTATTAAAGTTTATTAAATATATTTTTAGAAAATAAAAATTAATTTCCAAGTCGATTGAAAAAGAGTTTGAGAAATTTCAGAATTGAATCGATAATCATGATGGATACATAATTTTTGAAGTTTTAAAATGCAAATGTTGGGGTTGGATATTAATCAGACTAACAATATACAATCAGACGTTCAAATCCTTATTTTTTTTAAAATCTTGCCTAATTCCAGACATGTACCGAACCAGGAACTGCTGAGACAGCCCTCGGTATCAAATCTGTATGCTTAAAGAGCGTCATTGACGGTAATTTCAAAACTCATTCCAAGAACCCTTAAAACACCTTAAATTAATAAAAATTCTCTATCACTTCCAACATTCATCCATAACAGTTCAAGGAGTCAAGCAAATCACCAGATCTTGCAGCAAACAAGGCGCCCAACTCAATGCCTGTTCAATCTTTAGAGATCATGTAGAACATTGTTCAGTTTGTGACTCCGATCTCTGTAACGGATCAACTAATGTGATCGTCAGCATTTGGACAACACTCATTCCAGTCGTCATCGCACTCTTCATGAAATTCTTCTAAACTATTAATTTTAATTTATTTTTATTTTATTATTTTTTTCAAATTTTAAAAAAATTCAGTCATCAAAGTATTTTATAAATGACACAATAAAAGAACAAATTTCATCTGCTATTTTTAATGCCTTCAATAAATTTTTATAAAATCTTGCTTCGTACAAATGTATGACCTCATGCACACTATTTATTTTATTTCATTTTTTTTTATTCATGAGAATAAAAAAGTTTTTTCAATCTTTAGTGACTGATCATGGAAATGAGGCTTAAATGATCTTGAGCTAATCACAAAATGATTATTAAAAACAATTAATCGACACTGTTTATTATGTCTGATTGCTAGAAAACTGATATAGTCAAACTGATTTTGGGTCATTAAACGACATTCTTAACGATAATAAGCTGCTCGTGTAGACGTGATAGAGACAATGAAAACTATAAATTTGCATAAAATTTGATACCATCTTAGAACCGGCTTTATGATTCTCAAAAGTTTTTAAGAATTCATTTGAATTGACGTCAATTAGTTTGATAATTCAATGAATTAGTGACAAATTTAGCTGCAAGCTTCAAATTCAAAACGTTTTCGATTAATTGAGTGACATAATAATTCTGTTTATCTCATGATATTCATCATAAATCCCATAAATTAAAAATAACAAAGAATATCTTTAAAATGACATCATTCTAGTCTCATGACTGAAAATCAAGCAAGGATATATATTTTTTTTTGTTTATTTGAAAAAATTGCTATTTTTCAAGAATATTTAGATATTGACTAGCTATATCTACAGAATAGATAATATGTGTGTAACTTAATATTTAGTAGGCAAAAAAATCTAAACGTACACGAATTAAGAAGACAGAAATGTTGATTTCTACCAGACGCACAATCTCAAATCAATTTAAAGACATACGGCGACAGAAGTTTTATCATCTTGTGTTCTTATTAAGAAGTGGAAAGAATAGAAAGTGAAAGTTCTTGTGAAAATATTTACGAACCATTAAGGAAGCAAAAGAAGAATCGAATATCTTGCCATAAATTGTCTCATCGTGTGCATGCTTTATAACTTTTGCTTACATTATTTTCATTTTTTTCTGTTAAAGATATTAAAACATGCAATATAAAGTTCTATCATTTTACTATTATACATTATATTAAATTACATAGTGTGTTTTATATCTGCCTTGCCGGCTTTTAATGTATAAGATTTGAACATGAGGAGAAATAAATAAAGAAGGGTAAATTTGAAGATAATTTGAAAGGAGCTATTTTGATGGCAATTTACAGTGTATTCAATTTCAGATGATGATTACAGTTTTGAGTTTTTATTGATGGTGAATTTCTCAAAATGGAGATAGATTTACAATGTTTATACATTTTTAATTTGAATCCTACTAAAGTTAAATTTGTGTTTTTACAAGTTGGAGATACCTACACCACTTGAGTTCAAATTTTATGCCAGCTTGGTGCTGGCTTCACCTCGGCTTGGAGTCAGATTCCATTTTAACTATCCGATCTGTGCTTTTATAGTATGTTCCATAACCACCATAACTGCTATATTTGTGAAGAAATGGTAAAATTAAATTTTTTGGATCAATTTGAATTATTACTGCATGAAAGAGTGTCATTCTTGAATTCCAAGAATATTAATTCCCTCGATAAATTACATTACTTGAATCACCAAGATAATTGATTACTAATGCAAAATAAATCACATTTCAAGTATCGTGAGTCATTCATCATGAGAGACAAACTCAAAAAGCCATTTTTCAAGGTCACAATAATACACAATTGAATCAAAATTTTTGCCGGTATGTCGGATGAGATAATTTCCCAACAGTCTCAAAACAACATTTTATTTCTCTTCGTTCTCTTCTCAATTTTTAGTTCCAATTTTTTTTTCTACTGCCTGAGAAAAAACATTCATTTTCGCCGACAAGACGTGCGTTTTGGGAATTTTTTCATGACATTTTCCACCAAATGGCCTCTTCTTCACCTAATTTTAGATAGCTACAAAACGTTAAACATGCTGTGAATATCTTATATCGCATGCAAAAGCTAAAGACATGTCTATAGCACAAACGATGACGTAACACATGATTTTGTTTTTATTCTCACAATCTTCTTTATTGTGTGCTCGATTTTCTCAAACATTATAGTATTTTGAGTTGGATTTTAGGTGGTGTTTGACGTGTTTTGTTGTAGAAATAAAAAACAAGATCCTTACTGACATTTTAGCTGTCAAAAAATGAGAAAATTGCTACCATTAGTCATCTTTGTTAGTTTAGTTTCATCATGTAAGTAATTTTAATTCCATATTGTAACTAGAAAAACTAATAATGTTCATTTTTAAGCCGTCTCTCTCAAATGTTACAATTGTATGAGCAGCGATGGTGGAAATTGTGAAGACACGAGTCAAATGCAAGTAAAAGTGAGAATTTTTTTAGATAGAAAAACTTTAAGCACTGATGTCATTGAATCAATATTTTATTTAGGAGTGTGAAATATCAGCAAGTGCCAGTAGTTCCCTTCATGCACAACCAGTGTGTTTGAAAGTCGTAAAAGACAGTTGAGTAGCAATTAATTCTCATTTTTCTCTCATTCTCTCATTTTTTTTTGTTCTCATTGTTTTTTTATTTTTTCGAAACAGTCAGGGGCTTCGACCATATCACAAAGTCGTGCGCATTCAGTGGAAGTCTATTAGATCCATGCAAACAGCATTTATCAGCAGAACATTGTTCGACTTGTGATACAAATTTATGTAATAAATCTTCCAACATTTTCATCAATTCCTTCTTCATATTCATCGCTGTTCTAGGCAATTGTCTTCATATTATCCATAGAATAATATTTTGAATGGTTGTAGGAAATTCACTTGAGCATGAAAAATTATTTGCTATTAATTTTGACTTTGGGGGAATATATTTATAGCAAATTATTTATTCATGATAAATTGTTATAATGAGCACGCATACGTGTATTGTGTATATGAAAAGTACCTCAATGGGTGTGAAAATTTTTTGTGATTATTTAAAGGAAGGAATGATCTAAATTATAGAGACTTTATCGCGACCCCAATTTGAATTGGGACAAGCTAATGTGCTTAAAGATTATGCCTTTATGGAAAGCTAGTTTTAAGTATCATGTTCAATTTCATTTTTTTTATATAAAATTCATATAAACATCCAGTATACCTCTAAAGTTAAGTCCCAAAAATGTATATTCCATCGTAGAATATAGCAGAACTAATTGCTAGTCAATAATCATTTAAATCAAAGTTGTTAACAGCATAAAAGCAATAAGAATTCGTTTTATTGTTTATCTATCATCAATTGTCATGTCATAGCTTATTTCATACGTAAACTAAAGCTTCAAAGGCTAACAAACCGCATCAATGTGACTTTATTATTATTCAATAAAATTATAACCTCATACAATAATCCTAATAGTATAGTAATTTTTTAGGTGCGTTAATGAATCATTTAATATTCTATATCCACTTCCATCAATCGTTCAACACATGCTTCATCACAGAAAGTTATCATTTTCATATGAATAATTAATAATAAAAATTGTTAATGTGTAAAGGAATTGATTAATTACATTTAGAGACATAATTTGCTAATAAAAGTATTAAATTAAATAATTTGACCTCTTTGAAGAGTTCATGACAGGATTCAAGGTTTTTTTTTGTATTTTTTTTGAATATTTTGGATTTTTTTTGAGTTTTAAGTTCCTTTTGGTAATTAGGTATTTTTGGACTAAAAGTTTATTATATTTGTGCAATTCATTCTTAAAATAATACAACATTTTGGTTATTTACACAAAATAACCCAGAAATAGAAATATTCCACTACAAAACAAATTACCCGTCTGGAAGTGAATAAAAATGTGTGATAAGATCGTCTACTGCATTTTTCATTCTAATCCTTTACTGTTCAGGAATAAGTATAAACAAAACACACAAAGAAATGCAAAACATTTCCATAAATTCAACTCCAAGATTGACTATGATTATTCGTAAATGATGATAAGCCATCCACAAGACCATAAGTAATTGGTGGCATAAATTTCCACAGCAGCAACTTCAACCCTGAATGCAAGAATTCTAAACAAAATTACTTCACATTTAAATGAAATTTTTGTACATTAAATTACAGTTTATTCACCATTCTTTCAGTCAGAGCCTTCAAGTTTCAAACTTATTTATTATTTCCGCAAAAATTTGTGTAAATAAAGCTCATTTACTTATTCACAGAACAGACATGGAAAAATTTATTTTTCAACAATACTCCATCATTATATCCCCTAAACACAAGTTTTTATATTCTTCTTTTCATCGATTTCAATTTCATTTAAGTAGCAAAAAAAAGGCAGCAAAGAAGGGATTTTTTGCGCCACATCAAAACAAGTATAACGGTGGTCACTCGTGACCGACGAAAGCGCATTTTCCGCGATCAGTAAATACACAAAGAATTAAAACCCCAAAAGTATAAAGCCAAATATTTAACTATAACCATTCTTTATTTATCCAAAAATTTAAAATTGACAGAAAAAAATGGATGAAAAACATTATGCAACATAGAATTAAAAAAAAAGCAAAAAAGTATTTGGTCACGGGCTAGGATTGAACCCATGACTCTCACGATAGGAGTCGCGCACTCTATCACTTACGCCACTGCTGTTCTTTTTTTGAAATTTCCATGTGACAATTTGATTATTTATATTAATGAGTTTTTTTTAATAAAGGTGAATTATTTTACAATTTTCACAAAATTTTCCGGAAAAATTATGAAAAATCCATGAAAATAGAAAACTAAACAACTAAAATATCAAAAAAAAAAAAATACAAAAAAAGTAATTATCTATGAAAATTGTATGGAAATATTGAAAATTTTAACAAAAATCGTCGGAAAAACTCGGGAAAATTGTGAAAATGGAAAATTATGACATAATTTAATATTATATGTCATTAGAAATCAAAAAAGTATCAAAAAAAGCACAAAAAAAATTTTGTCATCGGTGGGATTCGAACCGAGGACAGATAAGGTTTTGAAAAGTCAACATTTTAGTGCATTCGACCACACTAACACATACAAAGAAATGGCATTTTTGGCACTTTTTACGCTGGTTCCAGCAGAGGAAGTTACCATTCGTGCTGATTTTTGGTTACATGGTAGCCAGACATACTACACACATTTTAAGCCAAAAACCGCATCAAAAAAGCTTAACCCTGAGGAGGAGATGCGGTGACAGACAGACAGACAGACAGACAGACAGACGGACAAAGTGCGGATAATAGCGTCCTTTTCCCAAGAGGAAAATGCGCTAAAAACAAAAAAGTATGAAACGACAAACATAAAAGACGGCGCCAGTAAGATCGATTTTTGGGGTTAACTCGAAACACAATTGAGGGTGTACACAGCATAGTCTTTGAGCTAGCATGGAATGGAAACAAAAAAAAATATATGTAATGTTTGTTCTTTAATGTATTCCCTTCCATGTCGTTAAATTATAGGGACAAGTCATGTGAATGGAAAGTTCAATGAATTCTCTCAAAAAATAAAAATAAATGGACATTGAATGATTATCGATCGATAAGAAACTGTCAAATGTACAAAAGCAATTTTCTATTAATGATTGGGTCGCACATAATTGGATACTTTGGAACAAACATAACGACACTCGCTGCTATTTCCGTTTTCTATTCTCATCGTCATCATGTAGTAAGAATGAAAGTAAACAAAAAGATGATATTAAATATACCGAAAAAATTGAGAAATTGATGGCAAGTAAAGGTTAAACAAAAACTTCCGATGACTCATTTTATTAACGACTGAATATCTTGACGAAATTTTGTTATTGCTGGCCTAGATGCTTCACAATTTTCGACAGATTTTTTCATTGAATTATCGACGCACTGATTTTGCTATGCCAATAAACATCTGAAGCTAATGCAGCCTGATTTGTTTAGTTTATTGCGAGACAGAAATCTCAATTGTTTTATAAATAATTTCAAATATTAAAATTTTATTTTATTAATAAAATCGTGTTCTGTATGCTCATCATTTGAGGTGATTAATGAGATCAAAATCATGTTCAAATGCATTGAATGAAATTCGATTCTCATTTTTTTTTCAAATCCTTAATTAAAATTAAATCCAATCTAATAGAAAAGCATAAACTGCCATCATGGTCATATAAACTGCTCATTTACCTTCCGAAAATTCAACAATAAATGACCTTCAAATTTTGACACCCAAAAAAATTTCTGCTGACACACCTTTGAACTTATCATTAATACCAACTACCTTGCCTTTCCACTAACATAAATTATCTTATCAGAATGTTTGAATCAAAAGCTTTAAATGTCATAAAAATATAAACTTAACGACCGTCAAGCACCTGAGAGGATATAAGAAAAAATTAATTGAATTTAGCAACAACAAAAATGTTAAGAAAATTTTCAAGTGTCATGGTGAAAATACAGCATTAAATGACCTTGAAGTTAATGGATTAGAATATTATTTTTATCAACCTTCATTTATCATGAAAAAACATATTCTTAACGGCAACAAACGACTTTCATTTTAATAGCCTCAATTTCGCAATTAACAATAAATAGCCAACAACTCAGACAAAAAAATGAAGCATGAATGTTGATTTCTAGAATTTGATTCATACAAAAATAATTGACGTGAAAAAATATCACAGACTGTAGATTAGTTGTCGGCAAGTAATTTGAATGCTCGCCAAGTCACACTAGTTACACACAACCGTGTAAACTTATAGCCAACAAAAGAGAGAGGTGCACGTTGTAATATCACTACAAGTTTGAATCAAGCCACTGTATTTGCTGTTTTAGTTCATTTTGACTATATCGGGAGAGTCGGGCTTTAAAGTAAGTCAATTTTTATGTCAAGAGAATTTTTTCGTGCCTTAATATATGTTTTGGATGCTATGACATAGATGATTATGACAATTTTGCATGCTATTGAGTTTAAACTTTAATGTTGAATGCTACTGGTCATTATTTATGTTTTGGGAGACGTTCATAAATTAGGTATGGCATAAAATTGGATTTTTAGGTTATGTACAAAAGTGAATCCAGAAAGGGAGGATGAAGTAAGTTCAAATCTGACCCTAATCTACTGACTTATTGCTAAAAATCCTCAAAATTTCAAAATTTGACGTAATTTACGCATCATTCAAAAATTATAAAGACACCAGACGCCATTAAGTAATATTTGCACTGAATTTAATCCACAAATAAAAAAGGCAAGCTAGACAGACCGCAAATCGCGCTAAAATTGCAATTTCATAATCTCAATGTCAATAATGCAATTTATAATGAGTTTGTAATTTTTGTAAATATATTTTTTGTTTTTATATAGCTACATCGGATTTTACAACGAACTAGTTTAAGTAGTGTTACCTCCAATTGCTATAATGCCTTGATTGTATTGCACACTTCATTGCACAAGCTATAATATTTTTTTTTTTCGTGCAGTTATTATCGAGATCTCAATCATGCAAGTAATCGCATTGAAACTTTTAATTTTATCATTATCAATCGCATCTGCTGTTGGTATTCATTGTTATGACTGCAACAGTAAATTTGATGGAAGATGTTCTGATCCATTTGACCGAAATGGATTGTCAAATTTAAATTGTGATAATAAGCCAATGCATGCAAATACGAGTGACGTAAAGGCATCATTTTGTAGAAAAGTTTATCAAAAAGGTGCAAAAAAATTATAAGTGTGGATATGACAAATTATTTATAAAGTGATTGTTCCTATATTATATTTTAGTTAACGAGGAAGTGAGAGTAATCAGATCGTGCGGATACATCAGTGATACGGAGAAGCATGGTGGATGTAGAAAGAGCGTTCCATCAAAAGGAGTTGAAATTTTGTCATGTGAATGTTATGGCGATTTATGCAATGGAAGTTATAAAGCACAAGCAAACATGCTGTCCATTGCATTAATTATTGGAATTTTTATGGTCAGCAGAAATTACTTGATGTAAAGTCGGGGTTTAATGAACTGTATTTTTTTGTGTATGTTTAAGTCTTTCTTGTGAATGAATGTAATCATATCAAGTGCGTAGCTATAAAATCCAATCTTTATTTCTTCTGTATCTTTCGCATTACTACTCATACCTTTAATTTCATTTAATAAATGGTGCTCTAATGATAAGCAACAGTCGCGTGAGAAGAAAATGTTGACATTGAATTTTTATTTATTTTTTCTAATTAAAATCATTCATGTTATTGCTGATTGATATTTTGGCGATAACAATTTTTAGCGCATTTTTGAAAACTTGTTTTCAAAAAGGAAGCTCAATCATGCACTTTGATCGGTCGTTCGGTCGTTCGGTCGTTCGGTCGTTCGGTCGTTCGGTCGTTCGGTCGTTCGGGTCCCAATTATCTCTTGATCTAGACTTCGTAGCAAGCTCGGAATTGTTTTAATAGCTTCATTGAATGTTTTTATTCCCGCCGTTTATATTGAAAAGTCAAAAAACACTCATTAAATAGCTTAATTCATCGATTTTATATTTCAAAAAAAATATGTAAACAATGCAGGGCAAAGCTATGCTGATGAGAAGTTTGAATTTTTTCTAACCGTTAAAAAATTTGAAATTTTTTTGACCGTTATTTCGGATTAAATTTTTTCCTTTTATACACCTTAATTAATTAACATTTAATTTTTTCATACAAAACAAATATAAGTGCGTTTAGAAATTTGAAAAATAATGGATGTGTTTAGTAATTTAAATTTTTCGCTAATGGAAAATTTTGAATTTCAAAAAACCGGTAAATCTTAAAGCTATTTTTTGCATTGAACATTATAAAGATCAATTTTAAAGGAATTTTGATCTTTAGTTTTAAACTTATTATTGAAATGAATTATGATTAAAGAAACAGCAATAGAGTTTTAAAACTTGTCCATCTTTTCTATTTAATCAATTGCTAATCGCTGCGTCAAAAATGCGCTGAAGTCCCTCGATATAAACGAGGACTTTTGTAATTTTTTTTTTAATTGACTGTAATTTCTTCTTTAGTCTTTTACTTCAAAATCTTATCAGAATTGTGATTTATTGGACTAATTGTGCTATTAAAAGTAAGTTCATAATTATATATGATTTCCGATATATTGACGTAAATTGGCTGGAGATGATTGGTTGGATGTGGTTAGGAAGTTTGCTGCTTTTTGGGCTTATTTAAGTTTAAACTGAATGGAGTGATTTTGATGTTAAATTAATGATGTCTGAAATTGGCTGTCAGAATTGGACCCTAGGGGGTTCTCTGGAGTTTATCTTAGGATATACCCTCGGGGTACTCTAAAAAAAGGGGGTTTTAAAAAAGGTTTCCAAATTGATCCAAAATCAAGCTTCATTACGTTTTTAAGGGTAAAACAAGACTAAAAAATGTCCATTTCATACAAAGCTATATTAGACGTATTACATGTCATTTTAGGTATCTAAATCTCTATAGGATACTCCAAATTAACAATTTATGTAATTCATGTATCCAATCTGTCTATCAGTTTAAAAGCTAGACGCTAGACACGCTACGACAAATTTCCTATTAACATATTTAACTAGAACTTAAAAATTGTTTAATCAAGTACATGAAACAATTCACTTCCATCTATATTCAAATTAATTGTGTCCCATTTTTCAGCCAGTATCAGTAATCACATAAAAAATTAAGTTCAATTCCATAACCTTGACAATCTCTCTCTCTCCCTCTCAGACTTAATCTCTCTAATCCCTGAACTATTTGCGAGTAAACATTATAATATATTGAATCTCGGCGTTATTTCCTCATCGTTAGACAGTCTTATCATCTACATTCTCAAATATAATTAAATTTATAATTCAATAAATTATTTAGTTGATAAACTTATTTTAGTCATGAAACATTTGTTGCTTCTAAGTTTTTTGTGCCTTATGATTGTTGAACATATTATTGCTATTAAGTGCTACTCATGTCAAAGTGTCACCGACAGTAGATGCAACGATCACTTTCAGCTGTCATCTTTACATTCAGTAGTTGATTGCGACTTAGAAGAGAAACCTTATGGAATTAACCTCAACGCAAAATTTTGTCGAAAAATCAAGCAAAAAAGTAAGTGCCAACTTTTAATTTTTATTTAACTCCAAATATGGCTTATCAGAAAAAAAAATCATTGCAGTCTACAACCACGTGAGGATAACAAGATCGTGTGGATATATACAGTCAAATAGCAGCAAAAGTTGCACAACTTTATCATTGACTGATTCAACAACGTCAGAATATTGCGATTGTTATGAGGAATTATGCAATGGAGGCAAACGAAGCATGACTGTCAACAATTACTTACTATTACTGATAACTTCATTAATCAGCTCATTATCACTGTTTGCAGTAATTACAAAAAATACATAATGACAAGGGCTTTGGTTTAAGATCACGTTTAATTCACGAGTTGATTTTGGAATCAAAAAATACTTAACTGATAAGAGTCACTTCGTAAGTGTGAGAAGTGGAAATGAAACTTTAAAAAAATATTTTAGACTAGAAAAAATTCATTCATCAAGATACATTCGTTGGTTCCAGTATGAAGAAATAAGGCACATCATGAAATTAGAAATTGCAATTTTGACAAGAATTCTCATAGTTTTAGTATTTATAGCTGCTGATGTTAATGCAATCAAGTGTTATCAGTGCAATAGTGTTTATGATCAAGACTGTAGATCGCTCAAATCTGAACGTGTTCATAAGATAATTAAGGATTGCGATGAGTTTCAAAAAAATAATTTAACAGCGACATTCTGTCGGAGTGTTTATCAAAAATGTGAGTTTTTAATTTAGTGACTATAAAATCCCTGAAGATTCATGGGGTCGTTCACTTATGAAGTCCGATTTTGAGGGGGGAGGGGGTGTGAAGCTGAGTGACAGTTTTAAA
Source organism: Chironomus striatipennis (assembly GCA_026123125.1). Classification (NCBI taxonomy): domain Eukaryota; kingdom Metazoa; phylum Arthropoda; class Insecta; order Diptera; family Chironomidae; genus Chironomus; species Chironomus striatipennis. Next base: position 33,323,738 of record CM047394.1, read on the forward strand.
CAATAGATTTTTTTTGAATGAAGATTTTGTAACAGAGAGGAGGGGGGTCTAAAAATCCAAGTTTTTGATGGACGTCATAAGTAAACGGTCCTCAAGTCTAATTGATTAAATTCTTTTAAAAACAAATTGAAATAATAAATGTGATGATGAAATTTTGTGGGTGTGGTTTGGCCTAAAATTGGCTGCCAATAAAATAAGTAATGCGAAATTCGGATGGGCTTGCTGTTTAGCATATCAAAGAACTAATAGGTTTGAACTATTCATGACAAATAAACATGAATATGTATATCCTTAGTGAAATATCAAGCATAAATTTTGAGATAGAAAATTTTTATTTTCATCGCAAGTTCTTTATGATTTATCAGAGATTCTCAAACCTTTTGAATTTTGTGTCAGTTTTTGACTTATCGTTTTTTCATGCGTTTTCGAGATTTAAAGTGATTCATCTTGTTATGATACAAAAAAAAAAGAAAATTGAAAATTTTTGAATTGAAAATTTTTGAAGAAAAAATTTAAAAATGCTAAAAATTCAAAAAAATTATTCAAAAAAAATAAAATATTAAAAAAAAAAAATATTTGAAAAATCGTTTAAAAAACAATAAAATTTTAAATAAATTTAAATTTAAAGAAAAATTCAAAACAAATGAAATTTTAAATATTTTAAAGTTAAATCAAAAGCTAATAAACAAGTTAGCAAATTATTTTTATTTTAAAAAATTTCAATTATAAACTAAAATAAATAGCGCCAGTCCTATCAAGACTAAAAGTATAAATTTCTACATATCAAAATAAAAGCTTTATTTTTAAGCTTCGAAATTCCACAACAGCAAATTTTGATAGCAGGTGCAAATCAGTTTTCTTATCAAATTTTCACTTAATAGCGATTATGAAATACCGAAGCAAGCACCTTAAATATTTTTACTTATCTTATCACACAGAAATAAAATCTCTCACATGATCTTCTTCCTCTTTTATCACTCACTTATCACTTTCCAAATGACTCATTTTCTAATCATTTACTATTAAATATTTTTCAGCACACAGCGGAGATGTAAGACTTACAAGATCTTGTGGCTTTCGACAACAGATGAAATCAAAGACAAATAAATGCACTAGAATAACATTTGGCGATTCTACTTATTCAAATTATTGTGAATGTACGACAGACTTGTGCAATAGTGCTTCTAAATTTAATTCTTTCTACCTCATTATATTCGTGATATTTATAAGTTTAGTACAGACTTCTTTTTGTAATTTTAATTAAAAATAAAGAAAGTAGTTAAATTATGAATTAGAAATTTTTTGGTGTTTGATAAATTTTTAAAAGGTTTTTAATGTTCAAATTTCTCTTAAAACTTAGGGACTCACTTATAACGTCCACGAGAAACATGGATTTTTAGACCCCCTTCCCCCTCTATCACAAAATCTTCATTGAAAAAAAAATCCAAAATTTTTAAACTGTCACACAACATCAGATCCACCCTCTCTCCTCCAAAAATAGGACAACATAAGTGAACGATGTAATTTTAGTGTAGATATTTTTTATACCATGTACACAAGGATTAATCCTCAATTTTAACGCAATGATTTTGGAGTTTTTGATAATTTTGAGTGTCCATACTTTGATCTTTTAATTTTATTTTATTTTCTTATTAAAGTCAATGATTTAAATTATTTCAGTTTAAGATCCATTTAGTTATTACAGATTTTCATAATTTAAAATTTTTAATTTTTTATGGACGTTAAGTCATATACATTGTTCTGCAAAAAGAGCTGAGTTTCAATAATTTTTAAGCCAAATGACAAGCGAAATTTCAAAATAAAATTTTTTCGCGCTATATTTTTTAAATCCAATAATTTTACACACCCCCAAACGTACTCTTAAGCGTGCACTTAAAGTACAATATCATAGTTATTAAAAGCTCATGACTCGTCATGAATTAATCGTAGAATTTTACGATAATATTTGATAAGCTTATTCATTATCAATATTACTTTACGTCAGAAAATTTAATAAAATGTCACTGAATTGCTGTTTTTCAATTCATTCAAACAGTTAAGCTCCGAAAGTATAAACAAAATATTTCTTAAAAAAACTTCAGAAATTTACATTAAAATGAAATTAATTGTGCCATTTTTAGTTCTGTTCTCAATAATTCTTGCTAGTCAAAATAATGCAAATGCTATAAAGTGCTACGTTTGTACAAATTTATTCGGTGCAGATTGTGAAAAAGTTAATAATGACATGGCTCAAGATTGTCCTGGATATGTTTCATGCTTCAAAACCACAATTAAAGGTGAAATTCTAAACATTTTTTTGTGTTTATTTTTTAAAAATGTAACAATTAAAATTATTTACAGCACCCAACGTGAATGTTTTTGCAAGAACCTGTGGTGGAACTGCTCTAATGTACAATAATGAATGCTCTGAATTTTCACAGGATGGTGGAACAGCAAAAGTTTGTGAATGCAGCACAGATTTATGTAACAGTGCATCAAGTGTTGTTGTTCGTTTTGCTGTCTTTGTTCCTGTTTTGGTAGCTGCTATTGCAAAATATTTGTGGTGAAATTAAAGAAGTTATTTTTTGAGGCTGGTTTTTTTGTTTGTTAAAAGTACAATTAAGTGAATTTTTTTAATGGTTTTCGAAATAAAAATTTCATACAAAATTTGTTGAAAAATTAAATAAATGTTGAAATTTTCTTTATCCTTAGATACATCATTAGTTTGACGGTTGTAATAATTTATTAAAATTTTTTTTGGAATTTAAAGTAATTTTAGTAAATTTTCAAGTTTAATTTTTTGGTCAAGTCAGTTTCCGGTTTTAAGTTTAAAATAAATTTATTTTTTTTTTTCAGAAAAATTCAAAAGACAAATTCCTAAATATTTTTTATTTTCTAAAAGTATTGAGCTTTAAAAACAAGTGATATGGAGTACTTAAATTAAATCATAATCGAAAAAATCACTTTCGTTTAGTCATAAATATAAACAACATTACAGAATTTCACAATAAATTTGATAAGCTTTATATTGGCTTTACATTAATTGTGTGACACAGATCTATGCAACGGTGCCTCAAAGGTTATTGTCCAATTTGCAATTTTTATTCCTATTTCAGCGACTTTAGTTGCCAAATATGCTTGGTAAAATCTTAAATTTTTAATGAATGAATTTCACAAATTTAATGTGGAATAAAGGAGTTTTACTTTTCATTTTTTAATAATTGCATTTTGATTTTATCATTTTCGTTCCAAGAAAATTTGATAAAAAATTATTAACGTTTGTCTCATCAAGTGGATTTTTATTGACAATTTTAATTCAACGAACTATCAGGTACTTTTTTTAACCTTTTCAATTCAATTAGGTAATTAAAATTAAAAATTAAAATTTCATGGTTCTTTTTCAAAGCCTTCAAATTTCATAACTTAAAAAAACTTTGTTTCAACAAAAAAAATGTTTTTTATCTGTATATTTTAAGAAAATATCTACTTATTAAAAGTGAGGATTCTATGCCATGAACAGAGTTTATACCAGTTTATATATTTATTATTTAATGGGATCCAAAATTACATTTAAAAAAATTTAGAGGGAGAGGAGCTGTTTGAACCCTTTAATGAGAGAGCCTTTTATTTTAATTCCATGCATTACAGAGTCAAATACCATTTTTTGTTCATGGATCATCCATGATGGATGTCAGTAAATTAAGTACTTAATATCAATGCTATAAAATATGAATTTACGATGCATTTGATAACTTGCTATCTTTAATCTACTGTTTAATGAAATGACTGCTATTTCGTAAAATTTTGCAATCTTTTTAATTTAAAAGTGAATCCCCATTATTCGTAATATATATTTTGTCTAAAAAATCAATTCCAGCATAAACACAGTGAAGCACCAAAAATTTTCATTGCAAAAAAATTGGAAAAAGTAAAATCAAAACACATGCGAATGTCGCCGGTTTGTTGTAGCAATATTCATGACATGTTTTGTGTCTCGCGAGAGACTTAAGATGATGGAAAAACGAACGAGGGTAGACTTGTGGCGCCAAACAATAAGAAGAGAGAATTTCCCTGTGTTTTCACCATTGACATTGTATAAATGGACATTAAACGAGAGAGCATTAAGCAGAGAATTACTTTTAAATGTGTTAAATTTTACAACCCTTGTGTGTTCCTTACAAGTTTTGCATAGCATATTATTAAAAATTTATAAATTTAAGCATGAATAAGTGGGCGACATTGCTTTCAATTGTGATATTCAGTATGATTTTGTCAAGTAAGTTGTTCTCTTATTTCTAATACGATTGTGAATCATCAATATGAAATTTCTAGCTGAGAAGCACATCAACAGCTTACTAAAATATCGATTATTTCTTCTTACTTTTTTTTAGATTCCACTGCATTGAAATGCTATGTTTGTAAAACAATGGAAAATGCTGATTGTCATGATTTGAGGGATTCGTACATAAAATCACAGGTATGATTGCCTTGAATGAAGGTTTTCGGATTTTAATACAGGAAGTCCTCGATTTGAACAGTTGTTTTGTTCCAAAATTTTTCTATTCAAATCAAATTTATTCAAATCAAAATGCATGAAAAGTGACCATTAAAAATGAAAATTTGAACTTTTGTACGGTAAATTTTTGGTCATTCAATTCGAGGACCCTCTCTATGGATTTTGATAATAACTTTGATTAAGTTCCTTGCATACTTTTAGAAAGCTTTTGCACTTTAATTCTTACTTTAAACTCAATATTTATTGTAGTTAAGGTTTTAGTCTTTTGATTGATTATTTTTAAAAAGGGTATTTTTCTTATGATACTTCCTTCTTTGGTATTTAATCCTAACAATCACTCGAAACCAAATGATTATTAAAATTGAAACATCGTAGTATTTTCTTACAAAAAAATTTCAATTTGTCTTTTAGGAATGCATTGGCAATCTAAGATGGACTGAAAAATTTGCATGCATTGTAAACTCAACAATGGGTAAGAACGAAACTATATATTTGCCTTTAACTTCCTTTTAAAACCCCAAAAATACTTTTAGTAAACAATCTAATTGAAACCGACAGAAGTTGCTTGATAATCAACAGCTCATCAGAACCATGCCTTGGAAAAACAAGCCCAAACAAGTTTGGAAGATGTCGAGTGTGTTTTGAGGATGAATGCAATAACGACTTTAATCACAGTACAAAAATTTATAATTTTTGTGGAATTTACGTGATAAGCTTGGCAGTCACAAGACTTAATAAATTTCGATTGATCTAATCTTAATATTTATTTTTGTTGTCCAAGGTAGAACTGAGTATGTTTATCTTAAAAATTGTCAAATTCTCAAGTGGAATCACGTTTTTATAAATATCCAAGCTTAATGTATCAAAACAAACTCATGAATCATCAAATTTGCCTCCTTCCGAAAAAATAATTTTTCAATGAAAAAGTTTTAATGAGAAAAAGTAACAAAATATGCTACAATGTATGTAACATAATCTTCCATCTTCTTAACGACTAAATTCCAATCGGAAACTCTTCATTCATTCTTTAATTTCATAAGAATAAAAAGCGTAAATTCAATTAAAAAATATTCATTTCATTAATTAATTAATTTACATACACACGAGTTTATCGAAAGCAGTAAGTAAACAAGCCAAGCTACATCACAGAATGATCCATCATTTCTCACATACAACAACAAATATTTTCAGCTGTTACAATAGTTGTTGTTTAATGCTCAAATTATATGACCCACCAAAGCATTTGATTGCCGCAAAACAAATTTCAGCTTCGACGTCCCCGGAAAGACACAAAATTCTCAAATTAACGCGTTATGTGTGTTCTTAACAAAAAATTATTTCGTCGTACTCTAGAGACTCGTCTTTATCGATCACTTAGTCACTTACTAGACATCGTCGAGTTAAGCTCGAGAAAAAAATTAAGTTTAGTGGAATAAAAAAAAAGTAATAAATGATGAAATTTGTGGTGCTATTGACTGTTTTGGCACTTTTTGCCATAAAAAGTATGAAAAAAATTTTGTGTTAAAAAATTGAAAAAAAAAAATTAAAATTTTCTTTATTTTGAAGATGGATTTGCACTTGAATGCTATATTTGCGATAGTGATTTCGACCAAAATTGTCATAATATGTACGATCGTAATATGCGAACGGAGGTATGGAACTAATATGTATATCAATTTATTATTAATATGGGTGGATAGATGCAAGTGTCAATTAATGAAATTTTGATGAAGATCGATCAGTTTGTGAGATAAAGTTTGTGTGTGGGTTGATTGAAAATGATGTCCATAAAGTAATATAATTCAGCAATTAAGTTGCGTTTGTGATGTTGGAATTTTTGAATTTCTCCTAAAGCTGTTACTAACAAATCATGATAATGCCAAGAAAATTAAAAATAGTGCGTCAGATTTTGGATTCTTGAATTTGATAATTGAATTATTCTAAAAACAGACGAATAGGATCAATGAATTAAAAATTGAAGGAAATAGGATTAATGAATTAAAGCATAGAATTAAATCTAAATTTCTTTAAATTTGTCATTTTGAACTTTTTTATATCCTATATGCTGTTCATAATAATCCCTGTTAAATATGTATTCCATAAGTATGGAACCAATTATTTTTCACATAAATTTCCAATTATGAGTCGCGTCACTAATCTCTCATCATCACTTCCAAATTTTAGATTAATGATCGTGTGACACTTTGTAAGTGTCAACAGAGTCAGAAGTTTTTACCCGTTTTTACAAAAAAATTTGAATGCTAAGCCGCTAATTGAATTTGATATAAGAATTATTAAAAAGTATTGGACAGGATGTGATATTAATTAAGTTAGACTCAGATGCCAGTTAAAATATTGTATTAAATCATTATCATTTGTAAACTTAAAACGTTATATTCATTATATTACTTATTACCTCTTATTGCATTATCAAGTCTTAAAAGGAATAAACAAAACTACAAATTTTTTGGTTCCGTTCAAAAGATTAAAAAACCAAGCAAGTACAATAGCTTTAAAGTTATACTTGCTAATTTTTATTTCTTTAGATGAGGATTTTTTTCTTTTAAATTATTAAGGGCAAGAAATTAAAATTGACCATTAAATCTACTGATCTCTCTTTCCATCAGACACAGGAAGCATTGATTAAGCACAGGCGATATTATTAATTAAAATATTATTTCATTTAGACAATTATACCTAATAGTTTTGATGTTTATTGTATGATGTCAATTAATTGTTCTCGCTTAAAGTAATATACTTCACCTCTACGTACAAGACGTGGAAACTATGAAAATATCCCAATTATCCCAAAAAATCCCTGAGCCTGTACGCATGATAACTAATATATCCCAACATACAGTTACTGTACTGGACGTATAACCTAGGGATACGTTGGGATATCTTAGTTATCATGCGTACAGGCTCAGGGATTTTTTGGGATAAATGGGATATTTGCATTGTTTCCCCGCCTTGTCTAAGTATTGATTCTATGGTGTAAACAAAATTTTAAAACAAGTTAGACAGTCGCAGTCACGTCATTTTTATAGAATGACAATTAAAATAACACCATAAATTTGCAATTTAAATTGATTATAATTCACGCATCCATGTGTTAATTAAATTTATTCCCTCTTACATATGGGGGTTGTTAACTTATGTCAACGATCAAACTCTTTTATTATTAGCTTTCATCCATCGCCTATATTTGACATTTATTCTATTCTATAGTTCAGTGATGGCCAACCGGTATGCCGCGGCACACTAGTGTGCCGAATTTTTTTTCGTAAACTACCACGAGCCGAGTTTTGTGTGCGGTTTTGGTCATAACTTACTCATAAGATGTGCCGCGGCACCAAAAAGGTTGGCCACTACTGCTATAGTTTGAAAAGTTTTAAGATTTGATAGCTGACCTAAATCTGTTTCAAAGGATTCATGCTACTAAAACCAATATAAATTTAGAATTTTTGGTTCCAAAAAGATTCTTCTCTTAAATTTATCGGTTTCATTAAACATTACAATTGTGTATGTGAATGCTTGGTTATGAAAATAATTTATGAATAAAAATTTACAATCCAGTCACATGATTTAAATTTCAATATTTCTGCCAATATTTATAATAAATAATAAAATTGCAATAATCCAGTCACTGCCCCAAACTCATGACTCAATTTTCAATTAATTAACAAAATTCTTTCAAATTCAATTTTCAACAGTTTTGGCCCACAAAACTAGTGTTAAAATTATTATGATTTCGATCAAATGATAAAAATCAAAGTAATCATAATAAGAGTGTGATAAAAATTGATAAAAATCAAAATACGATCAAAATAAAAATGAAGCGTAATAAAAATGATAAAAATAAATCATTTTTATTATGATTTATTTTTATCATGAT